>JAOUZG010027617.1:3852723-4055965 GCA_026289955.1 Argiope argentata
ATATATATATAGGGAGAGTGTGAGCTAATAGTAAGAATTGAATGGATAAATAATATTTTAAATTACTGATTTGTAGTTTTAGAATTATAGAAAAATATTTCAATACAAATATTTAGAAATTAATGATTTTATAATGATTAGGATATTAGTCAGAATTGATTAACAACGACTTCCATAACGTTTCTCATAAGTTAAATAACTTATGTTAACTTATTTTTTGTATAAATTAATTTCTCTTTGTAAGAATTGTAGTAACATATTTCAGTTTAATTACTTAATGTTCACCTTATTTCTTTTATAATTATTGTAAAATATTAATTCAACCAATTCAAATGCCCAATTATTCAGCTAAGAATATAATGCTGGCACATTATTTTCAATGTATAATTTAAGATCTGTACGAAAACATTACTTACATTCAAACTGCTTACAGATGATTTAACAGCATAGTAACTATTTTCTAATTAAGAATTTTCTATTCAATACAATTTTGATTCTGTACAAATTATTATTTAGAAAATCGTAGATAATAACGCCCAAATTATTGGTGTTGAAAACTCATCGATTAGTCATAAAGAATTCTTATTCTTCTTGAAAGTATTTTTGGGAGTTTTGATTTTGTTCTATAGGAATTGATGAGTTTCCAGAAATGTACTAATGTTTTACTAATGTTTACATTAACTAATGTTTTAATTACTAATGTTTTACATAGTTGAATAACTTCGATATTCAATGAAAGATTAAAAGATTTAGATCCTAACTTATTAAAATAGCCACCCTTTAAGTGGTCCTGGGGCAACTTTTCCCGCACTTTGTGGAGCAAACATTCAACTATTACTGTGGTGGGTAAATAATGAGAGGTAGTAACTGTTCAAGCTTGTTCTTCATTACCTCATCGCGGTTCAAAATGTCTGAACTTGTTCCAGAATGCTCTTTGTGTTGCTTCAAATAGAGTGATAACATATTTAAACAAAACTGAAAAACCGAGATGGTGCATAAACATTTTTTTCTTTTTGTCGCCCTATCAGCCTAAATACTCTCAAACTTTTAAAAATAAGCCATATTTATTTCCTATTTCAAAATATCCATTTAATGTATTGTTTATTCAGCTGGAATTAAATATCTGAAATGTGAAGCTTTGATTACTTTCCCAAAGAACAGGTAGGACAGTTATGATCTAATTGCAAGGTACTGGATTTGGGATCAAAGAGATTCATATTCGAAATTCGATTCCACTAAAAGATCTATGTAGGCATGCTGCACAATAAATCTGACTTCATAAAACAAACGTCAATCTTTTATGTAATGCGGGCGTTTAGAGAGTGAGTGTTAACTCAGGTGTCGTCCATGACATCTGACCACTGTTCGAAATCCCAGTATCTTTCCTTTAATAGCTTCAAAATAAGTGCTTAGTATAACAGAATTTTAAAGGGTACAGAACAGCGTAAAAATGAATATTTAGCTTTCTGTGGATCTATCGGTCTAAATACATTGATGCTTGTTTCATAAGAATATTTCTATGTCATTTTAGCCTACCTTTATGCTGTAAGATTCTCTTTCAATCGATATGAAACTTCTAAAATGTACAATTTCAATCTTCCGCCTAGACAACTTATGGCGAAAGTAGCCAAGTGGAATTGCACCATTTAAGGGCTGGAAAGTTCCGGATACAGAACCTGGACGGAACAACTAGAACATCTATTTTATCTATGAACCTGGAGAGGGTTTGATTTTACTTCATGGATGAACATTCTATACGTTACTACGATACGTAAGTTAGGAGAGGTAATTATAATTCAGGCGTTCTTCTCACCATCTCAACTCGGATCAAAATTAATGGACTTGTCAGACCTTGCTTCAAAACGGAATGTTAACATAATTAAACTAAACTAAAACCTATACAATTCACAAATACGTGATTCAAATAAGATCAAGTTTGTTTATTATGCATATAATCGCCTTTCATTTCAATCTACCCATGTAATATGTCGTTTCTTTTCAAATTGAATGGAATTTCAAACGCGTCAACTTTATTGAAATTTTTTCACGATAAGTGTTGTGTCACAGCAACTTAGCTGTAATCTATTGAAAAGTTCCAAGCTCCAGAAGTGAATGCGCTAAAATATTTGCCATGTATGTTGTACTGACATAATGAAAATTCTGGTATCGTGTGCAAAACTCTTTCTCGTTTGTGTGGTGAGAAATTTAGGTCGAATTGCAGCGTAAAATTAAAAAGTTTTCTAGAATAATTTTTGCAATGTTTCAAACTCGAAGTCAATAAAATAAAATACGGATAATAGTTTTTAAAACATGTGCTTTGCTTTATTTCTATGAAGTGGTCAAAATAAATATTCGACACGCATGCATTTTCGATGTTTTAAATTACATCTATGATAAAATATAAAATAAGGAATTCCTTTCTAATGTTAACTTCTAAATGAAAATATAAACTTTTTATTGCAATCAACATTTTGTTGAGAATTTAAAATAATAATCAAAATTAGCAATGATAATTGTACACTCACATTAACAAAACAAGAAAGTAATTGACAATTAACTTTAGTGATTCAATATCTAATTAAATCTCTATTATAGTACTTTGTAGATTTCATCCGGTGGCTAATTACCTTTCTTTGGCATCGATTTAACTAATCGCAAAGTAAAATCTTGATCAATCTTTTGACAGTCATCCATTAGCAATTCCTTCATCATTGCTTGGGAAGTAAATTCTCGTTTTCGAATTCTGTTTTCCAAATTATTCCAAAGATGCTCAATGGGGTTCAAATCCGGACGCTCAGCGGGGGAAGGGGGGGTAATGACATGTGCGCAATTATATAACCACCAAAGTTGAATATTTAGAGCAGAATGTTTGGGTTCATTATCCTAGTAAACCTTAAAAGTTTGTGCAAGACCCACATTTTCTTCACTTTGTCACAAATTATCTATTAAAATATCCATATACGAATACTGATTCATGATACCTTCTATTGAAACGAAGTTCCTATCCCCGCTGCTTCAATGCATCCGTACAATATCACTCCTCCTCTACCGTGTTTTACTGTGGGCACCATATTTCTTTCCTGTATTTGGTTTTCTATAAACCAGCACTTTAAAACTACATCCAAAGAGATTAAACTTGGATTCATCTGCAAAAAGAACATCCTTCCAAAATTCTACAGGCTTATTAACATACGTTTTAGCAAACTCTAATTTAGCCCTTCTGTTTTTCTTGGAGATATGTGGTTTCTTTCGTCAGGTCTACAATGAAAATCCTTTTTTCAAAGTGTTCCGAACCGTTTGAGGAGTAATTTTAATATTCAAATAGTTTTCTGCATTTTTTGCCAACTTGGATGCATTTACTCGAGGATTTTTTTTAACTTCTCGCATAATCAATTTTTCGTCAGCAACAGTGAGTTTCTTGGGACACCCACTTCTAGGCTTATTTTCCACCGTTTCAGTTGATTTCGGATTTTTCCTGAAGAAAATGGTGAATAATGATGTTTTTCACTTCTTTGGAAGTTTCCTTGTTTTTGCGCCTCATTTTTCTCAAACTTTTAAGCAAAAACACAGCAAACAATCTAGATGTAGCCTTATCAAACTGCAAGCGTTATCTTCCGCTGGAATCGACTCTTGATTTTAGTAAGTCAACAAGAAATTTTGATTTCAATTATGGTTGTAGAATACTTTTTATTTTTTGTAATACGCGAGTTAAAGAATTATTTTCAACTTTCTAGTAAAGTTTAAATTTATTAGCCAATCATTGATTTCATTGAAAAGTATATAGTTAAATCTGTAATTTGATAACTAGAATGTATTTATTATTTTGAATTTTATCATAGATATGAAATAGAACATTAAAAACTGCATGATTGTTGAATATTTCTATTGACCTCTGTATTTCTGTGCAAATATGCTGAAGGTGATTAATATGCCTACATTCGTCTTTCATTTCAATGTATGGAATTATTATGGAATGATCTTTAAGCTGGATTGGTATTAATGCAAATATGCTCAATTGTGATTATATCTTTCAGAAAAGTGCTTAAAAATATTTTTTGTTTTATCAATCAACTGTTCAAAATATTCTGAAACTTGTTTATCAAAGGCATTTCTTCTCTCATTTTAATATATAGAGTAATTATGAAGTTTTCTTATTAATTCTTATTTTAATTTTTAAGGTCCCTCAAGTCATCAAGAGATGACACATATACACGTCGAACGCAATACAAATGATTGCATAGTAAATTTCTTAAAAAATCATTATGTAATGAATAATATTTTTTATTTAACTAAAAAAACTGCACATCATCCGTGTCAAAATGAAAAAAGGGATTAAGGTCCTTACACGTAAAAGGCACTTAACTTTTGAAATAAAAAAATTCGCTAAATGTGCATTTTGAATGAACATTCATCATCATCCACATTTTGCTTTCTATCTATTTGCCAATTCAAATAAGAAGGACTTGTTTAACGTACACAAGTCTGTCTTCTAGTTCAATCTAGATTTTCTTTTTAATTTAAATTAATTAAATATCGCTTATTTTCAAATAAAGTTATTTTATAAAGCTAAAGCCCATTGATTATAATGAATATGCTTGGAGAAGCAAAATATCTAATTAGAGTTAACTTTGATATCATTATAATTTTGCGAGTTTCCGCAGTTTTTCCAAGAGATTAACTGAACTTCGAAAGAAGGATTATCTCCAGAATATTCTAATTAAAGCGGCCGACTTCGGCTACCGTATTTATGGCGTTATTTTTGCGATTAATACATCATTTAAAAGACATATTTTTTGAAGAAAAAAATTTTATTATTAGATCTTTTGGAAGAAAATAATTCGAAAATGCTTTATTCCGTTTGAATTAGCGTTATTTGAACTATCCCTTCTATTTATATTAATTTATTGAAGGAATGAAACTTCTCCCGTTTTTATAAATTTATGTGTTTCTTATTTCATCATTAATTGTTCTAAAAATGGATACAATAGGAATTTAATAAGATGTTTACTGTAAAAATGACACATCTGCTGAAAAGTTTCACTAAATGGAGTTTTTCTTGAATTAGGTTTGAGGAATATTTCATCTCCTTTCCTCTTCTTTTCCTATTTTCTTTTTAAAAAATTATTAAAAGCATATTACTTTAAAGTATTTAGGAAAAATCTACCTGTTTATAAAATATAATTTCTAATTTGATAAATTATACCCTTTTAGTTCACGCCATTTCTTTTTAAATGTGTGTTGCTCAATCACATCTACATTAACCTCCTACGGGCCGAATTTTTTTTTTAACTCCCAAAAATTTGTAGGAAAGAAATATCAGAGATTATAAATTTATATATGCAAATGAAAACAAATTTTTGTGTTTAAACAGTTTTATTGCGTTATAATCCTTATGTGACTTTCAAGTCACACCGGCCTATAAAATTTGCACTTCTGTGTATAATAGCTCCTATGCGAAAGTCCATAAAACACTTTGCTTTTGATTTAAGGCATAAATGTACATGTATCCACAAGCATAGTTTAGTAATCACTGACAAAAGCATAAATAATTTCAATTGGATCAAAGGGTTTCGCGTAGTTTTACTGCCAACAGTTTGCAAAGCAATTATTTTGGTATTTCGGGTTGATGAGCTTAGCAATGGTCATGAATACTAGTATTGGTTGTGTTTGCAACGTCATAGAGTTAAGACTTATGCGCCATCTCATGAAAAAAGATATAATTATTTTGAAAAAAGGAAGATAAATTAAAATGTGACCTGAAAGTTACAAGGGGCCATAAAGAGTTAAGTGTATTATTTATTAGAAGAAACAATGAAAACTCTTTTGTCATAAAACTGAATTTAAGAGGAAAAAGGGGGAAATTGTGCTTTAATAGACTAATTTTATCAATCAGTCCTATTTATTGAAAATGTTGGCAGATATAATATTTTTTTTTTGAAATTTGTATATTATATATGATAAATGATTTGTATACGTAGAAAATTATTCTTATCAAAGAACTCTTCTTGTCGGCACGGATAACCAGAAATGACACCAGTCATAAATATTAATTATCTGAATGCCTTAAACATGTTAAGAGGCAAACTGCATCCGATGTGACATTTATTAAGTTCATGAAAACTTTAACTGAACTTTAAGAGCAACTCCTCGCGAATAATTCTAACATAAAAAAGTTAAGAGTTAAACATGAAAACAAATGCTTTACAATAAAATTATCTAGGAATAATGATGATCATTTGATTGTCACCAATTGATGCTGAAAATCGAAAATGTTGCTCTAATAGTGGAAAAATGCAGCTCCTTCACAGCATAAATGTATGTACAATAAAACAATTTTTGGTATAAATCTCACAATTATAACCGTAGTCAATTATAAAGGGTGCAATCTTAGCTGGAATGCCTTTGCATAATTTGAAATCTCAAGAATGTTCTAATATCAGTGTGACAATATTATATAAATAAATATCTTTTCGTGGATGCCATATTTATTTTTTTTCCTTGTATGCACCATCTTTTGGAAGGAAAACATTTTTTGTTTCGGAATTAAACTCATATTTTTACTTTTTCAGCCTTTTCATTACAAATTCCGATGCTATTCGTTTCAATAACCTGAGACTATTACTTTTCGGCGATTCTACCAAACTAAAGAATGAGACATTTCTGGATTTCGTTATTTTTGACCAAAACCTGTTAAATGGGCATGGTGAAATATTTTAGAGCAAAACGAATTGAATATAAGTTAATTATCCGGTTAACAGGTTAATTTCCGCTCCATTATATACCCATTCTGTTATCCCTTCATGAATCTGAAAGTCGTGTCGTTTCTGGTTATTCTATTGTATTTTAAATAAAAATCTCAAATTGATTGTTTATATTGCTATTTCTAATGGCAAGAAAAGCGTTCAAGAGTGGCACTTGGAATATTTTACATAGTATCATTAAATGTCACAATGATTATCTACCGTTAATTTCAAAATTTTATCAAAAGACTCAATACCAAATTTAAAAAAAAAAGTGTTTTAACATTAAAAATCATTATTTTGTAAAAAAGGTTAATAATGAAATGTTAAGAACATAAATTTCCCATTTATTCATTTTTTATATATTTAAACCCCTAAAGTAAATAAAAATTGCTCTAAATAGTTTTATTATGAGTTATTTTTTCTCAGAATATTACGAATAATGCACAGTTTTTACCTTTTCTAATACGAAAATAACCCGAGTTCACCTTATGGTTAATTATAAATATTTACTCTTTTCATCTTTTTTCTCTGTCCTATTTTAACTTAACGAAAACATCGTGACGCATGTGCAAAAGCGTTTTTCCAATCCGTGCATAAACAAAACATATACACTGAAGTGACAAAAGTCCTGGGATAGCAATATGCTAATATACAGATGGCAGTAGTATCGCATCGAAAAAGTATAAATGCGCAGTTCGTTTTCCAGAGCTTTTATTTGTGTTCAAGTTATTCATGGGAACAGGTTTTTCGAGATGTTTGGCGGCACGACGAGAATTAACAGACTTTGAACGTGGAATGTTAGTTGGAGCTAGACGCATGGATCATTCCATTGCGGATATCGTTAGTGAATTCAACATTCCGAGATCCACAGTATCAAGAGTGTGCCGAGAGTATGAAATTTCAGGCATCACATCCCATCATGGACAGCGCAGTGGACGACCACCTGCACTTAACGACCGAGACCACCGACGTCTGTGTAGAAAGGTCAATGTTAATAGACACGCAACACTTCGTCAAATAACTGCAGGAATCAATGTGGGACGTACGAGGGACGTGTCCGATAGGACTGGGCGGCGAAATTTGTCTTCCTTGGGTTGTGACAGCAGAAGACCGACTCGAGTGCCTTTACTGACAGCACGACATCGCCTGCAGCGATTCTACTGGGCTCGTGAGCATATCGACTGGTCCCTAGACCAGTGGAAAACCGTGGCGTGGTCAGATGAGTCACGATTTCAGTTGTTACGAGCTGAGGGTATAGTTCGAGTGTGGCGCAGTCCCCACGAAGCCATGGACCCAAACTGTCAGCAAGGCACTGTTCAAGCTGGTGGCGGCTGCATAATGGTGTGGGCTGTTTTTACATGGCATGGATTCGGTCCTCTGGTGCAACTGAACCGATCATTGACTGGAAATGGTTATGTTCAGCTGCTTGCAGATCACTTGCAGCCATTCATGGACTTCACGTACCCATACAACGATGGGATTTTTATGGATGACAATGCGCCATGTCACCGGGCCAGAACTGCTCGCGATTGGTTTGAAGAACATTCCGGACAATTTCAGCGCATGATCTGACCACCTAGATCGCCCGATATGAATCCCATCGAGCATTTATGGGACATCATCGGAAGGTCCGTTGTTGCCCAAACTCCTGCACCATCCACACTTTCACAATTATGGAGGTCTTTACAGACAGCATGGCTCAATATTCCTGCAGAGGACTTCCAACGACTTGTGGACTCCATGACACGTCGAGTTGTTGCACTTCGCCGGGCAAAAGGAGGACCAACACGATATTAACAGTCATCCCATGACTTTTGTCACTTCAGTGTATACATATCCAAAATTTATATAAACATATTTTTATGTTGTACATCTTTTCCGTAGGTTAAGCCAGAGTGAGCGCATTGACACTCATTGTTGGGAAAAATGATTTCATCAGTTTTTTTTAATAAAACATGCTTTAAAGTATTGTGCTTTGTACTTATGGCAGATGATTCCCTATCTGAAATATCTGGTTTTTGTTCTGGTACCAATGTTATACTTCTAGCATTAAATAAAGCATCCCAAGAATTAAAACTTAAATAAAGATGGATTCGTATAAACGCGATATTTTTTCTTTAATTTACATTTAAACCTTTTTATGAAATTAAAAATCTCTTTTCCCATAGAAAACCACAAAAAATGTGTTTCTTTCCAGTATTAATGAACTTAAGATGCATCTGTCATATATTTGAGGCAAAAGCGACCATT
Source organism: Argiope argentata (assembly GCA_026289955.1). NCBI lineage: Eukaryota > Metazoa > Arthropoda > Arachnida > Araneae > Araneidae > Argiope > Argiope argentata. Next base: position 3,861,717 of record JAOUZG010027617.1, read on the forward strand.
TAGCATTGAATATATAGGCTCAATAAAATATTCCATGAAAGTTTACATCAAGATAAATTATCTTCATCACCTGGTGGTATGTTCTGGGCATCGAACTTTGACAGTTCGGAAACCGATTCACCCAAAAAACTTTTGTTCGTCCTAAAATAGGCCTAATGTTTTTTTTAAACAGGCAGTAAATAAAATTAAACTTAATTAAATATAAAATTTATGCTAACTGTGATTTAAAACCAATCAAAAGATATTTTCTGTTTTGTTTTAATTTTTCTTGATGAAAACTCTATTTATCACCTTCTGTATTAATAATTTATTTTAAACAATGTTTACTTAATATAGTAAATATAAAATTATATTGTTCCATTTTCAATTCATTATTTTATATCATAATATACATATTTCTCTGTTTTAGTTCAAAGAGTCTAGTAAGGAGCCAAATTTGTCCATCTTGTATATACAATGAAACCTTATAATAACATGAATATAAAATTACAACTTCACAAACAGGTTAAAATAGGCAAATAAAAACTTAATATGCATTTATAGGGCATGGTAAAATTAAATTAAATGTAAAAATAACTAATTAAAATAGAATTTACGTCTATTATATAGAGAAATTAGAATATAATTGAACTTCTATTATTTAACAATGTCTCATTATTTTTCCAAAATCTAAATTTTAAAAATGATGAAAAAATAATATAACATTTCTAAAAATTATTTCTTCTGATTTTGTAGAATAAATATAGATGACTACAACTTTTATTTACATATGAATTCGTTAAAAGTAATCTAAAATACTTTTTCAGATGTTACTAAAAATATTATTGATTTATAAATTCTTGAAATAGATACTCTAAACATGTGACTAACTAAAATGAAAGTTAGTTTACTTTATGTAATGCTATCATAGTGAAAGACGAGATTAGTCTTTACTATTTGACGTATTAAGCCATATCAGTGAATATGGATGAGCCATAACCAACCATTTCACCACTAACTTTATCTTAATTAGGTTATAAACCGACGTAGAAATCCATTTGTGGAGAAGAGTGGTGAAAATTAATTTATGTAGCTGCATGAAAAAACCATAAGTTACTACTTTCAAGTTGAAACTTCCACTTTTTATGTTTGATTATATTAAATGATAAATTGTTCTGTGAAGTAAGCTATCTTAAATGAGGTGTGAAGAGCATAATTCCGTAATCGGTCATCAGAGAATCTTCACTCACCACCATTTCAAAAAATCGTCAATTACAAACTTCGAGTTGCTATTTGAAAACCGACCTTGATGTATTTTCTAGATATAGAACAATTTATTTTTTAGAAAAGATTGCAAAGTGAAATTATTATATTGTACATGTATTTTATTTTATAAAGCTCTTTGGAATTTTTGTTTTGAGTTTTACGGATTCAACATTTCGAAATAGCGCCATTTTCTATAGCTAAGCCTACCAGTGTTTAAATTATTTGTATTTTAACGGAAATTTCTGTTACACTAAATCCATCGATCGTCTTTCCACCATCGTCACAACATTTCACAATTTCAGCTAATCAAAATTGAAGCCCATTCAATCTGTTATAGATTATTTCCTTTCACCAAGATTTTTATTCTTATCTTTCCTGTATTTTGAATTGTTATTTCTCATTACTAACTCAGTAAATAAAACGAAAGGAAAAATTGTACTTAATATTTAATATAACTTATATTGTATTTTTTTTTTCATCTCTCGGTGTTCAAGAAAAAGAAATTGATTTTATTGAGAAAATAGCCAAAGTTTCAACAGTAAATCAAAGAAACTTTTAGAAAATTTGAAAAAGAATGTGGATTCTTTCTCTTCTATTATTTGAAAGAAACAGACACCTTTTAATGCAGTTAAGGGTAGCAAAAAAGACATAGAAACTGTTAATTTTCGCTATATTCCTAATAATAAAAATATTTAAGAGGGGGACTTACCCCTTATGAGTTTTGTCACTCGGGATACGGTGGCGTGAAGAAATATAATGATGACTACCATACTCAGAAGTTTTCAAATTAATTATTATTAAACATATATCTACATTGTCTACGGACAATAAACAACAATCATTCTAGACGAAAACAAAACAGATCACGCGGTTTTACATTCTTGCTGCCATCTTTTTAAATTCCAGTTCTCCGTCCAATTTCCGTTCTTATTCCCCGTCTGCGTTAGAGGGCGCCCGTGTCGTGCGCTGGCAAGTTGCCAACACACTCCCACCATTTGTTTTCTGGATTGAAAACAAATCCATTGGAAGAACCTGTATAAAAAGAAGCTGAAAATAGAGAAGTATTAGTAATTTCCTTACTAATCTCCAAGGGAACTCAAATCGGAATCTCTTCCTAAGGTCATCTCTAACTCTTTGACGATATTTAGCTCTTTTCGACAGTTTTCTAGCATCGATGCTGTCGATATATGGGACTCCTGAGGTAGGCAGTTCTTGTAGGAACATCATTGGTGTTAAGGGAGACGGATCTTTGTTATCTTCTGAGACATAGGTGATTGGGCGTGAATTGATGACTTGTTCACAATCGCACATCACGGTGTTCAGCTCTTCATAGTTCAAAGAGGTGCGACCTAGAACCTTTCTTAAAATTTCTTTGATCATGCGTACTAGTCTTTCCCACCATCCGCCCCATCAGACGGCGGTTGGAGGGTTAAACTTGAACCGTATCTTCTGTGTTGAAGCATCAGCATTTTTTTTTTGCCAATCTACTTTTCCCAGAACGTTGTTGGTGCCAACAAAATTAGTTCCGTTGTCACAATAAATTACAAATGGTCTTCCTCACCTTGCAATAAAGCGTCTTAGCGATTGCAGGAAAGCTTCTGTGGACAATGATGTTATGAGCTCCAAATGTATGGCTCTGTAGACTGCGCAAGTGTAGAGGACAATCCAAGCTTTAGTTTTATCAGCGAGATAGAGGGGACCAGCCAGATCCACTCCAACAACTTCAAATATCTTCGCCTCTCTAACTCGATCCTCAGGTGGAACGCCTGGTTCAACTTCTATTCTGGATACTTGAAATCTTTTACATTGTATGCATTTCCTGATGACATTTCTTATGGTCTTTCTCGATTTCAGTATCCACATATTTTCTTTGAGATGAGCCATTAACGTGCTAACTCCAGCATGTTGTTTTTCAAGATGTTTCTCGATTATCAATCTTTGTACAACTGGATGGCTTGATGGTAAGATGACTGGATAAAGGAAGTTTTCTTCATCCTTTCGTTGTATAATATTGGTTTTTGCTCTAAACAGACCGTCTTTGTCTTCAATAGGTCTTAATGCACGGATAGATGGATCTTGTAATCATGTAAAAGTTTCTTCCTGGATAAGCTTAAACAGTCTTTTTTCTGCTCTCTCAAATTCTTCAATCGAAATTTCCACTGATAAGTTCTTTTCTACATTTCTAAAGTTGTAGAGCAATCGTAAAATCCATGCAATCATTCTCACTATTTTACGATAAGAAGAAAAATATCGGCAGTACCAATGGGGCTTTTCTTCTTCATCTAAGAGGTTCAAAACTGTTTTTCTCTTTTCTTTGTTGAGAACTTCTTCATCGGGTTGTTCATCTGAATGTGGCCACTCCTTTTCCGTTAAATAAAGCCACGGTGAACCCTCCCACCATCTGGATTCGAATAATTTCTGAAAACTGCATCCACGTGAGGGGAGGTCCGCTGGATTGCAAGAACCTTGAACATGTTTCCAATCGGCAATTCTGGTTAAAGTTCTAATTTCCTGCATTCTGTTGTGCACAAATGTACCCCAAGCTTGATCTCTTCTTATCCACCCTAAAGCTGTTGATGAGTCACTCCAAAAGACAGTTCTGCAATTTTCTGATTTTAAATCTGATATAATGGTTTTAGCTAATCTAGCTCCAATTAAGCGCGATAAAAGTTCTAGGCGAGGTATTATTGTTTTTTTTATAGGTGCAACTCGACTTCTAGCATTCATTAACTGTACTTGAATACCTTCTTTATCTACGGTTCTTAAAAATGCACAAGTAGCAAAACCTTGTTTGCTAGAGTCGCAAAAAACGTGTAAACTTAATGTGTCTTTATTTTCGTAATCTATATTGAGCCAACGTGAAATTTCAATTCTCGGGAGTATGTCTAATTGTTTGATCCAACTGTCAAATAGTTTGTTCAAATTTGGAGGAAGTTCTTGATCCCACTTTAATTTTTGAATCCAAGTTTGTTGCAAAATTAGCTTAGAAATTAAAGTTATAGGTGCTGAGAATCCAATGGGGTCATAAATTTTCTGAGTAGCTGAAAGAATTTGTCGTTTTGTATAGGGTTCCTTTACTTTAACTGGTTCTAAAACTTTACAACTTAAAACGTCTTTTTGGGTATCCCAGTTTAATCCTAATACAGGAACAAAACGTGGCTTAATTCCCGTACTATCGATCATTGGAACATACATGTTTGATCGCCAGCATCTTAAATTGAAATCTGCAGAGGACAGAATTTCTTTGGCTTCTCTTATGAATTTTTCTGTTTCATCGATTTGATCTAAACTAATCAGAGAATTGTCTATATAGAACGAATCTTTTAAAAACTGTACCGTTTCCCTTAAATGTTCGGGAACGTCATTTAGAAAATGATTCAAAGTTGCATCTAGCAGAAAGGGACTGGATGTTAGTCCAAACACTACTCGGTTGTGTCGGTAAAACTTTAAATTCTTTTCCGAGTCGAACCACAAGAATCTTAAAAAATCACAATCTTTTTCTACGATTTTAATTTGACAGAAAGTTTTTTTTATATCTGACGATAGACCAATTTTATACTTTCGAAATCTATTCAAAATGCTTGGTACTATCTCTACCAAATTGGGACCTTTAGCCAGGCAATCATTAAGCGATGGAGAATCTTTAGTACGAAGGGAAGCGTTAAATACTGGTCTAATTTTTGTGGTTTCACTCTATTCTTTGATTACTGGTCTATGGGTAAAAAAATATACCCCTTCTTTCTTTTCATCATTTATCACTTCAATTATTTTATTACTTTCCCAAATGTCAAATATTTCTTTGTAATATTTCCTTTTATTCGAACCAACTAATTTAGCTTCTGTTTTGAATAAAGATTTTTCAGCTATTAAGCGGTTACTTGGCAAAACTGAACTATCAATAATCCAGGGCAAGCATACCTCATATCTTCCGGTATCATCGCGTTTCACAGTTTCTAGGAAATATTTTTGGGTTTCTTCTTCTAAAATACCTTTAGTTTTATTTTCTTCACTAGAAATGCCTATTGTGTCAAGACGCCATAAATCTGCTAATTCTGAGTCGGAAATAAACAAAGATAAAGAGAGGCCTGAAAGCGTATTTTCTGAAATTTCAGTATCGCTTTTACCCATTAATGTCTAACCTTGTTTAGTCTCAAAAGCTGCTACACCAATATCTGGAAAATGTTCTATTTTTCCCGTGAACAACTGCTAAACGTTATCTGCACCTAGAAGTATATGGACTTCATCAGACTTATCATCAGACTTAATATACATTTATTTCCATTTTCCTGTATATCACTAATAATTATCCCTTTATTTCTTAAAAGACCAATTAAATTTTCATCTTGAACCCTTGGGATTGAAGAGCAAATTTTCTTTTCATCTAGAACGTCAATCTCAAAGCTAAATTTACCATCTAAACTGCTAAGATTTACTTTATATCGATTGTGGAGTTCAGATTTTTCTACTCCTCCAAACAATCCATGTTTTATCGTTTTCGAATTTGTCTTCCGTAATTTTAATCGTATCGCGGCATATTGTGAAATATAACTATTTTGACTCCCGCTGTCTATGATCACTCTCAAATTACCCTTTAAATCACCTCCTTTTGCTTCTACAATCAATGTTTGTAAAAATACTGGTGAACATTTAATTTGGTTTGAAAGTACCTTTTCGCTTTCTTGGTTTTTGTTTTGATCAATCACGTTCTTTATTTTATTACACATAATTGACTCGTGTCTTAGATGGCAATGTCTGCAAGAAACTTTAGAAGTGCATTTCTTTGCTAAATAGCGAGATTTAATCAAACAACGAAAACAAACCCCGTTCTTTTTCAATAAAGAAATTTTTTCTTCATTATTCAAAGCCAGCGCGAAAGAGCAATCTTTAGAATCATGTAAATCAAATCCTTTTTCATTTTTACAAAAATAACAGCAAAAAGGTTTATCTCTTACATCTGTGGAAATTAATTCCGAAGCTGTTGTGTTCTTTTTTATCATTACTCTTGTTCGTTTGTTGATATTTTCTTTCATTCGAATATCCACCCACGTTATGTCTACGGTTCAAATCATATCTTCGATACGCAGTTGGCACCTGCCTGTCTGAAGATGAATCACAGCAATTATTTTTTATTATTACTTCCGCTCTTTCCCGAGTATTTAAAGTTTCTGAAAGGAAAGTTAGCAGTTTCTCAATGTCGGAATAAGCATTTTTGCTCGTTGGTTTATCAATTTGAATTAAAATATCTTTCGGAAGAGCTTTTAAAATAGTAGTACACAGTACACTTGAGATATCTTTAATGGGCTGTCCTAAATTCTCTAAGCTTCTTAGTTCGATATTTGTCTTGTCATAAAATTTTCTAAAGGATACAACATCATTTGCATTTCTTAAAGGTTTAATGCTTAACAAATTATTCATATGGGTGTGTATCAATAAATCAACATTTGCGTATCTTTTCTTTAACAATTCTACAGCAGTGTCATAATTAGTATTAGAAATAACTAAACCTTCAATAGAGCTAAGGGCTGAACCAGTTAAATGAGCTTTAAGGTAATGAAATTTTTCGACTTTATTCAAACTTTGATTATTATGGATAGCGGACTCAAAACTATTCCGAAAGGAAAGCCAGCTGTTTATATCACCGTAAAATTTATTGAGTGTCATTTTTGGCAATTTAACTTTTAAATAGTCATTAGGTTTGTCATCAACAGTTAAGGAATTAAGAGAAGATGATGTATTCTCAATTGACATTACAGAATTCTTTAACTTTTGTGTTCCTTGGTTAATTCTTTTAGTGGCGGGATATTTCGTGCGAACCACTTTCTGAAGGTATTCTTCTGATTTTGAAAATTCTGCATCGAATTCGTCTACTGTGATAAACGGTTCTAATGATGAATCAATTTTAGACAAGGCATCGAAATTACTTGTTAAAAATTCTATTAGTTCTTCTAATTCCTCGCATTTAATCTGTTCTAATTTTAAACTTTCTTCTACTTCGTTCATCTGCTTTATAACGGTAGCTCTTAGAGCAGTCCGTTTCTTTTTTAATTTCGTCAAATCTTCTTTAGACATGTTTTATATCTCTGTATTCTTAATATAAATAAACAATCCTAAGCAACAACTTATTGTTTACTCATATACTGAAATATTCTTTTGTTTCACAGTCAATGCAAATTCTAACTATAACTATGTTCAATAAAATATCTCAATTTCAATTAATCATCATATATTACTAAACGCCATCCCGGCAGGGATGCCAAATTATTAATTTTCGCTATATTTCTAATAATAAAAATATTTAAGAGGGGGACTTACCCCTTATGAGTTTTGTCACTCGGGATACGGTGGCGTGAAGAAATATAATGATGACTACCATACTCAGAAGTTTTCAAATTAATTATTATTAAACATATATCTACATTGACTACGGACAATGCACAACAATCATTCGAGACGAAAACAAAACAGATTACGCGGTTTTACATTCTTGCTGCCATCTTTTTAAATACCAGTTCTCCGTCCAATTTCCGTTCATACTCCCCGTCTGTGTTAGAGGGCGCCCGTGTCGTGCGCTGGCAAGTTGCCAACAAATACTGCATAGAGGAGAATTCGAAAGATGTTTCTATTCAGTCAGTTAAATCATATACAAGAGTGACGAAAACGGAAATTTAGAAGTAGGCAAAGTGAAGAGAGAGAACGTATTTTAGTTTATTCTAAGAAGGAAGAGAACAGCGGAAAATTAAATATTACAGAATGAGATCGATCCTGCCGAATTCGAAGCAGGGAAAACCGGTGGCAGTGATCTACCGAAAAATGTCTCACAACTCACTGAAATAAAGGTCTGATCGCCCTTTTCCCTCACTCGCCACGTAAAATTGGGAATTTTGCAAGATGAGGGCACGAAAATTCAGTTCGGGATGACATAGAATATAATGACAAAGAGTATGCATCCAGAATGCTCACTTACAAAAATGCTGAGGTGGATAGCCAGTCAATTTCGAGAAAATAACCCTCAAATGTTGTCATAAATTATATACTAATAATGTGTCACGGTTGCCGAGGTGCAAATAGTATAGTGGATAAGGCGCTTGCATAGCATTCCCGAATTCAATAATGGGGGTAGAATCTTTTTTTTTTTCTTCAAAAATTAACATTCAAAAATAGCTGGAACAATAAAATAGCTGGATATTTAAAATCTGAAATTACAATAAGAGAAATCAAGAGTGAAACTCAATTCTAATTTTTCTATTTCAGAGCAAGAATGTCTTTTACATGGATTCTATATGCCGTGGCCTTCGTATAATGCAATTAAATTTTCTTGGTTTTTATTTAAAAAATACGTTCCTATTCTACAAGCTACATGATTAGAGTAATTTTTATCGATTGTTTTAGAATGTATAATTTAAATAAAAATAACATTTCAAAATTCAAAAAATTATTCTTTTAGTAATTTTTGATTGATTCTCTTTTTTCTGACTGCGTAGTTTTTTTTTAAAAAAACCTATTTAAATGCGATGTTTGCAAAAATATTTTTCAAACAGATTGAATTGATGCTATATGTTACACGATAATAGTATGATATAATAAAAATATATATTCTTTAAAAAAACCCCAAGTTGTGAAAAACGCTGCAAAATGGACTGGTTGTAATCCACGGAAATTGTTGGAATTATGTTTATTTCAGACTAAGTTCATAAGAAAAATGCACGAGAAATGCAACCATTAAAAATGTAAGCAGTTTTTTTTTTGCTTTTACAAACATATGGAAGATTATCCATAAACAGCGAATTTTAGTTAAGATTTGCATTTTAATGCTATGACAAAATAAATTTTAATTTTCTTGTTAGTTGTATTTTTGAGAAATTATATTATTATATACATTGAATACAGAAGTGGACTAACAAATGTCGTTCATTTCCAAGGGAATCTAAAAACTCGAGGTCTTATGTTTCGGCCATAACAATATTTTCTGTATTTACGATTCATAACCGAGGAAGAAGAAAAATAGATAATGATTATTTACTAAGCAAAGTACATATGAAAACTTCTCAGGAAGTTGAAAAGCGTATTTAATAAAACACCAGCAATGAAATATTTTTCTTTCCTGTTCAAGACAGAAACGAAGTAGTAATGACAACTTGTTTTAAAATATGAATACTTTTTAAATAATAAAAAACAGGTTTTCGAATTTCGGAAATTTATATCTCATGCCAAAGTCATCTAAAACTTTTCAAGTTGACAAGGAGGCCATTACGCTGCGGTGTAACATATGTAGGGCATATTTCATATTCCATCGGGGACCTGAATCTACTTAATGATATGGGTGTTCTTGCAAAACTTAAAAAGAATGGGTATCAGTTCTCTAGCTTAGGTATTTTATCCATTGCTCCGCGTTTAAAATGTCTTTTTTATTATATTATTATTAAAGTTGAAGTTTTACAAATAGCTTACTTCAGTTTGATTCTCAAAAAACATTGAGTAAACGGAGATTGCGACAAAAGCAAAGTTTCTAAAAAACATGCATTTCAACTTTGAATTCTCAGCAGATTTTGATATAAAAAATTAAATCATACTTTTATTTTACCGTAAATAATTTAGTACATCTCGCAGCTTTTCATTAATTTTTTTTTCATATACCTGGATGAAAACTAAAAACACCAAGTATGAATCAATATTCTATTGGTAATATTTCAAAGTAAAATAAATATCGTATATTTTCTAGTAATTGCATTAATAAATCCATCATTAATATTGTAGTATATTCTATACTTTTATTCGGTCTTTCTTTTTCTTCACTTTTTTTTCTTTTCTTCATATAAACGATTAGTTTAAATATATTTAATTAAAAAGTTAAATTATTTACTTAAGCAACTTGCTCAGTAAAGTCTATCTGAATCAATTTGACTTATTTATCACTATCATTTATCAGACTCATTTATCAAAGAAATTTTCAAGGAAGTAAAAATTAGGAAGGAAACAAATGGGCCGACAAGATTAGGCTATTTTTCATTGTACGTTATAGTAAATTATCAAAACTATAGTATTCTAAATTAATCATATAAAAATTATTTATTATTTTCTAAAGAATTAAAATAGAAAAGATTAATGCAACCACAAAATCTTAAGCAAGCTTCATCATTAATCATCCGTTATAAATTTCATTAAGCTTTCTAAGGATTTCCGTGCTTACTTTTTATTTATTTATTAATTTGAATTATTGCTTTATATCTTTAATCATTTTCTAAATTTACTAGCAAATATATAAGTACAAGTTATTTTGAATCTTAACCGGAGTGTTATTTTTTTGGATGACGTTTGTATTTTTAGTATGTATCATCATTTTTGTAGGTATGCAGATATGCATGTACATACAGAGATATGTCATGAGCTCATCGAATTATAAAACATTCAAAAGAAAGGAACAAATGGTGATTTTGATGTGGTTAACAAGTTTATTAAGAAAACTACCTAATCATTGATAAGCTTTAATTTTTAACCTGAATATTACGGAAAATCTGCAATAAAATAACTTTCGACCAAGAGGAAAGAAAGCCTTACAGTAACAGAAATCGCTCATGGATAATCTCTTGAGGAATGGCATACACAAATTTTATTGATATAAAATTCGAGTATGCTTGCTAAATCTATCATCAAATTTAATAGTAGAATAATTATACTATATTAATAGAAAATCATGGAATTAATATGAAATAGTTTCAAAAGAAACCCTAAATGTTGCACCAAGTAAAGCTCTGAAGGAAATAGTTATGTGTATTTTATTTTTGCAAATTTTGAGCACACATAAGATTAAATTTTACTGTAAATATTAACACAAAGCAGGAAAAATACATTTCGTCAATTGGTTACAAATTAATAAAATAATTTATAAAGGAAAAATGCTGTGATTCTGAATGCTCTCTTCAAATTAGTCGCAAGTTCTAGTCAAAAATTATTTGCTTCATGCAACTGAAAATTGGTTAATTATGTTATTATTTATATATGTTGTGACTTCGATACAATTTTCATACTAATTACAAAATATGTCACAAGTTATTTAGTTATTTTTCATACATATGAAGAAGGAGTTTTGTACACGGGATTCTACATATTATCAAAAACTTCATTTGTCTGTCTGTTGAAAATTAGCGAATTATATTTTAAGTGAAAAGCGTTTTTCAGCACTCCATCCAATATTCCATCCGAGTCTATTTCAAATATAAACCCCAGAATGTTTGCATTTCTCGTTCCAGAATAAGGAATGAAACGAACTCGTTTTTTTATTTATTTTGTAAAAGGTATATGAAGGAATTCCCTTAAATCGTAACGCGCATTACAAACGCTTCCATCTGCAAAAAGACAAATTTTTGGTGTCTGCAAAAGCCTATAGAAAACATTTTCTTACTATATGCAAATTTTTAAAAGACAAGAAGAAGAAACAGGGCGAATAAGGTATTCCTTTGAAAAAGCGAAAGGAACATTTAAATTGAACTTCTGCCTGGAAGTAAGACGAGAAAAAAAAAGTTTGGCTTAAAACCGCTGCTGGTAGGAAACGTTCACACACCTGGTACGGAAACTCTATTTATTCCATCTCTATCTATTTTGTCTCTACTGTTTTCGAAACTTGTAAATGGTGAGGAAGCTGTGTTTCTGGCTAGATATTTGTTTTTAAAGTAGGTTTGAGTAAAAATTGGAGAGTTGGGGCATCAACGTTAATCAGTACGACTATGGAGTGCATAAATTTCTGCTAGGGGTTTCAAATGTGCTGAGGTATATTATTAGACGAGAGGTTTTGTCGGTAGCATCTCTTTAGTAGAAAGGAACAAAGCGAAATTTTTGTTCATTTTTGTTAGTTCTAAAAATTTTACGGTTTTACCGAAAGGAGTTGTGCACGTTAAGGAGTACAAAGAAGCTGGTACACGTTATTGATTACGACATGCGAGGGAATATCGATTATGAATCAGGATATTAAAAGTAGAATTAATTATAAAAAATATAATTCAATTATTTTGAAATCTGAAAATTTTATTGGCTGATTCTATATAAGTGTAAGCTAGAATGAATTGTCTTTTTAGTATATTGAGAAAGTTGAAATTCAAAGTTGAAATATGTTTTTATTTCAGTTCTAATGAAATTTCCTTTGCTTTGTAAAATTTAGATTTCAAAACAGTTTTAATTCTTAGGCAATTAGTTGATTAAAATAACTAAAGTGCTTTAGGCTTAAATGGGCAATTTTGGAATTATCTGTATTATTACTATTAAGTATAAATATGTATGTTGGTGTCTACATAAAGGAAGAATTCAATACACATACTGGAAACGCCCGATATCTTCTGATTCCCACCCCTTCCTCCGAATAAGGAAAAAAATCTTTCTAAACTAACTGGCACTCCCTCATTGTTTATTATCTAACCTATCACCTATTCCTGCTGGCAAAGGCTTGAGACAGCAATGGCACACATTAAAAAACTCCCTCGTAAATCAAACCGCTTATGTGATTTGGAAATTTAGAATAGAAGATGATAGTTTCGTCTTCGAACTAATGAGATCCTTCCTAAATTGGCCCTTGTGTAACTTTGAGACGGGGCGTTAACGCGATGAACTGCCACATCTCATTGATATTGCTCCTTATATAGAACGAGAATTATTCTCCAGCGAAAATACTCCCTGTAGTGGCCCAAAGACGGCAAGTTTTGTTTTCTTCAAACTTCTGACGCCTTTCCTTAACTTTAGCAGAAGACCAGTTATCATTCTAATCGAGAACTTGTGAAACATAACGGGAGGTCGTCCTCCCAGAATGTAGATTAATTATTCCCTTTCCTGAAGACCCCATCTTCGGAGAGTTCCCAGCATTTACTTTCAATCAATACCGGGCTACTTGTATCTCAGCCATGTAATCGTACTTTGTATTCCTTTGACCTTTATTTATAGCTTTTCAAGATTAATAAATTTATGCTATTTTTCCTTTTATGATAATTTAATTTAATACTGGAGTTGCATAATATAAAAATATTTAACAGTGACAATTCTATTGAAATACACGCACTGTTTGAATGCAATATAGTTTTCCACGAAATTTAAGGCATTTCAACGACAGTTGAAATTTTTCATTATTTCAAAAATGAAACAAGTGGGAAATGTAAGGATGTGAACCTGAGGGTTTTCTTGACAAAAACTAAGTTTTAAAATTTTATTTTTCTCTTAATAGTTCTAAACTTCAACTCGAATCCTTACTTATGTCAAACTTATCCACTTTCTCTTAAATAACATTTATTCAATTCGCTATAAAATGAAAACAGAAGGCTATATTCTAATCATCAATATTAAAGTTTGAATACAAAATAAGACTTTGATAAGATTTTTAGATAAATTGGGGTAAGTCAATTCACAGAAACTATCCTCCTTTACATGATTATTTTCTATAATATTTTATTTTTTTTATAACGTTTCAAAATTCGAAAAAATTGTATTAACTTCAAATAATTGATTTCCACAAATTCGTTTTTATTTTGATATGCCTACATCCTCAAGTTCCATACAGTAATATTTTCAAAATAACTTTTGCTTTATTGCAGTTGTACAGGAGACTAATAAAGGAAATATTAATAAATTGTCCTAAAAAGTAATTCATGTTAAAAACTGAGATAAATAAAAAAAATTATTTCAAAAGCAAATTTTCAAATTTCCACACAAAAATTTTCTTAAATATCTTACAACCGTTCTTTGTGGAATATTAATTGCATTAAATATTATATTTTTACTTAGCCTTAATAAGATTATTACAAATAATATTAAGATTATTACTACATATCATATTAAGATTAATGCTATATATTTTCTTAAGAGGATTTTTTTAAATATTATGACGTCAGACTCTCTTTTTATTGAAAGATCAGCATTAACTCTCGATATGGACATTTAACAGAAATAAAATTTTATCTCAAAACTTGCTGTAATGATATTGCAATGTACATACACATTCAAATGGCTCAGAAGTGTTTCGAGGGAGAAATTTAACTCTACTCCTAAAAACAATGTCTTAGCTTCTCTCATTCAGATATCTTACCTCTTAGAAAGTGAGTGTCTACTGATTCTTGTCTAAACTCTTGTCAAAGTTAATCTTTCCGATTCCCTGGGAACTTTCAAAATGATTTCTTTATCAGATAAGGCATGCTAATCCAAATTATTATTTCTGACTTTGCGCATTGTTATAAATGTATGAAGGGAGAAAATGCTCAATCGTAATTAATAACCATTTCATTTAATCATTTTTGTAGCTTAAAATGATAGCATTTTAAACCTATTCTACTTTACTCGCATTTCAAATTTCATGCTATTTATGCAATAAAATATAATTGGTAATCTGATTCTGCCAAATAAGTTAGATTCAATATTGCTATCACATCTAACGCTATTAAAAATTTACTTTGTATGAAATGACATTTATTTAAAGTGTGGCTAGGTTTTTAAGAATTCTTCGCCAAGAGGTAATAAAATATTTTTACGATGTAAACTTGTTTATTTTCTGTTGAATTGTGGAAATAGTCTTCAAAAATGTAAATTCCATTCTTACAATTTTCATAACAATGCCCTTATCACTTAAAACAAAAGCAAGAATAAGAAAAAGCATACTTACTGGCCTATAAAATCAACTCTGATTTATGGAGATTCTTGATCTATTTAAAGTCTTAATTTTGCTATTATAAGATCACTAAATATTATCTTAAACACGTTATTTCTGATGTATTAGTCCCGTTTTTTATCCCTTTATCTGTATAGGTTTTGAAGCTTAAATTATTAAATTTTTAAATCTCATTATCAGTATTCAAAAAATTTAAATATCCAACATTCTCTAACTAATCTTCAAAATAAAGTGGACTAAATTACTTTTTAATATAGTCATATACAGATACAGACCTTTTAATTGGTTATTAAACTACTAATGGTATAGTTATTATCTGTTTTCTAAAATCACAGGACTATTTGATACAGATTTAATTCTAAAGATAACAAAAATATATAAATGAGCTAAGTATCACTTATTCTGAAAAACTTGTTAGGATCCTCACAGTTTGATATCCTGTCGAAATCAGTACCTCTCAACAGTACAAATGGTCGTATGTCAAAAACTCAAAGCTGAAGCAAGGTAAAAGGACTGATTCGCTATCGCATTTTACATCACCACAAGAACAAGTAGAAAAAACTTGAAGTTTGCATTAATAATTACCACTTTTTTCCTTTTTAAATTACTTCCACCCACAGAAACTGCAAATCAGCATTGCTGTCACACGTTCTAATCAATATACACATGATAAGGACATCACTTGAATGGAAATTAAAGAAAAATTGCTGAAACCCAGGTAAGAGAAAAGGTTTCTAATTAACATAACAGTGAAATAAAGTTTGTTAAAAGAAATATCTGTGCAAAAAATGAATGAAAGGGAACAGGGTTTGTAATAAAACATATTAGAACTGCCGAGGATTAGACACTACTAAACCAAACCAATAAAAAAATAACAATATATAAGAAAGCAAGAATTGTTGCATTATTCTGTATTATCTGGATCAAAATAATTTTGAAGACTAATATTTTATAATAAAATAATTTTCAGTAAGATGTTACCTAATAATTTTTTCATTTTTTAATATATATTTTAGTCTTAATTTATGAATATGACTACAATTTTCAATTTCAAAAATGTTATGTTTTTTCCCGGGGGTATGAGGTAAATTGGTTCGTAAAATTTTTCTTTTAAACTGTGCAAATTTCTTTTTTTCTGAATAATATGCTTCAAACCATATGCTCTGTCATATAGGCTTTTAAAACAACACTAATAAAATATAAAGTAAAACAATAATCTACAACAAATATATACATAAACAATTTTAATTTTTATAAAATTATGGAACTTTAAATATACGTTAACTAGTTTCAACAAAAATTTAATATACATGTAACACAATGCTTGTTTTATAATGCAGGTTATTACAGGGGGAAAATGCCTGATCTAAGTTTAATTCCCTCGTAATAATTAATAGTAAACTTAATAATAGTGTATTTTTTTCAAATCATGCATTTAGTTTGTCTTATAACTAAAATGCAACCTTTTTATTGTTTGACTTTTACGAATTTAAGAGGGGAAGGGGTCTCGAGACAGGGAAGTTCCCGTCTCAAGGGAGAAAAGCGAATTTTCATTTCCTGGAGGCCCAAGGAAGTCTTTGAAGAAAGTTGACAACTTTTTTTACATTTCCTCCCTTTTTCTCTAATTTGTACATTTTATAAGAAGCAACTACAACTGTAAGATTTCCTTTCATTTTTTTTTTTCCTTCCATAAAAATAACTTTTTAAAAAAAACAAGGTCAAAAAGGAATTATATAAAGATTGTTACAAACATAATAAATAATAATAGTTAAAATTAATCGTTTTTAATAAATTGGGTTTGGTAATTTTATGCTTCAATGTTTTTGGAAACTCGAAGGGAGGGGGGGGTGAGAGGGAAACTTTGTCCTCGAATATGGGAACTTTTTTCATTTGCTTGATGACAATTTACTTTAAATCAACAAAAAATCTTTGAATACCATATTTGCAATTTTTTGTGGTTAAAGAATGTAAACCTGCTTTAGATTTATTTTTATATTTTAGTCATATTTTACATACATATTAATGCAAGATATGAAAATTTCTTCTTGGTAAAGATAAACTTCTTGAATCACCAGAATTTTTTCTATAAGGGCATTAATAATATAATATTGGTTATTTACCTGTTTTATAAGAACATTAATAATATTCATTAAAACTTTAAAAGTATTAAAATTCAATTCATGTGTCAGTAAAATGTTGTGTAAAAAATAAACTGTAAATCAGTGAAATTTTAAATTAGTTATTTTCTCGCAAGGGGCAAGAAAAAAATTCAAGCATTTGAATTTTTTAATTAAATTTTTTTTTAAAATTGTGGTAATTGTTTTTATGCTACTCATCATGCCAATAACAACCGAATTAAGTTTGCTACTTATGATACAGCTTTAATTACTATCTAAAAACATTTTAAACAAATTTATGGGTGTTTTGAATTGACTTAGTTGATGAAAAACAAATAAGATGTTGTATAAAAACCATGAGTGAAGTTTGAAGACGACAAGAATCCATAAATAACTTCCCCTTTATTTATCATTAAATAAATTTTTGTAGACTGTTACTGCTTAACTGACAGCCGTAAGAATATTTTTTTAAAACGTGAATTTTTATACTAAATAGAAACCCTTTCGGTCATACTTCAACTGCACTGAATATTTGTAAACAATAAAAATTATTATTTGTAAAATAATGGTATGCCACATGTCTTTTAGAATATATTATTTTTATGCTTCCTTTTCATTAAAAAAAGACTACAACACAAATTATTTCAAAACAAATATGTTGTAATAAGTACAGCTTATAACCCAGAAATTTATATATTTATATTTGAACTAAGAACACTAGAGTTGTGGAAACAATATTTACTTATGATAAAATGGTCTGGCGATAGTATGTAAAATTAATTGCAGAGACACTAAATACAGATCACTAAAATTATGGAGGATATCAAATAATAAACAAACAACAATAAAAATGTATTTTGTTCTCAATTTAACATAAAATTGCCCTTTCTATTCAATAAGGATTTAATTAGAGAGTCTGATAATGTTCCAAATGCAGTCACTTTCAGCACACATTATTTCACTTAATGACATTCAATAATAAAAAAAAATATTATTTTAGACTACTTTTCAACTAAATGTCTGACATTTGTTTAAAAACTTTTTAATAATATATTAGTTTTATTAATTAATTTGCAAATATCTTAAAATTTCAATTTCCTTAATTCAATTCTTGATGTATTTTTTAATTATATTGCATTTTTTTGGCTAATAAACCGTTCAGTTTCGTTCGTATTTTTAGTGATAAATTACTTATAAATTGAGTCAATAAAATTTCAAACTGAAATATTTGCCATCAGTAAAAATTGGATGTTTGCTTCTACTTCTCCGGAAATAATCCATGAAACATTCTACGTTCAGAGAAATCCTCCCTTTAAAATGATTTATGAAATGCATTTTCCGAAGGCAATAAAATATTGCTACTTTTCCTAGGATTTCAGAAACTTACAAAACTGAAGTAGCGATTCAATTTTTTTGCCGTCATTTATAATATATTTAAAGCATCTGACTGAAAGGAACGGAGTTTTTGCATTTTTTTACAGTCAATACTTCTTATTGAATTACTATCATTTACAGACATCGTAAAACATTACATCCACTTTTCCTTTATATTTGACCGAATTTTTATATCGGCGTATTTGCAGTCTGAAATGTCAATTCATTTATTATGCATTCCAATATTCCATGTTATTATCGTCGATTTACTTGATAAAATGACAATTTTTTTTTATTTTATTCGAAAAAAAATTTCTACAATTCACTACTTTCTTCATAAGAATTACTCTTGTTCGCAAACTGCGGAATAGTGGTCACATGAATCGCAAAGAAAAAATTAATAGTCATCCTCCTCCTTCATTTTGCTGAATAATAAAAAATAATAAATGTCTCGTAATTAAAGAAAACCAATATAACAAAATGTTATTTTAACTGTAGTGTTAAGCTTCTAGCTACTGATTATTAAACAGCTCTTCTTTCTAATCAATGGAATTTAGAACTTTATAATTATGCTACAAACTTCATATTTGTCCGGGTTTCAATGAAGCAAAACAATCATATAACGATGTAGGGTCTTGCACTTTATCTTCAGGTAATAGATAGTCTTTTGAAGTCACAATAATATTAGGGCATTTTAATAATCATTGAAGAAGACTACTCATGATTGAAAAAGAATGATTCATTCTCCCTTGGGATATTTGTGGACTATATCTAAATAGTCATAATGAATAGAAAATATATCCTGTAATATCTGTGCTTTACATTTCACCCTCACTTTAATAGGAAGTTTCGATATGTTATGGTGTAATGGCCTTATTTTCAGACAATAAGAGTTCTCTTTCATCTTGAAAAGCAAATTTGAAACAGAGGTGCCTTTTTAAAAACCAGCTGGAAGTGATGAAGACCTTGTTGAATTAATTTTTGTAACTGCTTTTTTGGAAGTTTGACATGCATTAGAAATTACAAAAATATACACACTTCTAAGCCCAAAATATTTCAAGCATATCTTAAAATTACGGTTGCACCTTAGAATACTTTGTGTAAGACAAGTAAAAAGAATTCATCATGCAAATGCCTTGCGAGTATTAGTACAAAAATATTTGGTTCCCACCTTAGGCTATTTTTTTTATTCTCTTTGCGTCAAAAATGTAAGAGAATGGAACACTAAACTTTCATAAATCTCATTTATCCCTTTTACCTCAACCATATACATCTGGAAAGATTTTAACAAAATTTTTTATCTCTAATAGCCATTACCCACGACACAATATATCAACTGAATTTCTTATAAAAGCTTCAAAAATACTTCGACAAAAGTCCTGAAATTAGATCGAGGGATTTTTCAGAGCCTAGTAATTAGTGTCCTGTTTGTTTTACTTATCATTACGCAAAAACGTCCTTCCTCCATATTATGTCTGCTAGAAATTTTGGAAAAAGCTGGAATAAAGCTGTATCTTGCATAACTCCTAGCAGTATCTATTAAATAATTGACTAATATGAATAAGAGCTTAATTTTTAAAGATTTTATGAATGTCTTTTGAGAGGAATAATTTTGCAAATCGTAAGCAAATAAAATCGCCCTTTTTGCATTCTATTCTTAGTGCTAATATATAAAAAGTATTTTTTTTCTTACTGAACCGATGATGTTTTATAGCTTTACAGAGGATTTCTTTTAGTATTTCACACTATTTTTGAGATATGAAACTTTTAACTCCACAATTTGCCCCATCACGTGGCAACAAGTAACTTATAGTAGCTAGATCCCATTGAATATAATCTCTTTGAAGTAAAAGTGCAAGGTCCGATGACTTTACTGGATACCAAGCATATTTTGAAGTTTTTCATCTTAAATAAACAATTATTTTGTAATCGCTTGATTAAATACTATTTATGAATACAAAAAACCCCGCAAGTAATTTGAAATTTTTCTTGGAAAATGAATTTCCAATTTCCATACGTGTTTGGACTTATATTTTCTAATCTCATGTAGTAGTTAAAAGCTGTAATAAGTTTCTTGGCAAATACAGCTTTAAAATTTGATATCCGGCTAATCTAAAGTGAAGTTCTGCATAAAAATATTCACAATTCTAAAATTAAATTGCATCATCATTTTTACACTCAAATTATTAAATGTCTTTGCATATATATTGTCCCATATAAATTATTAATGAATATGTGCATTTTGTAATTAAATAAATTTTTATAAATACATATCATATCCAATTCCTCAAATAGTAATGCTTTCAAAATATATTTAAAACAGAAAAATCACTTTTAAAGCTCTAAATTTTAATAACTAACAAGTATGTACATAGATTATTTTTATTAATCAATTAAAATAAATAATCAGTAATAATGAGAAAATCTTATTTAACTAAAAACTTGATAAAACATTATTTCATAACATTATTCATAATCGCCTATCTTAATCATATGCTTAAAATCAAATTCAAAAATGCATTTAGCCTTGTTGGAATCCCCATGGATTAAATTAATAAAAGGTTTCTCGAGGGAAAGATTTGTAATATGATTAAAAGTCAACTCTTTTAGTTTTAAAGATAAAAGAATAAAAATGCACCACTTAAAAACTTTGAGACTGAAGGAATCTAAAATCAATAAGCTGTCTGTGAAAAGAACTTAGGCATGCAAAGCAAGTCTTATTCTTAATAACTAGCACATTAGAAACTTTGAAACAAGGGATTGATATTAAGTTGTAAAGCGCTAGCAATTATTAAATTACTATTAATAACATTATTGGTAAAGGATCTTTGAGAGAGTGTTTCGACTTTTTTCTTTCATCTACTTTTACGGTTGATTCAAAAAGTAGAACATGTATCATGATGCAAATGATAAAGAATTTCCTTTTTTCCTTATTTTTAGAAAAATTGTTTATCATAGCAAGATTAAAGCTTTTAAGAAATCCTAATTAATGATCAAATTATATAAGTGATGACCAACATGCAACTTATAGCATTGATGAACAAACTTTTTGATTTATTAAAAAATAATTTAGTGTTAAATTATAGAATTATGCAATGCGCTCACTAACCTCCTGAGCTCGTTCAAATTATTTTTTGTGACTTTTTTAAATTTTTTTATTTATATCTCGAGCATTTCGAATTCTTATAGAGCACACAAAATGCATTTCACAGAGATAATGTTGTAAGCTCTCTTCATCTATGATTCACAATGACAATTGAAATGAATAATCTAAGAAAAATATTTCCATCTATCTTTGTCGTACCACTGCATTCATTATTCATTTTAAAAGTTTCACCACAATGGTCTAGAACTCTGCTTTTCGGTCAGTTTATCTACCAAGTGTCAGATGCTGTCCTAAAAATATGTATTTTACAATGAATGATTTATATTCAATCCTGTTTCATTTCTCAGACATAAATGTTATACTAGAATGACATAGTGTTATAGACATAAATGTTATACAGTTGAGAGACTAGCATCTCTGGTTATTGAAAGATGCTTTTTGTTTTTCATAGTTAATGTTATTTGGTAATGAAAAATATAATGGACAAACTGTTTTTTTTTAAGATTATGTTTTAGTGATAAACTTTTTAAAGAAACTGTTTTTTACACCACTTAAAATATTTAATGACATGAGGAAATAAAATTGAAATTTATATACATAAAGTGGATATACTTGGGAACGAGTGATTAAAAATATAAACTAAAAAAGGGTTTTATTCATTCATCATTATTCACAGTGGAAAAGAGATATTTTAGTGATAATATTTATTGTCGATAGTCTCTGAATCGTTTTTCATTTACACTCATGAATCATTTGAATCTGAACAACATTCATGTATAAATCCTTTTATTATTTTTAAACCATAAACAAATGCATGTAGATTGAAAATATGTTTTGTAGATATTAACTTTCCTGGCTCTTTCTGGACCATTGCGCAACAGATTTAAAATCAATAAACGACATCACTTGCACTAGCGCATCACTTAATAAAAATAAATTATAATTCTACAATCTTAACAACTAAATCTAGATGAATTTAATTAATTTATTTAGATGAAATAAATAATTGTAAGCCTGATGTGTTTCGAAAATTTTAAATATATTATCTTACTCAGACAAATAATAATTTCAGCTGATAAGCGTTAATAAAACAACATAAAGCTCTCCCCAGCATTTTCCGTTACTTTGAAGAAAACTGACTCGCTTAGCCCATTGCATGTATTTTTTTTGTCTAGATCGTTTCTTCAATTCCACTTGAATTCCATCTAACGATTTTCAGATATCCGTTAAATCAACACAAAAATAATTTTTTTCGATAAAGTTTGTTCCAAATTCTCATACACATAGTTTCGGTGATAAGGCTGTAAATACAATTTCATCCATCTAGCTTGTTGCGTTTTTTAGTTTTCATATATTCTTTAACTTGAAGGTGTGAACAGATAAGATTGCTATTCTCGAGTTTCAACAGAAATTGAACATCCATAATACAGATAATAAAATATTCTATCAAATTTATTCGTATTTTTTTTATCAGTGACAATGATCATAGATAGCCAGAGCAAATGACATAAATAATTTTAAAATAATTGTTTCTTTAACAGGAAAGTCTAGAATCTTCAATTTTTTTTAATAAATACATAATTTTCCTTTTATGCATTTCGAGAAAATGAAATTATCATTAGAAATAATGTCATAAAATATGTTTCTACAATAAATATGATTTTCACTATTATAAAATATGGCAAAACAAATCTATCAACAAGTATGCTATCAGATAAATTTTGAATTAATCTAACGTTTCTCATACTGTGAAAACTTCGACTCCAATTTCTACTCCAATCATGCAGTAAATTACGGTTGTTTGTTGTTTTCTTTGAGGATAGAAGGTAGACTATAATTTTGTAATAGTATCCCAGTTTCACCGTCATTCTTTGGAAGAAGTTCATCAAAAAAATCTCCTTTTGTGTGTGAATCGCACTTTGTTCAGAACCATTTTTACGGGTAGCCATCTCTATTTTTTGTTCTGATGCTACAGGACATCTACTTCGTAACGACTTCTGTTCCATTGAGTCACGATTTCCCAAGAGAGGGAAGATCTATTTTTTTTCTCTTCCAAACTATTATTAAGTTCTTTAAGGGAAAGAAAGATCTTTTAAAGAATTGGATCTTCTCCGAGAATGTCACTTCCCTCACCATGCGGGGTCTCATTCATGCTCTTTGTTTTGATTCACATCAAAGATGCTCAAGTACTAAAGAAAAGTACAGTTTTCTTAACATTATATAGACTTCATGTCTTCTAAATCGTAATTTGCAGTTATTTATATTATTATTTTCGCACTATTCCAAAAGAAAGTAACAAGATATAAATAGCTTGCTTAAAATTAATTTACGTTCAGTGTATTTGATTCTCTAATGTGTGTCTCTTTATATATATATATATATATATATATATATATATACATATATATATTTATATATATAAGAGAGAGAGAGAGACTTCATTTATTCATTTTTCCTAATTTTTAAGATATTATTTTCTATTCATTTATTATTAAAATAATGCCAAAATTTTATTTCATCATGTGTGATATCCTTATTACTTTTAGCATATTTATGATGAGGGTTATAATTATGATTTTATTATATTATGATTAAGGATTTCTACAAGTTATTTAGGAAACTCAGAATCACCTAGCAATGATGGATCGTATATTTCTTTAAACCTGTCGGACAGGAAGATACGTTATTTCACTTTAATATAGAGGAAAAAATTTTGAATGATGGACAAATATTATATCATCGTGGCTTTCTTCTATATGTCATACTATATGTTTCTATATGTATAATATAAATATATATTACATACTTTTTATGCCTATAATATTATACATTATAAAATATATATAAGAGAGAAACTCAAATGAATATGAAGATTTTTTCTATCTCTTTATCGAAATAAATGAATATGCTAAGGATAACCGCATGAACCCTATTATAATTAGTTGTAATAAAAATTGATAATTTGATGCTATTCAGGATTAATTATTCGTTCCAATGTCCTTTTAATGTAAAACATTTCAGAATAATTCATTGAATAGTCACTGAATTTCATGCTAAAATTTGAACTTTTTCTGTTAGCTCAACTCTGAAAATCTGATTATTATTCAGGATTAATCTTTTTTAATCTGCAATTCTGGTGCTTTATGGAAATCTGAAATAATTTGGATGATATTTAGAGAGGAATTGCAAGACCTAAATTTGGCAAATAATTCCAGTCAGATATTTTTATCATTAGCCCTAAACAAGACCCCATTCATTTTCTTTAAATAAATATTACCTTATTTAACACTTTCAAAGAATAGATTATCCTAGTTTATGATATTGTGATGATATCAATTATTCTCCAGTCCTGTATATATATGTAAAAATTATCTCTTCCATAGACATAAGAGATAATTTTTACATAGATTTATAAAAGATAATATTACATAGAAATACAGCTAGTAATACATAGTTATAGATATATCATCGATTTATAATAAGCCTTTCTCAATGGCATTTTGAAATCGTAACTTAAATTTTCTGATCAGAAATATTTGATACATATATATTTTGAGTTCATTGGACAATATGAATGCTTTCAATTATTTCCATTTTGAACAATCATTTTGGCGTCCATAGTAATGACTCAGTTTTTAAACGAAGAAAGATATTAGCTTTTTATATGCCCAGATTGTGTCGCAATATTTAATTAGCAAGACTGTAAGCAGTTCTATGTTAAAAAACTGATCAAGAATTTCCTTCGAACAACAAAAAAGCATGTCACCCAGCTTTAAAAACAGCAGCTAACTATCAGAGCAAAACATATCCTAATAAAACTCTTTCATTTAATTTAATTTCTTTCAAATTTGTAAAGATCGAATTTCACGAACAAATTCTCACTCCCTTAATTTGTACATTTGTGCATTCATGATGAAAATGCCGTGATTTAATATTTTATAACTAAATTATTAATATATATCAAATTAAATTTTAATTTCTTTTAAATGCTTCTTTCTGATAAAGCACTGATATATGGTATCATTTTTATATTTTTTACGACTATATGACATTAGAAGTTAATATCGAAATGATAATGAATGTCATTTGAAAAAATAATTAACTATTGTTTTTGTATGGTATGTCTTCGACCCCTTTCCTTGAAGAACCTTATAACATGAAATACTGATAGTACAACAAGCCTCTATAAGCTTTTATTTCAAATAAGTTTCTTCCCTTTCAAATGATTATAACTGAGATTTGCTTTATACATCTGCGTTTAGAATATACTCGACGAAATCAACGAAAAAAATCACAATAATACCTTTTTGTGAAATATGCGAGTTTGATAAGTTACTGAGCCCATTTTAAACTCAAAAGGGAATAAATTAACTCTAGCAGAAACTTTAAATTTATTTTTCTCTGTAAAATTAATCATTTAAGAATTATTTAGGAAATACACAATTAGGAATATACACAAGAATTTAGGAATATACACAAAAGCGATGAATAATTCTGATTTTTTATTAACGCCAATCAGTCGCAGTTCAGGATAGAAAACTTTATTTTATAAGTTCTCACATATTAAATAATGAATATAAAATTGGCATATATGTTTTTAGGATATTTTTATTTTTTACTTTTAAGATAAATATATTTCTTTTTAAATAAACTTGTGGACATTTTTTAAAGTTTTTCCATGATTGTTATTTTTAAGTTTTTAATTATTTTTATGACAAAAAGACGTAAAACAAGATCGAATACCATTAGCCAATAATTAGACTAAATTCATAGCTCTTTCATTAATTTTACGGACATATTTAAACAATAATATAAAATTTCATCTTTAAGAAAATATCTTTCCAAAAGTATAGTAGATTTTTTCAAATAATCAACAGAATGTTTATTAAAAATTTCCCCAACATATGGTACACCAAACAGAGGAAATTTAGGATATATTTATTTAAAATCTACACTCAAAATTGTGATGAACAGTGACGGTCACAGTTAAAGGGAAATAATTTTGACATTTTCGAATGGTAACAAACATTTTTTCCCTCTGAACAAAAAACATTGAAAAA
Source organism: Argiope argentata (assembly GCA_026289955.1). NCBI lineage: Eukaryota > Metazoa > Arthropoda > Arachnida > Araneae > Araneidae > Argiope > Argiope argentata. The sequence goes on from JAOUZG010027617.1 coordinate 3,888,255, forward strand.
ATACAAATGACATTGGAACAATATACAATCATGTCCATAAATTAAGAATCATTCGGAGTCACGGAAATCGAACTCTATAATGCATATATCATCAGGAAAATGACTATACAAATCTTCAAAAATCATATCCAAATTGCAAATCATATCCAATATCCCCCAGATGACGCCAATAGCACGCCATACTAACGAGAGCGATGTATAACGAATACAGGCAAAGAAGTAAAATTATTCGCAAGCGCTTTATAAAACTTTCAGTGCCATAACCGCATAGTTATTGAAACAAAAGAAGCATTTGGATGATTTTTTATGTGGTAGAATTACCGGCCGTCTGGAACGTATGCGCATCCAGCTGAAAGCATCCGAGGAACTTGGAATCTCCCAGAGGGACACCTCCAAGCTTTGGCAAAGATTCCAAAATGATGATCATGTGAGTAGACGTTACAGTACAGGTCGCCCTTCGAGTTATAACGCCGAATGAGGACCGGTATTTGGCAGTTACTGCCAAAAGAAACAGACAGAACACAGTATCAGACCTGTTTCATCAGCTCTCTTCAGCTACTGGTACTATGGTTTCAAAATAGAAAGTGTACAGACGCTTAGGGTAGGTTGATCTATATGCTCGTAGGCCTGACAGATGTGTTCCTCTTACTGTAACGCCTGTCGCCTGCGGTTAGAATGAAATAAAATGCCTACATTGTAGACACCACAGTAGTAAGCAAGTGTGATATTTATTGACGAGTCCAGGTTTATCTTGCAGTCTGATTCAAGCTGGAATTTCATGTGGAGAGCGCCAGGTACTCGTTAACACCAAGAGAACATCATTGTACGACACCGTTACGTATTTACAGGATTGTTCATTTGGAGAAAAAATATTCTGGGTTCCATAATTGACCTGCATATTCAAATTCGAACCATCACATGCCAAATCTATCGGGATGTCATTCTAGAACAACATATACGTTTGTTTCGGGGTGCCATGGTAGCAAAATACGTGTTTATGGATAACAAGTCCGTCCTTGCCCTATGTCATTCTATATAGTCCTTTTCGCTTTTTTCAATGTAAATTAATGATATTTAGTACACATTAAAAAAATTTTCGTCTTTAAACTAAAATTTAGATTGTATACCCATAATGCTTTAAAACCTTTATTATTAAAAAAATTCATGCTAAATCTTAAATTTATATGAAATTTTATATTTGGAGCAATCTTTCAACTTTTGTATGTTGATTGAAATAAATTCACTTAAAACTGACCAGGATGTCTATAATATTGTTGTAATGATTACTAGTGTATTGATTGTAGTTACAAATATTATTTATTTATTTATTTTGTGAAAAACAGAATTTAATGGAACCTGTTTTTGGAGCTTCTAGCAATGAAAGATCTATTTACATGCTTCAATTGTTACTTAGTTAAAAATTCAGTTGTTCCAAAAAGAAAACTTTGATCTATTTAATGTTGGTTGTATAAGTTATTATACTGATATATAATGCGTCATTATTTTATTAGCTTTTAAAAACCTCTTGATAAAAAAGCTATTATAACCAAATCTATAAAGCATTTCCTAAAAATTTTGCAGCCCATAATTATCTCAGAACCTAATTCAGTAAATAATTTTCATATTTATAGAAATCATGTTATAGTTTTCTGCTCTCTACATTTACGTATATATTTTGCTCCCCGCCACCTGCTGGTAATTAGTTTCGATTAAAAAAATTCCAATTTAGAAAATCAATATTAAAGAATGAATCCATATTTTGATGACCAAGCTGATTTTTGGATCACTGCAACGAACCACTTAAGGAACTAAGGAACGCAGCTTACGGATCTAACGACTATTGGTACCGAAAGGAGTGAGATCCCCTAGCAGCATTAATACAGCCTTGACAAGTTACCTTAGCCGCACACATAATCTATTAGCATCACTGCACTATATTTGGCATACTTAGTGTCGAACAAACCCTCTTATTTTAGAGATCTTTTTTTCAGGAATGAAATTAATTTTTTAGTCTCTTAGATTTTTTTTTTTTTTGAAAAAACTAGTTTTTATTTTAGTAAAATGAAATCTAAATGTTTGATTGCATTTTCAGAATATACGTATATTATGATGCTTACAAGTAAAAATATATAATTAACCTCGCCTTTTTCTAAGCGGGATTCTTTCGGATTTAACAATAAATGGGATGTCATCCGTCTACTCAGAAGGGTATTTTATTCCGTGCTCCTCCTACCGCTGCTTTTCTTCTCTATTTACCACGAAGAAGTAATCACAGGAATTGAGACTATTCTTTGTGGAAATATACCTTTATGCAATTCTAAGACATCTTCTAGGGTTTTATCGATTTCTCTCCTTTTCTGCTGAAATCTAGTGAAAACTCAGTGTATATTTCCCCTCCTTCTTTCGAAAATACCAATTATCAAGTTTCTTTTCCCCTTGTTGCAGTAAATTTTTAAGACAATTCCAGAGAGAGAAAAGTCTATATACATTAATTACGTTTGAATCTAGTAGGTTGAATTTTTTTTTTTAGATTGTAAGGATTTGATTTCAGCTTTGAGCGCTCTGAAAAGGACAAACTGGGTGTGCTCTGAGAGCACTGTCTGCCCCTACCTAGTTATATCTCAGAGTTAACCCGAGAGCAGTCAGTACTCAAGGATTATGACACTTTGGAGCAGAGTATATTTGGTAGCAATTAGCCAAATCGACTAAAGATCATGGCTAGCCACCACCATAATTAATTGAAATGTATAAACCTAAATGGAAAATTCAGTTCAAATCAGTTTCGTATTAGAAGCCTAGGCCATACACAAATCATTTATGTAAAAAAAGACTGATAAAAATTATGTTGTGAAAAACAAGATCTAGCAGTCATACGTCCACAATTAAAAATTATTCTAAATACAAAATAATTGTTTAAAGAAGCAAAGAGATATTTTTAAAAATTTCATTTATAGAGTATTTAATTAAGCTTATTAAAAATCTATAAACTTTATTTCTTGGCATATAATTTTATACACTATGCTTCAAAACTGTAATATTTAAAATACACTCATGTCCATAAATTAAGGATAATGCAGGTGCAGGAAAAGAAAGAGTCGGAAGCAAAACAGATGTGACTTATTTGTGAAGCCTATTTATTTAACAAAAGGTAAAGAGTAAAATAGATGCTATATGTTTGATATCCTTAATAAAAATTACGATTTTTTTGTTTCCTGGAACAAATTACAAAAAAAAATCTATTTACAAAAGCCAATATTATATGGTTAGTATGATGGTTAATACTTAGTATGTCTCCCAGGCGATGGAATACAGTTCGTACAACTCCTAGTCATGCCAAGTATCAAATTATCGATCTGATTTTGGAGAATATTACATCACTCATCAAGCAATGCTCACTGAAGTACAGCTAGATATGTAGGAGGTGGCTGGCGGGGTGTAACTAGTCTGCCAAGCATGTCCCGCACATACTCTACTGGATTCAAGTCCAGTGAGAATGCTGACCAGTCTATACGGGTGATATCCTCTGATCGAAGGCATTCGTTTACGATATCTGCATGGTGAGGACGGGCGTTGTCGTCCAAACACACGAATTTTTCGACCATGTCAACCCGAAACAAACGTACTTGTTCCAGAATGGCGTTCCAATATATTTGGCCCGTCATAATCCAAATTTGAAAATGTAAGTAAATTCTGGAATCCAGAATAATTTTCCCCAAACTAACAATATTGTACCACCGTAACGATCTCAGTCATTGATGTTCTCTTGATATTAACGGTTTTCTTGAACTCTTCATATAAAAGTCGAGCGAGAATGAGAAAGCAAGCTAAATCTAGACTCATCGGTAAACATCACACAAACTCACTGTTGGGGTGTCTACAATGCATGCCCTCTACTCCCAGCTAACCGCAGGTGACAGTGTTGCAGTAAATGGAACACATCTGACAGACCTATGAGCGTATATATCACTCTGACCTTAGCGTCTGTACGTGGTCTGCCTTGAAACTGCAGTACTAGTGGCTGAAGGGAGCTGGCAAGACAGGTTTGGTGCTGTATTCCTTCTGTTTCTTTTGGCAGTAACTGCCAAATATCGGTTACCCTTAGAGGCTCACCTACTATAGGGGATAAGGTTGTCCCAATCCCGAGGTTATCATTGATATTTTCTCCTGTTATATTTAGTATCCCCTTTGTCTTCTTTCTGCTGTCTTTCTTCCTTCCCTCTACGACAAGCTTCACGAGAAACTGTCGCCACTCTGCTTGCTTCTTACTTCTCATGGACAGCCCTAGACCCCCACGTGTTGACCGTGCGTGGCAACCTATTAGTAGGACGGGTGGCGCACTGTGGTGTACGGTGTGTCAATCGACTGGTAGCTAGTCACCTGAGTGGTTAGTCTGCAGGGGTTCCAAGTGAAGAGGTTACTTCTTGGGCTTGGCATTAAGGTTGATCATTGTCCTAGAGGATAACCCTGAGCGTACAGGTTCTGGATAACACCAAGTTAAGCGCCGAGGCTGGATATTGACATAGCCGGTGGCTGCCTTCCCTTGTTGGGCTCTGTGGTGGGGGGTGCCGTTTGGCTTGAATTAGTCCTCAGTATAACACAGGGCCTAAAAAGAAATCTCCCTTCTGTAAGCATCACAAGGAATTTAAATTTACAACTAATCCACACTTCGACACATTTTTCGTTATTAAACGAGTATCAGAACAAAAAGAAACGTTTTACTCCGTATCACCTTTTCTAGTTCAAAAAGCGTTAACTGGAACTATCGGTGGTGTTACTTGTATCGGTGGTGTTACTTGCGTCTGGAGACGCTCGTACAAGTCACTTCAAAGAAATAGGTACAACAAATAATAAAATTAAAGGCATTGGCAACAATCAAAATTATTGCAAGTCCTCACTCCTCTCTGAATTAATAAAAAGGTGTCATAACATGTGGAGAACTATTAAACGTTCCTATTGAAGAAATATCATATGAATTACAGGCTCAGACAGTGGCTTATTATGTTGTATTGCCATTCGGAGCGATGGGGAACTGCTTGATACCAAACAACTAATACATTCCATTCAACTAAATTACCAGAATATGTCTTTACTGGATATATTAAATTACCAGTAAGACAATACATTCCAAATCCCCTATGAGGTTTCCAGTGTCAACAACTTGGACACTCAAAGGTTAATTGATACGGGAAGCTGGCTAGTGTCCATTGTGTAAAAAATTGTCACGACAGTCAACGATGCAGCGCACAAGAAAAGTGCGTTAACTCTGGTGGTGACCAAACATCCTTTTCACGTAAGTTGGACACTAAAAAAACAAATTATAAGAATTAAAATAATAGAAGATATATCCTACCCTGAGGCAAGATGGAAAGTTCTAACACAAACGCCAACACCTGGGATAAGTTACTCATCTGCCATACAAAAACAGTTCTGTGAGAAATGTTCATGTTCAAACTATCTTAAGAACAGAAACGAAAAATTCCTGACAAACTCTCTGACTCCGATTCTATACAATCTATGACCAGTCCTCCTGAAAATAGCAAGTCAGAAAAAACTAAATCAAGAGGAAAGATCAATAAATATTTGAAACTTTGGCTTTCTAATTGGAGTGTTTCCAAAAAAGACCTGTCTCATAAACAAAAAATATACTTTGCATCATTCTGTAGTTCTTGGTCTTTCAAACCAAAGTACAGACTACAAGGACCTCCCGTCCATTTTTAGTGGAGTACCTAAATGTCCAGACCTCATTATCATCCGTCTAAGGTTGATGATGAAGAATTTGAAATGAGTTGCGATGTCTCGCCAACTCATGCCACGATTTTGAATCCTTCCCCTATAACAAAATGGATACCTTCCTTTTTTAGAACTGTCGTAACATTCGGTCAAAATTAAATGACATCAAGACCATTTTAACAACTTTCATCCACTCTGTCTTGGAGTTGAAGAAACTTTTTTGACATCCAATATTCCAAACAATTGCAAGGTTATGATTATACTAGTAAAGATGCAGACACAGGAGTTCACAGTTCTGGTTGTGTCTGTATCTTCACATCCAATTTATATTCCATTACACCTCTTACTTTACACACATCTCTATAAGCTGTGGTTGTGCAAGTTCCCGCAAGAGCATTGGTTACCTTCTGTTGTGTTTATTTACAGCCTCATGATGTCATCTGTCAGAAAGATATCAACAACCTAGTGAACCAGCTTCCTTTACCTTTCATCTTACTTGGCGATTTCCTCGGCCATAGTACTTTGTAGGGTTCAGATAGTGCAAACACTTATGGGCAGTAGATAGAACAATTTATTTCCAATAACTCTCACAATAATGATGAGAAAACTTATTTCCATGAACCCACACGGACATTCCACAGCCTTGATCTACCCATATGCTCTCCAGAACTTCTGCCGTTTTTGACCTTTGAAGTAAGTACTGAGTAGAATAGTGACCCCTTTCCTGTTTTCTGCTATGCTAATAAAGACGGTGCTACTGTTTGTCTCCACGGTTTTTGTTTAATCGGGCAGATTTGAGTGCATTTTCACATCTGGCTGATATCACAGAAACTATGGTCCAACCTGCAAATAGATGTATTCAAAAGAGTACTCCACGTCTACGAAAATTTCGTAGATCATGGGGGAACAAAACTTTCACGATAGTCACAAGAATCAAAAAAGATTCTGGAATATTTTGCGAAGGTACCTTACAACAGTGAACTTGATCGTCTTTAAAAGAGCCAAAGGTCTAGCTAGTCGCACTCGGCGTCGAAGCCAAAGAGAAACATGGGTTCTTGTTTTGTATCATCCATCCCATCCAGGACGTCCAGAAATTTGTCGAGGAAAAGGTAAAAGCTGATAATGGAATTTATCTTGAGGTTACGTTCTGTTTTAAAAACAGGAAATCTGATGCATTCCTCCCCCATATCCATAGCTAATATTCTTGGTCAAGCGTTCGCACGAGTTTCTGCAACAGATTCTGAAACTCCTGCCTATCTGACAATTAAGAATTGTGCAGTGTTTGCGACTGTGGTTTAACGCTTTAAGTACCTTTCCTTATAGCTCCGAATTCAAGATGTCTGAACTAGAATCGGTCTTGTCTCACGTTCATGATTCAAACCCTGGACTAGAAAGAATCACATATAACATGCTTCGCCATTTAAATTCCACTTCTCTTTTCAATTTTTTTGCTGCTTTTCAATATAATCTGAGCTGAACAGAAGAACCCTTGACAATGGCGAGAAACTATTGTAATTCCAATATTAAAACCTGATGAATAGTTATCAAACCCTCTGAATTACAGGTCTATTGTTTGACAAATTGCTTTTGCAAGACTTTTGAGCGCATGATTAATGCTCGTCTAATGATCGAATTGGAAAAACAAGGATGTCATCTCCCCGTTGTAGTGTAGTTTTCGTAAAGGTCGGTCTACTTCTGACAACATCGTATAACTAAAACCAAAACCTTCAAAGCATTTGTGAGGAGGAATCTTCTTGTTTCGATTTTTTCGACGTCGAGAAAGTGTTGGACGGTGCGTTGCGCCATGCATTGCGTATACTTCCCACTCTTTTTAACTTTGGATTTAGAGGAAATATGTCCATATTTTTGCAAAACTTTTTATCTCATAGAACATTTCAAGTTCGAGTTGCTAATTTTTACTCTAATTATTTTGTCCAAGATGAGGGAGCTCCGCAAGGAAATGTCCTCAGTGTGACACTTTTTATAGTTCATCTGAGTCAGGTGTTATAATTTTTACCTTCATCTGTTAACGGAACACTTTATGTAGACAAAGTGCAGATCTCCTACTAAAGTAGTAATAAATATAATTGAACAACTACAAAATGCAGTAAAAAACATGGTAACTTGGTGCAATAACAGCAGTCATAGTATTTCTCCTAAGAAGACACAGTGTGTCCATTCCTGCAGGAAGAGAAATGTACATTTACAATCCTCTATCTACATTTGACGTAGACAAATGTAGATAGCTATAGTATCTACATTCATTCCAGTTGTGAATGAAATTCAATTTTTTGGAATTATTTTTGATCAGAAATTGACTTTCTTACCTCACATCCTATACCTGCGGGCGTGGTATGAGAAAATATTAAATATCTTAAAATTACTTTCTAGAACATCTTGGGGTGGCGATAGGGCTTCCCTACTGCGAATTTATGAAGCAATCATCTTTTCCAGCATCCACTATGAATGTATGGTGTGTGGGTTGGCCCTATCTTCTGTTTTGAGAAGATTGGATACCATTCACCGTTCAGCTTTACGGATCTGTTCTGGTGCATTTCGCAAATATCCTATAGAGAGTTTGATTATTATTTGTAACCAACTACCACTTTACCCAAGGAGCCAAAAAATATCAGCCTTTGGGATTTACCATAAATTACTTTTTTGAATCCCTTTACAGGATTTGACAAGTCATTAACAGATCCTATTATTTTTAGCAGCTCTTTATATATCATCGCAATCGATATTCTTCTTTCATTCCAATTTATACAGTTGGTTCAAAATCAGATGGTCATGTTGATTGTGGCGTAATACTTTAATCTAGTACCGTTAACTACTGTCTGCATAACATTTCCTCTGTATTTACTGCTCAGTATTTCACCTTCTTCTCAATGAAAATTTATAATTTATACCTATAGCAGGAGTGCACTAGAAAACTTTCTCAATACGACAGTCGAATACATCACATTGCTATCCATATCCTATACACTTTACGTCTCTTACAGAATGAGGGCTTCCAAATTATTTTTTGTTGGATTCCGAGTCATGTCGACATCTTTGGCAATGAAAAGGTGGACACTGCTGCAAAATTGGCATCGGTTACCTTAAATCAAGGACTTACGTACTCTGATGTAAAAAAGTTTTTCAATAGTTGCATTTTTATAGTTTAGTAAAACAAATGGGATTTGCAGATTCATATCAAATTGCATGCAAAAATTTAACATTGAATTGTGGCTCGTTCTTCCAAAATCAGATGTTGATGTCAAAAAGACCCATCTAAGTATAAAACATACTCGCTTGACGTCCAGGTATCTCATTTTTGGCGAAAGGATGCCCGTGTGCCCATTGATTTTACTATTAAGCACTTTTTAATTGAATTATTATGTTTTAACGCGTATCGATTACACTTATACTCTATAAGTCTTTATCATAAACTCTACAGGACTTGGTGGGTGAAAAACATCACCCAAACATTTTTAAGTTTTTAAGAACCATTGGCTTTTTAATAGCATTTAATATTATCTTTTGATGTTTCCTTGTTTTTTTATAAAATATTTTTAACAATTTTTGGGAATGAATCATTACTCAAATTTCTATTTAAAATTTTAAAACTTTTGAAAACATTATATATCATATGAATTTGTGTACTTTTGCTTTATTATAGACCTTTTGATGCTTGGTTCTTTTTAATCTCGCAGGATTTCAAACCATATGCTTGGCGCAGTTTAGCCAAAGATGGCTCTTGCACCAAAAAAAATCCAACTAATCAATCAATGAACCAACCAACAGCCAAATATTGGTCCTCATTCGGCGTTGGAACTCGGGGACAACCTATGCGTAACGTTTAATCTCATTACCATCATCTCAGAATCGTTGCCAAAACCTGGAAATGACACTCTGGGAGATCCTTGGATACTTCCAGGTGGGTAGGACCTTTCAGACGGTCGATAATTCTACCACATAAAAAATCATCCAAAACCGTCCTTTGTGCCATAACTATGCGGTTTTGCACTGAAAGGCTTATAAATCGCTTGAGAACAATTTTACTTCTTTGCCTGTAATCCATATACATCACTCTATTACGCTTTTGTTATTGTAACGTACTATCGGTGTCATCTGGTGGCTTCCTGCAATTTGAATAGTTGTTTTGATTATGTGTGTAGTCATTTTACGAGTGATATATAAATTTTAGAGTTCGATTTCCGCATCCGGAATTATCCTTAATATATGAACGTGATTGTATATTTAGAATTCCTTATATATAATGCTTCCATTACATTTTTCTGTTGCATATTCATATATTTTTCATTGAACCATCGACACTGAAACTTAATAATCATTAACATAGTTAATGATTATAAAGTTTCATTAACTATGTTAAAGATTACACCTTATAATTAATTTATCTTTCGCTATAAAAATGCGAATTTCATGATCTATCAGAACATAAGAAAAATTAAATTTAAATATTTTGTCAGTGAGAAATCACCAATTCATATCTTTTAATCCATATTTTTCCTTAGAATGATATTCTGTTGCTTAATATATCTATAATATCTGTTTCTAAGAATTTCTTTAAAATTATAATTTTCTAATTTCTCTGATCTGATAAATTTTATTGGACAGAATTGATTTCTAACTGTCCAAGTCAAAACACTAAAACTAAGCAATTAATGTGTTGAAGTTTTAATCTATACTTATACTTAATTGATAGATTATTGGCTCTTTTATCAGAAAGAATATGTTCGTGAGAAATTTTTTAAAAAATTCCATATTGTGTCTTACCATTGATAAAAATAGCCATCTCATATTTCCTCTATCAAATGACGCTAGTTCTAAATGAAATACTTAGAACTTTCTTCCATGGAAAATCATTACCTTGCATAAAAGAGCTTTGTTAGATGTCATACATATATTTGCTGGAATGATGATAAATGAGATTTTGTATTAGAACAACAGAGTATTAACTCCCATGATGCAACTGGATAATGCTCTGGATATTATTTCAAACATTATATTAAATATCCGAGTCAGAAGAGGAAGGAAAAGAGATACGACACTAGCTATTCTCTAGAAGTTGCTTGCAATTTTTATCATCATCTCCCCATTTAATATAGTGGATATTTAAAAGCTTACCGACCGTCTAATATCGAAAGCAAATTGATACAATGCAATCATGAAGAAAGGCTCTTCTCCCTGAAGGGTCATTTTCATTATTGTTAGAAGCTTGTCCGGTGTCAGTTGTATACTCATCTGAAATGAGAAATCATCGATCACAATGTCCGATATCATTGGAACCTACCGGAATTTTCTGGAATTCTCAGTCTCAGAAATATTTCTTAGAAAACAAAATATGCTTGTATTTCAGAAAAAAGAAAGGAATTTTGCTCATACAGCTCTATTTTTCCTCATTAATCTCCATTAGATGCAACATTTTTAATCAAAAATGTTTCAACATATTCTATGTATAAAATATGGTTTGTAAGAATTGAAATTTATTTTTTCTAATGATATAACAAATATGTATTATCTGAAAAAAATTCTGTATAAAATGAATTGAATGGTACAAAATATGCAGAATGAGAATATGGATATTTAAGTGTATGGTATAGATGCTAGATATTATTGCCAAAAAAATAAATAATTACTTAGTCTTTTTTTTTTCAAAAATAAAAATAAAACCATTTTTTGTAATTAATTGTTATTTTTCCCATAAATATTTGTTTAGGTAAATATAGTTGCAAACTATACGCCCCACACAAAAACATAAATTGAAAATTTTACTTACAATGTTATAATTATAAACACGTATTAAGAGGAAAATTACGAAATCGACAAAAAATATAATAATACTAAATGTCCATAAATCTTTCACTACGAAATGGTATTTTTTTACATTTCTTATATCTGTTTATATTGTTAACATTTTTCTCAATGAAATATTTTACATTTGAAATCATTTTAAACTGTAAATTGCATTTACTGATTACCTCCTGTCGCAAATTTTTTTGAAAGTTCATGGATAACGCAAATAAATGCATATTTGAAAGAAATATTAATACTTTGCGGAGAATTAATCAGTAACAACAATAACTTAGAATTAAATTATCAATATCTTATTCAGTGCTTCTAGTCTGACACTTTGCTAATAGCTAATTTCAAACATTTTTCAAATTCTCACATGATATTCATGTGCAATCATATTTCAAAAACCATTAAGTTATTTGCTAAAAATTAAGCTTCCATTAAGTTATTTGCTTTTAGCTCTTTACTGCATATGTGCCCATATGTGGTTTTGCAATTTTGATTAAATTTTATTTCCAAATCAAGAATTATAAAATAATTCAAACAATTTTAATCCATCAAATATAAATTTAGCATTAATAATAAAATCCCCCAAAAAAATGTCCGTGATTTTATGACATTTCGAAATAACCTCAATTTTGTGCAAGTGGATGAAAAAGAAGAAGTGAAGAGCGAGTGATTCACTTTCATAAAACGATAATAGAGTAACACGTAAGTACTTTTTGACAAAAAAAATATTTTCATGGAGTCGGTATACTAATCTTTTTTGACGGATAATAATTTTTTCTATTTTCAACCGTAAGGGGTTTTGTCTAAGTGCATACTAGCCCAAATAGGGTTCCGTAAAAAGAAACAAAATATAAAACATTTTCATTATTTTTCTTTTAATCTGTCTTATAATTAAATAAAGCTATTTCTCTTATGAAACAATTTTTTCCAACGCTTTATTAATTTATGCAGTGAAGAATTAAGAAAAATATCTATTTTAAAAAACAGAAAATTTGAACATTTCCTTGAAACGTACCATTGATGGATCAATTAAAAGTCAATATTAAAGTTTGTCATTCATTTACATCAAAAATTTTTAATGTAGCTAATCAACAGATGTTTCTAGTGGCAATTTCTTCACTTTCAACGGCAAAACGATACTCAAAAATATTACATCAGAATAAAGGCAACTAATAAAGAAACTAAAGGCAGCTGAATATAAACCCTAATTGGAAACGCTTTAGACAATGGTGCTGTGAAGTTTACCATAAAGAATTTTAAAACATAATAGTCTTTCGTAAAAAAATTTTTAAAAAATTAAATATCCATGTAACTTCTTAACGGCACACATTTCAGAATTGGCTACAAGTAAGGAGAATCACTAAGTAAGGAGTCTCTTCATAGTGTATAAGATTAGATCTTTGAGATTTATTCATAATATAGATAAATCTATCAGAAATAACAATTGTTCAATTTCTTTTTTCTCACAAAGACTATTATTATAATATAAAATAAATCCAAATCTTTATCGCTATTCAATAATATGCTCCATAAAACACTTCATTATGTCCACTTGATCTTGAAGCTTAATATTTCACATTAAAAGCATTTGAACCGTTTCTCCGATGCATCTAAGCAACAATAGATAGTCGGAAGTCTAAATCAAAGCATTCTACTGGTGCAGGCGATATTTGCAGTGGAATCTCTTGAGAGTATTGTGGGAATCCTCATGATGGAAGGGTATTGGACTTGTTTTTATGGCGATCGTCTCTCATAATATAAAAGGTATGCTCTTCGATAAAATTCTACAAAAGAAGCGCTTGTATTTCTTTTCTTTCAGAATATGCCCTCCATGGAGACAATCTATTTTGATTAGCAACCCCTTTTTTTGAAAATTCCTTTTGAGCTCAGAATTAACAAATTTTAATTCAACGTTCTGGCATATTTTTTAATTTGTAGTTTAAAACAATTCTGGATTTTAACCTTCTAATCCCTTTTCAAATAATAATTATCTTGTGAAATGAGTTTTCATTCAGTGATGATAGAGTGATTTGGGGCATTTCCGAGCATTTTCAAATTCCTTTTCTTTTCTCTTCATCTTCTTAGTTTTAAAAAATCTCTATGGATAAATAATTCACTCTAACTTTTCGACATAAGTTTCTTGATTATGGTTGTTTCGATTACTTTGTCTTTCTTTTTATCTTTAATTTAGACGTATTTTCTATAATTTTATACTTTTAATCATATATGTTACACATAGGCTGTAACTGAGTTTTTGCAATATTAAAATACTTAATATAGCTGTTTTTAAACAAATATTTTTATACATAATTGCATCAATCAAAAGAATTCAAAAAACCATAACCGTTTTATATTCGAAAATTTCCTCCTAAAAACTATATTAAAAAACTTGGAATTCCGTAATTAAAATTATCACTTGCTTTAAAAGGCCTTCAAAAATACAAATGTAAGCTTTGATCCATTACTCCTAATATGCAATGTCTCCTGACAATTTTTCATTTTTGCTGCATTTTTCTGTGCCATCGTTCTTTCTAGATTTGAAAACAAGAAATTCATTCCAAGTAATATTTAAAAAATCATGTCAATTCCTACTAAGATCAACGAAGAAAATTTTTATTTTATCTACTTTTTATTAAATAATTACAATTGCTGTTGTTGTTCTTCTCGTGTTCCGCTTTACAAAAGGAAGGAGGTATGCAGCAGCTTCTGAGGGTATGGACCCCTGAGCAACCGAAGGCAGAAGTCTGACTTCTAGCTCACCCGCATCACAAACCTTTTTTGCTGGGCGAAATTCATTCTTGCATTTCATTCAATCATCCACAGATAGTAATTTAGATCTGGAACAGAGAACGATCACCTTTGACTCAGCATTCCCAATGGTATTACTTTAGACATGGAGGACTTTATTACCACGATATATTTAATGTTCAAAATACTAACAGATGGACAGTCTTCGACTGGCTGGTTCAAACTCGCAGTCGAAGGGATATAGATGCCCTACTAACCATTCTATTCCAGCCTAATAATCATAATTACTATAAATAATTGGTAAAAAAGTTATTCTATCATTGAACTTTCAACGCCAATTGAGGCAACTCAAAATGAGGGAATTTTCTACGCCAGTTGGGGTAACACAATTCAGATTATTTATAGTTTTTTATTACATTCTGTACTATTTTAATTCGAAAATACAAAATTAATCCAAAAAATCTATTAATTAACAATGTTTAATTTCAAATGCATCAAACATTTAAAAAATAAACAATCATTTGAAATAATTGGCCGCCAACATGTTAAGTCTAACCTCATTGGTGTAAGGAAAGAACAAATTGAATTCGTTACCTATTTGGCGGTGGGGAAAAGAAGATTTGGCGAGAAAGTCAGTTTTTAATTAATTAATTAAAAAACTAATGAGTTAATATTTGAAAAACTGTATTAACATCAAATGTCATCCACTACATGTTTAAAAAAATTTACTTGAACTTGAGTGGATGAATAAAAAGTATTTTATTAACGACTGGAAATTTGAACAAGATATATAGGGAGAATGTGAGTTTATAGATGGAGTTGAAAAGTAATTTACTGATAAAAGAAACACAGCAAGAAGTTTAAAATAAAGGTGCGTATCATATTATTAACTGAAAACTCTCTTTAGCTTAAAAAATACCAATGCTTCAAGATAACACGATTCAATAGATCGATGATTAAAAAACTGAATCACATCAAATGAATCCTTTTAAGCAAGTGTAAATGATTCATTGCTGCTCAAGCTTGTAATCAAGCAATCGGGAAGTAATACAGATTTCATCATCAATACTTCTAGATCAATTACTTTAAAAATAGCAGTTTCTTATGTAATATAAATCTACATAAATCGTTCTGAAGGAAATTGAATTACGGATGAAAATGGATAAACATTTTTTTTTAGTTTTTCAATAAATTTAAGGTTTTTAATGTCTTACAAGATGACACTTGAAACATCATTTTTGCCTGATTTTGTTCGAATCTTATTTTCTAGCTCTATATGCCATTATATGTAAGTATCTAACTGTGGCCATGCGCATCGATCATCAATCTCTCTATATATATCTTGAATATTGCGTTTAGTTTTGTAATATACCTTTGTAAGTCACTTTTTCCTAAAATAAAATAAAATTTATGATGGGTCTTCACTTGATTTTTAGAAAGCACCTGGCATGTTATCCCTTTTCACTCGAAGTAATTCGATGCATAATTTTTACCATATAAAAAGACTTGTTTATTGTTATGTAATATATGATTGTTTTAAGTTGAGTTTTGCCTCAAAATTAATTATCGTCTTCTTACTACTCTGTAGGTATTTTTGACAGTTAAATTTATAAAAAGAATCATTAAACGTCAAAATGATGTCCAATCTTGAATGGTGCATGAGAGAAAGCATCCAAGTGCAAAGAGTTAACCACTTCGCATACAAGGACGCGTCTGACAAGCGCATCGAATTACAGAATTTTTATTTTCAAGTCTGCAATTAATCCACAGAATTAAGTATTTAAGTACGAAAAAATCAATATGAAACGATTTGGTATTCCAAATGCTCCATATATTATTTTTAAAAAAATCAAATAAACAATAAATTACCAAAATCGGACGACTTATATAATTAGAAAGTTAAACTAATTCGTATGTCAAATGGTTAATAACGTGATGTGTAAAATCTCCAGACGATTGAGCCTCCTCATTTCTTGAAACCAGAAAATCTGCTAAAGGTAATTTGTCTTAGTTTAATAGGGATAAAAAAACTCTGAAAATTTACTAACTTTTATTTGGAATTTAAGAAAGTCATTTGTCACTAATATAATCAAGAAGTTAAGAACCAGAAGAAATTAAAAGAAGGTTTTTATCGATGTTTCAAGTTCAATACATAAATTGATAATAAAATATAAAGACTGATTCTGATACTTTGAATGTTGAAGAAAACCGCTCCGAATTATCATGGGGTTTATTCCAAAAACTCTTTTTTTACCCTTTCATATCATGTCATTTTCTTAGGTCTCCGTAAATTATTCTCAAACCATTCTGCTGAGTAATCTTGAATTTTATTGTCACGTATTACTGAACCAACCGAACTTGAACTGTTCCAGAAAGGTTATTCATTTGATGCAAATATGAACTGAATTTTAATATAAATATAAAGTTGGGAGGAGTCATATCGGGGAATTCAGTGAAAAAGCAAGCCATTAGATTTAATAGTGTTACTCTTAATTGAAATAGAGTGCATTGTCATCAAAAGAACCAGGCAATCCATATGCAAGAAGACAAACATCCAGAAGAGCAAGCTGTCATATATTTCGTGTTGAAAGAAAACTTAGATTTTTTCCCACACAATTAATTTCCATCCTGTCTGGAGTATCCAAACACGTTGTCAACATCATTTTCATCTTGATTTTCAGTAGGAAAATCTTATTGGGAGGAGATGAAGATACTTTCTCTACAAATTCATATTTTATTCTATTTTATTTTTAGTGTTTAAACTTGAGAAGTATTTTCTGATCAGCGTTTGTTGAATTTCTTAGAAATAAATAGAAGCTCTAATGAGTTGTTAAAAAGAAGAAAAACACTGCAAAATATTTTCTTGTATTATAGATATACATTTTTAACGATTTTATAAATTACATTAAACGTTTCTATGAGTTTCGGGACCAAAGATGTTTGAAGAGAAAATTCATTCTGCTTCATGTGAAAAGTTTCAAATATTTTGTTTCTTAATAAGTAAATACTCTATTTTTTAAAATAATAATTCATTGCGATCTTTTGTTTCCTTTTTTAAAACAACATTCCCGTGAGGTTTTTTCCAAATTTTGATAAAATTCTAAAACCGCATACTGATATTTCCTCATTACCCACTTAACAGTTTTATTTTCTTTATTATCTAATATGACGCTTACTATTTTGGGAATATTTTCTTAATTTGATTCCAATGAAAATGCATTAAATACTTGACTTATCTATGTATTCTAAGTAAATTTTAGTACTATAATCGTCGTGAATGATTCATTTTTTGCTTAAAACTATTGGAATTCGATAAATCTATACACATATGGCGTACGGGCAAAACAATTAAATAGTTAATCAACATAATAGATGCATAATGTACCACAAGAAATTACATGATCCACATAGAGCTTGTGGTTATTTTTTTTTTAAAAAAATGCATGCAATAAAGATGATGGATAGTAGAAAGTTTAAAATACAAAGACCGTCATCAAAATACATCTGGAAGCTGAAATTTTCCGTCTCACAAAGGAAAATAGCCTAAATAAAGGAAACCGACTATTTTAATTATTAATGAATCGGTTTGAATTTGAGACAAGGAAAATTCTTTCTACTATATGCGATTTCAAAAAAAAATTTAAAAAAAATATTCTTCTAAAAGTTAAGCTTTAATATGAAATCTTTAGAAAATGTAATTTTTCATGTCATTATTTTTAATATATGAACTTGCAAATACAAAGAAGTGGACATATATTAGTATGTTTTATATAATTAATTGTATTGACATTGGCCTCCTTTTATTTTTTCGTAGTCTCTGTTAAGTGAAAATGTCGAATGGCAAAATCGTCATAAAGCAAAACATACGAAACTGTTGTAACAGCTGGTACCACTAATGACAAATGACATTTTTTGACAAATAACTCTATAACTATATTACGTACAATAATCATGCCATTCAGAAAAAAAGGATTTAAGACTAGATGTAGCTAACCTTGATAAATTACAAAAATGTTATATATAATCAAAGTATGATTCTGTTGGTTCATATTAATGAAATGTTTTGACAGATTATCTTTTAATATAATATAAGCGTCACAATATTTAATGTTAAGATTTTTTCATAGTGATATAAAATTTTGTAGATAAACATTTCAAAAGTTGCTCTGAAGATATTGCGTAAATTAATAAATTTTATAAAATTATATTAGATATCTATGATGTCAAAAAGTATAAATATTATTTCAAGCATAATAGGGGACTTTTTTATCCCCTTACTGCAGTTTCAATGTTTACCTTAGCTTACCCGCCATTTTTAACAGAAAATCAATCAGTCTTGTTTATCTATGACAACAAATATTCAGTTGATTGATTGTACAGCTAATTTTCCCATAGATACATTGATCACAATCAACCTATTGATTCACTACACTTTTAATTTTAAATAAGGCACTGAAAACATTGAGCATTGAATTTAATTTCCGACTAAAAATTTCAGCTTAGAGGAAATTGATTTTTTTTTCAAAGAGAAATTGATAAGATTTTTGTATAATAGAAAATGTTATGTTAAGAGGCTGAATGAATTTTATAAAATCCTGATATTTGAAGCTATTAAATGAGGAATATTTATGTAGAAAGACGTTGTATCATTGGCTTAAAGTAAGTTAGCAGAAGTTTTCTGCTATGAACCGTCTTTGCCAATATAATAAGACGCCTTTTCTACTAAGCTTATATTATAGTGAAAATAATCGAGTATATATTTGTACTTTTTTTAAGATCTTTTTGTCTTCAATGTTAAGATTAGGTACTAAATTTCATTTATCTAACTTTGCTTTTAAATTATGTACACATTCCCGCAAATAGATAGACCAATAAATTGTGAAATTTATGACATATTTTTTAAATTTAAATTTCAGTTATGGTTATCGAAATGTGACTACACTCAAAAGTTTATCAGTGTAGCTAGTAACACTTTTTAATTATCGTTTTCAAATACGCACGGACGAATGGTAAAAAACAAAAGAATTGTGGTAGAAAAGCTGTAGACAATACAAAAATAATGAATGAAACGCAGAAATTTATAACACATTGATATCCATAAAATTTCGAATAAATTGGCTGAGAAACGGTTATTAATTATCAGGCCTCATCTGTGATGATATGCGTATAAACATATCTAAATTTTTATTATTTTGGTGCGTTTCGTTATTTGGTGCGTTATTTTGGTGCGTTTCGTTATTTGGTGCGTTTTCTTTTGGCATCATTGCCTATCATGGCATTAATGAAATATTTTTATTCTAAGTGAACATATGCGCTGCTTCTTTCAAATTTTTCAGGTCAAATCGTGGCAATATAAAGAAGGGTCACGTCGGTCACTTTATATGGTGAAATACACCGAGAGTGTAACCAACAGCGATGAAGGATAGCTTCAAGATCATTTTTCTTTGCCGCTCACTTTTGACCCACATAACGCTACTATAATAACCAGGAGTCTGTCATTGGTGATCTCCATGGAAATAGATGTACTAAAATCTAGAGGTTAGATTTTTTAATGTTTTTTTTTATTTTTTCAGTACATTAAACAATTCATTACTAATTACAGTATTAAAAACAATTAATTGGATGCAATTTTTATAAAATATAAGCCACATTCTTCTAAATCAGTCTTTCACGTAACTTTATTTTAATATCCGTTCTTACATTTTGAAATAATACAACTTCTCTTGAGTACCATAAATTATAGAACTTAATCCTTAGGAATTCGGATCACAGATTCAAAAAACATTTACTTTTGAGAGAAATAAGGAAACATTTAGAGGAAATACTCATTGATTGCAGAAAATCTGTTTCTTTGCTTCTAATCCCAAAAGAATAGGTAAAAAAGTGTCAAAAGTATGAAAATATTCCGAAGCTAATACTTAAACCAGCAACATCGAGAATACCGAAACTTACCTGATCTGAAATCCCATCGTGTGATATTAGCACCTTGCGGAACCAACGCCTCACACATCGAGGCGATATTAAGTTTCAGTGACACAGATGCCTCATCGCTAGTTTGTAATCAGAGAAGCTCATTAAAGCTATTTATACGGAATTTACTATCATCATGATCTGCTCTCACAACTCTATCTACTTCATTATAGTATTGCTCGGAGCAGTAACTTGACTGGCTACTTATTATCTTTTAAAATATCTTACATATTTAATCAGTTTCATCCTTTTAAAGATAAATAGGTTTGTTTTGATAGAATTGTCTTCAGTGTGCCATTTTGACTCTGACTGACACCTTATCAATGGTTATGAGATGCAATATCCATACATTTATTCAATGTTATGAAATGTTAACCGTGGTTCATTATAATACACCTTGATTACAGGGAATATCGTATTGAAAGAGAAGATAATAATTCATCTGCCGAAATGCTATTTAGAAGCAACACTAAGAGAATTTTTAAGGCTTAAATAAAACAGTCTTTAAGCTTTAGCTTTAGTGATGCAAAATCTATTGATCTATATTTATGAATACAAAAGTAATACTTGAAATACGTGAAAATAAAATAAAAGGTTTGCAAAACGGAAAAAAATCAATGACTTGCCTTAAATATAGAAATATTTATGCCATAATTATGGAATTTTAAGCATTAATAAAAAATGTTGCTCATTTTATATTCCTTTTGAAAAAATTTCAACTGATTGTTAAATCAATATCTACAAAAAACATTGATCATGATATGAAAACAACAACATGAGCACCTAAACTCAAGTTAAGAAAAAAAAGCGAAATATCTTAGAAGCATTCTAAAAACTTTATACGCCATATTATGAAACAAGGTTATCTACTTGATTACATAATATGCCACAAGGGGAACCGTGCATTTTCATACATGAAGAGGACTTCTGAAAAGTATTGATAAATTACCCCTTGCAGTCAATGGTGTCTCTTGGGCAACATTCAAGACGGTGCATCATTTTGATGTTTTATTTATTTATTTTTCAATTTTGATTATTGAAAATACCTACAGAATGGTAAAAAGATGGAGAAATTCATTAAATCCACACATACACACAAATTTGGAGCAATAAACAAGCCCTTTTATATTGAATAATTATGCATCGAATAATTTTTGTGAGTGCAAAAGATTAAAAGCACGTTCATAAAGTGGCAAATCCTGTCTATGCCTAAAATTTATCGGACTTTACTAAACGATCTCATAAATTAAACAAATTTTGGAAAATTTCCTCTTATGCGAATTCAAAAATTTATAATACGATAGATCTATATGCATACTTTACTAACATGACATGCTCTATTTTTTTTATAAAAACAAAATAATTTATAAAAAAATAGAGCTCACTCAACGAAACGAACTCAACGAAAAAATAAAAAAGCATTGCATAAACAAGCGCTAAAGATTGTTTCACTTGGAAAAAAATGTTGAACTTTTTTAGAAGCTTCGTAACATCTTAATTACTTCTAATTATTCCTCCATTTCGTGAAATGAAAGAAATTAATTCCTTTTTAAGTCAAATTTTTCTTTACATAAATCTTTTTTTTTCTTCACTTTGTAAATGTTTTCTAAATTTTTACTATTTTTAGTAACTTATGAATTTGTTGATTTATTACTTCTTCACATATAAGCTGATGCTGACGCTTAATTAAAAGGTAGCAAAAGTAGTTTTTAGTTATCGGAAATTAGTGCTTACTTTCTTTGTTCTTTGCAAAATTATTCCCTAATTATTCTTAGAAAAAAATTATATCGCTTTGCTTCTTTTCACTCTAATATGTGTATGTATTTATTATGCTTCTTTCCCTTTCATTGGAAGAATAAGAAAAATCTGATATACTCAAGCATCTATCCAATCCCTATTGTTGCTTGTTTCGCTCTCTCGTTAAATAAACGAAATGGTCCGAAAATGTACAAACGCACTTAACATTTTATCTGTTGGAAGAAAATAAGCGCTGTTAATTACAAAAGAGACCAAAATAAAGTACGAAATTAGATTATGTGTATGAAACTCCGCTATTGAACTATTGCATCTTTTCAAACGAGCACCTCTCCAAGAAAAAAAATGAACAGTTAGAAAATGCTTCCTTTTGTCGCAAATGACTCACTCTAAAAATAGCCTACATTCTTATATTTTTAAATTTACTGAATTATAAGGAATGTAAAATGATGACGCATACGATGTTTTAAACAATGGAAACAGTAAACATAAAACAAATTTATAAGGACACACTTCAGAGAAAAAACGCGGTACTGAGTATTCAAAAATACGTTACAATTATAAATTAAGAGAAAAATTGTTTACAAATGTATCTAGAAAGACATTACACTGTAGCAATCTTGTAAAGTGACAAATACAGTTTAGAATTTGAAATCATTATTCAATAAAACCAATTCATAAAATGTTTTTGCTGTACACAACTGAAGTTTCTATTAACTAATCTGGAAATGTGTGGGAACTCTTTGTCACTAATATTATTCGAAATGTAGCGCGTGAAACGGTATGCTTAGTCAGTTTGTTATATATGTAGCCTTAGTATGTAATAGACGGCCGGCTTTCTGGCATAGAGGTAGCGCGTCTTCCTTGTGTTCTGGGAATCCCGCGTTCGAGTCCCGGTTCGGGCGTGGTTGTTCTTCTGTGTGCTATCTGTGATATGTGTGACTGTGCCCCCCTGTAAAAAGGGGCTGTGCAAGCAAATGTGGTGAGTGTATATCTAAGTCGTACTCTATGCCCAAGTTGGCACTACTTCAAGGGGGGAAAAAGAGACGTTCCTTTCGGCTTAAATCCGCTACTCTATCAGCGGGGCGCTTGTCCATGACAAGTTCCATAAGTAACAACAGCATGTAACAGACTAAATTTTTGATGATAGCATTGATTCAGAAATTCCTCGAAGCGATTAATTACAGCATTTATCAATTTATAGAATTTTCATAAAAAGATTGAATCTTTGTAAGATTAATAATCAATTGCTGCTGGCCAGAATCAAAAACTTTATAGCATTTCTTTTGTATGAGATTATAAATAATAGAAAATAAAATTTATCATTATTTTCTACATATTGAATCATACTGTTATGGAAATGTTCGATGTAATTTAAAAGTTTTTACATATTTCTAGATATCTAAGTATAACCAGCGAGAGTGGTCTTCCCGAAACTTTCTTGTATACGCTCCAAACAAGCCTTATCAGCCCACCCCCATCCAATAAAATTAATAACAACAACAAGATTGCCAATGCCTTGCTTAGCATAAGTGAATAATAGTTATGAAATATAGATGTTGAAGCGAGACTTCCATTTTTACTGAATCTATTGCATAAATATGTATTTTTTGCAATTTATTTTAGACCAATTGAAACCAAAATTTGGCCTGGAACTAAAGTTATAGTAATAACATCACATATCAAGTTTCTTTGATTTAAGGCATTGCATTTACATACAGATAAATTCGAAATTTAGTAAAAAACTACATTAAGATGATAAATCTTTATACTAAATTTTATCTATTTAGCCATTTAAATTTGTAAAAATTGGTTTTTCTTGTACTAGAAGATTCACATGGATAGACTTTCTTTAAATAGTATCTGAAAATTTGACAGAAAACTACAAATGTAATGAAAAATCCATTTGCCAAATTTTATCAATCTGGTTCAAAACGTTTTTGATTAATGTTGTTCACAGACAAACGGTCTGACAGATATAATGTCAGACATAATATTTTCTGAACTTTGGAAGTTCAGAAATTTGGAAATTCATCAAATTCTCGAGTTCTAATTTTTCGACGATTATAATACTTTCTGTATAATTTATATGTTAGAAAGTAAAAACTGTACAAGCTGAAAATCGACAAAAAATATCAATTTTTTAGTTTTACTTCCACTAGATTGAGAAGGAAATCTCTTTTCTGCTTTCATTGATATTTTTTGAGAACTGCAGAATGATTGTTGTTAAAGTCACAGTTTTCTGAATTGTCTTTTAACAGATAAATCGAAAGTTTAGAATGCCAACCTGTCATCACAAAAACGAAATCAAAGGAAACTAATGTCGTTTCTTCTAATGTTCTTCTGTCTCTTTTCATAATTCTTTGTTCCCTTTTTTTTCAACAACTGCAGCAGGATGAAAACGACAATAGAATGATATATTTTTTTAGCAAAATAAAGAATATATGGCTTAGATAAAAGATTTAAGAAAAATTCGGTCGGATAATTGAATTTATTCTAATGTATAACTGAACGTTTATATTTAATGAAAAAGGAATGTGAATGCATTCATTTCTCTTTTTAAAAGATTAGAATAATTTGATGATTTGTCTATAATTGAAAACTATGTGAGTATACAGCTATCACTTTTCTTGAACGCGGAAAACTATTTGTATTATCCAGAATTACACATACTTACTACGTTTACTTCTTGTTTTTTGTTAACGATACTCAAATAATCATGAAAAAACTGAGTTTCTTGAGTCATGCTGTTCATTTGAAGCGTCGTTGATACAATTAGAATGCTTCTTTCTTAATATTGATAGTTTCACTTTTATCTTGTAAGAAAAAGAAGTTATAGAAATTAAAATTAAAATGTTATTTTGATAATTTATAAGCCGTTGATACCATTTTATATTAGTTATATTTATAGCAGCTAAATATAATCATAATTCAAAATAGTTTAATTACAGGAAAAATATTTTGTGTGAATAGTTAATTTATAGTTGTCATCTAATTACAAAATGGAGTTTCTATAAGCCAATTCTTCTGTTTACTTATTATTTTATTGTCACATTCTCTAACTGATACAAAATATCAATTCTAAAGGAGGAATTGAATCCCCTGGGGGTTTTGTTACATTTTAAAATACATTTTTCTGGACTTCTGAGGAATATAGTTAGTATAATATTAGTATATAACTCCAAATATTACAATCTTGTTATTAAAATAATATCACCGATTTTATTAAGCCAAATAACTGTCTGTATGAGCTGTTAATTATTTAAGATAAATTCTTTCATATTTACATTTTTGATAAGTCTCTCGGTTTAAACAAATTTTCTTAATCTTTAATATGAAGTTAATATTTATTAAAATTTCTAATTAAATGATAGTGTTAAAAAATTAGTTTTCTTTAAAGAATAAAGTTAGAAGTTAAAATATTCAGAATTTTTTTATATTTTTAAAAATAGATTCATTTTTATTATAAACATTCGAAAGAATTTAAGTTCCTCAATCAAAATATGTGCATAGACCATTCATAAAATAGTCATTTTATTATTATGCACTAAAACAAATGCATTATATAAGAAAAAATATTTATGATCTGCATATTCTCAAAAGTAAGTTAACTTTCATAAGTATGAAACCTTAATTATGTTTCAATTAAGTAGTAAATCTAGAAATGAAAGTTTCTAAAATTCATAACCAGATAACGCAACAGGTATTGAATTAATATTTAGTTTAATAAATAATTAAAATACATAATAAATGTTTTGTCATCAGAAATATACAAATATAAAATAATTAATCTCTATTCCATCAGGAAATTAGTAACAATTCGATTACAGCATTCCATTTGAAAAAAAACTAAAGCGAAAAGTATATCAAAGCAAACTAATTCGCTTTCCATCAATATAAATACCATCAGCATACTAAACAAATGACAATGTTGTGAGATTTAGCTTCGTAAACTATTAACAAACACTGATTAATCATAACACTTGTCAAAATAAATTTACTAAATTCTTGAATAATTAGTTTACAGTTCTGTAAATTGTTTGTCGTTTGTTCAGACTAAATAGTGAACCCATTAAATGAAGTCGGAAGGAATGTACAAGGAAAAGGTTTGTTGATTATTTAACTGTCACATTCGTAAGTGGAAACTCTCATAGTCAAAACCGTCTTACTGTCAGCATATTTTAGAGCCATTGAAGTTTTATAACTTTAATGGCTCTATCTGTTTTATAAAACTCTAATGCCCTATCGACTATCACGTATTTCGTATTTTTAAATATGTTTACGGGCGTTTATTTAAATGTGGCCTGTTTTATGTTAAGTGCGATAGAATTTAAGAAATGATCTTTCATTCATTTCTTCACGGCTACAGTTCTGAAATTTTATACAAACATGTGTATTCCTGTTGATAAAGTTAGCCATAAAATATTTTAATATTTTAGAACAAATTTATCAATTAATTAATGATTTATAATCAAAATTTTGATTGCGTTATGGGGATAACGTTTGGTTGCTAATCTGAGAAAAAGATTTATAGCAGAAGTCAGTAATAATTACAGTAATGAATAACGTTTAAACTAAAATGTGAAACATAAGAATAATTTTAAAATACTTTCAAGTTCGTACTTTTATTACTATACTTTTAAAATTATCAGAAATCGAAAGTAAACGAAATAGAATTGTCAATATGGGAAGTTTTGAAGAAAAAATTCAATAAAAAAAAGCGAACTATTATGAAATAAATATGATAGAAACTAAAATTCCTCACCATTTAATCTTCATCAAGTCAAAATGTATTTAGTTAGCATGTTCCCTTTAACGCAACGGGCTACGACTTTTTTTTATTTCATCTCAAGATTTCTAATTTGAAAACTCTTTAAATCAGTAATTTTACGCAATCGTCAAAAAAATCGATAAATGGTAGGATTTGTTCCCAAACTTACGATGGATTTAAATTTAAAATGCCACACCTGTGTACCAAATGTTATTTATCTAGCTGCACACGTTGATAGTTGTAGTCATCATTTAAACTTTGACAGCCAAGCAAATAAACTTCCTTGTAATTTATTTCATTTAAACTTTTACAGAATTCTACAAAAGTGGCATAAGGCCATGCATCAAATTTCATGCATCTGGCTCAAAATGTGAATCTTGAATATTCTTCAAAATCATGAGCTCGAATCTTTTGACCATTACACTCTTTGTATGCTTTGCATGCAAAAAAGTGAAAATGCCACTACAATATTCTTACTCCTGAATAGTCCATATGCCTATTACAAAATTTTAATTTAAGATGAAAGCGAATAATGGTTTTTGAAAAGTTCAAATAATTATGCTCTACATTCGTTTACTCTTTATTTCGAAATGCACATTATTTG
The DNA here is from genome assembly GCA_026289955.1 of Argiope argentata. Lineage (NCBI taxonomy): Eukaryota > Metazoa > Arthropoda > Arachnida > Araneae > Araneidae > Argiope > Argiope argentata. The sequence continues at coordinate 3,915,644 of JAOUZG010027617.1, forward strand.
TATCCGTTTAGTTACAATCTCATATTTCTCCATTTTTTTATGTGCATTTAAATTTAAATTGTCCAATAATCTCTTTTTATTTAAAAGGTTTTAAAAGGAAAACATTGCTTAGTTTCTTTTAGTTTAAGTCGCTTTGCTATACCAGTATTTCGGAAATAAGCCATCGCAAAAGTGTTAAAGAACCCTTAAATATCTCAGGCATCAACTTACTTACGAAATTCCAAGATTTGAATTGTGAAACAAATATTTAATTTCAAATTTCATTCTTACACATTTAATAAATATTAAAAATGCTATTAATTAATTAATATAGAAATTGAATAACTTATGATAATTTTATACTTTTTTATGTGGGATCTGTTATCCTCTTAATAAGCAAACTATACCTTCAAACTACTAAACATACTGATAAAAAACAAGTAATACAAAAAAGTCATTTAAGAATTTCCTACTTTAAAAAGTCAATTTCTACTTAGGTCAACAAAGAAAAAACTTATCGTAGTTACTTTTGATTCAATAATTGCAATTAATATAAATAATTTATCACAAAATTATTGATTTTCGCAAGAATTGAACTAGCATTCTTCACCTTCACGTAAAAAATACTGAAATTCTTGCATTTTACAGGTAGAGCTACTGCCTGTTGATTTCAGTTTTCCTTACAAAGTGCTAAAACTCTATTTAAAGTATTAAAAATTAATTTAATTTAATTAATGATGTATTTGAACCTGGAGGGGATGGAAAAAAGGTATTTTATTAACGATTGAAAATTTATATATATATATATATATATATATATATATATATATATATATATATACACTGGGAGAGTGTGAACTAATAGTAGGAATCAAATGATTATATTTATGAATAAAATGAAGTAAATAAAGGAATTCTTATTAGTAGGTTAGATTTATTAAAATATCGTCAAAACAGTTGAATATATTTTAAATTTAGCATTCAACTAAATTTCACCAATACTTTTAGAAAACTTCACTCTTTCAGATTTGGCTCTAAACAAATAAAAAAAGCAAGACGTCTTTCATTCTTTTCTTCTCATTGAAATATGCATTCCGCTATGAATATTTCTGACATCAAACTTTACTTTTCACAAACTGTCAGAATGCACTCTGCGTGTCACTTTAAAAAAATGAAATATTTTTGAATTATTGTTCTTATTGTATCTACTTCCAGATATGTCTCTACAATGAATATGATTTTTATAATTCGAATAGTTTAGAATTTTTAATAGGAAACGTTTCGAATAAAAAAATATGGAAATATTCCTTCATATTCTGGACGAAATCTCTCTATATAGTAAATAAACTTTATTCAAACGGTTTTTAAAATACTTTTATTAATGTACTAAAAAGTAAAGTTTATTACAAGTATTCTTAATTCTTTAATTTTCCATTAATAATTCATTATAATAAATATTTCGATATCTGACAGTACTTGTTTTTCAGTATGCTATCTGGTGCCATCCCGTCACTTGGTTGGGAAAAAATTCCATTGAATTAAATTATTAATTAATGGTTAAAGGCAAAAAAATCAAAAATAATGTATTTTTATCGAGAACGAAGTTCCAAAAATTTCAAAACTCTATCCCATAAATAATTGAGCTGAAAATCCACTACAAAGTTTCATTATTTACAAATAAGAAACAAGTCAAATTAAATAAAACGTATAGTTGATAGAATAATATTTTTCATAGTAAAATTTTGCAGCCGTCATTTTAGATCTATTCCATAAAGTAAATTGAAGTTTAAAGTCAAAAACATGAATCTGAATTTTCGTAATTTCCAAAGTAAGATAAATATTCCTATAAATTCATACTGTAGGAGAGGTGAAACCAAATTCTTTGTAGTCGGGTTATATTACTATTGCTTATTTGTTATGTATAAAATCTTGCTTTTTTAAAGTTTGAACTGTATCTCAAAGAATTCAAGGTACAAAAGCGAGATCTAAACAAGCTTCATTAAGAATAGGGTACTCAGATTTAACCACTTAACTGTTTTATTTACTTTGCTATCTAATAAGATGATACCTTCAATTTTTGTTAAATTTTCTTATTTTGATTCAAATGGAAATCCATTGAATACTTCACTTATTAATGTATTCGAAGGAATTTTAATATTCAATTATAATCGTTATGAATGATTTATTTTTTGTTTACAACTATCGAAATTCGATAAATCGATACACGTATGGCATACGGGCAAAACAGTTAGGTGGTTAAGGTATATGCTACATCTTTATCTACCGAACCCATGGAAGAAAACTCGTTTTTTTATATTTTTAATAAAGTTTCCGAATTTTTCTGAAAAGAATGTCAAACTTGGCCTTGAAACTAATTTTCACGGTACGAAAGCTTGAAAAAGCCATTTTGACACATCCTAGCCTGCAACGCCCATCAGAGAGAAGATCGTTAGCAGATGATCTTTTATAACATAGAGAAAGCTTTAACGATGCCTTTTTTATAACGCATAAAGAAACAAAAGCAACTCTCAGTTCTTAAAAACTTCAATAATGTGAAAAAATGTGAATCTTAATGAAAAAAACAGCATTGTAAGCGTATTGGAGATTTTTTCGTTCTTGAGGGGGTGGGGATATTCTTTCGAGAACACAAATAATCATTTTGAAAGAAATAGCGAAAATCAGTAAATTTCTTTTTGAGACAAATTTAAATTCTTGCATTAAGGTTTAAAAATACGTGTGCCAAGTTAAATAACTAACAAATAAGGTTTTAGGAAATAAGGTAGTATTTGTAAATTTTTTTTTATATTATCAGCTAAACAATTTTGGAAAAAACCTTTTTAAAAGAAAAAACACCATAATTTAAAATTTAATCTCTATTATATCAGTTTTTTATTCTCGAGTTAATCAATAACTGAGTGAGCTCAGATAATCGAGTTTGCACTGTATTATGAAAACATATTTTTTTTAATTTTTATTTTTTCGACTAATATGATTTAACAATGTACAGTAGAATAAACAGTTATATTTTTAAAGAAATGTTAAAATTCCTGAAGAAGGAACACAATAGAATTTCCTATGAAAAATGAAAAAAATGTTAATGTTGTTAAATGTGAAATTCTCACATTATTTAAGACAAACATGTAGTAAAAAAATTGTCTTATTTAATATCTAGAATTGTTTAATACCGAAATTTTTCTATTTGTGAGGAAACAAAAATCTAAGTCCATTGGCATATTTTAAAATAAAACAAAAAAAATTAGTGTGGCTGAAATATCGGAAGACAAATAATAATTGAAATGGAGCATACTAAAGCATGCATTTATAATTGCATTGTAGGCATATGCATTCTCTTTTGAGATGATCCTTCATTAGCCAAAATAAATATTTAAATCATAAATATGTAGTTAATACCATTTACAAAGAAGATAAGAAGCAAACTACGGGTATTTATTTCTGATTACTGATAGTAGATTTTTCGGAATTGGTCCATGGAATCAATTAAATGATCCTAAAACTGTGACTCACTTTTCATTGTGACTGATGCATAATATTGAATAAAATTGATTTTGCTTTTTGCACACGATTTTTGAAGACTTCTTTTAAAAGAAACAAGGTGTAAACTTGATTAAAAAATAGTATAATCTCTGTTATACAGAATTGTGGATAATTTTCGGCATCCATAATAGCATCCTGTAATAAAGGAAAAGTAAAATTAATCAAACAATAATGGTTTTCAGCAAAACAAGGAAAGATTCGATGAAAAATAAGTATTTAATACAAATCATCTTTCAAAAGACACAACAGAATTGTTGGTATTTGGGCTAAATTTTTTGATAATTTAAAAGCTTTCTTCGTTCAAAATGTGGAAATTGGTTGATTTTCATTTTTTAATGACTTATACCATCTAACAGGCTTTTTTCTTTTTTATATATATTTAGTTAAAAATCATTTGTTTTTTTTTTCTTCTTCTTTTATTTATATTTGTATAATTCTATGGGTAAGATTTCAGAGATTTTATTAAATACAAAAAGGTTTAGTTTATTCATTTTAAAAGCTAATTTTCAAAACTTAAAACCTATTGTATCTAGATAACTAGAGACTCTGATCTCTTAAAAATAAAAATATTTGATCTTAAGTGCTTAAATAAGTGTATTCCAAAAAGTGACTGAAACTTAGAGAGACAAAATATTTCATCATATTCTCTACTGTAATTCTTTACCTTTCCAGAAAAGTCTTGAGATTAGGATACGAGACTTTTAATGGGTTTTTGATGAGCGAAAATTATTAGATCAATAATAAGTGTTATCATTTTCTTTTGTTAGTTTCGAAACAAAACGAAAATACCTTCCTGAAAGAAAAGTCCACTTTCGTTTCTTCTGGAAATAAACAGCCCTTATAAATCAATCTTCATTCTAAAGGGATTTTCTAGGTAATTATGATGAGTTAATCTTTCAATGGAAATTCTGTTACGTTTTATCTAACCATGGAAGCAAGAAAATTCGATTGTTTCATATAATGTTACAAAGCAGACACTTTCGCCGATTGAAAAAAATTGAAGGGATACAGGTCGGTTTCATAAATCTTCTACAAATATTTAATTTAAAATTCCACTATAAAGCGTAAATAAATTAAACTTTTGTGATTTAATAAATTATTCATGATCTTTCGTTAATAAGAAGAAAGATTTAAAAGAGTTAATATCGTGCCAAGTATTTGAACCTCGGAATTATAAACTGTATTTATTGCAAAAGAGTTTTCTCAAATTAAGTTTGGATTTCAGCATCATATATATTTAAATATAAAATTGATATGGCATTATATTGTTTAGAATTTTTCTCTATATGTATATTGATCTTTTGATTCATCATTCATAACAGAGTTGTTCATTGACAATAAAGTTGGTATTGATTTCTATGGTCAAATCATCAATCTGTGAAAATAAATTTTAACTGTTCAAGTTTCAATGAACATTTGCTCAGCTAGATCTTGATTTACTAAATAATAAAGCTTGAATAACTTAATTGATTTTTTTATAATCATCAGCATGTAGGAATAAATTTTCAAATATTTCTTCAAAATCAAGAGAGCACGCATTTTCTGAGAGACTCAAAAAATATGGATTTAATTCTTTGTTTCATTTGTTAATTTAGTTTAATTATATTAACTTCCCGTTTTAAAGCAGCCCTAGGGCTATTTTGGGACGGACCCGGAAATTTTCAACCACAGTCAAATAAAAAGGACTACACCTGAGCTGCCTCCTCTCCAAACTTCCACACCACACAATCGGACTCCGTTTCTTTTAGCAATTCGAAAAGGTTAGTGGTCTCAAACCTCAAAAAATGAGAGGAAGAACTCAAAAGAAGTTTCCAACGAATACATTTTTTCGTCAAATAGCTTGAAGCACATTGTACGGTATTTCAGAACTCTATAAGTAGCGAAAACTGTATGTGTTTGAGTTATTCCACTCATTCAAAAAAAAAACCCTTTGATTCCAAGCACATTTTAGCTTCCGAACGGTCATATTTCGACTGTAAGCGAAAGATGTATTTAGAGCAAGAAGTATTTTTCTAACAACCTGAGAACAATACAAAACACACTTTGAATATTTAATTAAAGTAAAGGAATAGAATAAATACATAGTGACAAATAGTGTGGATGAATAACATTTTATCTTTCTGAATTGGCTTTTTTATATGCATCCTGTTTTTACTTCGGGTTGAAATTCCAATTTTATATGTACGAGTATAATAAGGTAAACATTTTTTTTTCTTAAAATCTGTAAGCTGTTCTTGAATGGTTTTTCTTCTATCAATAAAAATTGCGGATATGAGGACAAATTAACGATTCTAAAATCCCGCCAAAGGATTACACTGCTCTTTTATTCGAATTTTAATCTTCAAATAATATAGTAATGGATAAATAAATGAAGGATAGATTGAATCTCATCATTCCGTTGCGATCATGTAGTAGTTACAATCCCTGGTCAGAGACGTAATTTTTCAATCTCTCCTTCTAATTTTCTTCTAAGCATATTTTTCTCTATATATTTATTTTACTTTTAAATGCAAAATTGTTTGAAATTTCTAAAACCAATTAATCTCTTTTTGAAGGATTTTACTAAGTTTAATAAAAATTTCGGAGATTAGGCTCTAATTTCTGTAGAAAGAGCCTTTAATTTGAATTCAACCAGACTCTGATATCCTGTTATAGGAATATATTGGGACTTTATTGAAGCTCTAGTTTTCAAATCATATAGAAATAAGGGAATAAAGCATAAATTTGATTTCATTGGTGGGCTGGTAAGATTTGTTTAAAGGTTTGAAAACACGTTGGCAGGAGGCGTTTTTCTATCTTTGGTTCGAATCTGTCTTCAAGATAGAGTACTTTTGCTTTTATTCAAAATTGAAATTCTTGGTTATTTCTCCATTTCTCTCATCTATTTTGGAGTGAACGGAAGAGTTGGTGATCCTGTCTGACGTCCAGATAGATAAAGTGTTTTTCTCTCAAAATTCGATTTTATATATTTCAATCGCTTTCCACTCTTAAATTTAAAAAAATTGAAAAAACGCTCTATAAGGATTAAATAAAACTTTTGTGTAAAAGTGCTCTATGAAGATTAATTAAAAATTGATCAAATAAAAATTTTGTGTATGATACGCTCTATTGGGAGAAAGCTTTGAGAATTCCTACTCTCTTCGAATTTGATATCATGCGAAATCTCATCAGTGTACTGCTTGAAAAATTAAATATGGCCTGTAAAAAATTGGTGCGGCATTTGGAGTTTTGAACAAACTGTATTCGAGATTAGAAATGATATTTAAACTTAATTAATTCAGCATTTATAGAATAAATATAATTTTACAAGCAATTATACAGTAGCTTACATCTATTCAGGATGAAAGTTTAATACAAAAGTGTAGCATATTCCCTGATTTTTATATCTGTATTCGATGTATCGCAGCAAATTTTCTGGCTTAAAGAGCAAGTATCGAATCGGGAAATTTTTCTAAGAACAGCAGCAAGAAAAAGAGACAAAGGAAATGGGCAAGGGCTCGTCCACTGTTATGTTATGTTCAAAAAGATGTTTCTGTATGAAAAATCGTTCTCTTTGCAATTCTAAGTGCCACAGTAGTTTAACTTGATAAAATAAATAATTTGTAATAATGGTACTACTTTAAAAAATATCCAAATAAAATATTTTTTTCTTCAATATTAAGTTTTTCCGTCAAATATTTTGCTACTAATTATAATTTGATGTAACAATTTTGGATAGATGGAAATAATTTTGTCTAACAAACCAGTCTAAGCACCCCTAAAACGGTTATTCTCAGCACTGCTAATGAGAACGCATTTTTCTTTGTTAATTCGGATTTTCCCTGGCTCGTCTAGTTAGAACGCGTTTTCCCCAGGTAATTTAAATTTTCCTCACGATGTCAGTTAGAAAGCGTTTTCCTAGTTAATTCGCGTTTTAATTGATTTTGGGTTTTCACTGTAACATATATATATTCTAAAGCTCATATACATATTCTAAAGCTCATATACATATTCTAAAGCCCATATACATATTCTAAAGCACATATACGCATTCTAAAAAACTAACATTGTACAATAAATAGCTTTTATGGGCGTATAGATCGTTATTAAAGAAATACTGTTTTTCACAATGGAATACATATAATTGAATATCAGTTTAATACGTCAAAAAATATCTTGTTTTAGAAATCATAATTCGTTTGTATTTTTAAAATATTAAATATTTTAAGCCATAAATACGGGGCAGAGTTTAAAAGTTAATGGATATAATATTGTATATACTGGCGATATGAATATTTATAAATGATTAATTGATTTCTAAGAGTGAGTAAAAGAATTAGTAGTTGTTATGTCCGTCTGACATCCAAATAAATGAAGTATATTTCTCCCAAAATTCGAATTTATGAATCTCAATCGCTTTCCGCTCCCCCTCAGCTCAAAGATCATTTGAAAAGACGTGTTCTTCTTTTCCTCAGCAAAGCTATACGATACTATTTCAATTATTGATTGTCATTATTCATTGAGATTGATGCCATTGAGGTGGTCCCATATAAACACCTTCAAGACTATTGATAGCTTTTATAAATCCAATGATTATTTAAGAAAATACTCGGTATACGGTATGCATAACTGTTAAGATTAATAATTTATTACATCCAAGCATTATCTTGTATATATGATATTTTTAATCATTCCTCAAGGACTGTACATTTTATCTCCCTATAGAGAGGTTTTGACCTTTAATCCTATGCTTAAAGATAATAGGTTCAATATTTTACTGAAAAAGGAGTTAAAAGTGAAACGTCTGCTCTTTTTTCAACAATAAAATGATATCTTGAAAGGAAATATAACTCTAATTTCTTTTCCGAAGATTATTTATTTCCAGCAAGATTAAATTTAAGTCCACAAAATTCTAAGTCCACAATTTTTCCATTCAGGAAATAGTTTCATGCGAAGCCGCTACGTCTAAACCTGCCATTTTACTCCATAAAACGCTCCAACAATACATTTCGAACTTGTTCACTTTCTTTCTATTTGAAGAACGCGAAATCCTTTTTATGAGTTAGCCATAAAATAGCGGTTAAGAGAAACATTATGATTTCCTGTTTCTAAGTAAGCAGTATAAGTCATTGTTGTTTTCTTAAACTACATAATACTAACTAACTGAAAGAAACTGCCGTCTTCAGTCATGAAACTAACGCCTTAATCGAAGGAGGGAGCTTTGTCGACTTTGTAGCAAAGTTTCAATTTCACTACCAAAATTCATTTCTTTTTGATACCAGATTTCATAGAAGATCCATTCTATTTATGAATCTAGTATATTTCAAATATATATCATTGGGGAACAAACAACATACAACTGATAAGTTATTTGAATAGTGGGGTAGTTGTACAAATTCCGTTCTCATTACTTAATCTTGGTTCAAAATTGCAATGATTTCTTAAAATATTATCCACGTATAATTTAAAGAAACATTATCTAATGAATTAAAAAGTGTTTAAGTAGGAGGGTTAGCATATATTCTCTACTACTAAACTAACTGAGCTTCGCTCTTTCTCAAAAATCTAATTTGATAATCATTAAATTCCCATTTTTGCCTCGAATCCCTGTTATCTATACTACTATTATAAATGTGAAAGTTTCCATGGATGATGTTAATCAATCACATCAGAACAGCTGAACGAAATTGCAGGAAATTTACCACAGAGATAGATTATAGTCTAGAATAGAACATAGGTTACTATTTATTCCGGTTAATTGATTGGTTATTTTTTATTAATTAAAAATTTGTTTTCCCGCCAAAAGATCTTCATTTCTCCACCAACATATGAGAAAGACTTCGATTTAATTTGTTTTGTTTTCTCCCTCGAATGAGGTTTGAATTAACATATTTTCGATCAATTATTTCAAACGATTCTGTTTATCTTTTTATTTTCTGATGCATTTAAAATTAAACATTGTTAATTAGTCGATCTTTTGGATTCATTAGGAAGTTCTTTTAAATTAAAATAAAACATAATAAAGGAAATTAAAAAGTTCTATTCTGTATAGCATAACCCCAACTGATGTAGAAAATTCCCGCATTGCGTTGTCTCAATTGGCGCTGAAATTTACGCATGCGCAATGTACATGTGTTCTTGACTTGGTTTGGTTTTGACCAGACTAATCAGCAAAACGATTTTGAATAATTGGTTTGCTGTTTTTTTTTAATTATTATTATTTCAGGTACACACTGTAAATAAATTGTTTTTAGGTTAGTTGGGAAGGTTAAGCTTTGATATACAACCATTTGATGGTTTGAGAGATTGGTAACTTTTTGTTAGCGTTTTGTTTGGGTTTACATTGCCGTCATTTTTTATGTTAATATAATTCGATCTTTCCTGTTCATTTCTCTTGATTTTTCTTTCCCGCTGTAAGTTTTCCTTCTGCCTTCATTATTTTCATATTCTGCTTTCCTTATTTTCGGTTAAATTCTTTTGATTGTATTCCAGATTACTTCATTTATTGATTCTTTTTTCTATATTTCCGTTAATTTGCTGCAGGGTTCATCGAAACCTTATGATTGGAAATTTTATTGATACCGTTCGCGCCACATTAGGCCATTTCGCTAAAATTTGGCGGCAAACTAATTTTTTTTTTTTGGCGAAAATGACTGTATATCAAAGTTGTTCAGATGTGTGTTTTTGTAATAAAATTTTATTCGTGTTTACTATATATTTTACATTTATGCTTATAGCGGTATATTTTGGTTAGCAAATAATGTAGAATTACGCCAAATTTCTTTGGTAATTGTTCGTTTGGCCCCGCAAACGGGAAACTACCTTTATATTTTTAAGAACATAGTTTTTAAGTAGTTTTTTTCCTCACGCTAATGAGATTAGGCGTAACATGTTGTCGACCGGTTATTCCAAATAATTCTGTTTATTTTCGTACTGCTTGATACATTTAAAATTAAACATAAATTAATAGGTCTTTCGATTCCTTCTGAAGCACTTTTCAATAAAAATAAAACAAAATCATAGAAATTAAAAATTTCTAATCTGCATTGCGTTATCCCAACTGGTGTTTAAAATTAACGTCTTTGCGTTGCTCCTATTGACGTTGGAAATTTACGCATTCATACGGTTTGATAACATTTTACATTGTGATTAGACTGTCATTTCTTACATATACTCATCAAAATCTCCACGCGTACGAAGTCGCGGGTAAAAGCTAGTGACATAACATAAAATTTAGTAACAAAATATGTTGATGACTAGAAGGGAACCAAGAATAGTAATGATACAGAAGGCAAAAAAGAGCAGAAAAAACGCATACTAAAATAACTTTAAAAAAAGGATTAGTGCTGTTCTGTCCTCTTCGTTACAAAATAGCGTTTTAAAATTTCATTTCCCATGCTTTAGAGTTTATCAGTGACAGAGACAATTTTACGATTTTTTTTCTAATTAAATTTTTTGATAAATTACTCAAATCCGAAATCGGAAGTTTGATAAAAACAGTTTTGTAAAAATATTTTATTTAATATGCTTAAGTATTAAATTGTGGAAACAAATTATATATTTATTTTAAAAAAATATAAGTGACGATGGAGCTTCTAATATATAAATATTATATTAACCAAAACATTTTCTGGTCGTATTAAATATGTCATTCTCATAGCGGAAATGCTGTTAAAGGTTGTGATATCCGTTTTAGAGCCTCTAACATGGCTTTGAAAAGGAACTTTAAATCTGAAATCATTTTCTTAATATTAGTATAATAAAGTGACAATAAAATATATTAGTGTTGCAGATATGTATTGCTGAACAAATAAATGAGTAATTATCTACTTTTTAAGTAAGTTGAGAAAACTTATTAAAATATAACTTTCATCGTAAAGGAAGGCTGAAAGCACACAATAATAAATAAAAGCTACGATACAATTATCTATAAATACGATACAATTGTCTATAAATAAAAGTTATGATACACGGTTGCCACTTTTTCCTCGGTACTCAATATTGGAAAGTAAAACTTCATTAAATTTAGCATGCTTATCTTTTACTATTAGACATTAAAATGTAGAAATTCTATAAAGAGTCTGATATAATGTGCACCCAAAACAATGCGTAAAAGCATCAAAACACACCTGAATTTTTTGCGCGTTTGTGCAGTAGAGAATAATTTCATTTTAAAATTCTAAACACTATATAATTTCACAGGTTGCAAAATAATTGTATTGATTGTACAAAATATTTCTTCAATATCTGCAGAATTCGAGAAAAATAAAGAATTTTATATTGGAATTTATAAAATTTTGAAATATAATTTAGAGTTATGATTTTCGTAATTACTCTATAAATACAGACAATAATTTTAATACAAACCTTTGTTAGTATTCCTAAATGTAGTAAATAATCTATTTATCAAAAAACCGGTGTAGGTGAAAACCGTAAAAACCCGAGGTGCTTTTTAAATTTACAAAGATTATTTTCTAGTTTTCTAATTCTTGGTTAAATTGAATTTAAAATAATTTCATATCTGATAAAATTAAATCATGATTATAAGAATCCTTCCTACTCTGCCTCAGAAAAATTGTATGATGATTTTTTTAAATTTCTATTCGAAACTATTAGACGATCAGAAGAACACTTTTCTTATTGCAGAGTTATGTGCCTCAGGCATCTGATTATTCCTATTTTCTTTCTAAATCTTGAGAGACTTCCCAGTCTTCTATTTATCGTAAGATTAGGTCTTTCTCTTTTGTTTTCCTAAAGTTGACTGAATATTTCATTAATCTACGCAAACTTCTATTTATTTTATGTTTAAATTTATATAAAACTTCCTTTTTGTTTGCATATTCTATCATAATAAAAATTATTATGTTCAAGAAGAATTATTAATTAATATAATCAAATTCTTTAGTTACATATTAATGGCAAATAATTTTAGCGAGGTTATTTCATTAGAGATTACATTTATAAACAATTGTATTTGACTTGAAAAATTTCTATAAATTTTGTTAAGTAAACTTCCTTTTAGGATCTTAAAAAGAATAATTCAAGTATTATAACTGATGATGATGTCGTGTCCGCTTTACCGCGGAAAGAGGGGTGCAGTAGATTCTGAGGGCATGAAACCCCTGAGCACCCGAGGGCAGAAGTCTGACTTCTAGCTCATATGAAGATGAAACACGCACACATACGCTCGCACAGCCCCTTTTTACAGGGGGCACATTCACACATCTCACAGATAGCACACAAAGGAACAACCATGCCCGAACCGGGACTCGAACCCGGGACCTCCAGAACACGAGGCAGACGCGCTACCTCTGTGCCAGCAAGCCGGCAAGTATTATAACTAAAAACATTTTTTAATTACTGCTAGCTAGATTTCAGCTTACTTTGTACTACAATAAAAAAGTTAAATATTTACTATTACCATGTACAAAATAATTAAGATACTTTCGATTGTAGCCCAAATTCATTGTTCGTAGTGCTGAGATACCCATGCAACTTCTGTTCTGAAGATGAGGCTTGTTATCTGTAAAACAATTACTAATCATTTCAACTTTCTTTATAAGTCAACATGGAACTAAATACGTAATATTAAGCAGCTAACTTTCAAGCCTAGCTATCCAAGTCGTACGGCTTAAGAAATTTTGTATAAAACAAGGATATATTACCGATGTATAAGATTTTTTACGTAAAGAATTTTAATTCCTATAATTATTTCAAAACATCCATTAAAATTCTTATACATACTAAAGAAATTAACAAAATATTAAATTCTAACTAATTACATAATTATTGATTTTAACAACGTGTTATTCAAGTGTCACTAAACTTCATTCCTATTGCAGCATTTATTACGTATATAAGTGAAATTTTCAAAAAAATAATTGATCAATAAAGGAAAATGTTATGAATAAGCAATTGGTAAGAATCTGACTACAATTCATTGCCTTTCACAAATTTAAGCATTTAAAATAATAATGAATTGTAGAAAATAAGTTTGTGTGAAGGGTTAGAGAGAAAATATCAAACAAAAACTCTTTCAAATTTTCGCATAATTATTATTGATTAAGGATTTTAGATTCTATGCTCACAGCCGCTTGATCCGCACAACAGACTAATTAATTAGCTTTGTCATGTCAATTAACTCCAGAAGTAATTCTTTAAGTAAGACTTTGCTAATGGGTATCAAACTAGGCTTAACTAAGAGTTAAAATTAACTTCGAAATCATTAGAAGTCATTAGTTACGGAACCTGCTGCTCTATATTCGAAAGCATTTAGTAGACTACTTTGAATCTTTTGTATGCAAAATAATTCCCAAATTTCGGAGGAAAACACAAGGGTTTTCAGGAGAAAAGGATGTGTGAAGTGCCTTAGTAAACACGAAGCAGTTTGATGAGCTATTTACTAATGGTTTTCTTCTCAGGAAGATTTACTAATGAGTTGGATATTTCTTATAAGTCAACTGAAAGAGATTCGAAAGTGGGAAGTTGTGAAATTTGTGTTGTTGTTGCTAATCCCACTTAGCCAGCTCGCATTTAGGTTAAGCCCGCGAGATCCCCACGAAAAACAAATAGAGGGCACAACTATTTGATCACACGAGACTTAGGGAATAGTAAAAGAATAAATCCTGAAAAGAAATACAAAGAATAAGCTTAAAGTTTACTAAAAAATGGAATGCTACGATAATACTAACAATTCAATGCAATTTCACGGTTTTGCTTATTTAGTTTATTAAACATAATCTGATATCAAAATATAATAATTGTAATTATTGGTGGTAATAAGGCGTTTATTGCAAATAATTAATCACTCATTTTATTCATAGTCAATAAATATTATAATGTATTAATTCACATGACATCACAATCATATGACAAAATCATCATCAAATCCTTTTTCAAGCATGATACTCAGTGGCGTTTAAAGTGCCCTAATTATTTTCATCCATTTGCTTTAAGTTGCGAAAAATAGTAAATAAACAGAAATTTCTTTTTGATATTTAACCAAATGTCTGAAATTTCATCAATTATCCGTAGAATCGATTATTAAGAATCTATTCATATAAACAAGAATTAACTGCATTCGGAATGAATACGAAAAGAATGAAAGCCGATTTGGTTAGAGGATTCAATTATATCAACAGTTCAAAAATTGACTACAATTCAATATGTTGGACTAAAAAAAAACCAAAAATTTCTCTAACGATCAAAATTAATTATTTTTTGTATACACAATTGAGATGGAAATGGAATGAAAAAGGGCCTTTTTAATCGTAATAATAAATACTAAAAAAAGATTTTCTGAATAAGTTACAAGAGATTGTGACTGTATTAACTAAAAATTGAACGAGATTTTAAAAAAATTTCATTCGTTCTTAAAAGTTTCTAACCTTTTTCATTATATGTAAGACCAACGTCTTAATTCATAACAGAATTATTAAACAAATCAAGATTATTCATTGAATCGAAATCAAAGAAAAAAATAAATATTTAATAAATCACTTATAATCTACTAAATCACTTATAAACACTCAGAATCTACCGAGAAAACTCGGTAAGTAACAAGTCTTTAAAAAAACAACTTCAAAATGAATAGCATTCGAAATGTTGTTTATTTTTTGTAATAAAATACATTTATTTATCTCAAAAAAATTCCAAAAAATTATATTTCTAGAATTTTATTCGCCTTAAAATTCAAGTAGATAATAATTTAGTTATTGTGAATTTTTTTAACTACTTAGGTCCTTTATTAAAATGTAAATTAAGATATTCTGAAGGTTATAATTTTTTACACTATCATAAATAATGATAATCCAAAATATTAATCAGTGTCTCTTGAATTTTTGTAATTATTTGCAATTTCTCATTTCCACATGGATTTCAAAGTAATTATTGACTTCTTAGTTAATTACAATTATAGTTATAGTAAATAATATTTCGAGATATAAATTTTAGAAAATGTGCGATATCCGTTAGAAATCTTAAACCATATAAAACAAACAACAATAAATATTAAATAAGCAGAAAAGACAAATTTTCTTCTAAAAAATATGGTGTTCGTCATGCACTAATTATAAGCAGAAAGAATTTGGTTAAAATGTTTTTAATATTGAATATCTAAAATTCTACAAATTATTTATTAGGAAATGAAATTCCTTCTTTTCATTGATTCTTTATACTCTGAAAATGACACTGTATGAGCCGATGAATAAAAATTCCAGTTTCCCAACAGGATAGAGTCTCCGACTGATTCATAAAAAATTATGGTACTGGGTTTTTTGTTGTTGTTGTTGTTGTTTGTCATAATTTTATATTCTTTTCCACCATCGAATTTTTTTAGATGTAGTTCGAAGATTATATCTAAGAAATGTTTAGTCAGTAGCATTTGAATGCGAAATAAAAACAAATTATTGAAATTTGTAAATGCGCCCCTAAATGCATTATTTTAGCAAAAATACAAAACATTTAATGTGATGGAAAAAATTACTCATGAGGAATGATGGAAATGTTATATACCCACATAAAATATCCTTGTCCAATGATTTATGTCCACATTTAGGTGAGTTCTGTTTAAGAAATTCTATCGCATGTAAAAATTCACTTATTTATTAAAAAAATTATGGAGCTAAAATGTTTATATCTTATTATTTCCACAATAGAACATTTCAGCTCAATAACTGTATTATTTTTGAAGGTATGATTGAATGTCCAAGATTCTATTTTAACATTAAAAGGTCCAAGTTTTGTTAGCTCAAAACTTCTAAACCAACAGTACTGATCTAATGAAATTCATTCTCCTGAAGATAATTTTTGATGATAATTTGAAATTTCATGTGAAAAATAGGTGTTGCCATTAGAAACTTTGAAGTTTGTTCTTATTTCAATATATAGGCTGCCCATAATGAAATTTGCAATTTTTAATTATTGAATTTTTTTAATAATTTTAAATTCTTTAATATTGCCTTAATTTTTTTTTCAAAAAATAACTTCTTTATAATTATAACAGAAAAAAATATTTGCATAATTGTGGTGGGTCTTTCTTTCTGCGACTATACAAGCATTAATTTTTTTAATATATTTATATTTATTTACAGAATTTAAAAATAAAATACAAATGCATGATTCTTTTAAAGACTTAAAATTAGAAGAATATAGTTTTACTTAATTCAAAGAGGGATTCAAATTTATGCATACCATAAATAATAACAATACTCTTTTCATTATACTAAAAATGTAAAAATATAATTTTAGTGCCCCAAAACCTCTATAAAAGATAATGATAATAGTCAAGATAATCTTTAAAAAATTATTATATGCATCATGAACATTGTATCAAGTTTGTTTTTGTTCATATTTATTTAAACAAATGTTGTATTAAGGACTGAAATGTATCGACATCTGTCTTATTCAGTAAAGATTTAAAAATTATGGAAAACTAAAATAGATTTGTTTTTAGATAATTCCTAAGCAAAAATATTTATTCCTCTGAATTTATGATCATATTATTTCTTGATCAAAAGTGAAGTAATATTATTTATTACGCAATGGTACATTTTTGATTTGCCATGTTTTGTATCTAGCCAGTCTCAATGTCTTTTTTCAATTACAAATATCTAAAATTCTTTCAATTTCGTATAACTACTAATTTCAGTTCACTTAATATAATAACATTTAATTACATAGAATCGAGGGCACTATTTTTTTATATTCTTGGACAATCAGAATTTTAGAGAAAACAATTGTATAAAATTCAATAGCATGTTATTTTCCAAAAAAGACATATATCAGCTTACAAAATGTAATAATCGAATTCTGCTTTGATTTGATTTATTAAGCTTTTAAAAATTCTATTTAGAGCTTGTTTTATAAATAAAATGATCACTTATTTATAAATTGCCATAATATTTCTTCCGTTTAGACTCTAAATTATCTAAATAAAAGAAAAACATTATAGAATTACAAATTTAAACACTAAGAAAATATTCTTTCAGCCAATATAACAAATGTTTTAAATTTATTTGAGGAGTTTAAAAAAATTAACGTTTTGTAATGTTGTCCGAAATGAACATGATGTTTAAATCACGAGACGTAAGCACTGTAAGGAAATGTTGTATCAAATAATAAAAACATCATCAAGGTTTTGAAAAAAATTTTAGCAGCGTACCATGCCATTGTTCAAATATTTAACAAGCTATAAATAAATTATCGACATGCTTTTATCTTAAAAATCTAAAAGGCAAAATAAAATTGTTATAAAGTAATCATAAGCTGACAGGATAGGAAAAAAGTTGTACACGTTTATATACTTATCGAATGAAGTAACTAATCTTACGGACAATAAGCTGTCATCTAAACCTAAGAGGCTTTATTTTGTTCATTAAATCTATCATTTTATTGACGTCTTTTTCTTGTAGTTTACTTCCTGCAGTCAGTCTAGGAGAAAGAAAGGATAAAGAATAAACAAAAAAAGCATCATGGGAAAATAACAAAAGCGAATAGCTTAATTTGATTTGTTTTCGTGATGACAAGTTGAATCTTATGCGTTTTTATTTTCATCATAACAACGAGCCTACTTTCAGAAAAGCTTCATGAAGTGTATTGTTCAAATGATAAATGTAACCGAATTACGTAGTAATAAGATTCCAAAATTCTATTTTGTGATCTGACAGGAATTCAAAATGAAGAGATTTGTAACCAGATATCACTTTTATAGCTCTAAAAAAGAATGCTAAATTAATAAATAAAATCTTTGAAGTTTCTATTCAATTTTTGTTAGCTTGTATGTTCAACATGGAATGAAATTCATCTTTAGATTGATTCTTTGTTTGACTTTCAGTTAGTTTCTAACAAAATAATTTATCCCAATGAAATAAAAGAAATATAATACTACTGTATTAAAAACACTTCATTATTATCTTTAATACTTCAAAATCTTAATCAGTACAAACAAGCCTTTTCTGTTTTTAAAAATCATTCCTTGTTACATCAATACTTTGATTTTCCAGTAATATCACAATAAATATCAATGTAATAATATGCTGTTGCCAGCGGCAGATTTAAGACCAGGCGTTGGAGGCAGTTGCTTCGTGACTTGAGACCTAGAGGGCCTCAAAACTCATAACGTTGTGCAAATAGGTAGTATTTTTTTATTGCAGATTTGCTTAATTTCCCCTCCTTTTTTTTACTTCCCTCCTTCTTTAAAAAAATTTAAAGTATTAGAACAAAGGCAATGCGAATCATTTAAATATAACTAAAACTGATACTGCTTTGAAAGAGGTAAGAAGTATTTTTTAACTCGGAATTGTAGTGTTAATTATTTTTTATAAAAACATAATTTTTTAACTATTTCAAAGAAAGATGTTCAAATATAAATTAAAAGTAAATGTTCACGATAAAATAGAAAAGTGCATTTAATGTACTTGAATATCGTGAATATTTTAATCATGTATATCATTTCAATTTGAATCTATTTTGAGATTTGTCGAGTAACAATGAAATATAAAAGTAAGATTTTTTGCATTAGTTCCAAATGAAAGTCATGAATCTGCTTTATCTAGAAAATATTATTTTAGAAAATTTAAGCTATTTTCTATGCTTAAACATGCATGTAGCTGACATAGGATAATGTATCTATGTCTGCGACATGCATATCAAGGAAGATACACTGGCTTACAATTCAGATTGAAACAGCACTGTAAAACAGCTTCTTACATTCCCTGTGATAGTCACACCTTGAATAATAGGAAATTGTGCATCAGAAACTTAAACGGCTGCAATAAATTACTTTGATTTTATTCAAAAGATATTTATATTTTTGTCTTCGTCTACAAGACAATGGAGTTTTCTGCTAAAAAATATATTACCCAGTGATCTGAAAAGTGTCAAATGAGTAAGTGATACCAGATAGTCTGCCAGAGGCGATGCAGTTGCAGAATTGAAACAGGATTATAAACAAATAAAAAATACTTTAATTGAAATAAGCAATAATGTAATTGAAAAACCAATGTTTAAATTAGAAGCTAAAACAGTTGCAAAGAAATTTGATGAGTCTGAAACTGCGTTTCTGACCGTGATCTGAAACAAACTTTTGCAAAGAATAAATTGTGCTAACAAATATCTGCTGGATATGCAAGCAAATTTACTAAATTGCTCATCTCTCCTTAGATCCTTATCAGATTTCATAGTGGAAGTTAAGAATAACTTCTGATAATACTGATAATAGGAAAATTAAAAATAGGTTTACTGATAATAGGAAAATTAAAGAAAGAAGAAAAAGAAAGAGAAAGTACCACTTAGATGAAAAGAAAGGAGAAGAAGGTTGCTTCAACTAAAAACAATCATTCATAATTGTTGTACGTAATGTAATATTCGATGCTTTTATTTCAGAAATTTCTCATAGGAGCGTTATATATAACAGTATTTTAAATGATTTTCATGTCCTTTTTTGACGGCAACTTAAATTTTGGCATTTGCTTTTGACAAAAGCTTTTGACATTTGCATAACGAACTTAATTACAAAATATTGTGATAAAAATGAAATAAATTATTTCAAAAATGAAGTACAAAATTTTGTTAAATGTAGAAAAGAAAAAAAACCAATTGATATAATTGATTCTGGATGGTCTACAGTCAACAGTTCCTAACATGGAAACAATTTTAAGAATTTTCATCAACATACAAATTAGCAATGAAAGCTAAGTGAGATCATTTCCGGTTTTAAAACGCGTCAAGGACTATTCACAAAATACAAAGAGTCAGCCGCATTGAAATGAACTTTCATTATTATTCATTAAAAATGAGGTAGCACAAGAATTAGATTATCAAAAACGTATCGGTAATTTTTCCAAAATAAAATCAAGAAATTGATATTTTAAATTTTTTAATAGCAATCAATACTTGTTTCTGTATTTGTAGAAATGTTATTTTTATCATTTTTGGATTCTTTCTTTTTTATCATTTTGATACTATTTAATACATCTTTTTGTTCTTCATAGAAAATCTGCATTGTAAATAGAAATTCTATTAACAATCCTTATCTGCATTATTAATAGAAAATACAACTCAATCCTGGGGTCAAAGGGTGCTGATATTGTTTATACGAATTCAAAGTTTGAAAGGAATATAAATAAGAATATTTTCTTCTAAATAGTTACTGGAAAGAAGAGTCATTATATTCTTTTATGTTAGCAGTTTTTATATATAAAAGAGTGTTTTTTATATATAAAACTTTTTTTATCTGTTTGATAAATACGTATAATGAAGGAATTGCTAAGAAGTGAGCGCAAAGTTAAAATAAGTTTTATTCATATTACTTTCTTATTATAAATAGAATTTACCTGGAAGGGGGGTGCCTCAAAATAGCACCTGTCACCTCATATTGTCAAAATCCGCCACTGGCTATTACTAATTTACTACAGCGAATATACATAAAAAACATTCTAAAAATATTAATATAATTATATGCACAAATGACCGAAAATGGTCTGTTATAGTGATATTCAACGTTTCATAACTCGGTCAGTTTGAGGAGACTTCCTTGTTTAAAACAGAGCTCATCCACTTGTGGTACGCGTACCCACAGTACTATGTGAAATTACTTTTGGGTTAAAAAGAAAAGATGCAATAGATGGTATTCATAGAAAGGAACTTCGTAGATAGTCATCCATTATGAGATTCTGTCAGGGTTCGGAACTGGGATGATAGGTCAAGAGGAAAGCATATAAAAGCAATCTGAGAAATATTGGTTTCAGATATGTGTTTTAAAAATATTTTATTAAATAGAGCGGTT
This sequence comes from Argiope argentata, assembly GCA_026289955.1. Classification (NCBI taxonomy): domain Eukaryota; kingdom Metazoa; phylum Arthropoda; class Arachnida; order Araneae; family Araneidae; genus Argiope; species Argiope argentata. The sequence goes on from JAOUZG010027617.1 coordinate 3,936,942, forward strand.
ATGACCATATGGACTGCATAAAAGTGTAAATTTCATAATTTTGTTAGCAATACTTTTATTGATCCCGAAAAACATAAAATATATTTGTTTAAGAGATTTAAAGCATTTTTCGAATTGAAAATATCTATCCATCTACAAACTGCTCAGAAACTAGCTATTGGATCTGTGTAAAAGTGGACGCCTTGCATACGAAACCATCTGAAAAAGCCAGTAAAATATCACACAGCACAAGGTTAAAAGGATTCGACTATTGAAATACCTATCCTGAAATATATGTCACTAGAAAATACGGAATTAAATCAAAAGGTATCCTATGAAAACACCAAATTTAATACAATATGTTATGCAAATTTGATAGGCAATTAAGCTAGATTAAATGTTTCTATTGCATATTGAACCTCCAGTGAAGTTGATGTAATGTTCAAACACACATCGATATTGAACAATTTCATCGATATTGAACAATATTGAACAAATTGCAATACTTAATGCGGTGCGGATACTTAATGGGTGAGAAGTACATGTTAATGAAATATTGATAAAATGTCCCGAAAATAAATATATTAGTTCCATTTAAATAATATTTCCATAAGCTTTTTATATTTTAAAAAAATAAGAGTTCGCTGAAAATTCCATTTGAGCTGAACGAATGAAACCCTTAATGATTGCAGGAACTTTCCAGTTGTGACTTTTCAAAAGTGGATGCAGCTTTTTTCAATTTATCTTTGTTCGAAACAACGCAATTTAGCGCATCTTCTTTCATAAAGCTTCAAAACTGGATGTCAATCTAAAATTCAAAGCATTAGATGATTATTACATACAAAAGACAAAAAAATCATCATTTCTTATTTTTAAAATATTTGTATGCACTGTTATTTTTCATAAGAAACTCTTTCCTTCGAGGAAGAATATTTCTTCCGAAAGAATTTGTGTAAAATTGGTATGTGTGTTTGGTAAATTTTTATTTATGAAAATATGAAAAACGCTATTGTTTGTCGCATCGCATTTGATCATTTGTTATGCATCTTTTAGTTAAAGAATGAATCCCAAAAAATTCCCTGATTTTGTTTTAATTTTTAGTACATTCAATTTTTATTTTGAAAATTGTAATTATTAATTATTTACAGCTATTCAAATTTAATTCGTTTAATTTTACTATTACGTATTTTTTAGCTCAGAATGCCGTATAGTAATTTAGTTATCCATTAATTATAAATTCCTTCATAATTGTTTTTCTTTTTAATTTATTGAAAACTATTAACTATTTAAAAATTATTCGTGGTAATATCCATGCTAAATATCGGGATGAATAAATCTAAAAAAATAATGTGCTTGCTTAACATATAAAAGTATTATAAAAAATATTTTTGTCAAAAAAAAGACCGCGTAATAGTGTTAAATTTTTTTTCCCTCCAAGAATATGAGATCATTATACATTATCTTCTATTCAATTGGGCTTTCTTTATGCTAATCCCACCATCCGAATCTTGAAAATCCATTGTATTGTAAATATGCAATGAGGCATCTTTGCTTCATCAAAGATTCCTCAGTTTGGCTCAATAAATCCTTTTAAAGCACTGTTTAACTGGTAACCCCCTTAAAGGCAATAGATTTTTTACAAGTTTGTTATTCCTCTTTTACAAATTTATTCCTCTAGCTTAATGCACTGCCATTCTCGGGGAAATTCTCTTCGATCTAAATTCTCCAGGATAACAAAAGAATCAGAGATATGTTAGTTTAGAAATATGATTAGAAAAGCTGCGGAACCTTATAAGAAAGTATGCATTACTCAATTTAAAAAGTTAGAAATCCAAAGTTTATACAAATGATAGACTTGCAACAATTCAGTGTGCTGTATAAATCCCCCTTCTTTTCTTGTAATCTAAAATGAATTCACTTAATGCTCTATGGATTACCTTTTCCCCCTACTATTTTTTACCATGTACATGGAATGTGCGCTACTTGGATAAAAAAATTATAGCATCATGGTGAGAACTATTTGTTTGGTCATTTGTAATTCAAAGCTTTTATGAATAAACGTATCAAAAATCTAATTCAATATCTAGATATCTACTACAGCCTCTGAACAAAAGAAGATAGAAAAAATTATTTTCAAAATTCAAAAATAGAGCACAATTCAGTTGGCGAATATCACGAATTAATTATTTAAGACTTCTTTTATTTATGGTACAATAGTATCTCATTCGTTTTAAAGTCTCTACTACATCGTCTTAAAACTCACTCTCTTTTGTTCTCTAATTTTATCTTCTCTTTCCATGGAAATAATATGGTAGAAGACTCTAAAATAGAAGAATTATCCATTTCTTTATTTTGGAAATTAGATCCATACCAGATGAAAGATTGCTGAGAAGATGAGACAATTTACACTTCGCTCTCCAATTAGAGTCTGGTGCTGACAAAAGATTATTAATCATTATAAAAGAATCCGCGTAATTACGAAGCATGATCTTTTTAATATTTAGTGACATAAAAATATAAGTATATTCAGAAGTCTTTGCATATGCGCATATCTTTACTCCCCTTAGATTAATTAACCTAAACTTCCAAATGTAATTCACCAAGCGAAGATATCTATGATAGTCTTGAAGTCATTTTATAAAAATTAAAAATAGTTATTTATTTAAAATTCACAAAAATTTCCACGTCTTCATTTAGGAAATGTTAAACATAGAAAACCTTGAGATAAATATAATAAATTTTCATAGTATCAAAAAATCATGTGGTATATATTATGTCTCTAATGACATATTGGTATTGTTACAAGTTTATGTATTTATGTTTATTCATTTTTTTAATATTCTTTACCATATTTAGTTTCTTGCGAATAGTAAGACCATGATATGATTAATGGTACTATTATTAAACTAACAGCGTGTTCCCCGAAATCACTCATAGTGGATTGTTGCAAATATATATATATATATATATATATATATATATAATGCAAATCGCTATAATTTTAAATCGTTGTAATTTTATAATAACCATGTTGATTATCGTTTAAATTAAACGAATCATTTCAAAAAATTTACTTTAGATGAAAGATGAATTGGATTATAACGTCAAAATCAGTATTTTTTCCTTTCAATATATTAGTTGAACTTCTTAATCGAACCTTAATTAACTTTCTACCAGTTAAATCCAAAATTCAGATTTAATATAGAGTAATTTCCTTTCGAAAATTTCACATTAATGTCCAATAATATCATCGAAACTAATCTAGGGCTTAAAATCTGTAATAGAATAAGTATTTACGAATTATATCATAAATCTTCCTAGTAGGATTTTAATCTGTCATTATAATGTTGTGTTGCTTTGGTAATTAACGTAGTTAATCATATCTGGTTGACGTAGCAAAATATTTATGGCACCTGAAATATTTCATCTACATTGATTGCATCATAGAATGCTGCATATCAGTGAATATAACTGTTATTGATAGAAAACCAGCCTTTAGTAAATTATACCAGAACCTCTTTTAGGAGTTTTACATTCGAGCCATAACTCCAAAGATCATTAAACTAACTTCATTTGTTTCAATCAATGTTATGCCACACTACTTGAATTAATGCTGTTAAATTTAGAATTTACAATATATCTTTTTCTGTATTGATCAATGTTATTCAATGCAATATTTGTAATATTAGTAATACAGTGCTGTATAATACATAAGCAAAATCCAGCATATTAATGAATAATTCGTCCAGGAATTTTTTTTTTGAACTACCCAAATAAAATTACTTATTAAGCTGAAGTTAATAATCTTTTGCCAAAATTTTATCGTTACAATATTTTTTTAAATTTTTCCGTCGACTTTCCTAATATTGAATATTGTTGATACATAGGGATTTCTTCCCATTCATAGTCCTGTTCAATATTAACCTAAATAATTCACTATATTTGGGTATTGCTACGGTACGAGATTAAGGAACATATCTTTAAAACGATTCTCACGATTTAAATTTTTCAAAATAAGACAATTTCTTTATTTTTAAAAGATATTGGACATTTATTTTAACATAAAATGTTATTTCAGTATTCAAAGAAAAATTCTAAGTCAAAATTGCTTTCATTTTTTTAATAAATGGGTGTTATCTTAATTTTATAATAAACTAGAAATAATATTAAAATAATCATCTTTCTCTCTAAATGCTTAGTGTTTCTCTGACTTTGTACAGAACAGATATATAATTCGTAATGCTTCCTGATACATTTTTTAATAAAATTGTATGTTACTCATAACTAGAAAACGATTGAACTCCAGTAAATTAAAAAGAAGACGCGATTGTCTTAGTATTTCAAACGAAAATAAAAAAGGTCTTCAAGTTAAAAGTCTTCAAATAATCCCAATTTGACAAATGAATATTATTTCTAAAGGAAGAAATGAAACGTTTCAGGTAACTCAATTAAAAGGACGCCCAGAGAAACTTTTTTTGAAGTTTTAATTGAAGTTTCTCTGGACAATCTCAGTTTTCATACTGTAATCCTATTTCAAGAACATAATGACATTACTCACTATGTTGTTATGCCTAAGACATGGGATGAGAAGAAAACTGAAGCATAAACAAATATGGTATTTATAAAATGATCATGAATTTATTTCAAGTAATATAAATTGCACATACTCCCAAAAGTATTGTCATGCATTAATTCTGTAGCAAAAATTTCTAAAAAATATATAATTAAAAATGTGCAAGTCTGTTTAAGAATTATTCAGAAATTAAATTAAATATTTCATTTTTAATATTTTATTTTTTTATTATTAGTTAGAACTTTATCGTATATCATATTTTAACCCTTTACACTCCGAAAAATAATTAGATGCAAAATTATTCACCTAATACAAAGATTTCTTTATTGCTATGAAAAATAAATATAAATAATTCTTTTAAGTCGAATTCCTTTAAAAAAAATTAATCTACATCTCTTAATTTTTAGGCAGGCGTTTTTAACAATGAAATTTGAAAAATAAATAAATAAAACGGCAAATAGATGCATAATCTTGAATGGTGAGTCAGAGGCTCCATTGAAGTGCAAAGGGTTAATATATGCAAGTGCTTTTGTGCGTAAAATCAATACTAAAAGCAGCTCAGAAAGAAGGTTTTTAAACAATATAAGCTATTTTCCTCATAAATTTAGCTATTTAATGCTTCTTAGGGATAAAAAAATGCTAGCTATTTTTTATTTTTTATAAAATAGAACTTCATTCTACACATAAAAATAAGCTTCTTAATATCAGATGACCTCGAGTGAAAAATTTCACTCCCTAATTACATGATTTGCATTTAGTTAAATACATTTTTCTATCAAAAACTAGAATTAAAACTTAATCAGTTAAGCAGATTATTTAAAGTATCATCAACGAATAAATTTGACAAGAGTTTGTATTAAATTCTTAAGTCATTAACCTGAATACGAAATCCAATATTGTAAAATTCTTCTTTCGTTCCAAACTTTCACAGTCGAACTGACTTGCAGAATTTTTACACGTAAATAGCAACAAAATGAGGAGCAGGGAGAAAAAAGAAACCTTTTAGCTTTATTTCAAAATGAAGTGCTTTATCATCTTTAAAGTGTTCATTCCGAAAAGTTCCGGATATTATCAACATCACTTATTGCTCATTATTGATCAAGTCTTATTTTTAGTTGTGTTTTGGGATTAGTGCGTAACATGCTATGTTCTCGACCGCAAAATTTTTCCTATCTGGAAACTGCCTTCCGGGTAATAGCGGCTCTAATTACTAGCAAAGGTAGAAAGAAAAGAAAAAACCCAGTGATACGTTGAGCTGTGAAGCAGTATTTTATGTTAGTAGGGTGAGAATTTTTATGTTACTTCACATGTTCAAAGTCATACATTTAATTTTAAATACCCTTTTAAACTTTCGAAGTTGTATTTGTTCTTGCAACCTCGAATAAAATTGGGAAAAAATGTTTTTCTCCTTAATCATAACTGAAAATAATTCAAAAAGCGTTCGCTCCTTTTTTAAAGAGAAAGTTTGTGTACTCTTCTATTTTCAAAGTGTTAAAATACATAACTAGTTTAAGAAAGACTGCGCATTTATTGGATTTCATTTCTTTTAGGGAAATGCTTTTTTATAGGTCTCCCCCATTTTGTTGGCAAAAATTAAGAATTCCAGGACGTTTGTTTGTTTTTTAATTTTCTAATTTTAACAAACCCATTAAAACGTTTCTAAGAAAATTTTATTGTAAATCAGCGGCTAAATCAAATTCTGAAAATTCGTAATAATTCATATCTTTGTTAACTCCAGTTCCTAATTGTTTTCAAAACAATCTAATGCAATTACTTTATAAGTGCGAAGATGCTTTTGTTGCTGTTCCATTTCTATGTTTCTGCTAATCATTTTAAACAAACGACATAATGGAAGCAGAAAAAACCCGAACTATACGAAAAAGATTTTTGCAGCGTTGATTTTCCTATCATGGCCATATGAAACCTAAAAGGGCTTCAGTGGTGATTCTGACAGGGAAAGAGGAAAGTATTTTTTGATTTTTCGAGTCAAAAGAAGAAAAGATATGCCATCTATGAAGATGCACCAGATGCGCTCCTTTCTTTTTTCAGAGTCACACATGTAGTGATATAGAAGAAGCCGAAAATGTAATAATCAACAAAATTGTTTTAGTTCAACATAAGCTAACTAACTATTCAAGTTATAAAACTCCGCTAATTTTTCTAAAAGCCATCTTGAAAGGATATATAAATTAATATTTTAACCAAAAAATAAATATTTTACTGCACAAAAGTAATACCGAATATATGTAAAAAGATAATTCCATCTTTCTATCAGATAAATTTAATGGCAATAAATTTCATTGAAGTGCTGGAGCTGTATTAAATATCTGACGTTTCTGACAATTACTGTTCTTGCTGATTTTATTTGGAAAAAGTCATGGAATTTCAATTATTTCATGCCTTGTAACTGAAATGCCCTCTCAACAAATAGTAAATGTAAGTACCGTCAAGATGAATCATTCAAATTTTTTGCTCTATTTTGAGAAGAAATTTTATCAAAAGCCTTGATAAAAACTTAATTCCTTATGCAACATACACAGTTACAGCATAATAGCTCTTATAAAATATATTTAGTATCCATTTATTTAAATTTTTAGTAAGTAAATTTTCAGTAGAAGGTCATAGATATTTGAATCATGAAAAATTTCAAATGCAAAGGGATATCAGTTTATGATAAAAGTTCCATTCATTAAAAATATTTTTTAATTCAGCATTTACATTACATGTGATTACATTAGATTTGATTTAGATCAGGAATTTAAATTTGCAGCATCTAAATCATGTAGTAATAATTAGTTATTTGGGAAGGATGGCTATTTACTATGATGGCTATGCCACTATGAGAAGATAGTCATTTATTTTCTAAAGATTCGAATGAATTTTGTTACAGGATCGATTTTATTTTTCAAAATTGAGTTTTGAAAAAGTAATAAAAATGAGGCGGTTTTTTGAAAGAATTGATATTTCAATAAAACAATTATGGATATACAGAGTGTCCAAAAAGTTCCCGTACTGATGATTTGTGAATTTATTTTACAAAAACAATATGTTTAAAAAGAATTATTTTTATGCCAATGATAAAAAGCACTTTTAACATAACTAAGGAAAAAATACTGAACTTACATTCATGATAAATTTTCAAAATGTCCATTCCTTTCTTCGAGACAAAGCTGAACTCGTTTTCGCATGTTTTTCGAAACGTGTTTTAACATGCTAGGAGTGATTTCTTGTATCCTTTGGGAAATTGCGATTTTCAAATCATGTACTGTTTGAGGATCACCTTCATAAATTTTGTTCTTTAAATATCCTCACAGAAAAATGTCGGGGATGGTCATATCAGGGGATCGAGGTGGCCAAAGATTTTTTGAGATAAGTCGATCGCCGAAAACAGCTTCAAGAATGTCCATGGTTTCATTACTCGTATGGAAAAATTTAATATACTTGGAAAAAAAATCATGGACAACGATTTTTTTAAATTTTGAGTACGGGAACTTTTTGGACACCCGGTATATTAGGTTACTTTTAAAGTATAGTAAAACATTTTTTGAAAAATTGAGATTATTTTCAAATATTTGTTTTACTTCAAAAATAAACTAAAGGGGAAAAAATGATGCTGACTATATTTTAAAATAACTGTGTATGCCAACTGAACAATATTTTATCCGTTTATATATATTGCGTTCTATCTTTAAAGGGAAACTGTGCATTAAAAGGATGAGTGAATAGGGTTTAAAAAAAGAGAATACAATTTATTTAAATGCTATGTTTAGATGCTTTTATTTAATTTCAATTATTTCAAGTGTGTAAAGATGAAGTTTTTAATAGATTTTTCACTCACTTACTTATTTACTAAAGTTTTGAAATTTTTAGTAGATAAAAATTTTGCTCGGTTGAGAGTTGCTGTAGATGATGTCATATTTTATTATGAAGGAGCTAATTTTCAGTTTATCCATTTTTCACTAAATTTTGTTTTTAATGAATAATGCCCTTTTTAATAAATTTGAGAAAAATAGTTAAAAGAAACTTCGGTAATAATTATAGTAATGAATGGTTAAGAACATTGAGCACTAAAAAATGGAAATTTATTAAAAATACTAATAACTTAATTGGGGCTTGAAAAAGAATTTTTTCCCAGATGTCGAATAATATTTCTTTTTAAAAGATGAAATTCTGTAAAACGAAATATAGAAAAACCAAGCAGCATTGAATAAAATGAGAGAACGCATCCTAATATTTATTAAAAATTTAAATAAATTGTAAACGTCTTACGCTTCAAATATTTTGCCCTGATGTACATATTTTTATTATTTTATTTTTACTTTTCAACACATTTAAAAAATCTTTATTAATATTTTTATTAATTATATATAAAACATGTTTCGCTTCTGGTAAAAGTTCCATTGTGCTATTTCGCGAAACAAGATAAAAAGAATCTTATTTCAAGCCATGTTTGTAAAGATAACCGATAAATAATGCTGTCAGTACCATTTGACAATTTAGGGAAAAGACAAGGAGAAAGAAATGTTTTCAACTTTTGTTCCTCACATAAAGACATCAACAGTTACGCTACAAGAGAGTTCTGTTCTGAACTATTTAAAGAGCTGAGCCTACGGAATTGTGTAAGCTTTTGCAGCCTCTGCAAAATTCGGAACAGTGATTCTGTCCCCAAAATTCAAAAGAAATTCCTATACAAGAACTCGTGAAAAGGAAAAATCATAAAAAAAGAAATGCGAATCTCTATCTTATGTATGCCTTGCCGGTGTTATAACGCTGCTCAACATATCTGCATACCGAACATGAATGACTCTCTGTTGATATTTTAAAATGTTTATTTTTCAAAAGATGGCTAAAACGGGCAAAGGTCAGGGAATTCAAATTCATACCTTAGATATTTTTTTAGTGTTTCATATTTTCAATTGCAAATGTAGTTTACAAACTAAAAAATAACAACATGGTTAGTATTATATTATAATGGGGAATACGCTAAGCTAGATTTCATGACTTATTTTTATTTCGCTGGAATTGTTTTATTTTTGTAAAAATATTTTCTGCAATAGACTTTTTTTTTATTAACTTTCTCTGAATTGCTAATTTTTGTGCAGTGAAAGAGAACTGATATTCTATATAACTGTGTATTCTTGCTGAAAACATAATATTTTATCACTTTCAGAATATTACAATAGGTTAATTTTATTTGGTTTTTGATTGAGCAAAAGAAAATTCGATTATATGAAGAATTTTGGAAAGATTGATTTCAAAATTCTGTAATAAGTATAATACTGAATTATGAAATACACCAAAAACTAAAAAGAAGATAATAATAATTACTATGTAATTTTGAAAAAAAAGGGTATGTAAAAAAGTAGAGAAGTCTAAGTATGTATATAATATAAATTGATGAAGTCATAAAGCTTTTAGAGGAAGAGAGTAAAAGGTCAACGGGACTATTTGAGTCCTTTGACTCAGGATTGTGCTATTTTCACTTTGACCTTTTCAATACCTATATAAAGAAGACTTTAAAGAATTTATTAACTAATTAGAACTTTATTGCACTTAAATTTTTATTATTTTTTTTTCAAGTCAGTTAAAAAAAGAGAATAGATTACATTTTTAAAGATTTTTTAAATACAAAATATGAAAACTTTAATTTTTTTACCTTTAATTATTTTGCACTTTTAAGTATTCATTTTATATTTTATTTTCATAAATTTTATGTTTTATTAAAATCGTTTTTCTTAAAAAAAGGATGAAATTCAAATGTATCTTAAAAAAGGATGAAATTCAAATGTAATTTGACTAATTGATTAATTAAATTCTGATACTGTAAAGATGTATTGTCATCCGCAGCATCTAAGTGATACAAATTGACTATGCTAACAATCCAACTCCTTGTGTTGAGCCAATGTTTTGCTTTATTTTGACACTGGTTCAAAAAGAAAATTAGAAAACAACACGTTTCATTAATTTTGCATAATCTTACATTTGTGTTTGGTGCAAATGCTTACTATAAATGTGATGTGAAAAAAAAAACATAAGATGAACATCAGGTGTTTTATGGCCTGTAGTAATTTTACGCACATGTTCGAATCTTTTTGTTGCATTCGCCGCTGATGATCAAAGAAAGTGTTTTGAACAACGACTACCAAAATCGTTGTACGCCTCTTTTGTAGTTAAGTATTGTGAAAGTTCCATCGGGAATAATAGACATCTAGATTTGAAAGTTGGTTTTTTCCTTATCTTAAAAGAATTGAGTTCTACTTTTAATTTCGAGTTTTCTTCTCAACTTCTGCTTGATCTTTTCTGGTGAGAACTGATCAGTTTTTCGTGTCATAATAATTGAGAAAATTTACAATTTTTCATAGTTCTGACATTGTGCGAGTTCTAATGCAATTTTAATTGATGCGTTTAACTTTGTGCATATATTGTTATGATTGCTTCATGGAATTTAATTATCTGTTTATAGTAGCTTGAAGTTTGATTTCATTGCGTAAACGACCTACTTGGAAGCAATACTAAGCCTGTTTTTCAGAATAGATTTCTCAATTTTGAACTCTGACCAGATGACGAGGTCAATCCTTCTCACCGAGCTTCCGTGCCACTCCAGTATGAAAACTTTTAGCCCAAATCTTCATTTTTAGCGTGCATTAGGCCTATGAATTTGGGTTTCTGCACATCTTAAGTGAAATTGTGTCTTGAACCCACAGCCCACAAGCTCCAATAACAAGAGCTTAGCATATGCCACAACAGCAATTGAATGTAGTGGAAGTAGGTCATAAAGAACATATACTGAATCCAAAAAAATCACAATAGTCACTAAGAAGATATTCTACTACAATTGAAAACTTTATTTCAACAAACTTAGATTAATTATACATTACCATAAAAGTATTACTGTAAAAGAAATAAGAAGCAGTGAATTAGGGTAATATAGGCAATTAAATTTGTAATTCGAATATTCTTTATGCTTGCAGAGGGAATTTTTTAAAACTGTCCACTCTTTTCCCTCAAATTTTAGCCAGTAAAGCTTATTTAAAGCTTTCGTTTGTATATTTTGTTATTTGTCTTATGCTTAGCTTATAATTAAGAAAATATTAATTTACTTTCTTTTACTTAAAGAAATTTTTTTGCTTGATAATTACAAAGTACATGTATTTAATTCTGCTCCTTGAATCAAACTGCCTTTTTTTTCTTCTATTTAATTAATTTTAAAAATTGATTAACAAACCATTTGCGTTTTTCATTGAATATTAGGAAGGAAAAGTTTTCTAATAAAGAAAATTTAATTAAGGTTATCAGTTTCATTAATTTAAAACAATAATTATCATAAAAATTTGAGAATTATTCCTTTTTCTAGCAACTCCTTTACACATTTATGGATATTTAATAAAGCATTTCTTTTAAAAAAAATGAAAAATCTTAGAAAGTAACATTCGACATTCTCTAAATTTTTTGTATTACATTAATTTGAGTATGCATTTAAATTACATTTTAATTTTCTCATACTTTAAATAAATTCAAAAATTATGCTGATTAGATATCACGAAAGGCTTCGAACTATTTCATAATACTTGAACTTAAGACTGTTGAGTATAGCATTCCCGTCACCATTTCATGTATATTCGAATTGATCAATAAAAGTAAGTACTAATAACGCTCAAATAATCTCAAGTTTTGAGTAAAAATCAAACCCTTTTGTGAGTATCTTTTTTTTCTTCCTTCAGCAGAAAAATACTCATTACGAAGTCTTTTAGTCTCTTTTCATACGGTGCCCTAGTGATTTTAACTTAATGTGCCCTAGTGATTTTAACTTAAACATCCAATGTACTATCCCAAATGTTAGGTTTAGAAAAAAAAAAACGTTCCCGTTGTGTTTTCCCAACTCTTTAAAGATTTTCTTTCCTGTAAAAAATCTGAGAACCGCGTTTTCCTTTTATCAGAAACGATCGACTTTAACCCTTCCAGTCTTTATTTCAGGACAGGTATTCAGGATTCTTTTATACATTCTAAAGTTGAGTACGTCTAAACACACACGTTTAGGAAAAAATCTTTAGTTCTTGTTTATCTTCTACGTTCTTTATTGCTTTAAGTTGGTTAATTTATTTTAAATCAATATCTCGCTAGTACCCTGCAATCAAATACTTTTGAATTTTTTTCTCCTCTAACCGCTATATATTAATAATATCGATAATAATAAATCAATCGAATGATTGAATATTTAAGAAGGAAAGAAGAAATAAAATTATATACGAAAATAGCAGCTTAGGCAAGTTTAGCGAATCTTGAAATATTTAAAAAAATAAACATAGTAAAATGATTCCTAAATCTTAATTTAATTAAAAAACGTTTATGGAACTACATCTGAAAAAAAGGAGAAGTTAAAAAACAATCAAATACCATATTTTATTCATTAAACAAAGCTGTATATTCAGCTAATATGCAGAATTTTTTGCCCACTTTTATATAACTTGATAATTTTATGTTCTTAAAGAAAGAACTCCGTAATCGCTTGTTCTCTCATTTTCTAATATTATAGAACTTCTGAATGGAAATTCTTTATTTTAATATTTTGGAGCTTAAATATCGGTTAATCAATTAAAATTCTTGAATTTTTATTCCTAACAAAAGGTACCGCATTATAAAAAGTTTAAGTAAAACTTAATTATAATTAAATATTAAATTAAAACCTATTGAAAAAATTTAAAAAAAAATTTAGTACGTCATCAAATATTTCTTTAAGAAAATGTTTTGATTTAATTCTTCGAATTTATTTCAGTCTATATTGTGACAGGACTAACCTAATACTTATATAAAATCTAAATAAAAATATTTATTATTAAATTTAATTTTTAAATTATATAATTTTTAAAAAAGAATCAATTCCAAATTGTGATTCGTATATGTAGTCATTTTCGTAAGTAAACGAATTTCTAATACTGTATTTTTCTAAATTTCATTATTATATCATAAACAGTCTTTTTACTACGTGAATTGATCACAAATGGTTAAATGTTTGGCTTAACCTTGTTAGTCTAATCCAAAATATGGAATAAAAAGTTTCAGATTTAGATTGCCCTGATTTGAGAGCTTTCTGATTTGAAAATACAGGATTTCTACTTCGTACTGGAAAATGTATTTTTCAGTAGAAGTCAGATGAAGACGATGATTCTCGCATCATATAAAATTCCGAACCAATCGGAGTGAAATGAATGATATTTGATGAAAAAAAATATTGAGAATGCTTATCATATAAGCAATAGTGTAAGATCTTCTGCTTGCCTCAATATATCCTAGTTTTCATACTTGGCAGGAGAAAACTTTATGAGAAATAGTCTACTCCCTAATTACTTTATTTTTCCTGGTTTTGACTCATACAATTTCTTCATTTTAGGAATGCACATTAAAGTAGTATTGAAAATTTTCAGCAACCTAAGTTAATGAAATATTATAGAAAATTTTAGCTTTTTAAAAATTATTCACATAAAATTTACATCTAGACAATTAACCATCAATGCTAACCTGATGGAGGGTTTTTTGTCATTTTAATTTCATATATGACAAAATATACAAAGAAAAATTATTGTAATCGTCCAAAAATTTGTGCTCATAGCTTTGACGAATCACCACGTTTCTTACCAACAATGGCAAGTAGATATGTTAAAAAAACTGTTATATTAGTCTCCAGGGATGCGATTACTCCCAGCTTCCTTCTTGCTATTAGCCTGAATTGCACCAAACCTTAAAATTTATCCCAGAATTTGTGACTCAAATGTTAAGGGATCATAAAAAATGCGATTTAATAATAATCTGCATAGAATCTGAGTTCGATAATGTAACTAAGATTCGGAAATCATATGTACTCTTGCTACAAAATGAAATAGCAGATAAACAAAATGATACAAAACTCACGGCGTACATACGAAACGATAGCAAAATACTTTGAATCTAACAATTTTCTGCACAGAACATGAATTACAAAAGCAGACGAGAGTCTGCTTTTGTAATGAGATATAATATAGCCATTATGTGAAATAGAAAAGAAAGCATCTTTTGAATTCTTAGGGATTGATTAATCCAAGATGCTGACTTGCTTTGATCTCGCAGATTACACATTCATCATTTTTCAAATGAAATAAACCTACTTTTTGTTTAAAATTATATAAAATTACATTTTAGTAGGAATTATTTAAATAAGCGTACACGGCATACATTTGTACAGATTATATACTTCTGTTAATAAAGATCTCTTTAATAATACTATTTCAAATTTCATATGGTAGGGAGAATAACTGTACGCGCAAATTATCGCCATTCTAAACTAGAATTCAATATCATTTGCATTTATGATCTCATTCTATAAGTATCCTTTGCAGTGTAAATTTAAAATGCTGGTGAAAATTGAGTTCTCTAATAACAGTGAAATACAATCAGTTAGATTCTTAACAATAAGAAATATGAAGGCTGAGGATAATCATCAACAGTTATGTGAAGTTTCTAATTTATTTCCCATGCCAATCTAGATTACCAAACTGATGTATGAATACGAATCGATGAGGCATGCGAAATTTACAATGAAAATATTACGGTTAATAGAAAATTAAGAATAAAATGAATGATACTTTTCAAGGAAGTTCGAAAAACATTCACCAATTAATAAAACTCCAGTAATCTATCAACGATACTATCAGCTTATGTAGGATAGTATCACGCAAATAGGAAGTTGATATTTCTAAGCTCTTCAGATTTTTCTTTATTTTCGAGATGGTTTTTGTTTACAACTGTGTCTGAGAATTTACAATTTTCAGAAATTTATATTTTGATTAGATTTTAAACTACCCGCTGGAGGACAGAAAAAGGAAAGAAATACAAGTGCTCTTACATTTTTGTCCAATAACAACAAGAGTCCTTCAGGCATTTTAAGACATATCGTTTTAAAAGATGAAGTGTAAGTACCTCACATGAATCCTTAATCAAAACAATTATCAAAGGAGTGGCAACACAAATCATCGCAAGGCAAAATTAAAGCAAAGCAAATACTTTCCATGAGAAAAATCAAAACTATTGCGAGTTTAGATATGCATGGTGTTTTGTTATTGGACTTTTTGTCGTTAAAAATAACAATTAGCCTGAATTACTACTGTGAAGCCATTAGAGTACTTCTCCGAGGAAGCCAGATTTACAGTGTAGAATGTAGTCAGTCAGCCAGTACCGAACTGCTTTATGACAATGCAGGAATGCTTATTTTCGGTTCAGTGTTTAATCAAATCTTTTGGATGTGAGATATTAGATGATTCATCATGCAGTTCAGACTTTGTCCAGCGATTACCCGCTCTTACCCTATCTGGTAATTTTCTCATTTGACTGGCGTTTAGACTTAGACGAGGAATTAAAAATGACTGTAAACTATTGGATGTCATTATGGGCAGTAAAAACCTATGGGGTAATTATCCAAAAGTTTGTTGGTCCTTACACTAAATATTTAAATAGGTCAAATAATCATATAGAAAAATAAAGAATCGTATCTTTTATTTACATCCTTTTTATTTCAACTTAAAACACAATCCTACATATATTAAATTGTGAGGAATGATTTGATATTTTATGTAACAACTTGGCTATAAAATGATAAATGCTTTGTATAATTTTAAAAGTCACTATTAAATAATACCTCATATTACACTGTGTTGTGATTCGAGTGTAAAAATGGAACTACTTTAAAAAAGGCTAAAAAATATTATTTATCAACAAGTAATATTCATTGCCTAAAACACTCAAGAAGCACTCATTATTTTATTAACGGTCAACTATTAATTGCCATAAATTTTGAGAGTTTTACGCAGATTCTGTAACAAAATAAGTTTAAGGCCAAGTAATGGATCCTTTGATGTGCAGCATTTTCTAAAGAAGTTTTTTCCTCCTATTTGAGGACAGAGGTATGAATTTTAAAGCAATGAAAATAAATATATCCATAGTTTTTACGGGAACTACAGGCAGAATTTACACAAACTCAATAACAGGTCATTATTTTCAAGAAAAATCTAAAAGTTTTGAAACAAAAGTTAGAGCTGTGAAAAGAAAACTTTCATAGGATGCATAAACAAAAGTTAGCTGCAAATAGACGTCGATATTGTTGCGTGTTTAAAAACAGTTAGGGATTTATGAACATCATTTTTCAGATTCTTTATACATCTCACTTATGTAATAAGTTTATGTTAATAGAACCATTTTTTTGGTAAATTACAAATTTGCACTTTTTAACCCCTTGCACTCCGAAAAATAATTAGATGCAAAATTATTCACCTAATACAAAGATTTGTTTATTGCTATGAAAAACAAATATACATAATTCTTTTAAGTCTTCTTTGAAAAATTAATCTGCATCTCTGAACCTTTATGTGGCGCAGTATGGCCAATTGGGCTCTTGCGCCAAAAAAACTCCAACCAACCAACCTGAACAATTATGTAGGCGTTTTTAACAATTAAATTTGAAAAATAAATTAATAAAATGTCAAAATGATGCACAATCTTGAATGGTGAGTTAGAGGTACCATCGGAGTGCAAAGGGTTAATTTTGGTAATTCTCAAGGAAATTTTAAGAATATTTTATTTTTCAAGGAAAGCTTTGAATCATGTTTGAAGATTATTGTAGCGGAATTCAAAGGGCTTTATAGCTTATTCCATTAAAAAAAATTATATTTCCATATATGCAAAATATAAAAAAATATGCAAACTATCTAAAACATTTGTTTTTATAAGAAATAAATTATAAAGACTGAATAAGATTGGAAAAACTAACAAAAATACACGTTTGGCAAGAAATAATATATTTAAATTTTATTCGTGATTTAAACAGCTTAAATCAAAAATAAGAATCAAATTTATTGAAGAAATTTTTATTAATTTAATGTTTTTTTAAGTAAAATAAAAAATATTCTACTTTGAAGTGAACTTTTTTATTCCAAAGAAAATAAAAGAACACTCAATAGTCCTACTGCTACCTGTAATAATGTAATCCTGTTTCGTATACCTGCTCGTAATATAAAACATGAATATATAAATCCACAAAAAATATCTATGATAATTTAAAAATTAAAATTTTGAATGCAGTGAAATAAGTTTTTAAAAAATGTTGAACATTCAGTGGATGTAGAGAGGAAACAAGAACAAAGAGTATGTAAGAAAATGAAATGAAGAGCACTAGTTTTGGACTATGAGTTAAGACTAAAGAGAGGAAGGGAAAAAATACTTTCCTCTTTATTGCAGCATTATTCGTTTTGATATAAAATATGCTCAGCTGGAACTGAAACAAAAGCTTTTGTGAGCTTCATTTTTCGTTTTTGCGTCTATTATATACAAGTTAAATGTTTTCCCGGTCAACATAAGTTTCGTGGAATATTCAATTTATTTTTTATGATTTCGTCTGAGGAACAAATTACTTACTTTTAATAATTTCCTCAGAAAGCAGTTAAGAATAATTTTTTAATGTAATGAAAATTGATATATTTAATATATTTAGTATTCTTTACTGTCCAATTCATTTTGATATGAAATTGAGAAACGCATTAGTAGTCCTTTCACTCAATAATATTTTTTACTGCAAATTAACAGATGGCATTTTTACGCCTTCCTCATAGATTTTTGTAGAGTTAGAATTTTAAATCTCATTTGAAAAAGGTGCTACAACGATAAAATGTAAAAGTTATCCTTATAAGATTACTCATGTGGAAGTAAGATTTATTTACCCAATAAGGAATGTGATGCATACCCCCATAAAATCAAATGGGCTAAGAAAACTACCATGGTATAATCTACAGGCTGTTGATCTAGGTATGCAGTATCTAATATTTACAGATTCGGAAAAAAGACGTCAAGACGAATATTTTGGTATATAATATGTAGGGTCTTCGAGTATAGCGTCAGAGACGAATTTAGGTGTGAAGCTTGTGTTCAAGAAATGAAGTGGGGGAAAACCAAAAGAAACTCAGTGTTTACCAAGAACTTTCAATACAGAAGATTTCAGATGTGTCAGTCATTCGAATAAAGGACGTAAAGAATTCTGGAATCGAGATTCACACCCGTTTTCAAAACATTTGTTCCAATATCTTTGATTTCGATTTCAATTGCTGCTCTCAAGTTGTCCGACGTTGAGGGCTGCGTGAGGTATGTATTTCAGATGCCCCCATTAAAAAAAAGTCCCACGGCTCAAGATCTGGAGATTAAGATTACCAGTCTATAGCATCGCCTGTTTTCGCAATGGAATCCAATAAGACGATCACAAAAATATTCCACTATGAGATCAAAGATTCTCTGGGTGCGGTGAGGTTTAGCACCATCTTGCATAAACCAATAATCATCTTGTTTACCTCATGCAAGAGTGGGATAACACCATTACTCAATACGTCAAAAAAAGCTTCAGCGGTGACATTTTTGATTAAAAAAATGGTCCAATGATGCCTTCGCCAAATAACGCACATCAAACTGTGAGCCTAAGCGAGTGAAGTGGTCGCATGATGAGGATTTTCAGTGGCCTCGAGCCTCCAAATCTGTTTGTTAAAATTTCCTTGGAGGCGGAAGTGCGCCTCATTACTTAAACAGATCCAATTAAAATCAATTTCACTATTTTCATTTTTATTAATCAGCGTTTATTGAAAATCAAATCTTCTTAAACCATATAAGCCCTTTTTCCTCTCATTGTTTGCCAAAAATTTCCATAGTCACCTAAGAAAGCTTCCATTTTGTGCAATCGTCGTAGTTATCATGCTTTGGAATATAAACTGTCAGATTCGTAATTTATGTCCTTCATAGTTCTGATTACACTAGGACTCTATATTCGGGTCCCCCACATGTTATATAACTCATCTTGGCATGTTCTGTACAAATCTGTAAATATTAGACGCAGTTTTTCTTGTGGAATCCCCTTTACATACACAATTTATTTCACGTGTGGATTTTTGAAAATGATATAAAGCCATTTATCAGCAAATAAAGAAAGAAAACAAGGAAAATTATGATGAGAAAGGTGACGATAAGTTATTTATAGAGGAATTGGAAAATAATGATTTTGACTTCTTTCAGCAGAAGTGAATGATGCATATATAGATGGCAGAACTTACCTCAAATCATCCCTGAACGATTGTTCACAAATATATGTATTTTGGCTGAAAAGACTGGAAATGTCAGAATGAAGTCTTATTATTCATAGATCAGTAAACTTGATGAAGTTTGGGTGGGGATTGTAGATGATGGATTTAAGGAACACCGATTTCACTAAACTAAAATTTATTTTGATTATGAACGACCAGTTTGTGCCCTACAAGAATCAAATAAAAGCAATACTACTAGAACTCATATTAAAATAGATGATACTAAAGCAGTGCTTATTATTTCAATTGAGTATTCTACCTGAAACGGAAATTGATTCTTATAGTACTAAAGCCAGCTCTAATTTTTATTAATTGTAATTTGTTTCTCTCTTACACATTTCTTTCCCGTATGCGATAAGATTAATATACTTTTTCTTTTAAACGGATTAATATCCCAATATTTCTAGAAAAAACTGAGATAAAATTATTATAAATTATTTTTTAATTGAACCTATTAAATAGGCGAAATAATTTATGAAGACAATGCTGCTGAAAAATAGCAAAGATTGTTCATAGGAACGATTGTCAACAGACAATAAACACTGTTATATCTAAATATATGATAATTTCTCATCATTTCAGATATATCCTTCTCAAATTGATTCGTTACTGGAATCAGAAGCCAGAACATGTGTCTCATATCCCAATAGTTTAGTGTAAACTAAGAGCGTTTATGTAAATGAAGCTAATTATTTAATAAATTATTTTGAAGAAAAAAGGCGTTTTTTAACGAATTTTATAGAACATGATTATGCATTTTCAAAATTCTAGATATCTTCTTTATCTTACTCTGTCATTTTAAAACTAAAAAAATGGTATCTGTAAGATTTTCCCAATCATCCCAACTATTTTTTATTTAAAATGGCTTTAAAATGTATTCATACTTGTTCGAAAACTTCAATTTTTAAATTTACAACGTTTATACAATTATTTTTGTCTTCTGGAATTAAACCTACAATTCTACTACTATTCAGCTAATTTTGTAGTTTCCTAAAAGAAATGAAGAAAAAAAGACGTTTTGGTATTTCATCATACCGATGAATAAATGAAGAAAATGAGATGCACATTCTATCTATTCTTTTTGAAAAAACTTTGTAATTACCTCACTAACCTATATACTTAATATCAAAGTTCAGAAAAAAAATATTTCATCGAGAGCTATTTCAAATCTTTTTTTTATCGTCTCCTTGCCTTTTATGGTGTACTTCCATTTTGATGAATATTTTTAATCGTAAATGTTAGTTATCCCAACTCTTTTAGCGTTACCTGTCTATAATTCCAAAGAAAGAAAAGCATCCAAAACTTACGCAGCATTATAACCTTTATTACGAGCATTAAGGTTGATGAAGAATCCTTAACTCGAAAAAGCCGTTACGCGCTTAAGACCATAAATGACGGTGAGGCTTATAAAGGATTTTTAATATATATTCTCTCTAGTTATTAATATTATTTTTTAAATTTTACTGAAGTCATTTCTTTTATGTACAAAACATGATATCCATATAACGTTTAGAAATTTCCTCAATGAAAGTATTTCCACCAAAGCCTCGGGATCTGGTGTAAGCACAAATGCTTAAATCATTCACTAGTTGCATTTCAGTAAATGAGAAAAGAGAATGTCCAGTTTCTCAATTTAATATGTTCTTTGCTCTTTTATTTAATAAAGATATCGATAACATTGAGTGAATTTAAATTGGAAGATAAAAATGTAGATAAGTACTAAACGAAAATAGTTGCACTAAAATGAAGCAAATGTGCAGATATAATAATAGAAATTATAAAATATCTGTAATATATTTATAATACTTAATGTCATCAATAGAAAAATAATGTTTCCAAAACCACAAAATGGCCAATAACTTCAAAATGGATTTAAAAAAAACTTGAAAAAAGAATCGGATTTCTTTCACATGCTTTCATGCAACTTATTATATGTTTACAATGGTGGGATTTTGTATATGATTTTTCATTCCCTTTTTGTTTTGTAAGAGTTCAGTAGTTTTGGATATCTGAGTATTTCATGTGACAATACAGTATTTTGATATACCCATAATTTAATTATGAAATTATTATTTGATTTTGTTTTCCAATTCAATAGGGTTAGCTCAAATGATTAAGACATAGTTTTGCAGACTTTTACTTTTTCTTTTATGGGAGAATAATCGTAAGCCATGTAGAATAAACCTATAATTTATGCGAGGGCATAATCATGTTTGGAGGCCGCATTAAACTATGTCTTTTTTAATAACTTATTAATTAACTATTTCCTGTTGCAGCGGCGCACATTTTTATCCAATTATGTTCCCACTTATTCAAGTGACTATAGGGTAATTTGGAATACCTGTTTCGGTATTCCCAATTACCCTATAACGAACTGATTTGATAAGAATATATTTAAAATTATAAGAAACTATTGATCATGGTCTTGACATTTATTGTGCCTCCCGCTTCAAACTGCTCCTAGTACGGATTTTTTTTCTATTTTTCAATTAAAAAATATATTCTAATTCTCATAACGGAGGAAATATGCTATTAATTAATTACTTTCAATTTGCAATAATTTATAATCGTTCTATCTTCAACTTTGTCGAAAATGAAGCTTTATAAAAGCAAAAAGGACTGAATTTCATGGAGAATTAAAAGGAAATATCGAAGACGTAAGCATGTCAAAACAAAGAAACTTATATCAAAATGAGTAAACTCTAGTAATTTAATTTCAAAAGGTAGGGATCCCACTTTAAGTAGAACATTTATTCTCCAATTCAATCCCTTTTTACAGACATTTACGCCCCCTGAAAAGATCTAATTTATGTGATAAAACTGATGGAATGACTTTTTTTTCTGATTCTCAAATACCTATTACAATTATTCAACACCAAAAAAATTGTGATTAAATCAAATTAATACTCTTCAAATCTATTACATAAAATTGACCAACGACATCTACATCAGTCTCTTAGACTTACTTATAACCAATTTTCATACTGATACCTTAAAAAAAACTTGATAAAAATATGCATATTTGAAGAACATTCTACCAGGCATAAACTTAATTTTACAGTAATTCCTGCCATTTCTAAAATTTCAATCTTTTATTAAAAAGAATCAAAATAATCATTTTCTGATTTCTCAATCAAAATCCCATTTTTTTTCTTCTTCTCTGTCAGTTTTTTTTCCCTTTTATTCTTGTTCAGGTGCAACTGCTGTTGTAAAAAAACTTATTGTTTGTTCTAAGAATAGCTTTTGTAATATGAGGGTTGGGTATTTTTTTTTCTTTACACACTTGTTTTCATTTAGATAACAATTTAAAATATATTCTCAAATTTATTTCCTGATTCTTTTTGTTATTCAACTAAACATTGACAGTTATAACAGGAATGTGAATAATGCTTTCATTTTAAAACAACGGCATCAATAGGATTTGCAACAATGTAGGTATATAGCTTATTTCATTACCTAACCATAATGATACTTCCAAAACAGCAATGCTACCTAACATGCAACCCCATTCAAACCGTTATGGCTGATTTTTCCTCATGTGATTTCTGGATCTTTCCTATATTAAAAAAAGAATTATATTTTCAAATGCTTAGATTTAAATGCAGTCTTTCTTCAAAAAGTAGGACCGAAGAAGAATTAGTGAAGATGGTTCTATACAAATGACAATAAATTATAAGATTATGTATCAGAAGTAAAAGAAAGTAAAGTAGAGACTTATAACGAAGATTTGCAGTAAACATATTAGTAAAATAAAAATACGTCGTTAGATTTCAGTATTCTTTAAACCTCTTTTATATCTCTTTGTCTCCCAATCTATTGTAACGTTAGCTATCTCATCTAACCATGAACTGTAAGGTTACGTCTTTTTCGAGACACACATCGCGAAAAAATACATTGTTAAGAGTTTTCTGTGTGTAAATTAATTCTGTGTTCTTTTTAAATCAGGAATAATTAATGGCTGTAAGTTCCACTATGTAATAATTTTGAGAATTATCCACTCATTTCTGAAAAGGAATCTCGTAATCGAAAACTACAGATTTTTTTCTTTGCAAACTCTTTATAATTTATATGTCCAGATGCTGAAAGACTTTAAATAAAGATTTTTATTAGCATGAGTGTCACCAACAATTTTAGCAGAGAATTACACATGACCGAAATACGTTAAAGTTAAATAGTTTCAAAGTAAACAGTTTATAAATAAAAGATGACTTTCTTTAGTATTTGAATTGTTTTGTTGAGCAGAAAAGATAGAGAAATTGAAAAGAGTTTTCACAACCAACATTTTGATGTATTCGAATATATTCAAATCTATCCTCAAAGTAAGTGAATCTGAACATACCATGGAAGGCAAAAAGGAAAAGAATGCGTTTAATTATGTGAAAAAGAAAGGATATATTGTTTCTTTGACTTCAAAACTGAAAGTCTTTCGGTAATTTTTCCTTTCAATGGTCTGAAAAAAGATTAAAGCTATCTCAGCAGTTTTGAAGAATGTTTCGATAATAGTTGAGTTATCATATTTCCATGTAAGGTTTTTCTGTTTTAGTTCGTTCCTTTTTCAAATTCTACCCGCAACAAAGCTATCGTCTTTCACTACAATTGCCTCCACGAAAAAAGCTGATCAAAAGAAACCATAAAAATAAAACAAAATTGTGCGTGTTTCAAAATTCTCTAAAAGGAATTTTATTTAACCCTGTTTTGCTTGTTAAAAGTAACAGATTTACTAGACTATCTTAAGAAACAGTAAGTTACATTTAAGGGTAGTTTTAGATTT
The DNA here is from genome assembly GCA_026289955.1 of Argiope argentata. Lineage (NCBI taxonomy): Eukaryota > Metazoa > Arthropoda > Arachnida > Araneae > Araneidae > Argiope > Argiope argentata. The sequence continues at coordinate 3,961,405 of JAOUZG010027617.1, forward strand.
GCAGTTACAAATTGTCAATTAATGATTTATTTAACATAAAAAATTAATTATAAATTTGTATAATAATATATGAATCGTTTTTAATTCTATTTATTTATTTATTTTCCTCAGTGATTAGTAATTCTGTCTTGGCTTTAGAAACGGAACATAGCAAATTTTAGATGAAAATTCTTCAAAAATTTGTCATATGTATGGTTTTGGAGTAGCTCAAATTTGCCATTATAGATCAACATCGTTATGGCTTTTAATTTTGAAGTACGCTATTCATTATTTGAATATATTTCAAAATTATAAATTACATCCAGACACAGTCCACTTTGATAATCTAGCCAAATGAAGTAATTTTCAATGTTTAGTAATAGGCCTATTTTTGCTTCAAATACAAGATAATTTCAATACCCCTAAACCTTTTTTTTTTAAAAAAATCGTCAAACCTATTAAAATTTATGGCTTTAGTATATTCTGTGAATAATGTAATCAAGACTCTTCTAATGAAAGTTAACACAAATTTACAAAACGTTTTGGCTGTTATTTTTAAAAGAATGTGACGCATTGAGCAGAATTTTACTACCAATATCTTCTCCATCGCGTCTGTTGAAATGTAAACAAACGAAGGTGGATTCTTAGTATGAAAAATACGATTATTTTGTGCGGAAGTATATTATGAACAGTGTTCAAGGAATCAAATAGATGACAATAGATGCAATCATTATAAGGGATATTATCTTTGATGACCCATTTTACAAATCTAAAAGACTGGCTTGGGACAAAACTTTTGACATAATTTCCATTTATTCAAATTGTGAAATCTATACATATAAATAAATGTTTAAAATAATTTCATGAACAATAAAGAGCATTATTAAATCTAATTAATTGTAAATGTACATAGTAACAGTATTTACGAGAATACATAGAGCATCTGTATATTTCACTGTATTTTTTAAACATGGAATACAGAAATGTTCAAACAATTCGTTTGGCATATCTTCTCATTGAGGCATAGGTAAATCATTAATTCCATAAGAGCTGTAAATAGGAGGTACTATTTGTGGAAAGCTGAAAATTTTGATTCTTACCATTTGAAACAACACTCAGTTTAAGCTACTCAGTTGAATGCAATTGTATAACTACAATATAAACAAGTAGATCATTTTTAATATTACAACAGTAGGGTGTGTTTGTTTGTTTTTGCTTAATCATTATATAAGGCTGTCTAGTATCAAAAGCTTGGGATTTTAAAACTGGACAGAAATATCGAATTAACTATGAATAGCTAAGGTTAATAATTTTATATTCCTCAGTCTTTTACAGCAACCTGCTAAATTAATAACATCTATAGAAGTGGTGTATTTAAACTGTAGTAGAAATGGTAAAAAGCCTGGCGCACGTAGTCTTATGAGGAAGGCGTTACAATTATGACATGCATAGATACTGCTTCTGGTCTACTCTCAAGGGTAAAAATGGGACTCACCCTAAAACTTTTCGGAAATTCCTATATTATTTATTCACATTTCTTGTTCATAAACAATTTGAAACAAAAAAGGGGTGGTAGAAAACAATATATTGGTAAAACGCTAAGAGTATTCTCTTTAGAAAATAGATTGATATACATTGAATTTTATTAAATAAACGTCAATATTTGATTATATAAAAAATTTTATAACCTTAACACTCCTTTTTTCGAAGGCTTTGAAGACAATAGCTTTAGTCTTTACCCTTTTAGTTTTAATTTAAGGTAAATGTTTTTTCTGGCCGAAGAATATCTGTTTGAAAAATGCTACCTCCTTATCCCAGTGCATTCCTATTTCTTCCTTAAGTTCCCGCTCGCATGCGTTAGTGAAATTCTAAAAATTCAGAGTGATCTTTTCTTATTCACATTTTCTATCTTCCATTACGCAATAGATATGCTGCTTACAAGAATCCTGCCTATGATTTCACTGAAAATTAAAAACAGTATCAAGCATGACTTTTGCAGTATTTCAAAAGTAACTGCTCGCAGAATGCTTGCATGTTCCCTAAAATAATTTTGGTTAACTTACTAAATAAATTATTCCTAATTTTATTTTCAAATAAATATATCAAAATAAGTTCCTGCTCCCACCAAATATACTTTTACTTAGTTAAATGAAGAAAAAATCTAATTAGAATATAAACTATCAATGTTCAAAGATGGTGTGTGTGTGTGCGTTATTCAATAAAAAATACACTCATTACTGTGCTAAAAAGGTCACTTCTTTTAATTATTTTCTATTTTTAGTCTTTAATTATCATTATAAATATAATGGAATCTTGTAGCCTTAAGTTCATTGTCAATATCTGGTACAAAATCAAAATCAAATTGAATTAAGCCTCGGAAGTTTTAGCATAATGTCACCTTGAACACACAAGTGCACAGGATATGAAAAAGAAGCCTTGAGATCATCAAGAAATGTCTGAAAAACTGACTACTAAATTTCCTTTTTACAAATGTAAATCAAATAAAATAAAGAAACTGTCTATTAAAAAGATTAGACAATCAGATTTCAATCACCTCGAAATTTTGACTTTGAAAAAAATCAAGAGTGCTGAATTCCAGTCCAGTTATATCTGGGCAAAAAGTTTTTTCTATGTTATGCCCAATAATTAAGGGCAATAATTGCAGCCCTTAAAATTCTTTGAAAGATTTTAGACAATAGAACTCCCAGAAGAGTTTCCATCATTTGCAATTACTTTTTAGCATGGTATATAATGTATGCATGTATAAAATTATTACACAATAAAATATTAAACACACAAATATAAAACTATTGCACAAAAATTTAAACAAACATGATATCAAAGGAAGCAAGAGATGCGTTTAGGAAAGCACATCTGTTTTATAATTTATAGGAAAAAAATTATGTTCTTTTCTAATGGTAAAGGCAAAAGTATCACAAGATGGATTTGGTAGACGAAATATCCACACTATTTATGCTTTATATGATTTATGGGAGGGAAGCAAGAATAAAATATTATAAACCTCGCTGATAAAGCACAAATAATAAGGAAAGGAAACTATTCGGAGTTCCGCTTTTCTTCATTATCTGTTTCCCCCCCCCTTCCTTATCCATTCGTTCAATGCTCAAAATTGACCATAGATTTTTCTTTTATTCATATGCAGAGGAAGAGAACAGGAAATTGTATATTGTATATAAAAGGCTGTATATTTAAGAGTTGGGTTATTTTGTTCTTCCTTATAAAAATCTTTTTGTGTAAGGTAAATTTGATCTTCAGAAACAAACCTTTTTCATTTATTTTAAGGAAAATCATATTAATCATTTATCATGAGCGTAACCTCCTCCTAAGTTGTTGAGGAGTTACTATAAAATGAATAATCATTTATTATCTTTAATATAAATGCTTATTACTTTTTTGAATTATTTACTTTTCCTGGATTATTTTTATTTTCCATTATAAATTATGCGATTATTAAAGAAATTTAGCAAAAAAAATATTGTAAATATGAATTTTTTTCTGTCGCTCACCTTTCCAAATTTCGATCGCGTTCTGATTTTTTTTTTGGTTATTAAATTGCTCACTGCATGGGATAATTTTTACAAAGTGCAAGTCTAAAGCTTAGAAAACATACAGGTTCCTTTACTACGAATAGTAAGTCACAGAATTTTGTATGCATAGGATGGCAAATTCTATCATATTTCCCAGATCAATTCGTATTATAAATATTCGATATGAATGAGTTTTGATTCCTTTAAAACAATGATGGCATTATCAAAGGAGATTTTTTTTCTCTTTTCAATGGCTACTTACTTAAAACACACCATACAATTCCAACAAACAAACCTCCTAAATCAAAATCAATGTTAAAAAATCGTTTTCGGTTAGAATAATCCAGGTTTAGTGGATTTTAGTTACCCCTAGACTCTCTTTTCCGTCGAAATATCAGTAAAAAAACTTATTTAAGAATATAATTTCTTTCCTTTTAGGAAATGTTCTATCGAAAGCTCTCAAATTCAGTAAAGTTTCTGAAAAATTCATCCATTAAATAATCCAAATACAATCCTTGAAATTAGATTGTTAGCCATAGATAAGAACCATTTTTATTATTCTTTTCGTTATTATCGTTATTTTCTGAGATTCTTAAAGTATATCGCCACGTGTTTATCGCTTGTTGTATGCAATCTTTCTTTCTATTAAATTCGGATAACCTTTCCTGGACCATTAATTAAGCTCATACACATATATGAGAAATGTCTTTCTCAATTCAGATATTTTATTGAAAATTATGTGTTTTTTGTAGTAATCTTCGCGAGTTCCAATTATTGTAAATGAGTACAAAATTCTAAATAAATAGTTTATCAAAAATAAAATGTTTTAACTAAGTTTTTCGAAAATTAATTAATGACATACTATATGACATACTAGAATTTTTTTAATGACATACCAGAATTTTTTAAAAAAAAATATTTTTTTGTTACGGAAACAGAAATTGGTGTATTTTTTTCATTAGTGTATAGTTGTATTGATACGCTAAAAGAATGTATTAATCCATATATGTATTGAAGAACGTAATTAATGAATGCAGTTTTTGAAATATTTCAAAAACTGCATGGTTAAGTAGGTTTTTCATAATTAGTATGCTTAGGTAGTTATAGGTTTTATTACATGGAATGAAATATTTATGAAGCAAATGAAACTCCGTGAGAATTCTTCAGCTTGAAAATAGAATTAAAAGAATATAATAATAATAATGTTTTTAATAAAGTCAATTCCACGTAGCAAAGCGAATATTCGTTGCCTTAAAACAGCAATTTTAATTGCTATCTTGTCGTACTTAAAAATCCCCAAAAGTATAAAGCTAAAACAAAGAAAATTTTATGTTAACTAAAAGAAATAACTTAACAACCGTAAATTTAAATTGCAATAAGATATAATAAACTTTTTAACAAAAAAATATATTTATATCCAAAACGAATTTTTATAACAATTACGTAATACAGTCATCACTCTAAGATTGAAAACTGGAAATACAAGATTTTTTTAATCACCAAGAAAATATTTTGACTATATTGAGAACAGAGAAGGTTGCTGAATTGAATTTTTTTAAAAAACATTTCCATTGGAAACACAGTTTTTATCTATTTACTTTTGTATCCATTGAAACTTAGATAATTAAAAGCTTCATGATTTCGAAAATCCTTGCGATTGTTTATCTTTTATAATATTAAACAAAGGAAAAAGAAAGCTAATATGTTCAGTGTTTGAAAGAAAATATCTTTTCTTTTAGATAAATAATTGAATTGTCCGTAGATTTTGATTATAAAAGCCATCAAGTGTCGCCATGTCGCTTACGACCCATGGACGGGAGTAAGAACAAAAACTGACGTTTGACTAAAAATTCTAGTTTTAAGCGAATTTTTTTAAAACATTACCTTTATGTAGCTCAAAAATGTTTTAGAGAGCGCTTTCCATTTGTAACTGTGACTAACAAAGAAAAGATAATGTCATTAATATTCAAACAAAATGTGATCCTTACAAGAAGACTTTTTATAAAAATGAATCTAAGTGATTTCAATTAATTCTTCTTCTTCTATTCTAACAAGGAAATTTCAGTATGAGATGTTATTCAAAATTGTTTTAGTGGCTTACATAAGTTGTGGATTTCTGTTTATGCTCTGAAATAATTTTTTTATAATAGGCAATAAAAAAATCATTTGTCTACAGTATAATTAACTGAGAAATTATCCTGTAATAAGTCTGGAATAACTTACAACAAGAATTTCAGGTACAAAAATGTATTTATTTAAGGTTGGAAGCTTATGTTTAGTAAAAGGCTTCAATAAATTGAAATTAAACGGAAATAAACGGAATGTAACTTTTTTTTCTGTGTAAGGGAGAGATGGTTTTTATAATAAAATAAAACATTATCAATACACGTATCCTTTGTATACAGAGTTCGAATCAATTTTTATATTTATTATATCATAATACTTTATTTCTTTCATTAGTTTTTGTCACTTTCTGAGCAATTTTCTGATTTCGTACTCAAAAATATTCTTATCTTTACTAACACAAATAAAATCTGAACACGTATTAAAACACAATATATCGTTATATTATGTAAAGGTTTTATCAATTAAATTATACTGACAAAACATAAATTGAAAGCTCTACTGATGCAGTTGGATATGAAAAATATTTCGACACATTTCATTCAATCTTCGGTAACTGCTGGCAAGTCACATAATTACAATGTTGCTTCATTTTATATTAAAACACATCTATTTAGTAACCAGGTGTTTTAGGCATCCATATTTAATTACAATGTAATACTGCGACAACACAAATTGGAATTAATCATTTGCCCCTTAAAATTATTGAACACAAAAAATAAGTTTAATTTTCCTTCAAACTGGCAACAAATTCTTCCTTAGTTTATTTGCTTTTGAACCTCTTTGGAAAAGTTGATCAGGCCTTTTTTATTGGCCTGTCTCAATTTTCAAGGTTGTTATAGACAATCCATTTTGCAGTGATTTCTATTTCTGTAGTTCGAAGGATTTCTGCGAGATCATTCGATAGACAAGTCATGGGTGTAAAAAAGCAAAATAAGCAAATTATTATAGATGACTTTTAGTATTCGAATTTTACATGAAAAAGCTCAGATGAAGCCAGAAATATCAAAACCTCAATTTAACTATCAGCATGCTACAAACTATACAATCTCACCATTGTAATTATAGATATTTATATAAAAATTTCGAAAATGAAAGAATTTTAATCTAAAGTTAAGGGCACTTTGATTATAAAATGCATTAAGTTATCCTTGCAAAAATATATTCCACTTTTTTCCTTCCCGTTGAAAAGAAGCGTGAATTATCAAACTGAAGCCATTGGAGTAAATATATCCTTACTTTTTAGATGAGACGTAGATGAAATTTAAAGTATTCAGTAAAACATCGTAATTTTCGAGAAAAACGGTAAACATTTCCAAACATAAATAAGGGCTGTTGAAAGAGAAGTTTTGCAGGGAAAATAAATAAAGGTTGTAAGAGGATAAACGACGATACTGGTGCGAATTTTCAAAAACAATTAGGGATTTCTGTGGCATGTCGTTTTGCGTGTAACTTTCAAGCTTTCTTTATCACCTTTCTATAGGATACGTTATTTTTTAAAGATGGAAATAAAGCTGCACTTTCTGAATAGAATATTACATTCTACTTTATTTGCTGTGAAAGAAGTTTTGTATTGTATAGTTTTGTATGTAAAAATAAATAAAAGACTTCATCATTTATTTATTTTTTAATTATATTTCTTCTATATGGCATTAAAGATAAAATCCTAAAATTTTAAATTAAATTATTCCCTTGGAGCTTAAATTATAAACTTTGCATAAGGATGAAAATATATTTTGTTTATATGGGGTATGTTTTCAAGAATTAAACAATAAATTTTGTTATAACTGAGTTAGTGCTGTAGAGAAAACAATTAATCGAAAGGAAATGTACTGATTTTTAAATTTCATCAAAGTAACAAATAAATGTGAAGTTTCTACTTTCTTATTTTTCGCAGAAACTTCTTATAACTTCATTGTAGTATTTATAGCGTAAAGTGTTACCAAGAAAAACTTTTATCAGGAGCTCCTTCAACATTCCCCTTATCTTTTCTTTTTTTTATGTTACATTTCAATATTTTTTAAATATTTTTAATTGGAACTCTCTTTAGTGTTACTTGCCCTTAATTTTCTGGAAAGGAAAACACCTAGAATTGTATGCCATCATCATAATCTTTATTACTATAATTAAAGTTAATGAAGAATCCATAACTGGAATAACGGTTGTACGTCGTTAAGGGCGTATTTTTATTCGCTGAAAGTAACTATTTCTCCTTTAAACTTTGCTAAAATCATTGCTTTTATTAATGAAATTTAGGAACTATATGAAGAATTAGAATTTACAAAAATTCTATCACTAAAGAAGCGTTTTAAAACAATTCAACTGTTTATTAGTTACATTTAAAAAGCTACTTATTTTTTTATACTTTCTGTTATGCTTATTTAATTAACTTTATTAATTTATATTTATAAAGATGTATATTTATTCTTTCATATATCCAATAAATATTCTGTGTTTAAACTGATCAATCTTCAGGTATTCAAAGTTAATAGGCAAAAATCAAGGTTAATAAGGGAGCACCTTTTCAGGATGTACTTGTTTTATATTAAATTCTTAGCATGTATGTTTATTTTCATTTCCAGCGTCAAGCTATGCTTGGAAAGCTAGAAAGATACTTTTAAGAAACTATTTCGTTTATCATTAGGAAAAAAATGACTGATACTTGTGAAACTTAAATTTTACCATTCTTAATCCCATGCATGTCTTGCCGATAAATTAAAATGTGAGAGTAAGATTTCAAAAATTTAACATTTGATTCCAAATAAAACCTTTGAATAGTTTAACAATTTAAAAATTGTTGAATACAAAAGTTTCTACAGATCTAAAAAGTGAATTCCTCCAGGTCCAAAAAAGTAAATAGATATAAACAGCTGGCTACACAGTGCAATGAAATAAATTTCTTTGTGGCCCTTCTAAATTCCTAAATTGTATATCTTCTTTCGAGATTCACCTACAGCAAAAACATTTATTCAATCATTCTTAACAACAAAAATCATTAATATGAAATATAATTAAAAAAGTTTAAATAGATTGCATTGCAATATTGGTTTAACCCTTCTCAAAAATGTATTTTGGCTAAATATCCTATAATTAGTTCAAGAATTTTGAAAAAAAATTAAGAGTCATTTCTTTTCTTAAAATATTTAGAAAGTAGATGGAATACTCATGCGTGGATTTCTGACTATGTGTCATACATGTAATTTGACTCAAATATGAAATGAATGACTTCGTAATGTTGCAATGAAAGTTAAAGAGAGACAAAAGTACTGATCGAATAACTTCAGAATGCAATGTAGTTTTTACAAATACTGTAAATGAATTTTTGAATGATATATCTTTATAACTCATCTGACAATAATATTAATATATTATGTAATCATGGCTTTATTCTGCTATATCTTTTTAAGCAAGCTTATTGTATTTAACTAAGCAGAAAAGGCTTTTCAAAATTTAAATTTTCAGAATATTTTTCTTTGCAACAATTTTAAGTATATTTAGAGTCTTATATGAAAATGATAAAAATCTCATACCGAATCTAATTGACATAGAAAAACTTCTTGGCCTTCATCTACCGCATTTTTTAACAGCTTTCAAAATTTATTTGTATATTTTTAATGATTTCAAAGGGTACTATAAATTTCCGTCAATAAAAAACAGGACAGGATTGAAAAGCCTTAAATTCAATGCAGTGATTTTTCAACACTAAAAGAGGCTTTAATTTTTAGGTCCTATAAAAGTGGTTTTATTGCTTAGACTAATATTTATATATCCCTCCCTCCCATGGGCATTAAAAGTTTTCATGAAAAAGTTTCTTTCGAAATCAAATTTTTCTCATTTGTAAATTTACCTTATATCAGCAACCTTTATATGAACATGGATATTTTTAGTGAAACCCAAATCTTCAAAAAGGCTCATCAATAAATCCTTTCAGTAAGGCCGAACCGCTAATTTTACCTCCATTCAGACATAGATTCAATATAAATATAATATGTAGCTAGAAATTTTTAATCTGAAATTCTTTTTAATTTCTCTATTGGCTTCTTATTCTTTCGATATATAGTGGATAATATTGAAAATTTGGGAATCTGCTTATGTGTGTTCGTTAGTTTCGTCAACGACATTCAAATTCCTTTAGAATTTTGCGGTTTTTGCATGAGTATGTAATGTAAAACATTAAAATGTAGAATATTTCTTCTATTAGTTTCTTCCTATTTCATTATACTGATAGGTAATGTTTTGTGCATGAACAAGGGTTTCATAAAGAAGCTATTATGTTCAAATGATTTAATAAAATTTTATTGCCATAAGAATTTGACTTAAGATGACAAAACCACATTTCACATAACACATTCAAAGTTACATTCCAGTACTACTTAGTAAAGCCTTAGCTTTACTGGGGAATAAATCATAGACGCTATCACCAGCGATTTGGATCTAATTATAAAAAATTTAACCTAGGAAAAGATCTATGGTACTTAAAATTAAAGCTAAATTTTACGATCAATCTTTAGTGTGTGTGTGTGTGTGTGTGTGTGTGTGTGTGTGTGTGTGTGTGTGTTCGTAAATGTAAATTTTTCTAAATATTTGTTATTTTATTTCTTTTTTACCTGCTTTTATCCTTTTTTAACTAGTTAATGTATTTTTAACTCCCAATTATGAAGAAAAAATAAAGCTTTCGGTCTTCATTTAGTAATCAAAAGTGAAACTTTGTTTCCTTTTTAAATATATCAGGTCTTTTGTGATTTCATCTATCTGAAATAGTTTGTAAGAATAATATGTCTTTTACTGTTATCTAGAAGACCAATTTATTAAGATGGTAGTATATTTTCGTATGGGCAATGAGATAATCTCAGAATGAAATAAGCAATTTCTAACCTGGATCAGATAGTGAAGAATGACTTATAAGAAATTTTTAGAGGGTGCATTGTGAAGCAACTATTTTCCCTAAGAAAGTAACAATTGCTTCAATCATGTATTTTCTTAAATTAATTCTTAAACTTTAATGTAATAATTAACTGTATTACATTTAAAAGTAAAACTCTTGTTGTTTCCTTTTCATGAACTATTTGAAGCCTAAATTCTGCAGCATTCAAATTGAGGGGATATGATTCATTATCAAAAATTAGGATAATTAAAAATCAAGTTTTTTAATTAGCAATCATTGCAAACAATAAGAGAGGAGAAATTCATTTTGAAATAAATTTTCACTAAATAGTTCTAGAATAGAATTTTTTTAATACTAAAACTGTAATAATTAGTAACCATAACAATTTTGATTTTTGATTTAATTAGCCGGTACAACATTGGTACAATTTTGGCCAGTTACTATGGAGTAATTCGAATATGAATTTTTTTTCCGGTTTAGGAATTTTATTATTTCATTATTAAAAGCAAATTGGGTTTATCATTTTCTCCCTCAAATCTTCATTTGCTCTTAACTTGTTTTCCCTGCGAATAGACTCAAAACAGTTAACAATTTAAAAGTATAACACTGACTCTCCGACCCACCCGTAGGAACAGGGATAAACCAAAAAAATTAATGACCGGGCCACCGCAACAGCAAAACTGGCGTTAACTGTGGTTTAGACCTAAGGGCCATCACAAGCCATGGTAGAACCCTTCCAGTAGGAAGTACGTCCCTTCATCATCGATAATAGGAGTCAGAACTCCACCTATTTGTGTACCCTCCAGGGTGGCGAGATCCAACCACCATGCCGGAAGCATATCCTCTATTCGAGGTAGAATAGTGGGTAAGAAAGTGATATTTCTGGGTGGATTAACAATTTAAAAGCTCATTTTGGGGAAAACGGGATAAGTATATAAGTTTATATGTACGGGATAGTCCAAAAACTCATTTTGGGCTATCCCGTAATTATTTCTATCCAACACAAATCGCATTTAATAAGCCAGAAACATTTTTTCAAAGCAATTGGACGGAATCTTCTATTTGCCCGTTCATTCTATGACTATTACTGAATTTCATGTTACTATTTACCAATTTATAGGAAACTTAATGTTAATATTAATTTAGTTACTGAGAGGTTTGCTCTCTTTATTAATCTCATTACAATTACACATTTATAACTGTCTCCCAAAAATCTTGACTGCATTTAAAATTATGAGCTCAATTCAAAATTAGCTATTTCGTTGCTTCCAATTGGGACGAAAGTATAAGTAAAACAAGTATAACTAAATCAAATCATAGAACACGAAAATGATTTAATTTAATAGTTGTAACACACTTTTAGAATAATTTTCAACGACAGCAATAACTAAAAAGCATTTGTTTAACCGATCTTTTGATATCAACTAAATGAAGCTAACGCATAATGAAGCCAGGATTGTTTTTACATTCATTTGAAGCTTGTCACCTGACAGTAGAATTTTCACCTCGTCAAATCAAAGGTAATTTTGCAGTATTTGAAGCCATAAGCCTGGTCAGAATATATCAAAAATATATTGGTAAGAATATATTTGATGACAAGCTTCAAACTTTTGGAGTTCTTCTTAAGTTGGTATGAGTTTGGATATCAGTTTCAAATTACTGTGCTTGTTTTTGAGTGATTGTTGAGCATGTCTCTTTAATTCTATTTAGATTCAAAAAAATTGTTTTGCCTGTTTTTTTTTGCGCGTTTATTGCTGGTATATTTTGATTTAGGTTTTACAGTCTTTTGTTTCATTTAAAAAAATTGTGTAAGCTATTTAGATTCAAATTTGTTCTTGTATTTCTGTGATACTAACTTATCTCTAAAACCTCAATTTCCTGGGATTTTCGGGTCATGAAGAGTCAATTTTTTGACGAAATTGTCAGATAACTCACAGAAAAAAAACCTGGTTTGAATTCCTGCCAGAGGGTGACCCTTGAAAAAGTGTTCTGGCCGGATTCATTGTATTTTTTTTTTCCTTTTGATCTTGATTTTTTACTTTAAACTTAATTTTTTATTGCTAATTTAGTCAATTCATATGTGTTTTAGTAGTAGCAGCATTAGCGCTCTCTAAATACAATGTTCTTTTTTAATATTATGGCTCAGGAAATTTGCTTTTAATATTTGGTTCAGGAAATTTGTTTTGGGTTTTTTACCTTATTGTTTATATTTGATATGATAGTTAGTTATAGTAGATTAACTTTTGAATAAATCATTTGATTTGTAGACACATATTGTAAACCTATTTTAATAAAAGAAAATCAGCTTCAAACATTTTTTAATGATACGAATAATTTCTTTCCCCGTTAAACCAGGTTAAGCAGCATAATTTGAGAATGCTCTGCCGCTGACACTGCGATATTTAAATATCACAATTTTGAAAGTATCCTTAGTTTTTCATTTTAAAGTTTTTGTTTAATGTTTTACGCCTCATTTCTGGAAGCAGATATAATTCAAGAGGAAAATGTTTCCAAAAGATCAGGCTATATTTTTAACTAACCAAGGTTTAAATAAGATACCTCTCAAAAATAAACTTTGCATCAAAAACTTTAAAATTTTCTTGTGTCAGTGTGGTTGGAGGGGGGAGGCATTACCGGAAAGACTGGATTAAAAGATTAAGTCGGTTAGCTAACCTTTCCAAAATGACCCTTAGAAATTATGCGTACAAATAATCTATTAAATTATTATATGGAGACGTAGAGATATCTGAATTAGTTATAACTCTCATTTTCTTTTCTTAGGGTTATTCTACAACGGTAATTTCTTTCAAAATATATTTTAGTGAATTGTTTTTGAAAATTTGAAAAATAAAATATTTAACACATTTCTTGATGTGGGAATATAATTAATTTCTTAATCTCTGAGTAAATAATGAATGTAATTTTCTTTAATTTGTTCGTGGTCGTTCATAGAGACGTTATTATGAAATTAAGTTTTAACAAATATTTGGTTATCTATCTGAAATTTTTAGCTGGATATGAATAGATCAAAGAGCAGATAATTTCGTTATAAGACAATCATTTAAATTATAGCTTGACATTTGGTAACGTGAGCATATTTCACAAAAATCAAAGCGCGATTCACCTTAATAATAATTTTTTTAATATATTTAGAAATTAAGATACAAAAATTCATTTTGCTTAATTAATGCTGGAGATAGTGAAAATATGTTTTATTACTAACATTATAAGTTATTTTTCTTTTTAGTTTCACATTTACAAATAAAAAATGACCTCCGAAAAAATTCTGTAAAAATAAATCTGTTCTGTAAAAATAAATCTTCTGTCACATTTTTTTTTCTTTTGAGGAAAAATCATAATTGGAATAGAATTTCAAAGCAAGTACAGGATGTTTTCTCTCGCTTTTTTTCTGTCTTAGGTCGGAATAGTGACATTCGACACTTTTTTAATGGCGAAATTCGCGAACAATTCGATTATTTATAGGAAAAAAATGATATTTTCTTTCAAAAACAAAACATGCTTTCTTTCTTTTTCTCTTTATTTATTACTAAGCAGATAGAAAATCATAAGGCTTTCAAAAGCAGAAAGTTCTCAGTCATGTACACCATTTTTGGATATAAAACGCCAGCTTTCACATTTGGAATAAAAGACGTCATCATGGTAGAATAAAAATATTTTTTTTCTAACTCGGCAATCCTGATAAGAGCAAAGAGCAAAGCAGTTGTGTAAATTGCGTTGTTGCTCAGAACTGATAGTTTTCAAGGAAACATGTTTATAGCCTATAATAGAATTCATTACTACGAACAGGACCTGTGTGTGTGCTCCAATTCCCTTTTGAAGTTGATATTTTAACTCTATTTTGCGTACTTTCTTAAAGTATGTGTATGGTATAAAAGCAATTTTTTTTAAAAAAATGTGTCAAGTAATAATACAATTGTTTTTATTCGTATTATCTTCAGCTCCCTAGTTTTTGGATCATATTATTAAATCTTGCTAGAGTTTTCCTCTATTTCGTACGAAGCATCTTATGAAATCAATCAGTTTATTTATAAGTAACATCTGAAACTATTAACCCTTTGCACTCCGGTGGTACCTCTGATTCACCATTCAAGATTATGCATCATTTTGACATTTTATTTGTGTATTTTCAAATTTAGTTGTTAAAAATTCTTACATAAGGGTTAAGAGACGTAGATTAATTTCTCAAAGAAATGCAACTTAAAAGAATTATGTATATTTATTTTTTATATCAATAAAAAAATATTTGTATTAGGTGAATAATTTTGCATCTAATTATTTTTCGGAGTACAAAGGGTTAAAATAATGAATTGCGCAAGAGTAGACTTATAAAAGTAAGTAAAAATGGATTACAAAATCCTATCTTTGTATTAAAGAGATAAAATTAATTCCATTATGTAATTGATTGTAGCTGTAAAGAAATGAATCGTTCTTTACATACGAAACAAAGCAAAGTTAAAGAAAATTAATGGTGTTTCTTTCTGCGTCTCTCATATTTAAGTTCACGAATTCGAATGTGCTTTATTTACCAAGTTAATTTTTCATATCTTGGAGAAATCCTTTATGTGTCTCGTTTTATTTCGAATAATTTTTTTCTTTCTTATTAGTTATTGCCCTCTCATAGTATATATGAATCTTAATTTACGATTTATGTTATCCAATAATAGATTTAATATTATTTAAATGAATAAATCATTGTTCCGCAGTCGAGGATTATGCTTCCATCTAATTGATCAATATCCCTTACGTTAGTTATTTCCTCTTTAGATGATTCTCAGAGATCACTCTGTTTATTGAATCTCGACTCATTGGTGTGTCGGACTGAAGGCATAGAGTATCGGATAGTTACAAGGGATAATTCCAGACCTTTAAGAACAGGCAGTCTTTAACATTATTTCTATGAGAACAAATTGTTTCCAGAGATAAAGATACCTGTCTACCTTTAGTTAATTTGCTGTTAGATAGTTTGTCTAAAACTGTTGTTGCGATCAAAGTCACGAGGATAAGAGAGACCTTCCATGTGCCATAGTTCTTTGGAGGCATTAAACAGCTTTTCTGCTAATGGTAACTATTGTTTGAAATTGTTTCTTTTATATAGGTGCGATTATTCGAATTTCACCTTTGAGAGAAGACTATGAGACAGACAGGAATGGAATTTGCCAACTGCTCTTTGATTTAATTCGTCATTTAAGAAAATCTGAAAACTCTATTTTGTTCTAATCAGTAGTATGAGAATTATCTGCTTAAAAATCAGTATATATATATAAATCCAATTTAAAGGAATTGGTCAGAGAAATGTATGCCTTTTCAGGAAATATGCTTTTTAAATGCTTAAAAGAGCAATTGTAGCATTAGGGCTTATGTTGCAGTGTCCGTTCTCAAAATTATAGATGTCAATTTTTAAAATAATAGAGATAGCCGTTTTGAATTCCGAAGATTGAATTTGTACCTTTTCCGATACCAGTGGATTAATTTATGTTCATATTAACCCTTTGCACTCGATGGTGCCTCTTGGGCACCATTCAAGACGGTGCAACTGAGATTGAAGATTTGATCTAACCGAATTCAAGTGATCACAATTACTAAAAGACGTAGAGAAGGAAAAAAATTGTACACTGGTATAGCAGTTAAATTGTAGGCATTAAATTGTATAGCATTGAATTGTATAGCATCAAATTTCAAATTAAATTTTTCAAAGGGTTGATTGTCAAACGGTCAGTACTTTCTCATATACGCAAAGCAATAACTCAAAAAGGCGATGGCTTGAACAAAGGAAATTTGTCTGGTGCAGGCTTATTTCAAAAAAATGTTCAGCTCTTTCCTATTTTAGTTAATAAATAAGTAGTTAGTAACGTGATTTAGTTAAATAAAATAAAAACTTGCGGTTCATCTCGACTGATGATTTAGTAAAATCCTCGAAAGGTTGTTCGATTGATAATGACAAATTTGATATGCACTAAATGGCAGAGCTCTTGTATCTCGAACCTGTGATCCTATAATTCCGGAACCGAATTTCTAACATAGGTGCCTATAAAGCCTTTATAAAAGAATGCAAAAATTAAAATAAGCTTTCAAACATAAAAGCAAATACTACCTTTATAAGTTTTGATGCATCAGGAACAATTTAAATTTTTTATGAAATTTTCCCATAAAATTTCATGAAAGTTTTTACTAATCTTAAAATGTTGTTAAGCATTTTAAGATTCGTACAAACTTTGAACATAAAAGGCATCACTTCATTGGTAGATTTTTTTTAATGTCCAGAGCAATTCATCAAAAAATTAAAATAGAATATAAAAGATAAGACATTCTTTTGGGAAAGTTTTGAAACAAGTATAAAACTTTATTCTTTTCAAGAGTATCAACATTGTGCAGCTTCTTTCAAAGAAGTATCCAAAGAAAAAAAGTGATCGTTCTGCTATGGTAAGAATTTCCAAAAGAAATGTTCTAAAACAGAAAACCTATACTTTGAAAACAGATAACTGGACCATAGCCGAAATATTTCTCGATATTGCAACTTGAGCTTTTGATCTTTTCCTGGCCGATGGAAGGAAAAATTACCCAAAGAGATTTCGTTTTATTTAAAGGAACAATTTTTCCTTTCTCTCTTGCATCATTTAACACATTCTTTACCCATCGTCTTGCTGGGTATTTTCAGATTTATTTACTTAACGGGGACTTTGAAAATATAAGTAATCTCTAAAATTTTGTTTTTGAATGACGTTTTCAATTTTCTCAATCTGATTTTCATATAAAGCGTTTTCTTTTCCAGTAAAAACTATGTGTATATTTAATTTGGCTATTGTAAAATCGCTGAGCTTTAAAGGATATTCTTCAAAGTAAATATTTGCCAAGATGTGGAAACGATGTTAATATTTAATGTGCAAGATGGTAAATTTAATATTAATTTTCATTAAAATTGATGAGGATCGTTACAAAAATATAAGTTCACATTGATCGTAATTATTGTTTTAGAAAGGATTTGATTTCAGAAACTCCTCACAATCTGTACCATCAAAATATATTTTACGGCTAGAGTTTTAAATCAAGTAACGCTAAAAGTATGTAGGTAATCTGTGGCTTAACTACGTCGATCAGTTTTAAGTGCGAAATGTTTCTTTTCCCTTATTACGTAATTAATTAGAAGATTAACTGGAGAATCAGTCTTATAGGCACTAGTTAAAGTGAAAATATGATTTTTGCACATAAACATTTTTGTATGTTAATAATACTCTAGCATACAATTTTGAAATACTAATTCTTCTATTTGAAAAACAAGTTATACTTTTATTTTACATTGTTTTTAGATAATTTATAAAATATTTTTAGGTACAATGTTTTTAGGTGGAAAGCATATTGTCCCCAAATTATACTAACAATTGGAAAATAGCGTTTTCTTATTGATTTGGTTTAACAATCAACGTATGGCCATTTGAAGACGCTGAATGGTCCGGATAGAGCCTATAAACAAGTCTTAAGTAGTCCGTACATGAAAAGTTAATATAAAAATGGAATTTAAATAAAATCAAATTCAAATATCAATTAGACGTCTAAAATTCTTCGTAAGACATAAAGAGGAAAGGCAATAAGTAATGAAATCCTGTTTCCAAACTTTAAGGGGAAAACTCAGGTAATACAAATAAGTAAATAATCTCCATATAACCAACTTTTGAAATTTTACAGCAACAGATACCTAAAGACAAATATTGATGTAACTTTATTTCTATTTAATGTTAGAATTTGAGGATAGTAAAAATATTCAAGAAATTCAAAAATATTCAACACACGGAATCTCACATTATCTTTCGGGATTTCAAGTGTGATGGTTCACTATGGTCGTGACAAGATTGCCGTCCTGAGTCCGAAGTTATAACCCTAAAGTCGAGGTACTGAAGCCCAAACAAGCATTGAATCTTTAAAATTAGATTATCTGGATATTTGGAGACCTTCAGAATTTTCTGATAAATAGTTTTAGAGAAACTACATCACTTGAATAATTTGCACTTTTCGTTAGGATTTTGGCGAGGAGTAGCGACTGCATAGCAAAAAAAAAGATTGAATAAAATAATAAAATATGAATCCCAAATGCAAGTAAGCCACGTGAGACAGACAAACTATTTAACAATCTTATAAAGACATTTGGTTTGTTTGTTTATGAATCATTATCTCAACTTTTTATCATGCTATTATTCGTAGTTCATTCTCTTTAAATTCTTTTAAAAAATAAATGAAAAGCTTTATTTACTGATAGAATAATTTTTTTATTAACCGAAACCTCTCTGTTTTCATTGATCATTAACACGTTAATAGGGTTAGTGATTAACGAAATGGAGCTAAATTGGCGAAATTTGTAGTGGGAAAATGTAGTCTTCAGATCAAATTTATAGATTTTTATCTTCTCATTAACTTGAATTAACTCTTATTCAATTCATCTTGGATTGAAGTACTTCTTAATTCCTATTAAAAAGGTGATTCGAATCAATACCTTTTTTAAACTTTTTAGTTTTAAATAGGTATTTTGTCAATCCAAGTATAAATAAATACGATAATTATAAAATGTAAAAGGCTAGATAGAAAAAATTGTGTTCACATTATTAGCATCTAAATTGAAGATATTTAATTTTGAACCACATCCCTGAATTTTTTATCGTTGTTTCCTACAGACATAACATTATTTACAATCGCATGCATGTAAACTAAATTACTCAAACATGCAACAAAAATATTGTTACTAAAATTGTAGTTCTATGCCAAATTTGACTTCAATAGATTAAAAAAAAGATAATATAAAATGCATCCTCAGTTTTTTTTCTTTGTATTACGAAGGTCAAAGTCCTCTTGGGTTGGAATATATACATTTCTGGACACTAAAATAAAATTGTGAGTACTCGTGGTATTCACGCTCTTACCTAAGGTATTCCACGATACCAATGTCTTCAATTTTTCAATAGATGGGGAGGATATTTTCCGGAAGGAGCAGCAAAGAAAGTTTTAGGGATACCACTTCCGATGATTTATAAAAATCATTCGTGTTATTCTACAGCCACAGAATATATCAATAAAAAAAGAGCTGTCTTAATAGCATATACAATGAAAATGGTGGTTTCTCATGTTTAAATTATTATTTTTGAAAAAAGTAAAGAAAAATTATTTTCGAATGTTTTTATAATTGGGAAGGCTTACAATCTAAGATTTCGTGGTCTTCGTTCAAACTCTTGAAAGAGAAGGATTTGAATTAATAAGCCATAAGAATTCAAGTATGTAACATCTAGTATGAAAAATATGATTAAGACTGATGTAAACGTTATTTATCACTGACATAAAATTAGATTGTCGTTTACTCGCCACTCTAAATGCCCCCGAATTTAACAGAAACATAAACACAGGACAAATAAAGACAAATTAGGGGTTTGGAACAGGAAGGTAAGAATTAATACTTGAATGTATCATATATTTTAAATTATGTGAATTCTAATACCTTCTAATAACTAACTGGTATCAGTATAGTTAATCTAAACTCTATAAGCATTATTAAGTTAATGTATCAATGAATAAAGCGAAAAATTGCTATCTGAAAGCACATCATATTACTATTAAAAATATTTAAAACAAAATATTATTAATCACACACACTCATTTAAGAGTTCTGTGTAATTATTGCTTTGATTATTGACTACCCAGGAGAAAACTGACTTCCTAAAGTATTTAAAGTTCAGAGTTTTAGAGCTTTTACTGGACACTCAACACATTATAAGAAAGAATTATTCATGTTATTAAATGCTTGAAAATGTTACATAAAATCACTTACGAGTTGGTAATAATATTAGAATATTAAATAAAGGCAAGGGAAAACATAGAGTAAAATAATTTTTGTATATGAAAATATATAAAATCAGCTTTCTTTAATTACTTGAAACATAAATTATTCCTATAGTAAATTGCTCCTTGTTATTTAAATGTTTCCGAAAAAGAGCGAATTTTGCATACGTTACAACGATACATTTTTTTCTTATCCACAAAGTCACTTTTATTCCATTAAACATCTGAACAATAAGTGCCTCAAACATTGAGAATGCGATTGCGCTCCCTGAGGTTCAATAATTCGATTACTGATTAAATGAAAGAACTATTTATTAAAAATGTATTTATATTTCAACGATCTTCTATAGAATAGAACATAGCAAATAAAAAAGGAATTCAAGCGTTCATAATCAACATTTGTTTTGCTTTGCTGAATGCTGAATTTCAAACATGTAAAGAAAAAACATGTAGAACTTTTCTTTCTGTTTATCTTTATAGGTATTTTATGTGTTAGAGAAAAGGACATCTAAGAATTAAAGTACTTACTTTCAGAAATTTTATTTTCATTGTGTTTTATGGAATTAATTTTAAAACCATGTTGTGTTTTTGCGGTTTTTTCTGATTGTCTAATTTATGCTAATATTCTTTATAAATATTCACAAGCTATTACATAAGTTTTACAATTAAAGTTTGTTATCGTAGTTTGTGTGCGTCGATTGGAAATAAAAAAATATAAATTATTCTTTATCTCAATTTGAGTATTCCTTCATGATGATGAAAAAATATCCTATATTAATGAAGGAAAATGAACTTTTTATTGTCATTAGTTATATTCAGGAATTTAAAATGAAGCTGCAGGTAAGGTGAAAAACTTTTGCATATTTTATTGAAAATGTCCTTTTAATTACTATCCCATTTATTGCCATTTTTTTAATTTTTGGCAGAATAAATCATGCTTATGCACAAAAATTAGTATAACAGTATAATTAAATTCAAATTATGTTTTGTTTTGAAAATATTTCATGTTTTTGAAAAATTGTATCATTATAAAATGATTAATAAAATCATTTCAATAAAACAAACTGAATTAGTAGTATATTATTATTATAACTTCTAAATTACGCATTTATGTACAGTATTTTATTGCAATATAAGAACCAAAACAAAACTATTAATGCTTCTTATATGACAACAACTGCTGAACTAACAGAGGAATTTCAAATTTGTTCGTTTGTTGTAAAGAAGCAAATCACAGACAACATGCTTTCTGCTATTCGCAATATTGACTGATTTATAGACGAGGGAACTAAACTTTCAGGTGGGCGAAATATATTTTTGGACTGAGTTGTGCATGAAAAACTCCAAGATCCCCAAATGCGGATCATGACAGCTAATGGGTTAAATCTCGTATCTGATATCTTATTTTAACAAGATATTTGTATATCTTCGTGATAATATTTTTGAATAAAGCAAAAGACAACGATATATTGAATAGAAGATAAAAGAGATTGGTTTTTAACTTCTAACTCCAATACTCTGTAATCTACTGTATTGATATATTGTAAATTCATGTTGAAATTTTCAATGGCAAATTTTTAAGTAGCAAAAATTAGTGTATATTTTATCAATCCTAAAATGTTTGATACATTCTTGTAACATCTAATTTTACTCCAAAGTATTTTATATTACCCTTGCTTTACTAAGAACCTTGCAGGTTCGTATTACTAAATAAACACAATTACTTTTAGACAAGCATGGGCACTTTAAATGTTCTAAGAATCGATACCTAAAGCTAATGACATTACTCATCGTATACCATATAAAATTCATAAGAGAATTGAGCACAAATGTTAGTGAAAATCTATTGATTAATTTTGAATAAGTAAACATGCTTACTTGCTCCCTCCAAATGTTAAGTAATAGCATATTTTGAAGCGCTTTGTTAAGAAAATCGAACTAAAAATAACAAATGCCATTTATGTGGGGAAAAAATATAAACATGCAATTTTTTTTATAAGAAATGGGTTATAGGTCAATCACAATTCTTTTTTACAGTAGATTCTTCTAAATTTGTTTGTGCTTCTGAATAATTACTGTTAGCCTCCAGAAAGGAAATCGTTCTCCCCAATCCGTAAAGGCGTACAGAAATGTTCTTATCGGACGCCTATATTGCGAGAGGTCTCAGTATCTCTTGCTGAATTTATTTGAATAAATAAATTCAGTTATAGAGCAATCAATTAAAATTTCTTGAAAAAGCATAACAACTTTCATTTCACAATTATCAGCCATTTTTCATACCAAAGGAAAAGAAATAATAATGTACCATCCCTTTCCTGCTCATTTTTCAGCAACAGAAGGAAGAATATCTTCTACTTCATCGGAAAAAAATTTATATTGAAGTTATGCTTGTACGAAGACCATTTCTTGTTTGAATTTTTTTACTTATCTGATTGCAAAGGGAGCCTCAGAAAGCAAGTGATTTAAATCAAAAATCGTAAAAATCAGAAATTTAATAAAATTAGGCCAGTGTTAGTTTGAAAAATGATTCTGGTTGTGTTCTTATCTGAAGAGAATAGGGGACGAGGTAGAGTCTCATATTATAGAAGAGTTTTTCAATTGTAGAAGAAATAGAATTATGATATGAGCTGGACTCTTTGGATTATCATGCTAGCTTCCGTTTGCTCCATAGAGGAAAGGGTCTGGCATAAAATGCAGAGATGAGATTATTGGCCCATACGTAAAAGTCTACTTCTGATTATTGATTATAGCTTCATGTTAATAAATGGCATTCCTCTTTATCGTTCTATCATCGTCAACGAATATTTAGAAAATCAAGGCTTCTCAGAGATAAAAACTTCTTCATACTGATAGATTCCTGATTCTAACAACTTTTGGCGATATAGGAAGGCGGCTGACAATTCCATCTTCTGAGCGTAGAAATATGTAAAAGGTTTGCAATAAGTATGAACTTCTCTTCCTGTTGAAGGTTTGTACAATCACAGAAAGGCAGAGCAAATTTTGCATTTCTGTACAAGGTTAATATACCCCTTATTCAATACTGTTTGTTCAGCCAGGAAATCTGTCCAGTAAATTTTTTTTATTTATTTTTCTGCGACGAAGAACTTATGAGAATTATTTAGTCGTGAATTTGCAATCTTGGACTTGTTTATAAAGTTGTAAAGTGCGTTAATAAAATTAGGAGCAATTATCCAGATTTTATCCTATAGTAATAATTTGGTTAAATTTTAAGTCCAGAAAGCAGATATTCTTAAACTCTTTATAAAGAAAAGGATTTTAAAATATATTAGTAATTTCCCCTTAGATTTGAATTTCTTATCAAAAACTCGAAAGGGTAAAGAAAATGTTGAAACACGGAAACAATCTTGTCCTGCCTGTTAAGAATAATAGAATTAATATTATTTCATTGTAAATTTATATTAATTCTTATAACTAAATACTTTTCAGGAAATCAATTTTTTATGGAAGTCTGAGGTATAACTAACTACAAGTTAATATTTCAGGATAGAAATTGCTCACACTTATGGATAATTTGTTGAAGATAAATTGGGAAATGTTTGTTAATTTAGCTATAATTATGAAAGTAAGATTTCATTAAAAAGATACCAAAATTAGCACAGAATTATTTTTCAATATATACCAAATCTACTTTATGCCTTCTTTGTACTAGGGTGTCTTAAATAATATTCGACATCATGTTAGAATGTAAGTTAGGAATAATAAAACCAAGACATTGCCTTTTTTTATCATAAGGTTTAAGAAACACTGTATAATTTAGCTAACGACAAAATAGGAAACATTTAAGTTTGACAAAAAATGCTAGAAATATTATTTAAAAGAAAGAAAACTGGTTAAAAATTAAAATTATAATGATTTTTTTAATTTTTCTATAAAAAAAAATTAGTAGTTTCCTTTCTTTCAAGCAAATACTGAATCAATGTTAGCATTGAATCTTTTTAAAAACTTTTTATTTTTTCAGAACTTATTTCATGATTTTAAAGATAGAATTGTGGAATGGATTTTTCATTGAATCTCAATGCTCTAGAATTCTAAAAATCTCTATAATTCGGTATTCCTATGCTTTTTTTATTACTTTCAGACCGAAATTATCAGATAATGATTTATTTTTATTACACTTTTGCCATTCTTAGTGAATTTTAGAAAAATTTATCTTAAAATTTCCAAAATTCTGGAGAAAAAAGATTGTTATTAATTTTAGGATAAAAAGTACATAATAATGTTTTTTTTTAATTTTGAGGATTTTTCCAAAACTAGCTTGTATTAGAGTAATAAATAGTGAAAAATGTAGTTTCATTCATTGGAGATGTTCTTTATATACAATTTTTCGTGAATATATATCTAAAATACGAAGAATTGCTGATTTCTTTATCACTTTTCTGCAATCCCAATATTTGAATGCTAAGTAAATGGTGAAATTCACTTAAACAAAAAACCATATTGCAAGAAAAATCAAGAGTTTAATTTCTGCTGCTGTTTTCATTGCTAAACTATTTTTGATTCTTTTGTGCATAACTTATGAAATAAACTTTTCCCTTTTTATACTAAAAATTTCATTTCTTTGATTTTCATTTCTGCTCATTTCATAGAAAGAAAAGAGAGATTAAAAAAATGGTTTGCGAAATTAGAATGCTAATTTTATTACTCTTCCTGAAAGCGTGGAAAAAAATCATAATCTTAGGAAAGCAATTTTTATTCTAAGTGCTATTTTTAACAGAAACGCTTAGCCACTTTAAAAGTTTCATCTTTTCTTTCTTTCCTTCCTTCAGAGTATATTTTAAAATGGAGCTGGAATTCAAGTTGTTTTGTTTCTTCCAGTCTCAAAACTAAAGTAAAATCAAATTAAAAAACTTACCGCCATGCGATGAATTTATAAATATGATACAAATATTTTTTAAATTCATATAACATAAAAATGGCGAAAACAATTTCAAAAAAAATATCAACAAAAATAGATCATGGTAGTAAACATCTTGCTTTAAATTATGATTCTTCTATTAAAGATGCAATTTTTTCAAACTTTTTTCCAACATTCCTCTAATGAAATTATAGAAGTAAACATCAGAATTTTATTATGTTACATCTCTTTACGCGGAGCTTGAAGAACTTAGGGGGTTATATATGAACATTAACTGTTACATATGAAGTTTTTACCTGTTACATGTGAAATAAAATTTCATGTCAATTTGTTAATATTTCGCTTAATTTTAGTAATAGCATTTACGTGTATAGTTTTTGTTCCAGAATTTCAAGCGAAATTTAATAATAAAAAATCTACAATTTTGATGTAACAAGAAAATTATCTACCCTTCGATTTTGTGACGTATTCATAGATAAGCTAAACTCCAAAAGGGGGGGTCGATTCAGAGGGAGAATGTAAAACTTGGAGATTCGTCAAAATTTTGAAGTGATATTTTCTGTCGAATACGAATGTTTTAATGCGTCCCCAGCGAGAAAATGGAAAAATCTATTTAACCTTAATTAGAAATTTCAAAAAATCCTATTTTTAAATTACTGGGAACTTTTCGGCTTCAAATACATTACATATACCTTAATGCGGCTTTTATTTTAAAAATTCTAATATCTTTGATGAAAATGGGATCAAGAATTTATTCTAGGTAAGGCGCTATTCTTTTCCTTTTCTGACCAGGATTTAGAATCACCTGGTTCATTCCCAAATAAAATTTGGGAATTTTCAAAACGAGAAATTGATCATATTTAACATTAGTGACAATTCTAAATCAACTTGTTTCGTTCCTGTGACCAGTAATAAATAAATGAATGAATGAAGAACTACTAAAAATAAGAAACTTACAATGAAGGAATTATTTGCTTCTGAAAAGAAGAACATAAATCACTTAAGTGTCTAACAATTGAATGAGTGATTGAATAATTTAGCTAATTAGCTTTTTTACTACTCTTTTAAGTTTGTTTAGTTTTAGAAATTCCTAAAAATTATATCGCAGCCATGTTTCGTTTATGACAGCAGCAATGCCGGTAAAATAAAAAGAAATCCTTCCAATTACGATCAAAGAATAAAAAAGTTCCTTTAAGAAGCCCTGCCGTACAATGGCTTACAATGGCTTATAGCATATTCCAACTATGACTTCTCCATCATCTTAATGTTCGTAATAAAGATTATGACGGAGGCTACAGTAATGTTTTTTTTCATCAAAATTCTGAACCCGAGATAGTTAAAAAAGACAGCCAGAATAGAACACACGACTTTTTTCTTCTAATTCAAGTAAGACAGCCTTACCCTATCCTGTTACTGATGCTTATAAAAAAAGGAATTGATAAAAAATAAATTTTAAATCAAAGGAAATAGATACATTTACACTAAAAAATCTTTCCAAATACTTTATTTTAAATACACTTCAGCAAAATTATTGGAAATAATTAAAAAAACCATCGGTGGTACTTCAATTTCATTTTGACTTATTTGTGTGTAACTTACTGCGATGACATTCCTAACATTACACTTTATTTTTATATTTCACTTATTTCTCAACTTTATAGCATAGTTGTAGATTTAATCCTTATACACGAAGATAAATAGGGAACAAATTCATTTTTATGTTTCATTTCAGCAGTGACATTTTTATACAACTATAAAACAGTCGTAGTAAAATTGTACGTTATATTTCAGAAAAAAAGCCCACTTATACAGGTAAAGTAAAGCATATAAAAATTTATTAATTGGAGAATTAAAAGTATTACCCCTCTAAATATTAAAGTGACATATAAGGTGTCCTAAATAAAAACAGACCGACTTTCATCCCTCAAATATTGCACCTAGACATATAATTCCAGTTACAAAGTTTCATTAAACAAGGTGGGGTGGAAAAACACTCTGTCATCTATGGAGGCAAATGGTAAAAGGCTTTAAAATTAAATTATTATTTAATTGTACTTATTTCTAGCATTACTTTCATTCTAGAGGAAACACTGTCAGTTTAAAATTCAGCATTCAATGAAAGATATTGTAGAGAATATTTGAACTTGATACTAAGTGACCTTCATAAAGCACTCATGTAATCCATGAATAGTTGCAGCAAATTCATGGACAATTGTATGATTTACATCTGGAATTTTATAACTGGACCCTATTTCAGATAAAATCTTTTTTTCACTTTTGTTAGGTATGCCATGTAGACAGAAAAATGTTGCTTTAATCGAGATAGAAATATTAATCTTCAAAACTGTCACTTTTAAAATGACAAAAGCATGTAAAGTGTACAAGAAGATCGTCATCAGTGATAAGTTCCAGTAATTTTGTAGTGGGACATTTGTAGATATTCTTTGGTTTGTACCATTCTATTCAATAGTATGCTAAAAGGTGACTGATGTCATTTTAATTCTGATGGACATTATGCCTAACTCAAGAAGTAGTTAATTTTTACAATAGTTACAGATCTTTGTTGACAAATTCAGAAAGCATGTTTTTAAGTCACAAGTTAGGAATTCATTTGTAAATGTTCAATCACTATTTAAAAAAAGAAATTTTATAAAAGAGTTGAAAGTATTCATTTTGAAGAATATTTTAACAAGGGCAAATTTTTAGCTAGTTAACATATCTATTTTTTAATGTAATGAAAATCAATAAACACCATATAATTCTCTTATTATAGCTAAATAGTATAAATCATAAATTTTCTTTTTTGTATCTCCTCAAGTTTTAACAAACAGAAGCTTAAAAGATTGTGTCCTTATAGATGAATGTAAGAAAGCATTTCCTTAACTTCTCTATATAAAATGTGATTTTTGTAACCTTTTATTATTTCTCTATATAGAAGACGTAGTATTTCCGTACATTTGAGAACCTTATTTTATGAAAAATAAGTGCAGCTGAAAATATATGCTCAATTGCGACGGTTATTGCTCCATTTTTTGGGACACCTACATCTGCCCCACCATCCTTTTACATTCGCTTCAATAGGGCGAAGTTTTTCGACCATCATATCGCAATTTCTAGCTTATAAAGAATTTGACAGAAATTCAAAGAGATTTGTCTTATTTAAAACCTATTTTTTTCTCTTCCGCAGAAAATAAAGAGAAGAAGATTTTTAAAACATCATCGTCAAAAGGCAGAATTTTACTTCTCTTAGTAACCCGTTTTTCTATAGTAAATTTTACTATAATTAAAAATTTACTGCCTTTTCATGAGGATTGTTTTATAATATTAGTATTCTACATTTCCAAAAAACTAACTAAACTAAAATTTCTAAACGTTTTCCAAAGATGGAAATATGACCTTCATAACATTTGAACCGTTTGAATGCTGTGAATCTATCATTTCATTTTTTTTTGTCTTGTGAGCTGATATCTTTCAGTATTCCTTTGAAATAAAAATGATGTCGGGTAAGACAATGAATCCTCTCCAAAATAATTCATGAATTCGCCTTAAAACAGTTCCTGAAGTCATTATTAATAAAAAGAAATGTAAATTCCGCTGCAAAATAAAATTGATAACCAAATCAACTTTAACTAGCTTAAAAAAAGGTAATGAAACAGTAAAAATGAGGGAACACGTTAGTAAAACTCCTGGTAAAGTTAAGTAGCTGAAACAAATCAAAGAAGTGAAAGATTATATTGTAGAGATTAATAGAAAGTCATTTAGGCTAATAGAAGTTAATAGAAAAGAATAAACATTGGAAGATTGTGATTCGAATGCGCAGAATGGTAAAGCATCCACAACGAAATCAACAAACCAAACAAGGGTTAGTGCTTATTACGAAACTTTCTTATATATTCTCTAGTAACTATACTTGTTTATTATTTATTCAGCACAAACATTTATAAGCAAACGAGGCACATATTGTGCAATCTTTGGAAATTAAATGCTGGATTACAATAATTACAAATTATTAAAACGCCAAGTGTATATTTTGAAATTCTTTCTTTCCAAATAACTCAAATACTAGTTTGGCAGAGAATTACAATTTTAGTCATAAAATCGCATGCAAAACTTAATATATTTCAGTCTGCTTTTTCTAGTGATCGCATTTACATCCTTGTAAAAGTAAAAACCGATAGACGATCGACCCTAAAGGGAATTGGTTCCAGATTTGATACTATTCTACATTTTAGATGTTAACCATTTGCACTCCGACAAATAATTAGATGCAAAATTATTCACCTAATACAAATATTTGTTTATTGCCATGAAAAATAAATATACATAATTCTTTTAAGTCGAATTTCTTCGACAAATTAATCTACATCTCTTAAACTTTATGTAGGCATTTTTAACAATTAAGTTTGAGAAATAAATAAAACGTCAAAATGATGTACAATGGTGAGTCAGAAGCACCATCGAAATGCAAAGGGTTAAATCTGTATTTCTCTATACAACTTTTATCCCTCTAAGATCTCTTCGTTTTGTACTTATCATATTAAGTTTTATTCGAAAAAACCGATAAACATAATTTCTCAGAATGAATTTCGTTCGAAACTTGATAAAAATGCATTAATTTAGTGCTACTAACATATACCGAATTTTATCCTCTCTGCCCAAAATGTTTTTGATTTATCGGGTCCACAGACGGATTGTAAGACAAATAATTTTAATGATGTATTCTTCGAGCTCAGTAAAGTCTGAAATGTGTGGATTCGTTCAGATCCCGAGTTGAATATTTTTGACAACAATACTTTTTCTTGGTGTACACTTCGTATGTAAGAAACAAAAAGGAATAATACAGAAATTAAAAGATACAGGTATTAAAAATGAAAGCTCAAAAATATAAGTTCCACTTTTTTATGCTATGAAAGGAAAAATAATGATTCAGGATGATCTACATTTTATGGAAGCCAACACTGTTAGATAGCAAGATCTTCGATTTTTATTACAAACGTAACTTGTGCTTACGATTAATGCATATAGAAATATTTATCTCTTTTGTCACGGCATACTATTTCATTAGATTCTTGAATTCTGAAAGTGATGATTACTAATGCGAGTAAAAAAGAATTGTAACGGTCTTTGCGTGTTTTAACAATTTCTATTTTTCTGTTATTTTCCTCATAGTTGCATTAATGTAAATAATCCTTTCCAAAATAGTTACTTTGGACTTCAAAGTTAACATCCACAGCTTTCCCCGCCATGCCAGAGGCGTTGTGGATAGTTCGAGTCGTCATGATATTGGGCAAATCGAACGAACGCAAACTAGTCCTTATTACGGTGTGGTTCACGCCCCTGAACTCTAAATTATTATTACACCCATCAGGGAAGTAAGAATTTGCTTATTTAGGCAACTTCATATCGTCACATCTGCGGCGATCGTTCCACAAAACACTCCATTGGGATTTTCAGGCTAGTAAAAAAACTAAACATAACACAATTTTTTACAAAATATCTTCACTCCAAGACCATCTTTCTCATTTTTTTACTGTACTTGTTAGTTTGACTTCATAAGATGCGAATTTCACTCTATATAATGTCAATACAAATCTTGGCTCTAGTTGGCGCTACTTGAAATAAGAGACGCATATCTTCGGCTTAAAATCTGCTAATGTATCAGCGGGAATTGTCCATGGTAAGTGTCATAAGTAACAACAACAGTATCAATAATTTCAAGAAGATTTCAAAGCTCAATATTATCTATAAAATATTTTCTCTGTATCATATCAAGCATGGATTTTCATAAAATGTTGATAAATATAGATAATAAAACTTTTACCATATAGAAACTACTCATATTATTTTATATTTAAAAAGGGTTTTTTTACAGATAGATTTTAGAAATAAGACTTTTTTTCGATACTAAATAATAAAAAGGCAACTTTTATAAAACACAAAAACAAATAGCGAGTCTCGTTCATAAAAACAGAATCATTCATCACATTAGTAAAGATTTCAAATACTGTATTATTATCGAACAATAAGAGACTAATAACATGATTCAAAAAATTAACTATATTAGTTTAACTGATTCACTGAGCAAGCACTCGTTTCTTAAAATTGCCAGTAAGATAAAATAGTTTCTAATTTTTCACGTTTGAAAAGTTACGGTTAAATTGAAGCTGTTGAAAAATTTAGATATAATGTTAAAGTATTTTTAAAGATTCTTCAATTAGTGATAAACATTTTAAAAATGAAAGACAAATTCGCCGCTAAATGAAATTTAAAATGTCGTTTTTAATTCTCTGTGCTATGAATTTTTAAACTTAGTCGAACCTGATCTTCCACCCTAAAACTGATTTTATCACTATGGCACCTCGACTCTATAATGAAGTGGGATCGTAAGCAGCTTCTGACGAATTCGTTACTCAAGAAGCCTGCATGAAAGGAGATATCGTGCCTCGAATCGGCGTTGCAAAGTTGCTGTTGTCAAGTTCCTGCATCTTAATATTTCAACAAAAGGAGGTTAAATAAAATTAGGCTAACTTTCCGCTTAGAAGTAATAAGAGGACTATTTCAAGACTGTAATTGTGAGATAAGATCAGATGATGATAACTGCACTTGAACCGTTCTACTCTATTCGAAGTTTCACACTACACCAAAGGGAGGACAAACAAGGTACTTTGTTATAATATTTATATTTTGAAATTTTCCATGTATATAATAATGTTCTTTTCCATTTGTTAAATTTTGTAATGGTCTTCCCAAGCACATTTCATATGACAGCAATAGGTAATATGAGGCGTTATACAAATCAATGATCAATTTGTAGGATATTTATTTCATTATATAAATAAACTTGTATGAGAGCTGTTGATCTTACAAAAGAAAATACTTTCCTATTTTATCATTCAAATTCCATATTATTCTTGTTTTATTGCAGGTGAAAAATTTTCCTTGATTATTTGATTAATCGCAGCAATTTTGAAGTTTCAGATACACTGATGATTTAACAAGAACAAATCTTAGCCCTTCATATGCATTATTACTTAAGCAGAAATTTTAAGCTATTTTGAAGAGTTATATTTTTAGATATACTGTAGCAAACACTGTTAAACAAGTTTTTATATCATTGATATTTTATAAAGACAATAGCCAGGAAATGTGTTAGAATTAAACAGAAGTATATAACTATTTTATATCTCTGTTAACATGTGATAAGTGTTAAAATTTTATTTCCCTTCGAATTAAATAAAAACAATCTGATGCAAATTCCATGTCCTGGCAAGTGCCAATAGTAACAACAACAGAATTTTGGATTCAAGTAAATATTAGTATACCCTACGAGTTTGTCGTTAATATGGCAACCCAAAAGAACGTTTTTCTAGCAATCCTAATGCTATTTTGTTTACTACTTTTTACAGTGGTTGAGTTGTAGATGAACTACAACTATTTTATAAAAATGTTAAATTAAAAATAATAAAAGAATATCGATTAAAGATTTTAATTCTGTTCTTTATTATAATTAAAAGTTTTTACTACTAAGACACTGCATTTTTTAAATATGAATGCGATCAAAAAATATTTATTCTTTTGCAATTTTTAGCTGTCAGTATGCAGTTTAAAAAATCGCCTGAATTATTACATTGCGAAATCTCTGCATTCTTATTTTGTCAATTTCGCAATTACCGTAATTCCTTTGGTGTTCTAACGTTTGGTTCCCTTGATAATTTATTAAGTCGGCAATTGTGCATGAATAGATGCCGGGCGAAGACAGTATTTCAAACCTGCGAAATTGATAAAGGCATGAAATATATATTTTTACGAGTTGATGAAGTTGGAAAAGGATGCTTGTTTGAAATTATGTACTTTTTCCTGTTATTCATAAAGACACGCTCAATCTGCTAGAGAAGCTACTAGATGTTTAAAAAATTGGACCCGGTATCTTCTATAGATGCCAAAGGCATCGCATACTCTAACCTTTGCTCTGCACCCAACTGCTCGGCTCAACCACCTGAAAAAAAAACACTTATCAGTAAAAAAAAATCATAATTTTATTGTTGAAAGGGGTAACCTCAATTGTTCCGCGGAAATATTTGGTTACTTTGCCCGCCTTCTTTATTGACGAATTCGCATCCTTGGAGCAACAGGGGGAACAATAGACTTCATTTCAATTCCTACTATTAGCTCACACTCTCCCTTTATATTTATATCTTGTTCAAATTTTCAATCGTTAATAAAATACTTTTTATTCAACCAATCAAGTTCAAGCAAATTTTTTAAAACTTGTATTCGGTGACAATTGATGTTAATACAGTTTTTCAAATATTAGTTCATTGATTTTTTTATTAATTCATTAAAAACTAACTGCCTCGCTAAAACTCAATTCCCCGCTGCCAAATAAGTACCGAATTCAGTCTGTTTCTCCCAACGCAAATGTGGTTAGACTTAACATCTTTTTGGCAGATTATTTTAAACGATTCTGTTTATTTTCATAATGTTTGAGGCCTTTAAAATTAAACATTGTAAATTAACCGATTTTTCCTATTTATTTTGATGTACTTTCGAATTAAAATAATACAAAATAAAGAAAAATAGAAATTTGGGGGTATTGCACTTATTAGAAAATTAGAATTTGGGGCTACACCATTTGGGGTAATGCAATACACCAACTGGGGTAATGCTGGTGCTACACCATTTGGGGTAATGCAATAACCCAACTGGTGTAGTAAAATTACGCTTTTTTTGTTGCCACAATTGACGTTGAAAATTCAACGCTAGTATAATTTTTTGATCAATTATTTATAATAATTGTAGCTGGTATGGCCTGGTTGGTATGGTCCTTGATTCGTATTCCTTGGGCTGCGAGTTCGAACCCACAGTCGAAGACTCTCTGTGAGTGTGTGAGACCACCATCAACTCTATAAATTCGAAACGAAAAAATAAATAGAAAGCGAATAAGTAGTAACAAACAAAAGAATAGTCCAACACCATATATAGGAAGGAAAATAGAAATTTGCCTGGAAATTCACTTTCTACTTTGCCGCTTAATATTATGATTCTATCAAAATTATATTCTATCAAATTTATTTATATTAACTCTATTTATATTCTATCAAATTTATTTATATTAACTGTATTTATATTCTATCAAATTTATTTATATTAACTGTATTTATATTCTATCAAATTTATTTATATTAACTGTATTTATATTCTATCAAATTTATTTATATTAACTGTAATTATTTAATAAAAAGTAACTAAAATAAAAAATTTCTTTGTTGATCTATGAAGGAATTTATTTTATAAAATTGTTTTTTTATATTACTTGTTTTTACCAAAGTTTGTTTTTAAGAAAGTAGTAGTTGTCGTCTAAGAAAAAAATTTCTTGCCCGATTTTGTGGATAAAGGTTTCCGGTAAGATAACATTGGAGAAAACAATTTAATTCGACATCATATATTATCAAATAATAATTTAAAACTATTGAAATCACATCTTGAACATAATTGCACATAGCATGCAATAAATATAATCGAGCTAAAAAGAAGCCTCAAACAAACCTAGCATTATCAACAAATTTTTGCATTAAAATATCAAGTAATGAAGTCCATGATAAAAATTTCATAACATTGTGTTGGTTCTTGAAATTCGTCCAATCACATGCAGATGAATCGGAAGCAGATCTTACATACAAAACATTGGAGCAACAATTCCATTCCTCTTTGCTCAACACATGTGATGCATTCTTTACTGTCCTGACCCTAGGAGTCCAGATCATCACCAGTGTCAGGAACTTCAAATGAAAAAGCTGAGTTTTCAGACACAGAAGATTAGCAGTCCAGCTGTCACTGAACTATTATCTTGTTTTTTGAAAGAATTTTAACGAGTTTGTTCATGTAATCTTGCTAATGCAGCCTTTTTGTATTCCCGCCACTTTTGTCCATTTCTTTTTCATCTTTTCCTTTTGAGATGAAAGTTCATTTTGCATTGAAACTTCTACAATGGGACTTGTAGAAGGAAAAGGGGAAAATACGAAACTAAACTTTTAAAATTAGTAAGAAGCTTCGAAATTATGAAAGGTTTTAATATTTGTATGGTTTTCGAGATTGGAAAATATTGTCACATATGAATAAATCTGAATAATTATTCTTACTTTCGTTTTTTATTTTTTTTATTTAAGTACATACCAAACATCTGAAAAATATTTTTATAATTTTAAATATTATAATTTCCAACGCAACTCTATAGTTCTGTCTTTCAGTATAGCTATAATAAAGTGGCTGAAAGTTCGTTACAAGACCACTTAAAACCATTCACTCCAAATTTTAAACAAAGGTTGAAAAGTTCAGTGTTAGAACTTTTATTTTGGAAATGGTTTGAGAAACTTGCAGAAAAAGAGTATCAAATCGATAGCCCATCTTTAATTTAGTAAGAAAAATCTTGCTCACCTCAGAATTAAAATCAAAGTACGCTCATTTACTTGGTTGCCATTTTCAAGGCTTCCGCATAATTACGCACGGAAAATTTGTCTAATATAATAAATGGATTTATTTTTCAACTTTTTTTTCTCCATTTTCATGATTTTACTTAGTTTCTTTTAAATAATGCGGTTGTTATAGTAACGTTTATAACTTTTTACTATGAAGATTTCTTTGCAATTTCGGAATTCTGTCACTGTTGCGAGATCTAATATGTTATTCTTCAATTCTTCAATTCCTACTATGAGCTCACACTCTCCCTATATATATATATATATATATATATATATATATATATATATATATATATATAGGGATAAAAAGAAATACTGTTTATTTGTCCACTTAAGTTCAAGTAAATTTTTTAAAACGATTTCAGTTGTAGTGAAAGTCACGATTTCAGTTGTAGTGAAATGGCATTTGATGTTAATACAGTTTTTTCAAATATTAATTCATTAATTTTTTTATTAATTCATTAAAAACTTTCTCGACAAAATTCTTCGTTTCTCCGCCGCCAAATAAGTATCAGTTGGTATCAATAAGTATTCAGTTTGTTTTTTCCCAATGCCAATGAGGTTAGACTTAACGTATTTTCGGCCGATTATTTTAAACGATTCTGTTTATTTTCATAATGTTGGATGCATTTCAAATGAAACATTGTTAATTAATCGATTTTTCCGACTCATTTTGAAGTACTTTCGAATTAAAGTAAGACAGATTATAGAAAATTAGAAATTTCTTATCTGTATTGCGTAACCCTACTTATGTAGAAAAAGCACGCATTTTGCGTTGCCGCAATTGGCGTTGGAAATTCAATGCGATTATAATATTTTGATCAATTATTTATAATAATTGTAATTGTTAGGCCAGATTGTCTGGTTGGTACTACTTTCGATTCCCATGTATTGGGCAGCGAGTTCAAACACCATGTATAGAAAGGAGAATGGAAAATTGCCAGGGAATTCGTTTTCTATTTTGCCACCTAATATAGTGACTCTGTCATAATTCTAAACATATTTATATTAATTGTTATTATTTAATTGTTATAATTTAAAGTAACTAAAATAAAAAAAATTCTTTGCTATTTTTAGTAGGAATTGATTTCAAAATATTGTTGTTGTTTTTATATTGAGCTTGGAAGTATATCTTAAAATAGTGGTATCAAAAAAATGGCTACGCTTCCTTAAATAGTAAGATTACTAGAGACTCATATGTAGGCAAAGATTTGTTTTAGGGCTATTTCGTATTTATTTTTTTAACGATAAGATTACTCGTTTATGTATCGATTTCGTCACTGATAATCCTGAGATCTATCGCCAGATATGATGGTTTTCTCCCTTGAGTCTAGTCATATGACAAGCGTTGAAGGAAAAAAATATCTTCAACGGTAAATCTTGCTTATTTTTAAACATTCATTAGTTTTTCAAAGCAAAAGGAAGCAATGTCACAGCATTAAAGCTGAATGAAATCAAGTTAAATTTCTCATCAATGGCAGAGGTAAACAGTATAAACCGTTTCCCTTGACAAAGCTTCTTTTTCTTAACTATAATGAGAAAATTAGAAGAAATATGCGTCAAGTCATTTTTTAGCTTTCTGGATCGATTCATTTACATAAATAAAGTGTAACGATGAAATATTTCAAGCTTAAGTTTTGTTATCTGTTCATGCTAAAAAATTGGAAATACTTGAATGAAGTAAAGAAATTGTCTACTTTAGCACAAAGTAATTTCTTAAAGAACATTCTGTAAACAAAAATGGAAAATTAATGCAGAAAATATGTAGTTACTGTATTAATTTGCATTATTTAAACATATCGGAAAGTTCGAAGATTGATTAGAGGTTGGCTACAAAGTAACTTTCCCTGTTTAACGGAATTGGAATTTAAAAGAAGTGAAGGAAATAAAACCAAATTCGAAACCAATTTTCAAGGAAATGATTTCCAAAAAAAAATTAACTGCCTTATACCGATGTATATTCTGTGCACAGGGGAAAACATAGGATGGAAAATGTTGCACATGAGCCGGGAGAATTCAAGTTGATTAATAAATTACATTCTATGAATTTTATTTCTGTAAGGGCATTTTTTTTATCTTCCGATCATTAACAAAATTCTGCATGATATATTCTCCATCCTTTTATTGTTGTGAGTTTTGGTTTTGAAATCAAAATTTCTATCTATGATTTTTCGTACTAAATATTATTTGGAATAATTCATTTCCCCATGCTTTCCACAATCTGAACATGACATTTGGTTTCATTCCGTTGAATAATTTTAGCTGCAGGCTCAAAACAAAAGGAGGTACTTGAATACCAGAATATATTTTTTAAATCCGAATTTTTTATTATAATCGACAGCTCTCTATAGCCAAAATTTATAATTCATGTATGGTTCCTGTGTAGCAACACTCTAATCATTATAAAATAATTTTAAGTCCTTTCTCTCAAAGAATGTTACGTAAAACAAAAATAAAGGTAATGAAACGCCGCTGACTTTTCTGAAACAGTAAAGCTGTAAATACATTTCCTGAATGATCCATGAGATTATGTCATCTCAACAATTTTTTGTAACTCTGTTACCTTTCACCTCGATAACTTATACGCCTTTCCACAGAAAAGGAATCGGAGCAACTGCAATTAGTCATCCATACAGCTCGTGTGACGAAAGAAATAAAAAGAGGAAAAAGGTGGAATTGCTTCTGCGACTGCGGACCATAAATGTTCTACCGAAGGGAGAGAAATGATTCCAGTAAATTCTGTGATTTCCTTGAACATGTTCGTTGAGATAAGTGAAAATTTTGTTTACTTTCAACTTGTCTCTGCCACCTCTGGAGATTATTTACGAGAGGAAATCACAAAGGAACGTGAAATCATAAAAGAAAAGAAAGAGGGGTTCCATTCGGTGGGAGAGCAGTTTTTGTCTCAATGATAATCTCAGACTTAAGTCGAAGGCCTCGATCTATCAATGTCATCCTCAGTGCACGGCATCTATCGTCCCGGCGGAAACGGTCTGTTCATTTGTCCGTGCCCCTTTTGCTACACTCTTTATTGAATTGGCGATATTGTTCAGAATTTTATTCTTGAAAACGAATGAATAAATATATAACAATTCAGAATATATTGTTTGGGGAATCTTTCATAAAAATTTCTTTTTACCGATGCTTTTTAATGATAATGGCAGGTAGGTAATTTAGTTTCTTATCAGAACTCTTTTTGAGAGAAATATATATCACTATTTCATTTTTCTTCGGTTTTTGAAATTTTTAGGAAAATAAAAATTACCTTCTGAAGTATCTATCTGTCCAGAAAAGGGACTTAAAAGACGCGAAAAAGGAATAAAATGAATTAAGAGAAATACATACTTCTGCGGGGCTTTGGCCATAGTTTTTCCAGATATATCATTAGTTTGTTTACCATTATCATTAATTTTGTGAATTTTTCTATTAACACGTGCTAGAAATTAAACATCAGGTCAGCAATGTGAAACGTTTTAAATTTGAAAATTCATTAAGTTAATGAAACAAAGAATATTGGAATAACATATTCTTTCAGAACCTTTTTATTGCAATCGAGATTCCAGATGTCAAAATGATATTCAGCATATTGACTAAAAAGCAATAGTATTTTTTTTATTAAAATGACGCTTTTTATTAAATGACTCTTTGTTTCTCAAAAAAAACTCAAATAAGGAATCTTTGTATTCACATATCCAAATATCGAAATTTATTTCCAAAAAAGAATTATATTCTCTGATTCAGTCGTTTTTAAACATTTGAGCTTAATTGTCTTAGACTTTCGGAGTTTTTTTTTCTTTAAGTGCTACTAGATATCGTTCAGAATCGTATCTTTATTATCTCATCGTAAGAATAAAAATAAACAGTTCGCTTTTCAGCTTGCTTCCTAAACATTAATGATTGAATGAAAACGGCGCTTTTTCGGAAACGGCATCAAAATGCACACATACACATATTTACACTTATTCTCAAAAAATTTTAAAGTCACATTACCAAATTTTCAAATCAAAATGATTATCATAATATTTTCTATGTTTTCTCTGAAAAAGAAAATGCTAAATTTCACAACGTTTAAAAAACTACACGATGTATACTGCTAATCATACTAAGAGCAAACTTGTTCTATAAAAAATGCATTAATTTATACGCCTTAAAATGTATCGAAACTGTGGTTTTCCTTAAATGTATCTTAATTCATTTTTAAACACGCCCAAACATTAAAAAAATTTAATTTTAAATGCCCCATATAGAGAGCAAATTGTCTTCTTTTTAAAAGATACTTGTGAATTAATACGCAAGAATTGGTGACTTTTAAAAGGACTCAAACTCATAGTAGACAGTGAAAATAACAATAGGAAAATTCAAAATAATGAGGCTCATTATAATTTAATACAACAGATGCTAAATATTTTTTAACTTATAAGCAAAAGTTCTTCAAAAAAACCCATTTTGTTTTCCAAAGAGAACTTTAAAAAATAAAATGCGATGCATAAAAACAAAACATTCAACAAATCTTAGTAAACTTTTAATTTATCTTCCACTGATGTAGAAATCAAAAGTATTAAAAAAACGTGTCTAAAAAATTTATAAGTATTTCTCTTATTTTATTTCCTTATTTTAATAAAAGTTTCATGGGTCAAGGAAGAATAAGAAAACATTGACTCTAATTTTATGATTAATAAGCTTCAGCAAATTTTTTTTCTGTAATTTGATAATATTTATTAATAATAAACTCAGTATAAAAGTTTATTTAAAAGTATCTTGTTATTTTATAGCAGTTTTTCAGTTCCTTTAATGAGTTTTTAATGCTATAGATCGTCATATACTCTTTGAACTTCAAAGAAAATTAACAAAAATTAAAAACGTGTCCGATAGGACTGGGCGGCGAAATTTGTCTTCCTTGGGTTGTGACAGCAGAAGACCGACTCGAGTGCCTTTACTGACAGCACGACATCGCCTGCAGCGACTCTCCTGTGCTCGTGAGCATATCGACTGGTCCCTAGACCAGTGGAAAACCGTGGCGTGGTCAGATGAGTCACGATTTCAGTTGTTACGAGCTGATGGTAGAGTTCGAGTGTGGCGCAGACCCCACGAAGCCATGGACCCAAACTGTCAGCAAGGCACTGTTCAAGCTGGTGGTGGCTGCATAATGGTGTGGGCTGTTTTTACATGGCATGGACTCGGTCCTCTGGTGCAACTGAACCGATCATTGACTGGAAATGGTTATGTTCAGCTGCTTGCAGATCACTTGCAGCCATTCATGGACTTCACGTACCCATACAACGATGGGATTTTTATGGATGACAATGCGCCATGTCACCGGGCCAGAACTGCTCGCGATTGGTTTGAAGAACATTCCTTACAATTCTAGCGCATGATCTGGCCACCTAGATCGCCCGATATGAATCCCATCGAGCTTTTATGGGACATCATCGAAAGGTCCATTCGTGCCCAAACTCCTGCACCATCCACACTTTCACAATTATGGACGTCTATACAGACAGCATGGCTCAATATTCCTCCAGAGGACTTCCAACGACTTGTGGACTCCATGACACGTCGAGTTGTTGCACTTCGCCGGGCAAAAGGAGGACCGACACGATATTAACAGTCATCCCATTACTTTTGTCACTTCAGTATATATATATATATATATATATATATATATATATAT
Source organism: Argiope argentata (assembly GCA_026289955.1). NCBI lineage: Eukaryota > Metazoa > Arthropoda > Arachnida > Araneae > Araneidae > Argiope > Argiope argentata. Next base: position 4,002,803 of record JAOUZG010027617.1, read on the forward strand.
AATGTAAAGCATTTAAATTTTTTGATGAAAGCAGAGTCGGGGCCGAAATCATGGAGAAGACAGGTTGAATTTTTAAGTTCATTTTATTTCACCATGGGAAGCAGGCATTATGTACAAGCAAAAGCGACGTGCACAGCACAGAACAACATAAAACGAATTGACGAAAAAAAATTTAAAATTTTTGTCCCTCTGAATTTATACCTTCAGATTTTAAGAGGGATCTTTGACATATGTCAATCACATGAACAGCTCGTGCAAGGGTTTTTAATGGAATTTGCAAAACTCGCCAATTTCTGTCCTTACACTTGGAATGCTTGAAAGTAGCCGGCGTTTAGCTGATTCGGTAATTTTACAAAGCTTCTGTTGAATTAGCTAGAACAAGTGGAATTTATCAGGAAACAAGAGAATATTTTAGAATAAAGTTACTATGGCTATATTAAGATAAAGTTTGGAAATTAATTAGGATTAAAATTAAGTTTAACATATCTTTCATGTATCTGTATATAATAGTCTAAATATTTTCTTTAAATATTGAATAGAACTCAAAGCCATGGTGAAAAACTAATATTTATTAGCTCTAATCATATTGCTATTGAAAAGGGGGCAAAATTTTTTGAAAAACCTTTTCTATCAACTTTAGGTTTAAGTGTTTCTTGAAATTCTTTCCCGAAAAGAAATATATTAGAAAAGTATGTCCCTTAGAATTTGAATAGATACTAATTAAAGATTCTTCTTCATTTCTTGCTCTTACTATTTCTATTTTACATCGCAAAATTATTTTAAAATTATCGTATAAAAGCCTATAAGAGTAAGAATAACTTGGACATCTCTCTAAGAATCAGGTGCCACCCACAGAATAAAGTTTGCATCAATACTAGTATTAATCTCAAATAACTCACATTCACGAACTAGCATATTCATCACAGTGAAAAAAGGGATTGCGTCTTCTAGTCACATGATACTTGAAGCAAAAAACTGACTTAATATATGTATATACTTAAGGTCGAACTTGATTATTGCACTTCTTAATCTAAAAAAACTTCAGTTAAATCGCTATATGTCAACGATCTTTGAATTAAAAACATAACCAGTATGCGATTAGAAGTTTAATGCTTCGTAATTGGTTGTTATTAGCAGCTAAATCGCAGGTGTGATTTTATTTGTATTAAGATCGCATGAAGATTTCCACAAAGATAAAATACAGAATTTTACTATTTAAAATGCTAAAAACCTGTATTTTAAATTCTATTAAAATATATATAAAAGGAATTTCAATATATTAGAATCATGTAAACAAATTAAAAGTCGTAATGAAAAATATCCCATATTTTGATCACCACTTTAGATCGTTTTGGAAAAAATTATAGAATGGATTATAAAATTCTTTGACAAGTTATCTATTTTACCTTATTAGTTTCTTTTATAACTAATAAAATAAATACATAATTTTAAGATAACAACTGTTTTTACAATTTTTAACAAAATAGTTGAATCTTTTTAATATTTCATCCTGAATTTCTCATCTCTTTACATTTAATTGGATTTGTAAATTAATTTGAAACTCAGATAATAATTGAAGTAAAATTAAGTCAAATATGCTTTCATCCAGGGAGATAAATATGATCAATATTTTAAGTTGATAAAATAATTAATTTCATAAATAATATTTGAATAAATATGGCAGTACTTTGCCTTTTGAACAAAATTTATTTGTGTATTCCTTGACTAAAAGCGAAACTTTACAAGGAAATGAAATTCAGTTTTAAATATTTTTGAATGAATCACCTAATCTTGAATTAATTTGTCAAAAACTTGATTACATTAAAAGCTGATAATTTAGAGACAACTATTAGAATTTAATTACGAACTTTTTTATTGAATAAAACGTGATAAATGGCATGCTACATTTTCTCGAATAAATATTCCACATGCCTGCTTGCCTGAAATTAGGTAAAAAAAATATCAGAAAGGCATCGCATAAGCTTTAATTATATGCAAAATTACTCAGAAAATTCATTGCATAAGGGAATTAGTTAACCACGTAAAAGGCATCCAATTTCAGGATGTCTTATGTGGTTAACTATGTTGGTTTTATGTGGTTATTATTTTAGTTTTTAATTATTATTTCTTATCCATATGAAGTATCTCATTGCCTATGTTAACAAACATTCGAAGTTTTTTTCGTCATTAATACTCACACATTTTCTGTCCTGTTGAAACTATATTATTAATTGGTTTTTTTATTCCTATACAAAGTTAAATTTAATTAAAAACATAATAGCATTTCTAAAGATTATGTTTCTCAATTTGACTTCCACTTTTTGAATCTATTCAGTTGTTAGCTTATGTGTTTTGCTAAGTCCTTCACAAGCTCATCTTTACGAAATCGGTTAGCAGATCCTCCATAACTTATGGAAATGTAAATCAACAATGTAAATTTTTTTCTTATCCCACAGATACTGAACTAGTATATTTTAGAATTTTAAAATTCCGACGAGAATTCTGTACAAAAAGAAATTAAAACAAAAAAGGCCAAATGTTCCATTCAATTTTTGCTTTTTTACATGAACTACCATTGCTCTTGTCAGTAACAAAATATTCTTTGATAACACAAAAGGTTCAGACAGATTTTAGCCATCTTTTCAATGAAGAAACATTTTTATGTAGGAAAAAGAAGTTCGCAAATAAGCTGGTCGATATGCCTGTGAAGTGGGTACAAAGCTATGACACATCATTTCAGTTTGGATCTGTTTTATAAAGGAAATTGCTCTTTTTAGAAACAAAAAGAAGAATGCACTTAATTGCCATCCATCGTGAAAGAATCCACTAGAAATAAGCTTACAAATCCTATAAAAATATCTCGAAAAAAATATTCATAGTTTGAGGGATTCTGTCCTGCACTTATTCAGCCCTACAAATGGCACGACAGAGTATATTATATGTAATTCGTGGGTAAAACTTTTATAGAACTTCCGTTCATGTAACATGATATCTTATAACATCTTATGGTTTTTTTTCCTGTTGTAACAAACTTCTTTACGAACCAATCGCAATCAGAATTTAATTTCAAATATGAAGCTTTATAATTTCACCAAAGTGTTATTGCTTTCTACTGTAATACCTAACCTTAGAAAAGTGGCGTTTCCAGTTAACAGAGATAATTGTAATTTGCCAAAAGTCACCTACGTCTCGGATCCTTGTGTTAATTAAAGTTTAACCGTTTGAGAGCGGAAGAATACTTACTCTTACGGCAAATGAAGCGCAATAGCGCTTCGCCGCACTCAAACGGTTAAAGAATATTCTCAAATTGGAGTTATTGAGGCAGATGGCTAAAAAATGACACGGAAGCTAAAGTGTTTTCCCCAGCGTACTGAAACGAATTCAAATGCAATAAAAACTCAATATCATTTTAGTGGACTTAAAATAGAAGACAATATCAGAAATTAACAATTCAAAACAGGCATATTTCAAACGTCCATCTTAGAAACTTTGAATTCAATTCTTTACTTAGAATTTGTTAATCCAATGTTTACCATTTCTGAAATTAAAATTTTACTCACTCTTATTCGTATTTCTTACGACATGGTTATTTACTAGAAGTACAGACACAAAATGAAAGAATGAAGCATTGAGATGAGTTAAGATGAGTTAAATGATCCGAATCTTTACATTTGTATGATCTGGGTTAGACAGAGAACATTACATGGGAACCTCACTCTTTCGGCACCCTCTTTAACTGAGCTCGTCTCGAGTATCTGGATTAGTTAAATAAATTTACTATTTACATAATTGAAAGTATGAAATATATTGTAACGTTCTATATCACACCCAGTTTTGGATAGGATGATTACCAAACTAATTAACATTCGCTTCAAAGTAAGGAAGGACAAGAAGTAGAATAAGAACGAGTATTGATTGTATTCATGAGTTTATTTATAAATAACTATTAGAGATAAAATGCATTGCATATTGATAAAATGAATGAATCTGTCTAAGAACCAGTCTAAACTAGTTATATAAGAATTTCATAATTTTCTAAAATAATCTACATTTTATGATATTTCAATGTGAATTCATATTTCCTCTGTATTATTAGATAAGATTTCTTCTTCAAAAATGCAGCTAGGTTACATTTCTAAGAAATAAAAAGTTTCTCATCTTTTTTTTAAATCTAATTTCGTAAAATTTTTAACATGTGTTGACAGTTTGCCTCTTAATTTTGACATGATTCTGAGTATATAGAAAGAAATAAAAAAATATGTACGTATCATTCAAAGCATAAATTCAAGTAAAATAATATCTTTGCAATTTTTAAAAAATGCTTAGGAACTGATGATAGAGTTAAAAACTTTTTTTAAAGTTTCCATATACTCTCTAGCATAAGTATCCAAAAACATCTTGGTACCCAAAATGGCTCTTTTATATATATAAGAGCGGATCTGGAGCAACTCGCCTTGATTTCTACAATTATATCGACTTTAACTTACATTTACATTTCGTAAACCTTTAAATTATTTTAAAAAAGGTTCACATTTAACTAATATTAATTATCAGATGTTCTGGAATCTTAAATTAACTTATTTGTCTTACATAATTCTTTATTGTAAAACAATATCACGAAAAATTATTTTTAAAGATTAGCTATAATATTTAAAAAAACGTTTTTACTTTATTTTTAATAGAGAAACAATTGTTTTTATATATTTTTTTCACAACACATTTCTGGATATAAAATAAATCTGGAATCTACTTTTAATTTCTCTAAGCATGTAAAATAGCTTTGATAACTGTGAAAAAGTTATCTTTTTTAATTTTGTTATCAATAAAAATGTTAAAAATTGTTATATGTTAAAAGTAATTTTTTCAATTTTCGAAATAAAGCATAGTGAAGAAGAAGAATAGGTGTCAAACTGTTGAATTTAAATAATTAGTAGTATTCACACAAAAAATAGATTTCGAACATTTATGCAGCTCCGGAAATTACATGGAGCGGAAAATAATAACTGTGTATATATCATGACTTTGATACAATATATTATTTTTGATAAAGACCAAAGTATGATTTTCTCTTGTATTGACACATGGAGCTGGGGCGTTATAATCTACTACCCAAGGTACAATTTGCCCAATTATCGACAGGAAAAGTGACAATGTTTTATAATTATCTTAATAATTTGTTCGGTGTTTTTTTTCCTTCACATTTGCAAACAAGAAACAGCCTCCAAAAAAATGCTTGAGTTCCGTAATGATAAATTTTAAATGCTAATATTCTTAAATAAAAAAATAAATATAAAGCTACTCATCTTGAAAAATTTTAATTGAGGCAGAGTCTTAAGATAAATGCCAATCTCTCAGTTAGCTTATTTTTTCCTTCTCACGCCTACAGAGGCAATGACACTTTTTATGTAAAAATTCGCGAAAACAATTAATTTATTTCCCGGAAAAATTATATTTTCTTACAAAAACAACAGTAGAAAAAAGGTCAAATAATGTAGTTTGTCATCATGGAAAAACATTTTTAAACGTGATTTTTTTGCCTAAGTAATAAAAGCATGGAAATACTGCTTTTATAATTTAGGTTTCAATTTTATATGTTGATTTTCTTTAAAAAAATTTCTAATCCATTTCGTAAAATTTTATATAAATGCAGGAACAGAAAAAAACAGGGTTTACAAACACACTTTCATTATTGTAATAAAAAGTAAAAAAAATTATTTTGCTATTTTCTACTTTGTTATCTTTAAATTCCATATTACAAATATTAAGGAATATCGGAATACATTTTTTCTCTAATTCACTATCAGATAACGCTTCTCGTACGGAATCAAAGTGTAACAGATGAATCTATTAACTAATAATTAAATTCTTAGAATATTAAAACTACATACAAGCTCACATGAGCTCACCTGTTGCATTTCAAGAAGTAAATAAAAACTCGATTAAAAATTTTCATTTTTACAAACAAAAAGGCGAGATTACGTAGAAGTGCGTTAAAGTTATCACTTTAAAATTTTAAAAATATCACCTCTATTAGATGCAGACGTTCAGACAATGTCTTCATATACACAAATTTAAGGCTTTCAGAATATGAAGAGATATTGAGAGATAGGAAAACACCTCTCGAGTTGGCGTAAACTATCATTCTATCTATCTTTCTATCTACATACCTACATTAAATGTTTACCTATTCTAGTTATATAAATTCTCAGATGAGCATAGAAACGTCATTTATTATATCCTATAGGTTTTTAATAAAAGATAGAGAAGTAAAAAAGAATTCTAAACTAATACAATGTAATAAATTCAAAAGTTCATTGAAATCGCACGATAAAATCGTCCTTTTGTTTAAAAATGCTAAGGTTTATACATAGCAGGTATCCACTCTGGTTATTTCCCAACAATTAATTTCTAAATAATTACAGATTGGCATATACTTTCATACGTAAAAGTACTTGAAACTGAGCAAACGATTATATTTTATGTTGTTTGTAGGGAAATTGATCCATACGAAAAAATTATGAATCTTAGAATTCTATACAATCCTTCAATTCCTTCAGTCCAATTCAGTAAAATATTTTTCATTCGTTGAGATTCTAGATTTTAAAAAATTGTGATCTCCAACGACTAAAACTATTTGATTTTTGGAGCTTTATTGACTTAAAATATTAAAATTAGGAGCTTCTTAACTCGGTCATTTATGATTAAAAAAAAGCGATTTGATTTATTTCGTTTTGTTGAAAATGTTAATGTGTCAATAATATTTTTTAAGATGATTAGAAGTACTGAATGGTTTAGTAGAAATTTGGAAACACAATTTTTCAAAAAATACATTTATTGACTTAAAAATATAAAATATGATGATTTGTATTATTTAAAACATTTTTCTATATTGAGGAACATATTAATTTCTAAAAGTATAAGAATTAGCTATTGGATTTTGATTAAATCTTGCGTTTTCCTCATACATAATGTATCAAATATAAAAACAACATATCTGCCTTTTAATAAATGAAGTTCCACAAATTAATTCATCATTTCAAGAATATTGTGCTTCTTTAAAAGTGTATTTTTAGTACAGTTATCTACACCAAATTAAAGCATAAATGCCCCAATTTTATTCTTTTACAATAAGAAAGGTCCCAATTAAGCGAAATAGAAATTCTAATATTTTCATTTCAAGACATTTTTTTATCTTGAGAATGTTAGCATATCATTTTTAATATTTGAAAAATTAGAAAAGAATTGGAGGCATTTATGAAAACAGAAGATTTGAACTGTAGAAAAATATATATAGTAAGTAATATCTACATATTTTATATATAGGTATGACTAAATATAAGTGTTCATATCTTTTGATGATACCTGATAATTCTATTAAATGAATATTAATGTATCGTGTTCTTTTAATTAAATATATCTATTAGATTTTGCAATATACAGATTCAATTTTTGTTAGAAATAAATAGATATTTTGGTTTATTAAATTCTAAAACTTTTGAAAAATAATCGACCTTAAAAAGGATATTGAAATTCTTTTTTGAAAAATAAATTCCTTATGTGAGACAAAGTATTTAAGCCATTTAAAATTTTGTACTTTAATGTTTCTTCTTCTTTGATTAATTATGATTCTAATTGACTTCATGTTAAGAATTAATTTTAAAAATCCTAATTTGCCAAGAAATTCTCCTTAATTTGGTATACTTCAACGATAAAATGTGAGCAAAAGTAATTACCTCAATTTTTTAAAAAATATATCTTTGAGGTCTATTTGCAGTTATTAATATAAAATATTAAATTTGAATTTTTTAGAGGCAAAAAAATAATTGAAGGCGTTTTCCTAAATACATATTTGTCAACTACTTTTTTGTATCGTAATAATTTCGTTTCAATTTTTCTTTTTTTTTCTTTCAATGTCTCAAAAATAAAGTAATGAAAGATTATTTATTTAAAAAGTTTTGAGTCGTAAAAGAATCCCTCAATATGTTGTAAATATTTTTTAATTTTATATATTTTTTTAGAATTTTAAAAAAATGTATCCTTGAATCTTCTACAATTTGTATGAAACATGAAATGCAATAATATTCCTTTTTTATATAAAATCTGTTCCATCCACGCCCTTTAAAGAATTTTTACTGCACTTGAGTGTTTATGGGAATGTCTCAGTAACACTTCCCACATAATCAGTCAGGGACGCTAATCATCATGACTGTCTGTTAATACAGTGATTAAGGGATATAAAAGAAGAATTTTTATTATATTTAAAAAGCAGATGATTATGAAAAAATGGAAATAATTGGCCAATAGAATTGTTTTATGGTGTTTTGCCTTGGGAAAATATTTACAACCATAAAAGAGCTCTCCGACCTGCCATAACATCCGAGAAAAGCAGAATGATCATTATCATCACGACCGCCTTCTCGTAGAAACTATGGCTCAAAGGTTATCATTAGCCGTGGTGCATTCTCTTCTGTAAAAGATATGTGAAGGAAGAAGAAAGTCCGCATCAGGGAAGCGAGGACCAACCGCCGTACCCAAAGCTTCTAATCTCTCTCTTTGGGGGTATCCCCCAAGAGATGTATATGTAAGGAGTAGATCTACCCTATGAAGTTATATGTAATATAACTGATTAAATAACTGCATCCTCTAAACCAAACATCCACTAAAGACTATCCGAAAACTACGCACTCTTCCATTTCATTAAGTGATCATCACGTCCAGGAAATTCTTCCTTTGTTTTACCAAAACTTTGTATGAGATTTTTGAAAGACCTAACATCAACAAAATTTCATTTTATACATGTATAACTAATGATCACAAACTGCGTCTCATTGGAGCAAAATGTTTCAATTGACTGAATAGAATAGAAAATTGACTGAATGAATAGAAAAGATAGACAGGAAATACTAGATTGATTTAACGAAGTTATTGGCTAATAGTAATTTCCTAAATTTGGCATTTTTGTTTTAAAAGTTAAAATCTACCTTGAAATGTCAAAGTATTGAAATAATGAAAGTAAAATTTGCCGTAGTATTTATTATCGATCCTCATAAAAAATTCATTGGTGACAAAGGAAAATGTGTTATATAAATAAATGAGAGATGTGTTAAAATAAAATTAAAAGTTTTCTTATATATTATTAATTCATTTTAAAAGGTAGGTTTCTTTTACAAATTTGATTGCTTATTAATCGTATATTTATATATCTAAACTCTCAAGCTTACTTTAATAAAGTTTTTTTTAAAAAAATCTGTTCTTTATGGCATTGCTGTGTGTTATATATGATATCTTTATACATGCATTTAATTCAATTGGTTCATTAGATTGTGATATTACAGCATGATCTTTAGAGTACATAAATGCCAATAGCATCAACTCTTTTCTTTTATCGAGGAAATATGAATCTTCCAATACCGGCTTAAAACTAAATATTTCAGATAAAGCAATTTATTTATTTATCTTGAATCAATACTAAGTATAGCAACTGAGAGGAAGGTAATCGTAATATTTTTTAAGGATTGTCAAGTTTTCATACATGCAGCGATAGTAAAAACCTTTGTCCTGAAACTCAACAGAAATCTATAGGAAGAAAATTTTCTCAAGAAGAACAGAATAGACTGTGGCTTAAGTATGGAGCTTTACATGTGAAAATGAGGCTTAAATGGTTCCCTGAGTTCCTCGACTACATCCGAGTAAAAGAGATATTGTGTGATCAATTTGACCATTGAATGAATGAGTAGCGGTAAGAAAAAAATGGCGAAGATCGAAGAAAGACTCGAAACAGCTTCCATTTCCTATTATTTGAGCTTTTTTGCAGGGGATTACATTTATTTAATTTCAGTTTTTCCATCTTTTTACTTTTTAAAAAATATTAATCTTTATAAAACGTTAAATTTTAAATAATTATAATCTTAATATGCGCAAAACCGATCCCTTGATATCATATTGCTATATGTTCCATAAAGAATATTTTGTAAAGATCTCCATAACAAGAGTACATTTCTTATTTTCTTTAGCAAAATTACAACACTAACATATGATTGTTTGCATAAAACAATATCTTGTTTATACTGATTGATTGGTTAGTTTTTGAAATTATAGTAACCTGTACAAATTGTTTTTGTTTTAGTTTTTAGAGCAAAAGTAAGATTTCAGGCTTTCAAATTATTTAGAATCTCCACAAAAATATATCTTTCAAAAGCAAATTAATTACTTAAAAAGTGCAATTTTTTCTTTAATATTCTCCCTTTTAGTCTTTAATTTATAGTTCTTTTCGGTAAATATCATGAAATAAAATTTTTCTCAAATACCCTCCTCCACTTCAAGTAAAAAAAGTTTAATTGAATTAATCGGCAGACAGAGGAAAAGGACTGAAAATATTGAAATAATTGCTGCATATTGCCACTGAAAATATTATATTGCAATCTTATCAAATTCCAAAATTGTAGCATGTTATAAATACAGAAAAATAGATTTAAAGAATTGCATTCTATCAATGAGACATGCTAAATGAAGGCATATAAAAGAGGTTATAATTACTTTAATTTTTTTAATTAGATTAAATATTTTGCTTCCCACAAGCTTAGCTTATTAAAACTGCTTTTGGCAAACAAAATATTCATTGACCTTATATTTAATATTTTGCTTCAAAAACATTGAGCTTTAATATCTCTGTAAGATGAAGTTTATAGAAACTTGATATGAGCTCTTAGTTTTCATGCATGCAGAGATAATAAAATCATTTCTCTTTCCGCTCAAATTAAGTTTATACAAAGAGGCGCTTCTTAGAATGACTAAGTCTACAGCTTTGTATCTAACACAGCAACTCAATGGCGGCTGGTGCATTGTAGTCTCTGGAATTCTGTCAACGCAAACGAGCTGTCCAATCCCATCGAAGCATCCAGAGCCATTGAATGGCGATAATCACGGCAGTAATGAGCTAGGAGCTATAGGTTCAGTGAAACAATCGGTGCTCACTCGTGTCCTTGCATGTGGTTGCTCTTTCTTGTTTTGGCCCATTGTATTAATATAAATATTTAAAATAGTCTCCAGTAGAAGTTAACTGATAATGCAGAAATAATTATATTTTAAGTAAGCAAAAAAAATTTTAGGTACAGAATTATTTTATAATTTTTAAAATAATTTTTTGGTTAGAATAAAGATGCAATGATATTAGGGATTCTGCCACTTTTCCAAAAAAAGTAAAGTTTAATTATAGTACAAATCTAATTAGTAATGTCCGCGTTAAATATGCATCAAATAACTTCTCCAAGTTATAAAAGTTTCTCTTGTATCTGAATTTATTACTATACTTTATATCATATGCTAATACCTGGAAAATGCCGCAAATTAATCGTTATAATTAGCTTAATTATCAAGATAGAGAAAATCTGAATACATTTATTTGAATAAGGAAACCCATCAACTTTGCAAACAGGATTTCCACTTTACGAACAGGATTTTTTGAAGGGAGAAAACTTATCAATAATTGGACAATCCGGCGTATTCTCCTTTAATTTAATATCAGTCTTAGAAATGTCAGGTGCACGAGCGTAATGTATTCTTTTCTTCATGGACCGTGCTTAATGGGTGCAAATGAAAAGGTATCCACGTTAAATTAGGAGATATGTTCATCCCATATACTACTTATGGCTTACACAGTGTGCGATTTTTTTGTCTTAAATTTCTTGTACTTTCATCATTAAGAATAACACGATTGAAAAATCGAATAAGCATTTGATATCTCTTCTATCATCCAATTGCATACAAAACTTAATGATTGTCTACAATTTCGGCATCAAGATTTTATACTGAATTCCATTTAAGCAACTAACTGTATTTTTTAATTATCACTTTTATGCATACACGAAGGACAGACAGTGAATATTTCAGTGTATTTGTACAAATTTTAATAGAAATCTGCAATTTGGTGTAAAGAATATATAGCAAAATTCTTCTTCCAAACTAATCACATTTCCCAATTTCACATAGTGTCAAAAAAGACAGAAGAACCGAAAAGCTGGCAGTCATAATTCCAAAAATATTTTTAGATTTGGTAAAGTATTTCGCCTTTTAATTCAGGAAGCTCTAGAGATTACTAATTATTTGAATTCTAGTTTTCTCTTTTAATGTACTTTGCATGCGAGAAACTAAAAAGATTTAAATCTATGCTATTTCTATAGACAAACGTTGGCATAAGAAATATTTAAAATAATTCATGAATTCCAAATCTTTATTGATAGGTAGATATATATGCTTTTAGATATGTGTTAACTATCTTTGAACCAAGATCAGATGATGCCGGTGACATCTCAACAAGTATACTATTGTTAAAAAGTCCTACTTTAACGCAGGGAATTTTGCTGTCTCGAATCGGCCTATATCGAATCCTCAAGGATTACGACTTAAATGAAATCTGGCTTCGAAACAGAACTATGCAATATGTCACTTATCCTTACGGGTGTTCGGTCAGATGAAGGGGGAGGGGGGATTAGTGCGTATAGTTAAACAAAATAAACATTTATATCATCATTTTCAATGATTTCTGATATTATAGAGAAAATTGAGGAAGCAGTATTATTTTTTAATTAACATCTATTTTGTCAGTATAATCGTGAAAACTAAATTTACATATGTTTTATTTTTAAACTTATAATATACATATTTAATACAATAATCAGATTCCCTAAAACAAGACTCAGAGTATATTTTAAAATATAAGTTTATATAAAGAAAAATCTCAAGAAAATGCCGAATAAAAGTTCTACTTTTCTTTTTAAAAATATTTTTACTTATTTCAAATAATATAAAATGTAATATATGTAATTTTAATTTTTGAAAATTTAAATTGCATTCAGTCTGTTAAATGAATATTTTTTGTAAAAAAAATGTATTATTGTATAAAACCGATGAGATATTTTTTTATAGTTTTACCATTATCTTTAAAAAGCACAATTTTTCTAGATCAGATCAATGCGTCAGACATGCTTTTTCAACAATGAGGTGACAAAATGATATAACAAAAAATGAATACGTTTTAGAAATAAATTATAAAAATCTTTGATATTTATATAGTAATCGTAGATAAAAAAAAGAGCATTTTATTTGAGAATTCAAAACAACTCATATTAACAGCTGTACCTAATGAAGTGCTAAACCAACTTTTTTTCATTTCACTTCTTGGTCCAGCAATCCATAAAAAGGAAAAACTTGAACACAAAATTGTAACCTTTTCTGTAACATATATGATTTAAGAAGACAAGAGATGAAAAACTTATCCCTATTTAAGAATTGAATAGGAATCGATGAACAATTTTTTAACCACATATGCTTATAAAAACGCCATTTATCTTCTCTCGATAAAATTTCAAGGCTTCAAAGCATTTCTAGAGACAGGAGGTTACTGAAAATGAAACATAATTATCTGTAAACGCTATGGGTTACCGAATGTATACTTCGCATTTTCTTCTTTTTAATATATTTATTCATTACTACGCCGTTCAATTTTAATTGACTGAATTAATTATCTTTAAATCGAAAAGAGTTTAGCGAAAGAGACGAGAAATATATTAGAGATGATATTGATGGATCTGATATTAGGATTGAAAAAAACACAGCCTTCATAAAGGGCTATTTTTTATGACAGGCTAGAAATCTTTTGTGGAATTCTCTTGTAAATGATCTCTAGAGGTGGTGTTGAAAGTAAATACGATTTTCGCTTGTCTCAGCGAACATGTTCGATGGAATCACCGAGTTTAATGGAGCTATTTCTCTCCTATCAGTAAGACATCTATGGTTCGTCTCGCAGAAACATTTTCCTCTGCATTTTATTCCTTTTGTCATATTAGCTGTATGGATGACTAATTGCAGTCGTTCCGATACTATTTCTGTGGCAAGGCGTGTAAGCTGTCAAAGTGGAAAGTAACAGTTAGTGAGATCTGTTGATCTCCTGGATTGTGTTGCGTAATGTAATTGCAGAAAGGTCGTATTTTATTTTCTGTCTGGCAGCAAATTGTAGCAGATAATAAAAGAAAGCAGAGAATAAAAATAAATATTGAAAATAAAACCGTTTACAAAATAATGCTATTATTAATGTGCTACAAAGTATTTTTTTAATCAAATACAGAGTTATTCAAACAGAAGGAGCAGGTTTAAAATATTTATTTCTAATGATCAGCTATAAATAGGGACATACGATATACCATTAGAAAAAGGAAAGGTCCTGTTTATTTTTAAAATTTTATTTTGGGAATTCAGTAATTGTGACACTTTTATTTCTTTACGAAAACATATCGTCGCCTCAAGAAAAGTTGTTTTGTGTGCTGCATCTCACAATAAGTAAAATCATTTTTGCAATGTCGTTGTAAGTTCGTCAAAGAGCAACCTCGTCATAAACAAATTTACAGTTCGTATAAAAAATGTGTTGATGATGGTCACTTATGCACAAGGAAAAGTAATGGTCATCCTCGCACATATGAGGGAAATGTTGAGGATAATTAGAGACAACAATGCTCAATCTCAAAATGTTACAATTCTGTCGAAAAACCAATTACAAACAATTATTATTCTGAAATACGTCCCGTACGAGAAAAGTATCTTATATCCATTTCGTAAGTTGTTGAATATTTAAATAACATATAATACGTAAGGTCGTATAGACATTGGAAATAAAAATCTATAGTAAAAAAAATCCTTCAGAAAGAATGACAATTAGAATTAACTCTTGTAAACCGTCAGTAAAAAATTTCATGATCTTTCATGTAGAAGATTCCCATATAAAAATTTAAACTATCATTCTTGGAAGAAACCTGTAGATGAGCGGTTAGAAAATATCACTTATTTTATAATTTTTTTAATGTGAGCATGCTTATTTGTATTTCATCACTCCATTTAAACCTTTAATGCAAAAAGCAGTCTGAAAAGTCAGTAAATCTGTGACAAAGTTCTTCCCAACACCACTTCCTGAACACTTTCCTTGAGTACTCCCAAGACTTGTTGATACAGTTTCAAAGTTGCTGTCTATTTAACCCTTTCAAAGGCCATGGGAAGAATGCTTCCCAACAAATTTATCAATTTTCTAATTAAGTTCTATAGATGGACATAAGTTCTGACGCGTTCTTCAATTAGAAGGACACTTAAAAGTTTCAATGCTTTATCTCACACAAAATGCCGTGTTTTGATTGGTTGCTTAGTTATTAATCAACCGAATTAAATTCATATAAGTTAAATGTATCACTTTTCTTAAGGCAATCTCAATCCTACAAATATTTTACATACCATGGCTGGAAAAAAATGTCCTTTTAAAGGGTAAATAGTGCCATTTCTGTATTTGTAATATTTCGAACCACTTACAATACTACACTGCTTAAAACATTAAGGGAAGCAAGCAAAAAATCAAGAAAACCATGCTAGACAGCCACGTATCGGCATACAATGGGTAGTACACGCGTATCCATGCGCAATACAGAGAAAAAAATTGAACAATGTGGAATTAAGCTTTAATTCTTTGAAAATATGGAAAAAACATGAAAAGATGATTTAGGGCAACAATTTGGTTACATGTAAACGATAAAAAAAGGCTCTGAATAGACAAGATGCATGAGTTTTAAAACGGCATGTGGTCTCCTCGAACAGCTAAGACTGCTGCACACCTGTTTGCCATGGATGCGATGAGGTTATCGATCAGACTTTGGGGAATACTGTTCCATTCCTCAAGAAGTGCAATCTCCAAGTCTGGGACAGTCACAGGCAGCCTTAGCCGTGCAGCAATGCTTTGTCCGAGCATGTCCCAAACATGCTCTATTGGATTAAGGTCAGGAGAGCACGCTGGCCATTCCATACGCTGTATTGTTTCAGTTTCAAGCATGTTCTCCACCAGACGAGCTCTATGCGGTCGGGCATTATCATCCTGGAAAATAAAGGAATCGCCAATGGCTCCAGCGTAATGGATGACATGAGATCGCAGTATCTCGTCTGCATACCTGCGGCCTGTCAAAGTGTCATTCCGAATGATATGCAGGTCCGTACGTCCACCTATGCTGATTCCACCCCATACCATCCAACCAGCTCGTCTCTATTGTGACCTTTCACGAACGAATACGGGGTTATTTCGAGTGCCCCTCTCCCGCCATGCTAGAACACGTCGAGTATCCCACTCCAGACTGAATCGGGACTCGTCTGTAAACAGCACTTGGCTCCAATCATGTTGCTGCCAATCTCGATGTTCATTAGCCCATTTTCTTCGGGCCGCACGGTGGCGTGGGCTCAACGAAATGCAGACCATTGGCCTACGTGCATAGAGCCCTCCTCCTCGAAGCCTATTACGTACTGTTTGGCTGGTCACCCTTCGTCCTATTGCCAAGAACAACTGTCTTTGCAGCTGAGTAGCATTCTCTGTTCTGTTTCGACGGGCTGTTAACCGTATATACCGGTCATCAGTTGCTGTAGTGGCGCATGGTCGACCTTGCCCTGGTCGACGTCTAACATTTCCTGTTTCTTGGAATCCGTGACACTCCGTTGTGTTTGGCCTGATTCCAGTCGACCTATGACACGCCATGCCATGGATTCCGGTAAATCACGTTGTTCAGACATTCTCATAAGCTTGTCTCAAAAACAGAAAGGCTGCGCAATCAAATTTCACAGTTACGGCAATAAAACAGACGTTTCTGCAACATCCCGATTTCTGACCTTATCTCCTTTTTCTGGTTTTTGATGAACTTTGATTTGCATATAAAGTTTTCTTCCGTTTCCTGGCAGGCTGTAATTTATGGATGATTCATTTTATATTACTTATTGGTAGGCATCTTTGCGTAATTCTGTTAAAACCATGTGCTCCCCTAATTGTTTTGAGCAATGTATTTGCGCAAATAGACTACTGAGCAATGGTAAAATGAGTATTCTATTAAATCTGTATTGTGCGTTTTATTTGGGATGTCCTTTTCTTTCATTTAATTCACAGTAGAAGAGCCCCTTATAGAAGTCCTTCCCGATTCCATATTCCATTCCAGTAATAAACTGTTTTCATATACCTGACCAATTCTGAAAGTTTGAAAATGTTTTTTCGACACTCTTTGTATACTTACAAAGTTTGCCTAATAAAAACAAAAAGGTCAGTAGAACTCTTTGGAGTTATGTTATATACTAACAGCTATTAAAAAAACTTTCTTTTACCCCCCACCGCCATTTACAATGTTAAATATATAGCAACCAGTTTATTTTATGGATTCTTCAACAAACTTATAGCTTTTAATGAAGTTTATGATGATGACATTGATTCCAATATTTTTATTTTTTAGAAATGATGATAAAATAACACTAAATTTTGATTAATAATCCAATACAAAATTTTGATTTGAGAAATTATGCATTCAAAAAACTGAAGTGTACTATAAAAGGAAAAAGCTGGAAAAATGTTTGAAATAGCTTCAGATTAAAAAATTAATCTATGTATTTCATGCTGCATATACTGCAATGAAAATATTCGAGGTATTTTACAAAAACAACAGGGAAAGAAGTGTATAATTCATATTTTGGCTTACCTATTTTCGACTTACAGCCATGAAATCCTGAAACTTTCTTTCTTTTCAGCTTTCTTTCATTATCGCTATTTTGGATGAAAGGAAATAGTAATTTTTTTCACCCAAATGACAGAATCAACACAGATAAGGTAAAACATATAGAAATTGAACTTAAAAAGAGAAATTTCAAATTCTCCTCCAAGTACCTTTTTCATTGTCGGTTTTCTGTAACATATTCACATTTTGTTACGAAATTTTTATAATTTTTTTTTATTTTGATAAAAAAGATAATTCATTTTACTTCTTTTGTTATAGTGAAGAATTTTTAATATCAATATTTTTTACATTTTTAGAATACAGTAGTTTTAATAATTCCGGGTTTTTAGGGAAAAAATATTATCTTTGTTTACTTTCAAAATTTATAAAATAATTCATGTATACCGAATATTACTTTAATTCATTGCTTTAATTTTAATCTTCTGTTATTTAAATTCATATACATTTTTTATGTTCAAAATATGCTTACGCAATTTTTTCCTTCGTTATTCTTAATAATTCTTGTATTCTTAGATTATACAAGAATTTTGTTTAAATTGCTCATAATCTGTTTCTAGTTTTGATGGGAAACTCTATCATAGTTACAAAAATTATAGTTACAGGAGAATAAAATGTTGAATTTTTTTAAAAAAATGTTTACTTCCTTCAAACTATGTGAAAGAATTCTAGGCAACGTTTTAAAATTTGATTTTTTAAATGGGGCTTTGAACTTAATCTGCAAAAACTTGTTCCAATTATAATAATCACAAAATGAAATAAAAAAATGAAATGTGTACGACAAAATGCATGCCATATATATTGCAAATTGTCTTTTTAAACTCGCTCCATCGTTTTCTTCCTTCCATCGACAACTATTATATTTTTTCAGGGCAACGCTTTCTCCAGTACCCTTTTTTATATATATTTAAATGGTTACCTTTTTTTAAAAAGTGGCAAACATTTCCCAAATTTTCGTAAATTTTGTCTATGTCTTAGGTACATATCAGGTTTATACTTTTCCCAATGACTTGAGGTTCGATATTCATGCATCAGCCTTCAAAGTAGAAAAAAAAATTTAAGTACTCTTTGCAAAAAAACCACCTTTGAAAATTTTGCATAGCAAAGCATCAGTGATTTATTGTATTTCCTTTAGTTCATTTGTATCAAACGGTAGAAAATTCCAGAGACTAAGATTTGCTGCTTGTTACAGGTTACTTATTAATCTCAAATTTATTCTCTGTCTTATCAAAAAATATTTCAGTGATAGTTTCTAAATAAAATATTATTTGGTCCGGATTGTAGCTAAAAACATTTTAATGATTTTTCTCATTTACTATCGAATTGATACTCTGAAAATTGCATGATGGGATGCAATATAAAATCATCTAGCTTTAACTTAAAACCATCTATCATCTATATAATAAAATATAAAATCATCTAGCCAAAAATAAGATACCAATAAATAAATTCTGCATTCATATGCTTAATAAAAATAATCTTTAAAATTATACTTTTATTAGTGTACCAAAAATCTAATCTTTTTTTTTTCCTACTTTAGTCTTTAATTTATTTTAGTTCATAATTATAATCATTAAAAAAAATTAATAATTTTTAATTCTCTACAGAGTATTACAATTCGTATGAAATGAAAATTAAATTTACCGAGTAATTGATAATTAATTTCTGAACATATTTATATAATCAGCGAGACTAACTGCACAAAATATGAAAATTCTATCATATCAGAAGGGGGTTGAGAAATAAAAATTGAGGAATGGTCTTTATTAACATAAAACTGAGTTATATTAAAAAATGACTAGACAGAGTCTCGGTTTAATACTGCGTTAAATACTTTTGGAGACTGACAAACTTATTACACCACTTTCTCAAAGCTTAATGGTCTGGCAACTTGGAACTTAAAACCTATTGTCCCTTCAGATTCGCCGCATATATGACCCAATAGCCCATTATCGTTGTTTCGGTCGATTCTCTCATAGATCAATAATATCGTTACCTCTCCTCCAAGACATGACATGCATAATATGTTTGTACAACGCTTTATTAGTATTTCCAATAATTCTGAAGAACATCCACTAAAAAAAAGGTTACAAATTGAAAAATCGGGTCACAAACATTCGATCTACTTTTACGGTAAATTGAAGATTTGGGAAGGGACCTTGTTGGCCATCATTTTTTTATCGTTCTGGTTACATAGCTGGTTAACACAGATGTAAGTACTTTTGAATGGATAAATTAAGCAAATTGGCATTCATGGTTCCTAAAATTTCATATGTAATGACTGAAAATTAGGTAAGTTCAAATCATGTCAAAACAAAATTGCCGAAAACGAACATTCCTGGAGATTTATTTCCAATTAACAGGTTCAAATCAGTTAACTTTCATTGAAAATTACAAAAAGTCGCAGTTCCACCAATCTAACAGCAAAAGTCAAAAAAATAGTTCTCGAGGTTATATCGCAAGTGGCGGTAATTATCTGCGTCCTTAACTTCATTAGTTTTTATTCCAAAATGCATTCCACCTCAGCAATAATCTAATGCTTGGATGAAAATAATCTGAAACCTCTTTAAAATTCCAGTTTGTTTAGAGCTTTGGCATCTATCTCGATTATGAACAATGTTTTAACTAAACTAAATATGCATCGTTTTGTTTAGCTCATATTTATTTTATTTTTATTTTATTCTTCTTATTTGTTATTAGATAATGTATGCATTCATAAAGATTTTTTATTCCAACATTTTTCTCATGACTTATATTTCGTTTAAATCCCTTTGTTTTTACACGCTACATAGATCTACGAAAATTAGGAATTGCCGTGAATGTTTTGGTAATTTGGTGGGTCGAAATAATCTCTTGTTTTTTATAATAAGTTTTGCAGTTTTCATTTTGGAGAGCCATGATATGAATAAGCTGATAAGTTTTTGGAAATCTATAATTTTCTTCATTGCTTTCCTGTTGTACAATCCATTTGTTTTCTGTTTGAACAAATTTTAGATCTTGTCTTCACTTATCAATGGACCGAAGGAATGAATAAAATTCCAAGAATGAGTTTGGGGACTTAGGAAATAAGTATAGAAACTTATTAAAATACAAATCGAATTTTTTGATGATTATATTATTTTATTTTTATATGTTTCATATATGACAGGGTGAAAGTGTGTATAATAATATTTAATGACATTTATTTTTTTTTCATAAAAAAAATCAGGAAGAAATGTTGTTATTTTTTTGCCAATCTAATATTTACATTTATTAAATTTCTGTTAAGATTCGTTTAAAACTCTTCTATAAAATATTTTAATGCAAAACTTCTTGCTTTGCTCTAAAATAAATCACTATTATTCTAATTATATAATCACGTTTTTAATAGTTAGATTTCCCAATATATTTATAAACATTGACATATTAAAAATTAGCAGAATTTTTAACAATAAATATATTTAATGAGATAATTAATTGGAATCAATTTTCTTCTCTCTTCTAGAAAATTTTCAGTTTCGTTTGATTATCGGTATTTAGCAGGATCCAAAAAATATATTTTTATTTGAATATTTCAATTTTAAACAGAGTGAAAATTGATATCTTGAATGTTCAAAATGAAAGCTATATTACTTATAATAAACTAACAAAAGAAATATTTTTTGCTTATGTAATCGTAAATGGAAGCGGTACTTCATAATCCATTACTCAAAACTTATTTAAATCTAATTAATGACAAGAAAGGTGACAGTGTGTTTTATTCTTTCGTTTTACAGTTAGAACTAAAAAAAGATCTCAAAAAAATTCTTGAGTTTCAAAAAGGTAAATCCTAAACGTCACTTTACTTTTATGAAAAATAAATACCAGGCAGTTCATTATGAAAAATCTTAATTGAAATAAAATTTCAAGATGCACATCAAAGGGGTATTTTTTTTATCTCTTGGGGTTTTTTTCTTCCCTTTTACCGGCCTGTAAGAGACATGTTGACGTTTGACACTCTTTTTGTACCAAAATCTAAGAACGTTTCTATTATTTATTGGAAAGAAAAAATATTTCCCTTCAAACTCTGGACAGATACGCTTTCTTTTATTCTTATTTATTGTTAGACAGACAGAAAGTTACAAGAATCTTCAAAAACAGGAAGTCTGCAGTTATGTATACCTTTTCTCGATATAAAATGTCATCTTTTATCGGATTTTAAAAATGCCATCATGGGAGTGTGTTTTTTATAATTCGATATGTTTGACTTGGTCAAAAGGATTATTAAAACATACTAAGGTTTTAAATTTATAAGTTTTAATCATGGATCATTGGCTTATGTAAAATTGTCATCATAATAAATTGAATAGAAACAATTTTTAAAACATGTTTTTATTAGTGTGCTTAGAATTAAAGTATTTTATTTTGATTATGTTCTACTTTTCAATCTTTAAATTATTATTCACAGTAAAGTAATAAATGCCAATGATCGGATCTAAGCTTATAGAATTCAAATTTAATCAGATTTAAAAATCCAAGTTGAATTGTGTTAAATCATTCATTTATAATGAAGTAATGAAAATGTTAAAATAGCACTTTGACGTCGACAATACACAGATGGAAGCAATCAGGAATGAAAATTCTATTAATAAATATCTTTTTTGCATGCACATAATATGTTGTACAACTGCATATTCAACGAATAGAAGAATGCCTAAATTGCATTATTTAACGAATATTTTTAATGGTATTAAAGATATTTTTAATATTATACATAAATGGAATAATTTTTATCTTAAAAAATTAATATATAATTTCACTATTCAATTTAATGCTTTGAAAGAATTTGGTAAGTTTATCTTAAATAATTTCTAATCTAAAATATTTTTTCAATTACAACTAAAGAAGCCAAAGACACTTCTCTGAAGCAGAATAACTATTTTGATAAATTTAATTTTCAACTACAGGCAGTTCGTGAGATAAATTAATTCTTTAAGTCCTTCCTAAGCTAATTATTTTCTAATTTGAAATTATAAATAGGTGATAAAATGAATGAATATTTGAAATAAGAGAATAACTTCATTCATCAGAGGATCCCCCCCCCCGCTCTTTGTTGAAATATACATTCGCTGGGGCATATAATATAGTGTACGACGTTTAAAAAAACATGAAACCATTTCTCAGTAAGAACTTCCTTTGATTCTGAAGATGTGACGGGCGATGTAATTCAGACTAGAAGTTGAAATGTAAACGTCGTCAAAATGTTCAATAGCATTCAAGTATGAGCTTTGAGATATCATACTTCATTCTTGTGCTTTTGGAACCATACTTGAGCACATCGAAGAGTGTGAGCAAGAAAGCTGTCATTTGAAAAAGCTTCTGCTTTCCAAAGTTCAAAATTTGGACAAAACTTCCACACAATCTCCGATAAAAATCCTCTTTAATTCTCATAAATAAAGCTGGGTCCCGATCTCACCAAGATATCACAAGTAATGCCACCGAGCAAAAATCTGTAGGTTCTCGAGCGGCAAATAATTGTCAGGAGTACAGAGTCATAGTAAGTTTATAAGTTAAGGATTCGTTAGACCAAACGAATATCCATAGGAACGAAAATTTTCATTAAATAATTCTCTCTCTCCTAGATATAAGTTCAGGTGAGCTGAAGAATGCTGGTGTAGTTAGGCAATGTTATGTGATATCACAAGATGTGTATGAATATCTCCTCTGTCAATAGTATTGGTAGCAGAAAATTTCCTCATGATTTTGGTTCAATTAAAATATTGCTGTAACTGCTCATTTCAGATGCTATCTAAAGCAATGACTTCCTGTTTCTCAACTAACTATGCACCTCACCCCGTCTATCCGTTAGCGATAGTTTAATACCTCTCCCTTCCCTCCTTATGCACTAACGGAAATGTCAAACTACTTTTCGTGTAGCCATCATAAAGGTCGTTACCATGTTCAATGAACTCCCTCAAATTTTGAGACTCCCTTCGTCCAAGTTCCAACAAAATGCTTTTCAACAATTGAAAGGTTGACTGCAAAAATGATATAGCTCCTATCTAAGGGAATTCGTAGTTACATGAAGTATCGAGTAATTTAAAAAAAACACCTTGTTCATTTGGGGAGAGAAAAATGTAGCTAAAATCGTTAGTTTCCCTGTCACTCAAGCGATGCAGCTGTTTGTCTCATTAGTTTGCTGCAATATAGATGTAACTACTCGTGCTACCACCACTTCTCACCATCCATCTGCTTTGGAAACACTGAAAAAACGTACAAGGAAAGTAGAAAGAGTTTTTCTACCGTGTATACATTCTGGTGTAGTGATGACAAGAGAAAAGTTTGTTGTTACTAAAGTTACACAAATAATGATTTTCTTCGTTGACTATTAAAAGATTTCTATCTGAAAACCCCTTCCATCACTTTTAACGGTAGCAAAAGGGGAAAAGTATTTTATAAAAAATATAGAGTTTTTACTTATGAGAAATCCCAAATTAGTACAGAAAACATCATATAGAGAGGGTGTTGGCCTACTCAGTAACAAGACAGTAAGAAGATGCAACATCCAAAACATTACCCTATTAATGTTAGACAATATTCAACCATCTTACTCTCCAATTCTTCCACTTAAAAGGCCAAAATATAGAGATTTAATAGAACTACACAAATACTCTCCCACAAAATGATATATAGTTCCGCGATGGCCTACAGCCCGACGTTATAGATTGTGTGATGATTAAAGGGAATATAATTTTTTTTGTTTTTAAAGTCAAGTAGTATATATATATATATATATATATATATATATATATATATATAATGATAATATTATAGTAAACTGCATCTTTATTCTAAAATATTTTTCATAGAGGTAGACAGACTATTTATTTGGTTGTCAGAAAGTAGCTGAAACATGTGCCATGTCATGTGGAAAATATATATTTTCATGTGAAAGTAATGTCATAATATGTAGGAAAAATTAATAAGATTGATCAAAAGCGAAATCTTCGTATATGTTGGAATTTAGAATTTTCAAACGCTTTTTACGGCTTTCCGCAAACTTCAATAATTGGAGCTACCTCTTTTTTGTTGCAAACCCTTCAATTATATCTTTTCGGAAACCCGCTGGGTTTAGCATAACAGGATCTTATATTAAGATAGGCTTATGTCTATAACAGGTCAGAGAGATGGATAGTTTCCTTTTCTACGCCCGCTCGTATAGGAACTAGTGGCTAATGGCACCATAGGTATAAAATATAATTTTTTCACAATTTTGGGCTTTACTGGTTAATAATAAAAACAAGTAATTTTAATTACATATTTATAAATTTACAATATTTTTTTTAAATCATTGATTCTTAATGATAAAATATTGTCTTAGATCCAAAACTGTCAACTTAGTCTGACTGTTATTTTTAGAATTGTCTCATTTAAATATAATTCGTGTCAAGAAAAATAATAAAATACCTGGTGTCCAAAAAGTTCCCGTATTCCAAATTAAAAAAAATCATTTTTCATGATTTTTTTCAAGAACAAATTTTTCCATACGAGTAATGAAACCATGGACATGCTTGAAGCTTTTTTCGGCGATCGACTTATCTCAAAAATTCTTTGGCCACCCCGATGCCCTGATATGACCATCCCAGATTTTTTTTCTGTGGGGATATTTAAAGGACAAAATTTATTATGGTGATCATCAAACAATAGGTGATTTGAAAATCGCAATTTCCCAAAGGATACAAGAAATCACTCCTAGCATGTTAAAACACGTTTCGAAAAACATGCGAAAACGAGTTCAGCTTTGTCTCGAAGAAAGGAATGGACATTTTGAACATTTATCATAAATGTAAGTTCAGTATTTTTTCCTTAGTTATGTTAAAGGTGCTTTTTATCATTGGCATAAAAATAATTCTTTTTGAACCTATTGTTTTTGTAAAATAAATTCACAAATCATCAGTACGGGGACTTTTTGGACACCCTGTATATTGTTTGTCTTTTTTGCATTTTGTACTTCGAATTTTTTCCCTTTTCTTAACGTTTTTTTACTTTCCATATGCAAATAAAAATTTCTTCCTCTCCTGATAAATATTTTTGATAATAAGGAAAATTAAAAAAATTTTTTAGTAATTTCGTCAGTGTTCGTACACCTTAAGCTAAAGATTCCCCCTTAATGTGGAATATACTTCTTTTACATCTCCCAAAATAATACTTTGTAAATAAAATTTTTCTGGAGAAGATCTGAATGTAATCGTCATATTTTGGATAGTAAATTCCTTATGATTAATATTCATACATCGATTTCTTTTATTAAACCATTCAGAAACGAGAACAGAGTTTTAGGAATATACTATGAAACAGATACAAAATTAATAGCTATCGTTTAATCATAACCTGTAATCGTCCCTTACTATTTATATTTCAAAGTATTTGTTAATTAATAAAGAAAAGTAATCTTTGACATATGAGAAAATGAATGATAAAGAGCAAGCAATAGCTTTAGTCTTCAGAATGCTGCCTTTTTTACGTTTATTTTAAATTAAAATGTTTATTATTATTTAAACTGCATAGTATATTGTGCATTTTAAATTAGAAAAAGGTATTATTTCAGTGAAAAATATTTCAAATGGTTTTCAATATACAAAAACTTCATTCACTTTTATATTTTTGAAATTAGTCATATTAGCTATCTGAGAAATGTAAAAAAGTTTTTTAGTTCATATTTGACGCATCTTTAAAATTCAATTTGAACATGCTGTAATTATTTAATAAAAGCAGCCGCTTTATAAGAAAAGAGAAACGGATAATTTTTAATAGTCAAATATCAATCCATTTTGGCTGATTTTCTAAATAAGAAACACAAAAAGGAAGAAAATCGATCCGATTTCATTGGAATTTTTGTTTAAAATTAGTTACTAACTTCTTATTATTATAAAGCAAAGCAAAGTTTGCTGCTTTATTAAAAAAAACTTTTGAGGCTTTTTTAGGTAAATATATCTAAAAAGGATAGCATTTAATCCTTCAGATTTCTCTAGACATAACGCCATCATTTTCTTTTCTTTAATCAAATATTAAATATCCTTGAAATTTCAGAAATTCCAAAAAGCTTCGAAGCTTTTTAAATTTTAATGCCTAATAGTACATTGTATATTTTTTAAATAACTTAAAATTTTCTTTCGCAAAAATTTATTCTTCCTTTATTAATTAAAATTATAATCGATCTCATGTAAAACAAATTTCATGACATAAAATTTATAATTTACAGAGAATTTTCTTTTCATTTAATATGTCTCTTCAAATATGAATCATGAACTTAGCAAAAATAATTATCTTAACTAAAAAAACGTTCTTTGATGTCTGTTATTTAGTAATTTATATGAGACCATTTTTTTTAATTGATATATATTTATCAATTGCGTTTTTGATCCAAGCAATCTCAGTTTGAAAATTTTGGGGGTAAACGTGGATCCTTTCGGGATGTCAGAAGCTTAATAATTAATAAAAATTTAAGAATTATTTAATACTTGGGAGAAATGATTTTTTTAACTCTTTTATTGCTAAACAATTGAATTTTATGTAAGAAAAAATTTAAATCTGCATACTAATTTAAAATATACATGAAAAAAATAAAAAAAGAGAAATTTACTTTAATATTTTATCCATGTTTACTAAATACTGTTTTCAGGTAAAAGGACGATATAATTTCTTTGTTATCCTATAAAAATCATTTAAATCAAAATTTTCTGCAGAAAATATGTTCGATTTCAATCGTGAAAATCTTATTTATTTAAAATAAAATTAATTTAATGGTTAAATATTTATGAAGTTCAATTAATTGGAGTAGAATTCTACAAATTACCAAAATTAATATGACTAAGAATCTATATGTGCATGAAAGTGATGAATAATTGGCTATTAATTGTAAGTGATGGAACTATATAAAAAAACGATACTGCAATATTTCTTACAAATATTATGATTGCGTGTTGATGAACTCCTTCATAATTTGCTTCGAGAACAATATTCAATTGTCCTTCTAAAATGAAAAAAATTAGTAACCTAAGTATTTTTATTTATTCGCTACACTGAGCTATAGAACTCGAATTAATTTCTTGATAGCCTCCTTATCAACAACTTCAAGATATATAAAAATCTTCTTATGGCTAACATCCATGACGAGAACGTTATCAATCATATTCGGATTGCATGCAATGAGTAACGGACTCTAAAATAATATCCTCACATTGGAGTAGAAATTGGGGCAAGAAAAATATTTATTAGCTGCAAATTATGTTCACTGAACCGAGTAATCTTCCCTATCTCATATCTGCTACACTTTTCAAGGCAGTAAAAGAATAGAATGTTTAAAATGGTGCCTCCGTATGAACATTCGGGGATATTCTTCTTTTCTCGTATAATAAATTATCTTAACTTCATAATCTTATAAGGGAAAATGAGCATACGTTTTAGAGATCTTTCAAAAGGAACTCAAATTTAATTATTTTAGATCTGAAGGGAAGTTTACTTACCAATTTGCTTTTATCTATATTACATTCTTTTTAAATTACTGCTTTCACATATCCACGAATATATTGAAAACAGATCAGAACTTTTTGATTGATTTGGTTTAAATTTTGATATAAAATTGCAATTCTAATGTTAAATTCATGTACCACATTTCATCCATCTGATTGTATTTTTGAATTATCGTGATCCCGGGCACACAAACTAGTAGATAGACTTCCCATAGTGTATTTCATCTAAAATTTGATAAGAAGCCACAACTTCAAGAGTAAAGACTGCACCTGTCTTAGTTAGTGCCTTTTTTTTAATTATCGTGTCCACAGAGTCATAATAACCGCCAAAATAATTTTTCTTAATCAAAACTTGCAGATTAATCACAATCCACACATTCTAATCCAGGAAAGAAATTTACGCTTGACTCAGTCGGTTGATTTTTAGAATTCAATAATCCAGAATGATTAAATTAAGCTTTGTCCATAAAAGTTTAAAACTGTATTTTTCGTAAACTCGATCTATTATTTATTCTTTAGATTGTGAAATGAAATTATATCAAATGTTTTTCAGATTGTTCTATTTTCTAAAAAAGAAATTAATTTTTTACAGATTATCAAATTCTTCTGATCTTTATAGAAATTATCACTTAATAATGTATGTGATTCTCGAAATTATCGTTCAATTACACGTTCTGGTTCGTTTTCTCTCAAAAAGTTGACTCTCTCTTCCCTTCGTCAGATTCAGTCGAAAATTTGTAATTCACAGTAGGTAAAAGGTGTACGAATTTCATTTATGGAGCTTGCTGCTTTTTTAATTTATCACTTTAAGGTCGTCTGGTTATTTTTATTCAGGTATGGTTTAAAAATAGCCACTTAATGCACTTGAAATTCGGCAAAATAAAAAGTAATTCATTCAGTTATAATATTTATCATGCTTATAAAGGACAAGACGGACAGACTTCCCAAACTGGAATTTAATTCGAAATTTGATAAATATTGCAAAATTTGTATCCAGATTACATACCAAATGATATTATACATACAAAACTGGCAAAATGATGCACATAAACTATTTTTTTGGACAGAGATCGAAATATTGAGAATTGACTTTAATTCAAAGTTGAAATTTCTTATGGTTCTTATACCAGAAAATGTGAAAAAAAAATTGGAATTAAATATAAGGCAATATTTTGTCTTAGAAACTATATACCTACATCTCTCAGAAAAAGATAATCCATAAAACCTCTATTTGAGTTTCTAGTTCTCATTCAGCAGATACCATAAAAACTTTTCTTCTGAAGATCAACATTAGTCTGCACAAAAAGTCTTTTCTTAGAAAGAACAAAATGGGTTGTTGCTTCGTACACAGCTTTTATCTGACATGTTGGCTTAAAGAGTTCCCTTTTCTCTGCTTCTACATCTGAATGAAAGAGGCTATTGAATGAGGAGGGAGAGGGGTAGAAGATAAACTTCGAACAGTGTTTCCGTTTCTGCTTTCCTGGCGCGAATTATTCCTATTTAATTTTCGTTTCTTTCCTCAGGAGCTGAAAAGAATGTTCTAATAATGATAAAATGCAATAAAACTGCTATCGTATGAATTTTTTATTTGATAAAGGCATAAATTGAGGCGCTTAGAATAAATAATGGTAGAGCTCAAAGAAATTTCATTTTAAGAAAACTGAGCATATTCATTTAGACTATGAACGAATATTGATTTATCCAGTCCATTTGATATTTCAGCATATGAAAGATCGATGAATACAAGGTAATGGTAATACTTGTATCTCAACTTAAGAAGTCGTTTATTATCTGTCATTATTAGTTTGAGCAGTTATAAATATCCTAGAAAAGCTAATGACTTCCGATTCGGAGAAAACGCAACACGTGAGCCAGAAATTTATACTAGAACAAGTGATAGTGGTGTTTGTTCGCTATCCCGTACACTTACTTAATATACTTTTTCCCCCTTCTAATCGTGTGCTGTTTGTTATTATGGTAAAGAAAGCCAAGTACTACATTGAAAGTCATTCTTTTATTTTTATTTGATTTTCAGTATTTCCCCCCTTGTATACTTGAAATATGCAAAAGAAAAGGTTTAAATTACATAAAAAAATGTAATAAGCAGAAATATAATAATGTTATAACATTTATTGTTATCTATGAGGCTTGTTTTACTGAAATTTAAATTAGATATTTAATATAAAAGTATTAAAGGCTATTTGGTTTTTTTCTAACCTTTATGCAACTGAATACAATCACTCTAGGTTTCATTTAAAATACATCAATTTTGTGGAAAATCTCTTATTATTTAATTTAGTTTAAAGAGCAACTTAATCTCAGTTTTCTTCAATATCAATTTGTTTTTAATTGTATTCCATTGGGTTTTCATATAAATGATCGATTATATTAATGCCTTTGAAATTATGAAGTGAATGATATGTTTTTTTGCACATAGGCAGTTAAAAATCATGTTCTGCTAATACTTAGATTTCCCCAAATACTGAAAGTATTTCCTTTTAATATCATTAATGTTATTTAAAAAATTTGACTAAAATGTTTCTCATATTTTGTTATTTTTATATGGTTTAGTTGAAAGATATGCACGTTTTAAGAGAAAAACATGAATATTTTTAATAAAATCTTTATATCTTCCCTATTAATTCTACAGGTATTGTTTTTGCAAGAAAGCGTGTGAGTATAGTCGCACACAACAAACAAAATCATAATGAAATCTGAGAATTATCATAAGTTTTCTCTGAAACTGGGACAACTCAAATCCTTTTCTTATTTATCAAGTCAAGGCGGTTTACAAAATGAGCACGTAACTGAATTTTAGTTATAAAATTGTACATGTGTGTTTTTTACATAATCGAAATTCAAGGGTCCAGCTGTTTTAAAGAAATCCCAAAGAAGAGTGTTCAAAAGTGACCGAGTGCTTTGGATGAGATAGAATTGAAATCACTGAATCTTGCAATAGTTTTTCTCCAATTCCTGATCAGGAGACACTAGTCGCATAGGATCAAAAATTAATTTAATTAATCGATTAACAGCTAATTAATTTTGTGAAAATTGAAATAGTATAATATCAAAAGAGAAACACAAACACACAAAATATCAGAATTCTAGTTCAGCAACAATTAAATGATTCATTAAAGATGTTCTTCAATGCAAACATGAAACTAGTCAAGTTAAATAAAAAATTGGAAAATTACATTAAAGGCCCATAAATTTCCTTTAGATAATTTTCAAATAATTGCAAAACATTCCTTCTTTCTTTGAATACTTCTATTGTACAACAACTTTGATAGGAGCACCAGAAGACAAGGATAACTCTTTTGAAACAAGAATTTCAAAAAGAAGCAAGAATAAAACAGAAATCCTTGCGTCAAGAAAGATAACTCGACCACAGCCGAAATATTCTCGTACATTGTAGTTTTAACTTTCTTTCAGAATTTCAGACAGAAACAGGTATAAAATAGGAAACTTTTGAGACTAAAAAAAGAATTCGATCATAACCAAAATATCTCTTGATATTGTAGTTTTAATTTTAGATGTTTTCCAGTCTGATGAAAGGGAAAATTACTGAAACAAATTTCTTTTTATAACCAAAGAAACAATTTGTCTTTTCTGTCTTGCATCGCTACACATAATTCCTTTGTTTTCTTGAGTATTTCCGAATTCCTTTACTTAATGGGATCCTTAAAATTATACGAATGCCTCCAAACGTAGTCTTCAAATAGCATATTCAATTTTTCTATCCTCTTTTCCCTAAAACGCAATTCCAATTACACACGAAAGCACTTTTTTATCTTCAATCGTTTACTTTAAAAACTAAATATTAAAGGATCATGTATAAATATACCACACATTTTTATGGCTAATAAAAGCTTATTAAAAATTCTAATATTTTATAAATTGGTGAATATTTCTATGGTATAACCTGGAGTTTTAATTCATGTTTTTGTGAGAAATATAGATAAATGTAATTCTGGCAAAGTACACTCTATAACAAAAAAATCGACGCACCAAGAAGCAATCATCCAAATGCTTTGAAATCTCGTATGCATGAATGTTTTGACCAGATATGCAAATGATTAAATTTTGGTGTCCAATTAATGAACAGTTTGATCTCAGCGCATCGGAGCTGCGTATTTAGCAGATGTATATAAAGAGCAGTTTCTCCGTTGTTAAAACTTTCGGTTTGATTGCGATTCAGATTACCTTTCAACAACTTAAAAAATGCCTCGCCGCAGGGTTCGTGCTCATTACAAGCAACTGTCAGAGTTTGACAGAGGTCGTATCATTGGATTGCAAGAGGCCGGTGAGACAAATCGGAGATTCGCTCGTCATTTGAGTCGAAGCGATGCGGCGATTCGAAGATGCTGCCAAGGATGGGTGGAAAATGGCAGAGTTCAGCGTCAGGATGGTAGCGGTCAATCTAGGGCCACAACAGATCTTAAGGACAGTGAGATTGTCCGATCAGCTGTCACAGCGCCTTCTTCATCTCTATCAAGCATTAGACGTTCAACCCCAACACCAGTGTTCCCCATGACCATTCACAGACGGTTGAGACAGCGAAATCTACGTTCACGCCGACCGTTATGACACCTGCCACTGACGCCTGCACGTTGCCGAGTCAGATTACAGTGGGGCATGGCTCGATCAGGTTGAAAATGATGCCGACTGGGGACGTATAGACTTTAGCGACGAATCCCACTTCCAACTGTGTCCTGACGATCAACGAAGACGTGTTTGGAGACACACAGGGCAGAGGAGAGATCTTGCTTTCACTATTGCACGCCACACTGGCTCTCTACCAGGCACTATGGTCTGTAGTGCTATTTCCTTTGATAACCGGACCCCTTTGTTCGTCATTAGAGGTACAATTAGAGTACAGCGACGACATTTTAAGATCTTTTTTGCTACCGTTCTTTTTGAAGTACCCTCTGCTGGTTTTTCAGCAGGAAAATGCCACACCACATACGAAATGTGTTGCTATGAACTTTCTGAAAGCTTTTCAGACATTTCCTTGGCCTACTAGATTTCTCTTCCATGTCTGGGATATGATGGGAAGCCAATTACATCTGCCACGGAATGTTGATCCCCTCGTTCGACAATTGGAGCGAATTTGGTAAGAAATACCGCAAGAAACCATCCGGAAGTTTTATCGGTCTATTCCACGCCTTGTGGCAGCTTGTATCCAGGCTAGAGACGGATCAACGCCTTATTGAACTTGTTACTGTAACTCTGAAATAAATTATTCAATTTTTCTGAAATTTTAATAATTTACTATTTTGTACATTGTCTTCCTATCCACTAATTTTCAATTCAATCAAACAACTCCTTCTTGGTGCGTCAATTTTTTTGTTATAGAGTTTATTAGGCCCAATGACATGTGAATACCAAAAGTCCGAAATTGCACCTGTTTTAAAGATATAAAATTAAAATTCTCAAAAGTTAATGAAAGAAATCAATTCCAATTATATTTTAATTACATCATAAATGAATATAAAATTATAGAAATCCATCTATAAATATCCTGAAAATTCTATAATCTAAGTCCTATAATCATTTCTCAAAAATAATATTTCAATATACCATATACAATAAAGTAATTAAACCCCGGTGGCCTGTTAAAAACTTTATACGCATTAATCTACACATATCCTGCGATATATTCGTTTTAGTTGAACTTCTTCACAATTAATTTAAAAATAAAGAATCAACTTACGTTACATTTCATAGCAACATTTTTTAAATTGAAATTTTTTAAAAAAATTCTGATAGAACTCTTATTTAATTCTTACTATTAGCTCACACACTCTCTATATATATTTACATATCTTGTTCAAATGTTCAATCGCTTATAAAATACTTTTTATTCATCCACTGAAGTTCAAGTAAATTTTTTTAACTCGTAGTGGGTGACATTTGATGTTAGTACAGTTTTTTCAAATATTCGTTCATTAATTTTTTTATTTATTAATTAAAAACTAACTTTCTCTCCAAAAATCTTCATTTCCCTTCCGCCAAATAAGTTTGTTTTTCCCATAGCCAATGAGGCTATGCTTAACATGTTTTCGGTAGATTATTTTAAACGATTCTGTTTATTTTCATATTGTTTAATGCATTTCAAATTAAACATTGTTAATTAACCAATTTTTCCGATTTATTTTGAAGTACTTTCGAATTAAAATAAGACAGAATGTAGAAAATTCGAAATTTCTCATCTGTATTGCGTACCCTAGAAAAATCACGCATTTTGCGTTGTCACAATTGGCGTTGCAAATTCAATACTGTTATAATTTTTTGATCAAATATTTATAATAATTGTAACTGTTAAGCCGGAATAGTCTGGTTGGTATAGCTTTGGATTTCCATCCCTTGAGCTGCGAGTTCGAACACCACGCATAGAAAGGAGAATGGAAAATTGCCGGGAAATTCGCTTTCTATTTTGCCGCTTAATATTGTAACTTTGCCATAGTTCTATACATATTTATATTAATTATAATTATTTAAGAAAGATTAACTAAAAAAATTGTTAACCTAAGCAGGAATTGATTTTTAAAAATGTTTCTTTATATTACTTGTTTTTGGAAATATGCTGTTATACGAAAAATAGAATTAAATATTTCAAAAAATAATATAATTTCTTTATCTTATATTTCATGATTTTATGTCATTTTTATGTCGCTTCTTTTTTCCTTATTCCATACTTATATAAAGAATATTCTTGGAAATAATTGAAAAAGAAACTTCTGTAAAGCACGTGAAATCCGATGCATTTCAGTCCAATTTTGTAAAGATGATGTTTTAAAATTTTTTAGACATTTGAATTTTTTTAAGGAAATGATTGACTGCATTTAACGTTTTCTATACATTATATCGATTCTAGAGTAGCGAAATTTGTATGCATATGAAATGAAATGATTTATAAAAATAATTCTTTTACGGCATTTGAATTTGCTTAGTTTAAGTATACATTTTCTAACAACAATTTAATTTTTAAATGACTATCCTTCTTGTTCCTAGTAATCTTTAATTTCGCATAATTCATACATTTTTTCCTCTTGCACGATAGCAGTTATAAAGTGTATTTTTATTCGGTGTTCTCTCAAGTATAGTTCGCCTCCAGACACAAGATTTAATGTGAAATAAGGATGTCTTTATTCCTTTTCTTGAATCGGAATTTGATTTTTAAACGATTCATTTATACAGATGGGCACATCTTTGTTAACTTAAATTCCGATAACTTACTCCAGAAATGGAATCAAAATTAATACAATTAGTCATTGTGTGACAAAAGGAACATAAATGAGAAACGGGAAAAAAGGGAAATATACCATAAATGATCTCATGTAAGAAGAGAAATATCTTCATTAAGCTCAATGATTTCATCGAATATGTTCGTTAAGATAAGCGAATGCCGTGTTTACTTTCATCATGTCTCTGCCACCTCTAGAGATTATTTATAAGAAGATTCCACAAAAGTCTGTCGTAAAAAAAAAGAGAGAAAAGGAGCTCCTTACTGAAAGGATTTTTTTTTTTGCCTTGATGATAATCTCAGACTTATTTCATTCATCTATCAATGTCATCCCCAATGTGAGCTATCTATCGTTATAGCAGAAAGGCTTTGTTTACTTGTGTGGCTCATTTTCACCTTCTCATGTACAAAATCTATAAAGAGAAAGCCTTGTAACAATCAAAAAACCTTGAACACAAATTTTTGATGAATCTTCTAATTTCAGATTTTCCCAATCTTTGAAAAATATTTTTGAAATTATGGCCGTGTATCAGTCTATATATTTGTGTGTTTGTGAAGTAGGTAACTCAAAAATGCAATGGAAATGATGTGATCCGTTAGATGAATGGAAATTCGTTCAGCAAAACCGTAGGAGTAAATTAAATTTCGATTCCTATCGAGGAAAAATATGTTAAATAATCCAGAAGTTAACTGTTTTCTCTTTACAAGCAAATGAATTAATAGGCCATGCTATGATAGTATATCAAAAAAGTGAAGGAGGATCACTCATGTTGATTTCTAAATTGGTTTCTAAACTGTTCATCGATTTCATTCAAATGAAATTCAGAAATATATGGAGGGGGTATATTTTTTGATAAATATTATTTATTAATGACTTTTAACTGACTGTGGCCCGCAATATATTTCCTTATTTTTGTTAATCGACACGTTTTTACCCCCTGAATAATATGAATTCCTGTTTTTCGATGGTGCCTCTCGAAATAATTGAAAGATCAGAGCTCTGATAAATGCATTAAGTAAAAAACATAAACCCAGAAATCGAACTTTTCTAGCATGAAATTCCTAAAATTGGTGAGAGTGACTGCTAGGAAAGGGCAATGCTTCTTGCAATACCATATTTCTTTTCAAAATGTATACGAAGAAAAACAGCAGATTACCTTTTATTCTTTGATTTTGCCTTTTCGTGCTTAAATGCAACAACCATTGAGGGTATTTTACCTCAACTGTCTTATACTATGTAAAATGTTGTGTCAGACTTCGATGTGTATTAAAGTGGAATAATTCATTTTCGACTTTTTTTTTCTAAAACTTGATAAATTTTCATTTTTAAAGGCAACAC
Source organism: Argiope argentata (assembly GCA_026289955.1). Taxonomy (NCBI): domain Eukaryota; kingdom Metazoa; phylum Arthropoda; class Arachnida; order Araneae; family Araneidae; genus Argiope; species Argiope argentata. Next base: position 4,039,445 of record JAOUZG010027617.1, read on the forward strand.
CATATAGAAATTCCTTTTTCCTAACTCCTTATGTGTTTCAATCGTTGCGCTCATTTGAATTAGGGCATACAGATTATCTTCTCATAGACGGATTTGGTCCAAACTATTTTGGTTCTGATGAAATTTAATCTCTCTGTTTCATTGTGTTTAGGAATTAAACGTCTCTTCATTCCTGCAGAAGAAGACTGACAGATAGCCTTGATTTGAAAATTGTTTTTCGAATTCTAAAACGTGAGGATTCAACGAAATCTAGAAGTTGATTTTTCAAATATTTTTTCTTTATATTCTTTATATACGAGAGAGTAAAAATTGGAAAACAAATAATTTCTGGATATCCTTTATGAAGTTCCTAATATTTATCTGCCGTAGATACATATATACATACATAATTGTTAGAATGGAAAGATTAGAATGGGCATCTAGAAAAATTGATTTCATTACAAACTGCTATCCAAAAACTATTTTACAAACTGATTCACATGATATCGAAAATAACAATTTATGTATTGGAAGGAAATCTCGCATGTATTTAATATTATTAAGCGACAGTTACAGATAAAATAGCAAAATAAGAAAGAGAAATATCTAGGCTTCTGTTAACATTTTGCCTAAAATCCTTTGCTCCAATCGTCTCATTCAAGTGAGCAAAGTATTCTTTTTCTCTTTGTGGCATTTTATTACTTTCTCATGTACGAACTACAGATATTAGTTTTAGTTATAATAGCGTTTTAGCAACATTGCGTAATTGGGACACAGCGCTCGTCATACGGTTCAAAAATAACAGATTCGGCTCAAAATAGTCATCGTATTGCTTCGAAATGGGGGCTTTCATGTAACAAATGCAAAAAAAAAAAACTATAAGTAAAAATTCGATATTTACTATACCATTTCCTATCCGATACTTAAATTCTTCTCAGAAATAATCTTTTAATAAAGGACTGAAATATTAATAATGGGAAGCTAAATTTTAGGTTGAAGAAATTGCTGGATTAATTATCACATATCAACAGGCCGTAGATGTTATTGGGTCAAAACTGCAATAGTAAGAAAATGTTGGGGGACCATAATAAAGAATGAATTATTGTTCACTGTCTACTATATCTACCTCATTCTCTGACTCTTGAAATAGCTGCAATAAAAATTTATTTCATGAAGAAAATTTTTCATCATTTTGATTAACTCTTAATGAATTATAAAAATAGGTAGGTGCTTTTCTGCCATCATTATTCTTCTGTTATAGGTTGAAGAAGCATTAAATCATATCTCTATGGAGAGCTGGAATCTTTACATTCTCCTTAAAAAGCTAGTAATTCTCAAAATAAACCAAGAGAATTCTTTTTAACTTCGCTCTTCTGTCTTTTTCAAAAATGTGGAAAACTTTGTAATTATTTCTTATCAGAAAAATATTTAACAAATATTCATATATTCTTTCTTATCATCACTTAAATATAAAATGGTATTTATTCATTATTTTTATAATAAATTTTGCAAAAAAAATAATTAAGATAATAAGAAATGTTTATTAATATTATTGATTTTATACATTCCTTGAATTTTCTAATTAAGGAATATAGTAAATATGCCAAATAATTGGTTAATTAAGTCGAAAGATTATACGGAAATGTGAAAAATTAAGATTTTAACCTTTCTTTTTCTTCAATTTTTCTATCACTTAGGCATTTTAATCTTCTTGTTCTTAACTTCTAAACTAAAATTTGTCCCTTTCCTCTTCATTTCTTTTACATCTTATTTCAAAGGAAGGAAAGAAGGAATTTGGAAAAGAGTTTTCTAAATTTTTATGCTATTTTTTTTTTATTTCCTGGCAAAAGAAACTCCAAAAATCCTAGAAAAAATACGTCTGTGTATGAAATTATTTTTTAAGAGAAACTTTTTAATAAAAATATCCAGATGTTGCAAATTGGCATTTGCTACAATAAGTGTTAATACAGTTTTGCTACAATCAGAGTTAAGCAATTTGTAAAAATTAACGAATATAATACATAGAAATACAAAATTTGTGTGAAATGAGGTTCTTGAAAGTCTTTGTCTTCCGGCTCCTTCAAGGAGGTAAATATTTTCGAGCCTGCAGAAAAGGAAAATAAAATAAATCTAAGAGCTATTTATTATGATGATAATAAACATATAAAATGTAAAATAACTATTGAAGAATTTTAATAAATTTTGACGCATTTTTGCTCACATATTTTAAAGAATAGTAAAAAACAAAGAACTGTTAAGCTTTCTGTAACCCTGTTTGGATCAAATACTTTGATTCTTGAAATCTTGTTTTGAATTTTTTTCAGTCAAACGAAATAAATTTTATGTTTTTCTTAAACTTAAACAGCTGAATTGTAACTTCATATCTACCCATATAATATACGCCAAAACACAGAAAGACTCTATGGATGTATATAAAGAGTACTTTAATTACAGTACATACATAACAGGATTCCTACTAACTATTACCAGCGATATTGATGAGCTGGTCCAACACATAATGCAAGAGTGGATACCTTCAATGTAGGACTTCCTACGTTTTTTATGGATCCAATATTCCATAACACAAATGAGCCTTTGTCATTTTAGTATCTTTCTAAAAGGTCGTCAGGAATATGGTTAATCTCATTAATGAATATTCAAATTATATTGAGGATGTTTCAGGACTCTGCATAAATACTCTGTGAGTAAATAGAGTATCTTCTGGTCTACCGTTGTCTGAAAGTAAAAGAATCTCCTCCAAGAGCTCATAAAATGTACGAGTGTGAAAATGTCATCACATCAATCGGCAAACGTGTGATTAGATACTACTCTAAAGCAGCAAAAATGTTTACAACAGAATAAAAGTCTTGAGAAGATACTTTCTCTTGATTTTTCCAATAGAGTCCATCTAGAGTTGATAAATTACTATAAAATGTTTGTAAGCAAACTTATATAATTTACTGAGTGAAGCGGTGAATAGCGGGATAAATTCCTTGCAATAGATAACACAGAGTCAACTTATTCTAGCAGTAGGAATGAGAATCGGAGATGTATTTCGTAAACTGAAATGCAGTCACAATAGAGCTCCGGTCTACTTCCCAACTTTCTTTTTTTTTTCTGTTTCATTCTTTATGGAATTTTTATTAATGGTTTCAAGCGTTTATTTAACGACATGAAAGAAAGACACTGAAAAGAAAGAAATCGCTATAGCCTTCAATTCCAATCTATTACATGTAATCTAAGTCCAAAAGCAATCGATCTACTGTAAAAGAATTTTTATTAATTAATTAATTTTATATATAAGCAGACTTCAAAGAAGACATTTGGTAGAAAATCTAAAACCTACTGATAACAGAACTCTATTACTTGACAAACAGCCTGGTTTATCCTTTTATCTTTATCACTTTTCTGTATTTCTTTGGGGGGAAGGGGGCATTTGAAACACTCCCTATTCGAGAGACAATGATAATAATAAGATGTTTTGATTTAAAATGTATATGACCGAAAGTGATGCGGTAAAACAAAAGAACCCCTCAAAGATGAAATAAAAGTTACAATTAAATCTATTAGAAATTGTACTAACAAAACTTTGATTCTTTCTAAATGTGTTTTTCTCAGTTTTGAGATTTTGAAATTCAACAATTGTAAATATAATATTGCTAAGTAATTTAATTAATACAATGGATCATTTCCATAATTTTACAAATATGTTCTATGAGAATATGAATGGATAGATATCAAATTATACTTAATTTTCTAAAGACATTCAAAATGGCATGATACGCCTAAAAATGAGCTCCTATATAACTTCAAAACATGATATTTTATTCTACTACAGTGAAAGCTGTACTTCTTGACGATTAAAAATGTGTTTCTGGCTCTTAAATAATTTATAGATTATAAAAGGATTAGAGTTGTTCTTGTAGTAGCAAAAGTTTTTGTGCATATTTTAATATTTATTTAATTATTAACAGCATAAATATATAAATTATTGTTTATAAAACGTGTAGGAAAGATTAAAATTCATTTATTTAAGTATTTACCTTTATTTCCTCGCATTTCTTTATGTGACTGATATTCGAAAACAAAAGGTATAACTAATTACATAAAAGTATCAATGGGAATCCTTCAAAGAAGAAAAAACATAGAAATGGCATCGCATAATCATTAACCAAGCTAAAAGGACATATAATCGATCTCCATAACATAGTGCGTCTTTAGAGGCCAGTCAGTTCGTGGCTGGTAATTAGCTGGTAGAAGTTTTCTCTCTATAAGCTAAGGATTACCTAAAGGTTTCGTTCTCTTTTCCTTTACCTGGGCGGGGCTTCATTCTCGAGATTTTCGTTTGGAGTCCGATGCTAAGCATCGGGGATTCGGAAGAATATTTCACCAGCGAACAGTTGAAGGAGCTGATGCGATGTTTTTATTCGCTTTTCTTTAAACTTACTTCTAAGATTTAAAAGGGGGGGTCTCGTAATCTCTCCTTTTCTTGAACACTTAACAGCACAATATTTTAATATTTCCAGTATTCATTTATCAGTTAATAGAATAATTTGAATTAATTTTTGATGCCACACAAATAGTGGGTTCTGGTACTGAATTTGAATCATGAACTGTGTTAGACTAAAGCGATTACAATATTAAACTTGGAAAAGTTTTTTAAAACACGCTATTATTTGACTACTGGAAAGAAGAAAATGTTTTTAGCAAAAAATATGGATTCCAAATAAAGAGAGAAAACAAATAGGAAAACCATAATGAAACCATTTAAAACAATATTCTAAAATCAAAATGAGTATCAAAAGAAAAAAATTCCAATATTTATTTTAAATTAAAATATGTTATTAAATTAATATGTTATTAAAATTTCAATTTACTTAAAGTATTTCTGGCAGCGCTTGCGCTTTCTTTTTATTTTTTATTTTTATAATTTTGTTTTAAGTCCATATTTCTAATGAAAAAGTGTCCACTACAGTTTCTTTTAGTACTCAAATGGAAACGCATCCCTCTAATCTATGATTTTTAAAAAAATGATTATAAATTCTTTTTAATTTAGACTTCTTAAATAAATCATGGGGAAATTGCTTTGAAAAATCATATCTTAATTTTAAATATAGTTTGTGGCTGATATAGAATATTTGATTAATGCCGTATTTTGATTTTAAATGTAGTTACAGATTTTAATATAGTTTACGGCATTAAGCTTTAATTGAGCAAAAAAAAATTCACCTTTATTTTTTAAACAGCAACCTTAAATTCAGCATTGTAGAACAAAGCAAGATATTATCAACCGTACAAACAAAAAAAAATTGTGCAGTGACTAGTGAAGAAATCGGTTTTGTTTATTTATTTGTTTTCTTCAGATATGTTTCCGTGTTATATTTTCATTGTGTATCACATTGGTAACAATAAGTATTAGCATTATAATTTTGTTCTCATAATACTTTAGAGACGAAATTGAATGTTTCTTAAAAGAGAACACGATATTTAAGAATTAAATCTATTTTACTTTTATTTTTAAAAGAATTGATTAATTAATGTAAAATAGAGTGTAACAGAGAAAAACGAATCTCCCTTCTCAAAACGGGCGATGCATTTAATTAATGGAAGCATATTTATTTAAAATAACAGTGTTTAAGGTTTAAAAAATAAAGAGATAAAATGTCTGTAAATTTCCTGCTTCTAGGTAAATTTCTTAAATTTATCTAAGCTCATTCAATTAATATGTATTTTATTTGCCACGAATATTAATTCCAATTCTTGTACGGGTTTTATTCAGAATGCTGCAAAAATGAAAAATTGTTTTATTCCTACAATCACTCATGTTAGCATTACACAAGACGACTAGTTCTAAAATGTAACATATGGATAAATCGAAAGAATTCTATAAATTTAAGTATCTTCAATTTTAAATGTGGGGTTTTTTACACAGAACATATCAAATTTATCAGTTGTTTTTAATTAACTATTAATCAAAAGAAGAATTCTCAAAGGATCAGAGCTATTTAATTGATACAATGCATTACTTTCCTTCTTTCTCGGACCATGGACATAATTTAACTTTCCGTATCAGTCATTTTTTCCCATCGGATAATATTTTTCTGAAATTCTCGAAATTATGGCAATATGAAGAAACAACTCCCTTGATTTTCCTCTTATACTTTGATCATTTCTGCGTATATACTGCCAGATGAAAGTTCACTCTTTAGACTAATTTTTTCCAATACTTAATATGCATCCACAGTTTTGATAAAAGATGCGCATTAATTTATCCCTCAAGCCATATCGAAGGTTCGCTTTTCTATTTTTGAAACATCGTATCTACATGCAGATGGACGGATAGATTTCCTATTAAAGGATTACATTCAAAATTTAACAAAAATCTGCGTTTTTTGTGTTACTATCAAATGCAAAACTTCTTCCATCTAGCTTGTTATGTTTTTCAATTATCAAGATAACAGAGGCATATTTCCGAAAAGTCTTTTGCATTCGCGGATATATAGGGGTTTTATCAATTCCCTAAGTCAATTTTCTTCAAGCGGATGGTTGCTTTTGCCTTATATGCTTTGTCTACTAGAAAGCAAACAAAAACAGCATATTGAAGGTTAAATGAAGTAGAGTGAGTTTTCATTTTATTTTAAAGCAACACATTTTCTAATCAGTTTTGTCTGAATCGTAATGTTTCTGATGCGTATTTTTGCATCAATTTCTATATAAAATGATTTCGGTACACCAGTTCTAGCTACAATCAAATGTGTATTTTGGTCTGGTGTATATTAAATTTGACGTCCAGACTCAAACGTCCATGTGAAGCAGGAATTTGAAAAGAGGAAAGACTACTCAAGTACTATCCTTTTTATCTGATATTGGCTAAAGCTATAAGAACAACCCCAAAATACCACTTGTGTTACTTCAAAACTGTTCTGAATGAATGAGCTAAATTAGAATCAATGAATTGTAATTTTTTGTCGGTCATTTCTTAATGGCACATTGCTGTTTTTCGTAAGTACAAAAATTTTGATGAATGGTATTTATTATTCATTGATCATATTATTTATAACAATAAATTAAATTAAATGAAAACAGGAAAATAAAATAAATTCACCCAATTAAATATCAATAATTTTGGATACATGTTACACAGGAAACACCTTAAAACAAATACCTCTATAAACCTTGAATAACCTAAAAGAATTTGCAAGTATTTTTTCATAAATTCCTTAAGATTGTTAATTTTATAAGCAATTTCTTCAAATATATGAATTACGTAACTGGAAAAAAAATTGATTTGGGGACAGAAGTTTTGAGAAGCTAAACTTCCCAATAATTTTTATTGCTATGAAATATTTCGCATACCAGGAATATTTTCTGAGAGCTAGATAGAAGTTATTTCTTTCACTTAGTAACTAGAACAGTAACTGCCTTCAAAATTTCATTGCTAAGATGATTAACAATATTCGTCTTGTCATGAACGTGAAGGATATACTCATACATAATTAAATTTCTAAACCGCATTATATTTTATTTATCTTAAATATAAATTCCTTGACTCTTCTCAACAGACATTGGTAATTTTTCCATTACGTAATTTTTTCTCTTGCTTTTTGAATCAAAAGTGCTGATTACATTTTTTTCTATTGCATGAAGTCCAAAATAAAACCGTTTTATTCTAAAAAATCTCAAATTTTGACATCAAATTTAAACAGTCTTTCTTTCCATTTATCTACTGAAAACTGAAAATGTTTATTGAACACAAAAAAGGAATGTTAGAATGGATTACTCAAGAGAAATGGCTTGATAGCTTATTGTTGCCATTTCTACTTGAATCTTCACCATGTCCCCATTTTGATATATGCTTCATTAGATGTAAACACAATGAAAAGAAGTTTTATTATCTTTATTTAGCTTCTTATCGTGATTAACATTAATTTTTATTACTTTTTTGATTTTCTTTGAAAGATATTTAATGTAATCCTAGATGTAAAAGTAATTTTACAGGAAATTCCTTTGAAGGAAAAAGAAACAGATAAGAATTTAAAATATTTAAAAAAAGAGAAAAAGCATTAAAATTAACTACAATGGTGACTCGCCCATTAGGGCTACATAGCTGAAGTACTGGTTGCAATTTTCTCAAAACTTCATCGATGTTTTTGTTTTGAAACCTTGTCATCTTTCTAAAAGCTTTCATTTATTTAGTAAAAAGTTTTTATCTATAATGCAGCATGGCCGTCTATGGATTTTGTACTATGGTAAACAAATCCTTTCTAAATATATATAAACCACTTTTTATCAAATTTTGTAACTATTATTACAATGTAAAAATATATTTTAATTCCACAACTATTCAAAGCCGGTATATTTATTTGCACTAATGTTTATTTATCTGACGAATGACTCGCTAAAGAAATTTAAAGCCTGTGCCGTAAGACTCACAAAATTTAAAAGCTTAAATCTGTTTTCAAAGTCGTTTAATGCGCATTACAAAAGTTACTAGCATAAAGGGGAAACGGTGTTCTTTTGAACCAACTGTCCATCTTTAATCAGAGAGAAAATACCAAACTGGCAGTCTTCCTGTTTCTTTCTTCAGTTTATCCTCTCTATTTTTCTATTCATATAATTTGAGCATGCGTGGGAAAGAAACATTTCCGATTTATTACGAGCAATTTAAATTTTTTCTGCATCTTCTGTTATCAATAAATTATTGAGATAAAGGTAAATTCGTTTTTAAAATAAGAAATATTCTTTGCGGTATTTTTACACTTTCCCTTTATTGAATTTTCGTTTATTATCAAATTTGTTTACTTTTGAACTCCGTGAACAGATAAATTTGGGAAGAGGAAGGGGTAGTGATGAAAAAAATATATGGTTGGGGCTATCGGCAGCTATGAAACTGCCCACATAATAAAATGATTGGTTTGGAAACCAATTCCACCCTCCCCTTTCTCCCAATGAATTTAGAGGCAATAGAACTGCAGGCAGAACGGCCCTAGTTCGGAGTGCGACAAGCTGATTCCATCTTATATCCCCTTTGTTCACTTTCGATCACAGTTACGTGTCGTAGTTGTTCTCTCTCTCTCTCTCTCTCTCTCTCTCTCTCTCTCTCTCTCTCTCTCATTAATTTTTATAATGCATGTAAAAGACGAGAAATGCATCAGATCATTTATTAAAAATCTTTTTCGGCATTTCTTTTTGATCGAGGATTATTAAGTTGACTAGGCAGCAGTAGGAAGATAGGGTAATTCTGTTATTTTTTCAGCTGAATCATCAATTCAACATTCCACATTATTTTTTACTTACAAAGAAACTATAAGTAATTTTATCATATACTTCCCATTCAATATTTTTGAAATGCAACAAACTTCAAATCTGAAATTCATTAAGAAGTCTTGTTATTTATGAGTAAAATAATTTTTAATTACAATTTCTTTTTTGCAGCGCTGCTAATTTTTGAGCAGATGAGCCCCAATCGTAAAAGTAAATTTAAAAGATACATACGAAAAGATCAGTTGGTATACGTGATTAAATACTGCGTTTATTTAGGTTAAATCTGTTTCCATTGCTGTTTATTCAAAACTGAAGAAATGTCAACTCATAAGAAGGGAAAATCACATGCTCATTTTTATGTTTGAAGCTTTAATAAGCTTCTTATGTGTACAAACTAAAATATATTTATTTTCGAATAAATTATTTTATTTTTGCCCCTTCATTCAAAAGTCTGGTTGGCTAACACCTTACAGATGGTCTTAGCCATGAACTATTTTCGAAAACGTTCGTCAAAGTGGTTAATAATCCCAAAACAACTCAGGTATATCGTACTTAATGAGGATATTATGAAAGAATATATATATATATATATATATATATATATATATATTTAGTAAATTATATGAGATTAATTTTTGATAAGGAATAACAATTTCTAATGAATATTTATGACCCCGCTGATTGTAGGCTATCGTCCCCAATTTTCAAAGGAAATCTGATCACCTTGTAAAATTCAATTTTGTTTTAAATAATTGCAAGAATATGAAATATGTAAAAAAATTAAAAATGTGATAAATCCTTGCTGCTTTAGGCTTTGCTATCATAGAGATCGAAATCATGGTTTTCGGTCTTTATCATTGGATGGTTCAAACCGTTAATTCCAACTTTTTGAATATCCATGAAAATAGTCCAAAAGATGCGAACTAAGTATCAAGATGGAAAGAAAATTATTCCTAAGCGGCGTGAAATACTTTTCCTGCTTAGTGAACTTGCATTATTTTTTAGAAATTAAGACCCTTAAAAGGAAGCATTATTGGATTTGGACGAGTCAATACTGTATATTTGCAGAAATTGAAATATACAAAGATTTATACTTGACGACCCTCTTCCTTCGTTTGGATTTATTAAGTATATTCCTCTATAACTAAACATATCGTTTGTTCACAGAACAGATCACTTTGTTAAGCAGAAACTTATTAGTATTCTCGATTTTCAATGCTCAACTAAATTCCGTATTCAAGCTATACATGCTACTTGCGTCTCAAGAGCAGAAAGTGACATCATACATGTGCCTATTTTTCTGTTCCATACAGTGAGAAGAATTCCGATAGACACTTTGGCTAAAAATTCGGTAAAGGTTATCGAATTTCAATAATAAAGACCCTCATAAAAATGCATATTCCTATGACTTCAAGTAACGCTAGCATGTCGACAAATCGGACATTTTTCCGATATGACTCTTCCGTTAATTGTGGGTTTGATATATTGTTAAAAAGGTCTTCTAAACCAATCTGCCTCTCAAAGTTAAACAATCTTAAATAGGAAGTGTAAAAGTATTGTTTTATGTGACATAAATATTGAGATCCGATATATATTTTACAAATCTACAATTTAACAATAATTACACAGTCAATATAGCAAGTTCTTTAAATTATGTTCTTTTCCTGATGATTTGGAAATTAAATAAATAGAAATAATTTTTTAAAGGAAAGGAAATTTTAAACTGAATTTCTCTTTGTAATATCAAATGAAGCTCTCTATTTGCGAATAATATGCTGCATATTTTAAAAAATCTAAAAATATGGGTGTGAAAATTCTCTCAAAATAATTTTATCAAGTCCTTCTAATTAGACTTAAAATATTGTATGCATCTCGATTCAAATTCGGAATACTAAACTGAAACCAACGTGGAATATCTCCAAGAGGGATGGACATTTTTCATGTAATAATGTAAGTAATAGTATTGCCCACGAGGAACTTATTTCGATAATAGTAAGCTGCAGAAAAAACTTCAATACTTTTGTCAGTATCCACCATTAAAACAAAATAACTAAATGAAAAGTTATTTGTAAATAAGAAGCGATATTTAATAAATAATATCTGTATTTATGCTATTTGTACGTTTATTGCAAATAAATGTATTTCTTTTCATTAAATGTTTCTTGAATTATAAAACTATCGAAAAAGATTATCTATATGTGCTTTTTTTAATACGAAAAAGAAGCAAACCACGCATTTAGAACATTTTTTTTTTCAAAATGAGTTATAAATTAAGCTGTGATTTTATTTTAAAAAAAATCTCAAAAAGTTTTTTAAAATCTTCATTTACTTCTCAAAAAATTTTTAAAAAATCTTTATTTACTTATTATTATTAATTTGAATTTTACTTATTATTAATTTTTATTTTGTTTTTATTATTAAATTTCTTGAAGTTAAACTTCAAAAAGATTTTGAAGTTTATTGTTAAGAATTTAAAGGAAGAAAACAGATGCCACAGTGTTAATCATTTCCGATATTTTATTCTGCTTTTGTACTTAGAATTAGTATAGTAATACAGCAATACATTACATTACAGTAAATGGAAACCTAAATATTAACTAACGTTTTATTACATTATTGCATTTCAACTTTTTTATTAACTTTATTTTATAACTGTTCTTATCTAGAATACTTATCCCTCCCCCCTCATCGAGAGGCACATCAGATTTGTATATGAGAAACTTCCGCTGTGGTGGTTGGTTCTCTCAGCCGGTGGGTACAAAAATGGTGTAGAGTGATTTCCTCCTACTGATGACAGAATGTACCTGCTATGGAAGACGGTGAATTGGGGCAGATAATTGCCTTTAGAACTCCACCATAATTCCCGTCTATGCTGGTGGCATCCAATCTTTCATATTTTCCAGTGTGGCTTCAGGCGGGTTGGAGTTATAATCCCGATATTTCTTATAGAAAAATTGAGTGCCAATGACCTTATGGTTCTCAGTTTTGAAACCAGAAGCTTCATGAATTGAGGTCTCCATTCCAAAACAGACCCGACAGGAATAAAGACATGATGTACTGTAAAATTAATATCATGACTAGCGGGGATTTTGCGCAAGCATTAAAGGCTGTCGTCCAGCTTTTGTAAATTCTAGAAACCTCAAAATGTTTTGATGTGTATCACAATGTTATTCCGAAGGCGAGTTTACGGCATCACAGCCTTGTTCTACGGATATCCAATTTTCAAGGTAAATCTTTTTTTAACTCCTTTTAACTGTAATTTCGAAGGAAATTATTCCAGAAAAGGTTGTTTGGATTCGTTGATGTTTTTATTTTGATTAAAAAACTTTTTATACTATAAAAAGATTTTCTATAATATAATATTTTATAGAAAAACCTTTTTTTACTTTAATAATATTATATATGATGGGGTTTTAATCTCGCTCGGTGCTGGAGCTGTATACTATTTATTTATAAACTACGCTACCGATTACATGGTAAATGTTCATTCATATACATGTTGAAATAAGTAAGTAAGAGTACGACGATCATACCTAGAGTGCAAAAATCCGTTCATTGTTCTCTTAGGTGCACCACAGTTTACAACCTAGAAGACAGTTTTCTTTGAAAAAGAATTAACGGGGTTATTAAGGAGAATTCATGTAATCTTGTTGTCTAACCTGAGTGTGATTAAAAATGTATCATGAATAAGATATCAGGTCCTTCGATCACTTCTCAGCTCCATATGTTTCAGAAGAAAGCCTTTTGAGAATGTTTGAAGTTGAAATTTACTTTATATTCCACTAGCGAATTGTTTAACACGTTAAACACGGCATCGTATTGCGTTAACGTCTCATCAACTCAAAAAAAGGAGAAAACGAATTTATACATTTCCTACCTCAAAAGTGCTGACACAACACTTGAGGAGAAGTACATAGCATTTTTATGATCAAAAAGAGAAGTTTTGGCCGAGACCTACAGAAGCATTTTGTTGTCTCTTGAGATGTTTTCCTGTCCGACAGTCAAACACAAAAAACAATACCAACATAAAAAAGTTGGAACCTACATGCATATTTATACATAAAGGTTACATATATACACATTTTGGTCATTTTTTCCGCTCGTATGGTCTGTAAAAGTAACAATTGTTTTATTAATAGTAAAATAAGTGCATATTAGAACATTATTTTAATCTCTTTCAATGAAATGCACGTAATGTCAGTGGATTTGAGTAAAAGGTTTCAGAATGATGAAGAGAGCAGTATTAACATTTTTAACTGTTTTAATACAAATATTGAACGATTCCGAAATAGTGCGCTTTTAAGATAATTGGCATAAATGGGTAAAGAAGGCTAGATACTTTTACATTATGTAAAAGTATACTGAGTATTCTGAAACATTCTATATCATGTTACCCACTTTAGTAAAGAAAGCTATGATAAAATAGCGTATAAAAAGGCTTTTTTTTCTTTTTGGAATCATCATTGGATGGAGACTTTGCAGTTACAGGAGACGATATGTTCTCTGTATTTGTCTCTTAAGGCGATTTTGAATATCAAGCCAAACAATGGGTTATTGTTCACTTTCTCGATAACAAGAATTAAGTGTAACCATTTAAAATAGCAGCATGTTTCATTTGTCTTCCCGGTTTGTGAAAAACTCCATAATAATATTCTTGTACCGTCAATGTTCATCGACCAATTTTTGCTGGGAAATTTTTCACTTGTGATTTTTTAAACATCCTGATCAGTAATAATTTAAAATTTTGTCACTAATAAGTATTTTCTGAATTTTTTTAATATTTCTATGATATCAAGAGCTTCTCATTCGCAGCTGGTAGATTTCTCATGGGGAACTTACTCTTGTTGCAAAAAAATCTAAGTAGAATGCTATTTAACTTATTTAATCAGTATGGGTCTCTAACGATAAATATTGTTAAAACAGATGAAGAAACGCGTTTTCTGAAAGAATATTTTCGAATTCTAGAAAGGGGCACTTTATGCAGGACACATTTGAATCCGATATCCTGGAGGAAATCTTTTAGACCCGAAATGAGGAACATATTTGTCTTCTAGGCCTAATAGCTTTAAATGTAGAAAACAGAAAATCAGTTTTTCGGCTGTAAACTCCAGTTTAACTGTACCTGAATTCAAGGTTATTTAGAAGCTGATCAAAGTTATTTCTATCATTTACCCCGTTTTAACTCAGAAAACAAAATGCCCAAGTCTCTGAAGCTGGATGACTGATTTCAAAAATAAATTACTCGAAAGAATTTCGAGACTATTATTTTTAATTTATTAATATAATTTTATTTTTATTAATGAGCAGTCTTTTTAATTAAAATTTGGTATTTTCTACTTTTTAGAGAGTAATAATTCTAAATTTCTTGTAAAAACTTCATGATTAAAGTAATTTTAATTGCGAAAGGCTAAGTGATATTTATTTGAAAATACTTTATTTTAATTATTATGCTTTTATACAACTAACATTTTATGTTGTATAAATACAGTTTCCTTTGCGTTTCATTATGAAAAAAAAAATCTATAGACCAGCGAAGTCCAACGCGCGTCCTTGAATAAGTTCCAGGAACGCTCGTGATTAAAGGTGTAGCAGTCTAGTTATAAACACCTTATTCGGAATAAGTTTTCGCAAACAATATATTAAAACAAGAAAACTGTTTTTTATTATTTTAAGTTGTGAAAATTTTGTAACTACTTATGCTTTAGGAATTGAGGGCTTTGAGAAAGATATACATTTTCATTTGTATATCTTTCTATTTTCCTTTAAAAGTACTGAAATTTCTTTAACTGCGATTTGTAGTTTGTTGCTATCTGAAATACTAAGGACTTCTTATAAAAATCTAGAGATGTTAAGAGATAATCCATACAATTATAAAAACGTTATGACGAATAAGTTCCCTAAACTATGGTAAACTCTTGAATTGTTTAGAAATCCAAATAAAATACGTAAAAATCCATATAGTCCTTAGTGAGTCACAATGGCAATATTTTACTGTTTGTGTCTTTAGAAGTATAAGAAAAAAATTATTTTTAGGCTCAAATGAAGTAAAAACCTTAGGTTAATTATAGTTCAACCCAAACTCTTCTACCAATGGTAAAGGAAATTAATCCGTTATCATTTTTCAGTTAATTTTGTGGCAATTAAAACAAAATCTGAAATAATCGTTTTTTTGTTTGTTGTTTTTACAAAAAAACTTTCGGGGAGCACAATTTAAATAAATGGGGTTAAAATTTCATTACCCAGCCATTTTTGAATTTAGTTTTCATTTTTTTTCAGCAGAAAAAAGTCGACTTGAGCGTTTACTAGCTGAAATGTTATAATTTAACATCTGAAATTCAGTACCTTTAAT
This sequence comes from Argiope argentata, assembly GCA_026289955.1. Lineage (NCBI taxonomy): Eukaryota > Metazoa > Arthropoda > Arachnida > Araneae > Araneidae > Argiope > Argiope argentata. The sequence continues at coordinate 4,055,037 of JAOUZG010027617.1, forward strand.
TTGATTGGGCTTTTAAGAAGTTACAAGGTTTCGGACATCATGAATTTCAAAGCTACAAATGCGTAAAAGATTGAATGGATAAGATTGATTATCCAAAACATTCACATCTTTCATTGAAACTGTATTTTCGACATCATCATTACATCACATTCGTGAAACCCATTTTTCGAAGGTAAATTTAATTAGCAGCAAAAGGACGGTCTCATTGATTGAATCAAGAAGAATTATGTCACTATTAAATATGCAAATTTTAACAGAAAAAATTCTATTTTGAATTCTAAAGGAATCTTGGTTTAAAAAAAATAATGCTTTGCACTTTGCCTCGATTAATTTTGGAAAGCATTATTTGTGAGAAAATGCAATGGAGAAATAATGCTTCCGTATATTTCCTCATTAATATTGAACCATTATCTCAAAATATTGTCAATTGAATTGAGATAAGAATAACTTGAATTATAAGTAGAGTTATTAAATTTATGATCAGATAATCTGAGATTTCTTTGGGCAAATAGCTGAAGGTTCTAGATCACAGACACATTTTTCGTACTTCTGCAGGATTAGCATAGTTATGAACTAAATGTGACAGAATTGAAGAACAGGTTAAAAATTCGTTTTGGTCGTTACTGAATAATTCGAAATTCCGAGAATCAGATAAAAGCTTTGCTCGCAGATCCTATCGCAGAAGTACTAGGTTTCTTCAAGCACTTAAGATGTTTTTTATGGTAGAATTGTCAGAAAAAAATGGGTTGAGAAGCAGATTGAAAGTTTTACTTTCTACTGTTAAAGTGAACTTCTGGTTTTTATAATTTTACTACATGTTTCTAAATCTTAAACATCTCTCCGATGTCAATATTCTGCATTTGTGTTTAAAGGTCCATTTCACAATATATATATATATATATATATATATATATATATATATATATATA
>JAOUZG010027617.1:4055975-4068772 GCA_026289955.1 Argiope argentata
ATATATATATATATATATATATATATATATATATATATATATATAGAGAGAGAGAGAGAGAGAGAGAGAGAGAGAGAATTTTTACAAATTACTCCAGATTGAATGTGTTAAATAGTTATTTTTTGCATGCTATTTTTCCGAAAAACAATCAAAAATAGTAATTTGTAGTGGGAACAGGCTGTAAAATACATTGTGGTAATAACCATTAGTTTCTCATGATTTCAAATCAATTCGTTACTATGATCGAAAGCCGAAATATGTGTTTTAAATTAACCTATAGTCTTTACGGTAATTGGGAAATATCGTGAGTGATTCTGGAAGTCTATAAATGGGGAAAAGTTTAAGGCATCGGAAAAGGAATCTACAATAGCATTTCAGGAAAAGAAAATTTGTAAAATCGCCACAAAATCGGTATTTCTAAAGAATATCAGTATTCTATCTGTATATTTGTATACCAGTTACTAAAATCAAGCAATTTAAGAATGTTTCTATTTAAAATTTCGTAATTATTACAAAAAAATCAGAAATAAACTTACTCATTCGTATTGCAAATAATTGATCTCTGTATAACTAAGATTCCATTACTAGAAATTTCATGGATGACACCATCTGAACTTATACATTTAAAAAAAGATGGACTTATTTTTTAAATAATTGATATTATTTCTTAATTTTGATATCACAAGTAATAAGAATTCTTTTAATTCTTTATTAATATACAAATCAAAAGTCTTTTAAATATATTTACATTCTTCAATTTATAAGGTAACGTTAATGGCCGTTATTTAAGCTGTCAAGCGAGATATTTAAATTATTAATATTTAAACTATGCGACTGAGTTATAATTTTATTTTTAAAAAAATTAAAAAATATTACTCGTTTGGCAATTGATCTATTAAACCTCAAATAAATATTGATAACAGAATGTTAACAAAAAAAAAAATACAGCAAAATAATAAACTATAAACGAGTCGTTAAAAATCACTAACGCAGCAATATTTTTATTTTTCTTCAAATCTGAAATTCTGCTTAAATAAGACACCTTATGTTAGCTAAGTTTTTAAAAAAAAATTTTAAAGGAGCATATTAACTGAAGTTAATTTTTTAAAAATTAGTCGAAATTCCCTTTTTTTACTATAAGACCCTTTGATCTGAAATTAAAGGTATTTATCATACTTCGATGATAAATATCTTTATGCAATTTTATAATGCGATTCAGATTTCATGATTCACGAACAATATTAAATACAAATTTTCAAAAATAAAATAAAATACTGTCCTTCAAATAGAGGTACCTACGGTCGGTTGTTTTTATAAATATTCAGAAAGTTATGAAAATACGCCCAATTTGTTGTTGCTGCTGCTGTTTTTCCGACATTTCATGTAACTTTGTTCTCGTGTAAAATTTTTTTACTTTGTTATAATTCAGTTTTGTCCTAAAAATAGTTTTTTTTTCATTTATGAATTTATTTGATCATTTCTTATAGTAAGATAATGTTCCTTTTGCAGACTAACCATTTTTGTAAAGCATATAAAAATGTCTCAGATATTGCCAATAGTTATCGCTCTTTTAAATCCAAAATGAATTTTGTTCATATTCTAAAAATAAATGTTTGGTAACCGTTCTAAATCATTCTAATGTATGAAACGAATGCACAGTTTTAATAACGAAGCGAGAAAAAATTTCTTTCTTAGATTTTTTTCTAAGATTTATTATTTTATTTTATTTTTGTAACCATGATAATAGAATGAGGTTTTAGATAAGTTTAAATGAAGTAAATGTTGTATAAATCTATTTGCACTGATTTATCGCATTTCTTTATACGCTATTCCATAATGTTTGTCGTAAAAACTCAAAATAATTTTTTCACCATACAAACATATAATATTCTATTATTTATGAAGGTAATCAAATTTTAGATTACATTCTACCACTTAATTAAATGCTCTTTTATTCAGTTGCAAATTCATGCTTGAATTTAACCCACTTCATTTCTCATGTATATTTATCGCTGTAGATGGCGGCACGATATACCTTATAGCGATATTGTTTGGTTTGAGGAGGATTTCTTAAACTGAAATTTCTTTCTGCACAAGGGCTAAGCAATAAGATTTGGGGAATTCAATGTAATTCGACAAATGTAGCGAGTAGTTTTACACCAAAGCTTCTTGAGAAATATTCTTTCGCAACTCTTTTAATGCGTTCCTTTTACATCTATGTATCTTCAGGCAGCTGATCCTTAATGCTATAATGTGCAAAGTTGGGGAAAAGGCTTTTACGATGTAAGAAATGACTCCTACATTTGTCACATTGCTATTTACTTTTCCCCCGCACCTTTTTTGAATTCTGTACTGAAAGGAGAATAATTAAAAATTAGGAAAAATTCAATTTTCATCGAAATATAATTCATACATTTCAGAGAAATTCTTAAAGCATTTAGGAAAAGGAAAGACATGACATGCAAATACTTGGAATAAAATGTATCTTTTTATTTAAAAATTGTGAGGAAATTCCTATTTTTTATAGATTTTATTAAAAATGGACTTATGAAATTATCACAATATTCAGAACAATAATAATGAGATAATAAGATCAAATTCTTCACAGTTGTCTTCAAAGGCACCAATAAAATTATATTTTCTTTTTCTCATCATGTTTGGCTTTAAAAAGTTGATATACTCTTTGTTTCTTTGGCCATCTCCTTTATACTCTTTCTTGCCGTGCAAATGAAAAAAAGCTTGAATAAATTTTAGACCATCGATATAAAAACAGTTTACCTCTTGGTCTATCTATCCCTTATCAACGTATGAAGTTTTCTACCTGAATTAACAGAATGCTTATTGTTTAACTTTCCGTCATTAATTGACATTTTATTTGTAGTATAACTGTTAGCCTGTCCACTATGCATACCCAAGGCCTATTTTTAGCTTTCGATACCTCTTCTTCATTTTGAAGGGGATTTTGTAAATATGGATCATGAAAGAAACGTGAAAGAAAGGCCAAGGGGAAAAATATATACGTAGCCCTATTTTAAACAAGTCTTCATAAACTATTACAAAATTCCAAGATACCATAGCAATTCTCGGAAGCCGAAAATTATCATTTTCTACAATCCATTTTGCATGACGTAATGAGAGGCCCCAAGTGATCAGAAAAAAGCGGACAGAAAAAAAATTGCCATAAGCGGACAGACAAAACCACATTAAAGCTTTCCATTGCGGAAAATATAGAAATATGTCTTGAAAAACTCATATTGGCATCAATGGACTCTAGATTAGGATAGTGAAAATTCGTTGAATCGTCTCCATGTACCGATTTCTGGCGAGCCGTGATCTCAAAATGATACGATATTATAGTAAGCCATTCATATAGCTTTAAAAAAAGCCGACTCAATTTCTCGATATTAAAATTCGCATTTAAGAAATTACACTTAAAATTTTTAAGCAATTTACAAGCCATTTAAAATCTAAAATTGACGTTCCTAAAACCTATTGCTGCACTGGGGTATTTGGAAATCGATGAATTCCAAAGAACGCTCGTTAGTTCATATTAATTCAAATATGTATGAATACTAAAATTTTCCTCTAAATAGTTTATTAATTTTTCTTTCATAAGCTAGAGCTAACTTTCTAAGCGCTTTTAAAAGAAAGAAAAAAGTGGAGGAAGGGTTTTAGGGAGTCAACAAGGCCTACGTAGTTTAAATTGTTTCTCGCCAATTAGAAATGAGTGTTGTTTGAAAGTTATGTTCAGGAATCGCATTTTGCTGCGATTTAGAGCAAAAATAAATGCCTTATATAAAAATAGTTGCATGATTCATGGATTGAAGTGTGTAGGAAGAAGTACTCGCTAGATTTGAAAAATACTTTTTGTTTGTGTTAAGAATTAAACGTATAACATTATTTTCTTTATTATGATGGTTAAGGACTGTGAACGATTTCTCTTCCATTGGTTTAAATTATGTTGAAAATTCAAGTGGTTTCAGAAGCATAACTTGGTTAAAATGGAATGTAAAATATTAATGCAGATTGTATTTATGTTTACATGTATAATCAAAGTATTATATGTAATTTTATAATTAAGTATGCCTTTACTTTAAATAACCAATGTTTTTTTATTTTACTGCTGTGTATCTGTGCATTCAATTCAGTTCACCATTCCTTCTGAATTAGTTGAGCTTAAAATAACCCGGTAGTATATTAGTTTTGGTTACTTTGTCCTTTAGATTTGAGTTTGAATGAGCCCCGCTTCAGGTTCTAATTTCGCTGCTCCATCTGGAACACCTGTTTCTTTCTCCAGTGTCAGAAGGCATTGCTATTATACGCCCATGATCTAATCAAAGAAGTTTTCCATGAAAGTGCTTGTTATCCGATTTATTTTTTAGTCATTCACTTAGACTTGGCATGAAATATGAAACCCCTGCATATTATAGTAACTTTCATTAGTGATTTACATTCTCTAACTGTAACTTAAACTACTATTTCCGTTTTGACAATTGTTTACAATTCATATTCACCTATTTCTCAGTTGAGCTGAATGATCTTATTTATAAAATTAGAAAATTATGGACTCGGAATCTGCACAAGAGCAATTGAGAAATATGTATTTTAATTAAATAGATGGACTAAATTCTGACCAATTAGTTTTCTGTGTAAGCATATTTTATTTGTAACTTCTTTTATCTTGTGGCAACAGCTTGGTGTATTTTTGTTTTATGTGATGATTTTGAATTCTCAGAGAGTACGCTACTGATAACTGACGAGCACGTTTTCGAAACTTGAATAACTTATATATATATATATATATATATATATATATATATATTAACTCTCAATATTTCCTTTAATCTCTAAGGAAAATTTTGAGCAGCCAACAGAAATCAGAAGTGGGATTTATCTGAAAAAGTATTGATAAAAAGAATTTGTAAGAAAATAGCTGCTTATGCTTAGCTCAAGTGAGTATTTAATTTTCAAAGTACGTTATATTCATCGAGTATATATATTTAAATTGTACGAAAATGTCTCTCTTCGCCAAAGCAAAGAAATGTGATTTAAAAACATTAGCCGAAGAGTTAGGGGAAGATGTAAATGACAGTCATAAAATGAGTGATTTGAAAAAAATAATTTTGGCGAGCAAAGAGTACGACGAAGAATGCGCCAAGGAATGGTTGAATACGATAATAACTAAAGAAAGGAAAAGAAGAAATAGAAGAACGTAAGAATGCGCGGGAATTTGAATTGCAAAAATTACGCCTAGAAGCCGAAAGTAGGCTTACAAGTTCCGTCGCCAATGAAGATGCTAGTGCCGCACAAATGAAGAAGCCGAAGTTAGAACTCCATCATTTAATACAAAAATGTAATCCTGACGAAAATGACATACGTTTATATTTAATTATGTTTGAATGTTTAGCTAAACAAGCTGGTGTGTTAAAGTGCATGGGTTACTCATTTACTTGGTTTGTTGCCGTATGACGTTGCTCAATTAATCGCCAGAGAAGCGAATGAAATTGCAGACGATTATAAAGAAGTTAAAAAGATCCTATTAAAGCGATACATGTTAACGCCAGAAAAATTTCGCCAAGAGTTTTTAACTCATAATAAGAATACCGGAAACACATGGAAAAATTTTGCGTACGAGTTAAGAAATTTTTTTAATGAATGGATAAATGGAGTTGAAGTAAATTGTTTAGAGAAGCTGAGCGACCTCATAATTACGGATCAGATAAAACGTAAAGTTTCTCAAAAAATAAAAGATCATTTTACTAATAATGGGTCCAGATTTATCTCGCCGACTGATTTATCTGAAAAATTAGACGATTATGATACCTTAAGATCAACATTCAAAGATAAGCAACCTCGTAGGGATCGAAATTACGACAAACAGAACTATTTTAAAGATGAGCCATTTGTAACGATGAAAGAAAAGACAAAAATGTACGGTATTAGCCATAATGAAAAAGGTGAACCTAAATGCTTCAATTGTAATAATTTTGGACATATTTCAAAGGACTGCTCGCAACCGAAACCGGTTATAATATGCCGGAAATGTAATAAAACTGGGTATAAAGCTAAAAATTGTTTTGCTTTGTTTAAAAAAGTTGACGAAAACTCAGAATAGAGCATTTCATATTTGAAGAAAGCAAAACTTAACAGTTGTGAAGTACAGGCTTTAATTGACACAGGGAGTTCGTACTGTCTTTCAAGAATTTCAGTTGTTGAGAAATTTAAACTAAAACTCGAGCCTGTTGTGAATGAATTATACGGTTTTGGAAATTAAAAGGTTCCTGCGGTAATCTCTATAGGAAGAATCGAAGCAGATATTGAGGTTGATAATGTGAAAGGCCAAGGCATAAGTGTATATGTTGTCCTCCATGATGCACAGCCAGTTGATCTTATCATCGGACGAACATGGTTTGATCTCCCTCATATTGCTTACACTAGAATAGGAAATAGATTTCACATTGGATATCGAGAAGATGAATTATTTAGCAATTTTCTATTTGATGAAAAAACAAATCGAGTTTACCTTAAGGCTCTTGAAGCAACTAAAGTAGAAGATAATTCAGTAAATCTAATCAATTGTCAAGCAGAATCTGTCGACAATGGATTAATTATTATAGAAAGTCCTTTCGAAGGCATTTGTTGCTTATTGGAAGTGAAAAATGGAAAAATGGTAGTCCCTTTGGAGGAGATATTGGAAACCAAAATGTTGAGCTTTACAAGAATCAATGTGTTGGAAGAGCTGAAATTGTAGACTTATGTTTAAATACAGAAATTAAGGGTACAATGGACGATGAAAATGTAAAAAATCGATGAAATTTGCTATATTTTTATTTTGATCTTATATGTATATTTAAACCGTAAGCTATCGTTTGGGAAAAAAATTATTTTGATATCTTAATAAGTTTGCTCAATATCAGCGTTTTGTTATTGTTATTAGAATGCCACACCCACTTGTTTTCATTTGGACAGCTGCTGTAAAAAAGGTTTTGTTTTCCTCCAAGCACTCTAGTGTATTTAATTTTTAATTCTGACTTAATGTTGTTGTTTTTGCTTTGGCAGATGTTAAAAACTTCTACTTTTTCTTTCTTTTATTGTTTGTTTTGGTTTGTTTATTCGTTCTTCGTATATTTCATATTCGAATTGCTCGTTTTAGTTTCTTTGAAATTAGATACAAAAGCAGTTCTATTCATGGTTGAAATTAAAATTTACTCTATTTTTAATTATCTTTTTTTTGTTTTGTTTTTCTAAATTTTGTTTTAAAAAGAATTTAATCAGTTTTCGCTTCCAAAAGCCTAATAGGTCGTCCAAATGAAAGCAGACAAAGTTTGAAAATGCTAAGATATGATGGACAAAGAAATCATTTGATTCATAACCAAGCAATTCTAATGACATTTTGGAAGTTTCTACCAAATGCAATAAACCTGAAATATTGAATTCATCATCTTAAAATTGTGTATAATAGTTACATTGTTCTGTGCAAACACTTTAGTATTCTTTTTTGAAAAATATTATTTGTCAAGAATTTCAGGAAAAATTTCTTCAAATAATTTAAGCAAGTTTTTTTGTTTATTCTTCAAAATTGTGTCTATCCTGTGCTAAATATGGTAAAGAATTTGGTTCTGTATTTAGGGAGGAACATACAGAAAAAAATCTTTGAAGTGAACAACAAAGTTCTAAAGCCCTTCTTTTCTCAACAAAGAAAATGTATCAAAATTTGATTGCTGATTTATTATAACTAAGAAAAAAAATAGTTAATCATATAAAATAAATTGTATCTTATAAGCATGTATCATATTGCCATCATATAATAACAATAAAATGGAAAAAAAATCAAAAAATCAGCACATGTCAAATTAGAAGAAAAACATGAGGATATAATTTATGCAGCAGGTGTATTTTGATTTGCTTTAAAATTTGTATGTTTATGGCTGCATATATAGTTTAAAAATGTTATATGAATATAAATTAATCTTTGTGGCTTATTAAATGTTATTAAAAAAGTCTAATTTTTATTTGAACTTTTTTTAATTGAAAAAAAGAAGTTGGTTTTGCTACACCAGAAGTATTTACTTAATATGTTTTGTGGATTCTTACAAATATATTATAAATCTATGGATGTATATATTGCAAAAAATAAACTATTTTTTTTATAAATATAAATATTTAACATATTTAAGTTGTTTCAATTATGTTTCTGGTCTGTAGAAGCCATTGAAATGTATTTTTAGCTTTTTCTCAAAATGAAATTTTATGATGCTGTCCAAATTTTCAAATACTCCATGCGCATTATATTTTTAGTTACAACTCTGAAACTTTTATTTTATGCTGTATGAACATATGATAATATAATTTTGCATTTTAAGATAAATTATGTGGTTTATATTTTTTCATTGAAGATCTCAAGTAATATTATTGCATTGATATTTTAAAAATTTTGAAACAAAGTCAATAATGCCAAGTTTTAAAATAAAAATCATATTTTGAATTAATTTAAACATGCAAAATATTTTGTAGAATTAAAAAATGTATCTGAAAACACTGAAATAGTTCATTTATGTTCTATTTTTATGCGCATGGAACAATTTGAAATTCTACAATATTTTCATCTTTTAAAAATATTTTTCTAACAAAATTTAAAAGTTATCAATAAATTTTGCTGAAATTTTTATTGATGCATTAGATTGATAAAATGCATTTACCAGGAAAATTTCAAAACAATACCTCAAAAATTGAAAATTTTTGGTTTCAACGTCCATTGTACCCTTAAAGGGAAAACGACGTTACTCTAGAAAATTAAGCAATTTTAAGGAAAAAGTTCACATAACCTAGAATGAGATCAACATTGATTAAAGTATTAAAACTGAACGCAAGCAAGAACTGGTTTTCAACTGTTGAAAGAATGTAGAGACTGTTTTGCATTAAATATTTGAGAGCTTGGATGCACCAATTTAACTAAAATAAATATTAATGAAGTTGAAGGATCAAGACCCATATGTGTGAAACCATATAAAACGAATGCTACAGAAAGAACTGCTATAAAAGAAATTGTAAAATAATGGTGAGAAAATGGAATTGTTTCAGATACACGTTCACCTTATGCAAGCCCTGTCATATTGGTTTTAAAAAAAGACCGGAGAGAACAGGTTGGTTATTGATTAGAGAAGGCTTAGTAATGAGACAAAAAAGATAAATTTCAATTACCTAAAACTGATGACTTATTGAAACAATTACATGAATGCAGTTTTTTTCACAACCTTGGAATTAGCGCATGGATATCTACAAATACCTTTAACCAAGGAAGCAAAGCTCAAGACAGCTCTCATAACACCAGATGAAACAGGACAGTTTGACACGATGATTTTCGGCTTAACAAATGCTCCAGCAGAATTTCAGCGTTTCATGTATATTGCATTGGGCCATTTAAGTAACAAGGATGTATTGTACTATTTGGATGACATACTTATACCAGCCAAAACGTGGGAAGAAATTATCGAAAAATTAGTAGAAGTATTCAAAGGATTGCGTTCCGCAAATTTAACCCTGAAACTACCTAAATGCGAATTTGGGAAACAAGACGTTAAGTATTTAGGATTTATCATTAACAAAAATGTAACTAGGCCGGGATCCAAAAAAGTAGAATATATGTCCAAGTTTCCTCAACCTAAAAATATACAAGACGAAAGAATCTTCTTTCGTCGGCTTAACAAGCTTCTTTAGAAGATTTATTCCAAATAATGTCATTGAAGTAAAACACTTGACAGAACTAACGAAAAAGAATGGCGTTTTAAAATGGGAAAAGATTCGAGAAGAGTCATTAGAAACTCTAAAAAGTCAGCTGACAAGATAACCAATTTTAGCTCTTTACAATCCTGAAGTGAAAACTGAAGTACATACCAATGCATGTACGGATGGTATAGCTGGCATGTTGCTTCAACTAGGATGTTATAATAATTAATATTTAGTTTACTGTGTAAGTAAAAAGACTACACAAACAGAAAATAAATATCATTCGAGTAAGTTAGAATTAATGGCAATTGTGTGGACGCTGGAATGACTTCGACAATTTTTACTGGGCATAAGTTTCACAGTAGTGACCGAATGCCAAGCTTTAATTTATACGAATGCGAAGAAAACAAGTAATCTTCAAATTGCTCGTTGGAGTCTCCTCATTCAAGAATTTACCTTTCAAATCCACCATTAGCCTGGCACTAAAATTTCACACATAGATGCAATTAATAGCGATCCAGTTTTAAAGGCTTCAGACACACTAGATTCCTTGATCGAAAATAAATTAGAAGTTTATCTGACGCTGAGTGTCGAAGATCAAGTTCTCACGATGCAGTATGGAGATGAAGCTTTGAAGGAACTTATACTAATTCTCAAAAAGAGTATTGAAGACAGAAGCAAAGAAGAAAAGCAAAAAGATCATAATTGTGTTTTAAAGAACCACAGACTATTTCGTGTTATTAACGATGGTAAAAGAGAAAAACTTTTATTTGTCATTCCAAAAAGTATCAGGAAGTCTTTTTCTGTAATTTCATGACCTTATGGGATATTTTGCTGTAGATAAGACAGTGTCAAAAATCAAGGAACTTTATTGGTTTCCTTCTATGAAAAAGTATGTTAGTCGACATATATCAATATGTTTCGGTTGTCTGGTCAACAAAGTTCCAAGTGGAAAGAAGCAAGGTCTTCTTCACCCGATTCTGCCAGGCCGGAGACCATTTGCTGCAGTGCATCTTGATCACCTTGGATCCTTCGTAACAAGTACCAAAAGAAACAAGGAATTGCTTGTCATTATTGATATGACTAGATTTGTACGTCCCTATCCTGTTAGAGACACATCATCTAAGAATGTTCTTAAATCAGTGGAAAATTTTATAGAAGATTTTGGCTTACCGAATCGTATAATATCAGATAGAGGCTCCTGTTTCACTTCACACGATTTTCAAAGATTCTGGGATAAGAATTGAATTTTGTATACATTGAACTCTACATCACAACCACAAACAAATGGAATGGTCGAAAGAGTTCATAGAACAATATTATCTTCCATTATAACATCAATTGAAAATGCTAATAAAAAAGATTGGGATAGAAAAATTAAAGAAGTTGAAAGAAACTTGAACAACACTGTGAACAAAACTCTTGGAAAAACACCCTTTTGAGATTTTTCATGGATATGTGCCTAGATTTAAAGATGTAATTCTAAGGTTATTTGATGATGATGATTACGAAGTTTGGAACGATCCAGGAAAATTACAAATCGAAACAAAAGAAAAAATTACAAAAGGGCAAGAAAAAATGAAAATGCATTATGACAAAAAGAAATCTGGCGCATTATCTTTCGATAAAGGAGAAATAGTAGTAGTAAGGAGAAATCCTAAATCAACCGGTGAATCAACAAAAACTCAACCACGCTATCGAAGCCCCATGGTTGTCACAGAAATACTTCCTGGTGATACTTATAGAATCTCAGAATTAGAGGATAGAAATGGCCGTCTTTACGCCACCACTGCTCAAGTCAGTCAACTAAAAGCTTCGAAAAGTTGGGATGAAGATGATGATAACTCCAGTGCAAATTTTGATGATGAAAACAACAACGATCCTAGTGATAGTGCATAAACCACTAAAGAAGTTTTGTGTAAAAAGGAGATTTAATTTTTATGTTTTATTGCTATTGTAATCTCTATTAAAATGTGATTCAATTGAGGACAATTGAAAAGTCAAGATGGTCGAATTTAAGCATATTTCATTTGAAACTTCTTTTATCTTGTGGCAACAGCTTGATGTATTTTTATTTTATGTGATATTTTTGAATTCTCGGAGAGTACGCTACTGATAACTGACGAGTACGTTTTCGAAACTTGAATAAACCTTATTTTTTATTAATTAACTCTCAATATTCCCTTTAATCTCTAAGGAAAATTTTGAGCAGCCAACACATGCTGAAACAACAACGAATGCATGTGATATTAAACTATGTAGTTGTTTATAATCTTGGAATGAAGCATATGTATATTTTAATATCATGTATTATTTAAGAAGAGCCTACGATAGCAGAAAAGAAATAGTAAAACATTTCAAAGAACAAATCTGTAATAGTATAATATATACCAGACACCATCTTGAATTCATTACTTGTAAATGATGAGAATAAGCAATTTCGAAGAATTTAAGAATTTGAAGTACAGCATGATACCTATATTTTAAATAAATTCTCTTTTTTAAACTTAAGGAATACGGATGCGATAATAATAAACTGTGAACAGATGACAGTCTTGAATAAGAATTACATCTGAAATTTGACTCAAAATGTAGTCAATATGGCAATGTCGGTTCCTTTGTTATATTAATTCTTTCAAAATGAAACTAATTTAAATTTGGAAAGTATCCCTTCTTTCAATTTAAATGTTTCTAAGGTGTTTTAAGAATAATACTAATAAATGTTTCTAAGGTGTTTTAAGAATAAGAATAATAATGTTTCAAGAATAGTAATTAAGAAGAAAAATAATCTTGATTTAACTAATTAGACTTCAGTAGCTGATTCAGTATTTAACTGATTAGACTTTTATCTGAAGAAAATGAATTGCTTTTCACTGCATAATTCGGATTGATATACTAAAGTTGAGTAAATTACAGGGATATCACAGAGAAGTCAATGCATGTCAAATAAATACCAGTAATAACATATTTCCAAAATAAATTATTTTATTGCCTTGCGAAAAAATTGAGCTTTTGACAAAACAAATATATATATATATATATATATATATATATATATATATATATATATA
>JAOUZG010027617.1:4069404-4109019 GCA_026289955.1 Argiope argentata
TATATATATATATATATATATATATATATATATATATATATATATATATATATATAAAGAACCATTTTTCCACCTTTTGTAAAATTATCTTAAAATGAAATCGAAATTCAGAAACCTAGCAAAAAATAAGTATAAAAAAAATATTGTTATCCTTTAATTTCATAAATTCCAGAAGATATATAAGCAATAATTTCTGCTGTTGTTTAAGAATTAAAGTAAAAGGAAACACGATTCTTAAATATAAAATTAAGAAGTGTAAAATCGTAGAAGAAATTTGTGAAGAAAATTGTATATTACTTTCGGAGCTTCAAAGCAGGCAGGACAGTTTTCTGGTATCACGGGCAAATTTTTCTGAAAGAAAAAAAAATGTTTAGCACAAAATTCTTTCAAATGAATATTTTCTTTCATTTAAATATACGAGCTATACTTTGTTGAGAGATGCTTTCCCTTCAATGCTTTTAAAGATTTGAAGTTATTTCAAGGAATCTGGGGAGTAATATGTCAAAGGCAAAAAAAATTCATCTCTACTGCATAGTAAAATTAATGGAAAATATGAAGCAGGCTAATTAACTCGGTAAGTAACGATTATTTCCTTTCAGAATAGAAAATTATTGTAACGTCTAGTATTCTATCTGGATATGGAAACAGATAAATGAAAAAGAAGGAAAAAAAACATGTGTCCTTACTTTCATTAATACATTCTTTAAAACAATATTTGCCATACTATAATTGGACATAACAACGCATACAATGTTGTTAATGATCCCTATTTGTATTGGAGTGACTTCCTAAATCTTAATGAACATAAAACATGCCATATCATCTGTCATATCTGAAAAATTAATAGCTTTTACATGTCTACACTCCATTTATCAAAGTTGGAAACGATTCTACCTTGTACATCAACCAATGCAAGTATCAAGAGAGTTGATGATCAAATAACTGCTTGATTAGAAAGTTTTATTAGGCTTAACAGCTCCTTAATTCCTATTATAGAACTCAGCCGTGCATAAGATAATTACATTTTTCGAAGTTACCACTGTTTATTTTACTTTGAAAACGCAGCAAACTGAAAATAAAGCGACTTTTGTAAAACACACAATATTGCACATATGAAGAAACTAAATCTCTTGCGAGCAGCTTGTCTTTTCCAATCGAATGTTAGTAACTTTCCAGAATAAAAAATGGATACGGGAATTGTGACAGCATAATAACACACCACATTATTCAAAAGTTTGTGCAGTACTCAATGTTTGTTTCAGCAGTCAGCATTAAAACGGCGAAAGTGAAACATAACTCTTTAATTTCTCCTACGATATTTACAGATGAATTAATTCAATTATTACTTATTTATTGTATTACTTATTTATTGCACGTGTAAAAATAATTAACAAAGAAAATGCGTGATGTTAGTATAACAGACTAGCTACGGGACATTACGTTTTGCGGTACAATTTTTATGCAAACTATTTAACATCTTGGTTTCATTTTCATTATTTTTGTTATATATTCAGTAAAACTGGACCTAAACATATTGGAGCCATTGTTTCGAATAGCGCACCAAGCATAAGTAATCCCCCACCACAGTGCTACAAAAAATGTACTCGAACTTACTTAAAATCAAATCAAATTTCAATTCCTTTTTATCAATATCATCTTGACATACAGTTGATAGGTAACAGTCAACTTTTAGGCTGAAAATTATTTCTAATAGGGTCTCTCAGACTGACCTGATATATATTTTCTATTTTGTCCCAATTCCAACACTAAAAAGGCGCTTATGCAGGGTGCATACTGAGAAACTGCTTCAAAAATTAAGCATTTATTTTATTTTAAAATTCTAGAGTATTTCGCGGAATGTAGGAGAGATTTTAAACGAAAAAATTTTCTTAAAAATGTTAGATGTCCATTCACATGAAGAATCTAATTATCCATGTTCATAACGCTCAAAAATAAGTTTTTCAAGTGTTTTATCGAAATAATAGCAGTAACATCCGATAGCTCATAATTCAACAAAAATAAAGGTCCCAAAGAAAAGATGGAAAAATTATTATTGTAAAATATTTAATTCAAATTATTCTGAAATTATAATAATGGATCAAAATTTTAGCAGTTTTGAATATTCATATCCAAAATATATATTTTCACTCTTGAAATACCTGGTATAATAGCTCTCTCTCTCTCTCTCATTATATATATATATATATATATATATATATATATATATATATATATATATATATAGTGTGTGTGAGTGTAAAATTATTTGTTGAGAGCAATAAGGTGGTTTCGAAGACATTGATGACACCTTGAATTTTTAAGTTCGTTTTATTCCATGTCGGAAGATTACGATTTACAATAGACGGACAAGGCGCGTTCGCTCACTGCCCAGGAAAAAAAAAAGCAGAAACGTATAGAGGGTAGGGAAATCATTATCTCTGGTCTTAAATACAATAAGATTTTGATAGGGAAAATATTTTTTTACAGTGCTTAGGTAGAATGAGATTTCCATGGGGATTTCTTCGACACACGTGGCAAACGAAACACGACACACGTGGCACCAAGGCAAAGGAAACACAAGGATCTTTTAAAGAAATGTGCTTGGTTGGACAATTTTCATCCTCTCACTCGGAGCGTGAGAGTTGCTGGACTTTTGGGGAAGTCAGGAATTTTACAAAGCTGCTGTTTAATTAATAATTTAGGACAAGTGGAATGGATCAGAAAATAAGAATATTTTTAGAATGAAGTTACGATGGGCTCAATTAAATTGAAAGTTAGGAAATTAATTTGGATATAAATTAAGAGTTTAAAATATCATCTGTAATATAAAGTCATTTAAGATTTTAAGCTTCAATGGGTTTTTTTAGTTTTAAAAGTAACAGGAATTGGGCATCAGTTCAGCTGCATTTTCCGATAGTACGCAACGTTTCGGGTACGTTTTCGGTAATTACGTGGATAAAAAATTATGTCATTCAAAAAAAAAGGCAAACAAAATTTTTCGGGGGAAATATTACATATTTATACATAAATGCAATACACTCATGCTCACAAATTAAGGATAATTGCAAGCTCATGAAAAGAAAGAGTCAGAAGCAAAACCAATGTGACTTATTTGTAAAGCCTATTTATTAAACAAAAAGATAAAAAGCAAAAAAGATGCTGCATATTTGATATCATTACTAAAAATTGCAATTTTTTGTTCTCTGGAGCATATTATATATAAAAAACTATTTACAAAAACCAATATTACATTGTTGGTATGATGGTTAATACATAATATGTCTCCCAGACGATGCAATACAGTCCGTACAACGACTAGTTATGCTGAGTATCAAATTATCGATCTGATTTTGGGAAATATTACACCACTCATCAAGTAATGACCTCCGAAGCTCTGCTAGACATGTAAGAGTTGGTTGACGGGATGCAATTCGTTGGCCAAGCATGTCTGAAACATGTCGGGTGATATCCTCCGATCGAAGGCATTCGTTTACGACGTTTGAATGGTGAGGACGGATGGTGTCATCCGCAAACACGAGTTCTGCGCCCACAGCACCCCGAAACAAACGTACATCTTGTTCCAGTATGACGTCCTGACAGACTTGACCTGTCATAGTTCCAATTTGAATAAGCAAGTCGGTTCTGAACATAGAATAACTCCTCCCCAAACGAGCAATCCTGCACCACATAACAGTGTCGTTCAATGGTATTCTCTTGGTGGTAACGGGCACCTGGCACTTTCCATATGAAATTCCGTCAACAATCAGACTATAAGCTAAATCTGAACTAGTCGAAAAACATGGCACAAACCCACTGCTGCGGTGTCCACAATACCTGCTCTCTACTCCAGGCTAACCGAGCGAAAGTGAGTTGCAGTAATTGGAACACATCTCACAGGCCTACGAGCATATAGACAAATCTAAACTAAACGTCTGTAAACAATGTGCCTTGAAACCGTCGTACTACAGGCAGAAAAGAGTTGACGAAACAGGTTTGATGCTGTGCTCCGTCTGTTTCTTTTGACAATAACTGCCAAATAACGGTCCACATTCGGCGTTGCAACTCTTGGCGACCTGTGTAGTTACGTCTACTCATATGACCAGTATCTTAGAATTGTTGCCAAAGCCTGGAGATGACACTCTGGCCGATAGCAAGTTCCTCGAATACTCCAAGTGTGTGCGCTCACCTTCCAGACGGCCGATAATTCTACCACATAAAAAATCATCAAAATGCCTCCTTTCAGTCAAAAATATGCGTGTATTTTTCTAAAAGGTTAACAAAGTGCTTTTTATTCTTTGTCGGTATTCCTTGTATACCACTCCCGTCTCTTTACTTCTTTGTCGGTATTCCTTGTATACCACTCCTGTCATTGTAACGTGCTGTCGGTGTCATTTGGGGGCTTCTTGCAATTTACATATGATTTTTTAAGATTTGTGTAGTCCTTTTTCGGTTAATATAAATATTTTAGAATACGATTTCTTGACTCTGAGTTATCCTTAATTTATGAACATGAGTGTCAATTAGATATGGGTGTTAATCTTTTTGTCCCATAGTCTGTTTTAGATTATCAGTAAGTTTGATTTCCTTTAGTTGTCAATACTGTTTCTTTCTACTTACAAAAAAAAATAGAATTATGTCCTTAAAAATTATCGATTTATATTTTTAAAAAATCTAGTGTCATAATAAATTTCCCTGATTTTTCCAGACTTCCGATAATTCATTAACGATTTCCGGTTTACTCGGTCGGCTGACCACTTTTATACACGTAAATCTGCGTATTTTCAAAACTGGATGTTTTCTAAAAAACCGGGTTTTTTTAATTAACTGCAATAAATTGAATGTGTATTTTTTAAAATATACATTTTATATCTGCACATCTTCTATTGTTAAAACAATTATGTTTTTGGTTTTGATTAAAAAAATAGCCATAAAAAGGAAAAGTCTGTCTATACTAAAACGTTATACATTTTAGGAAACGTTGAAAGTGTTTAAGTTACCAATTAATTTGGACGAATACATCATTTCTGAAAATATGGACATTGATGTATAATAGCATGACCAAAACTTTTGCATAAGATTATATATATATATATATATATATATATATATATATATATATATATATATAAAGTAACAATTTTAAAAGAGGTATATAACAAATTGCCAATTTTCATTATTAATAAGAAAGATACACAAATGTATTAAGAGAGCGCATACACTGCTATTCCTAAAGACATAGTGGAACATAGATGAATAATAATAATAATAATAATAGTAATTTATTAATTAATAAAACAGAAGAAACAAGAGAGAAAAAAATATGTAAGTGAATAAAAGAGAAATCCGGCCTGATGACTTTCTCAAGGGTCACCATCAGGCAAGGATTCCAATAAAAAGTGGAATTTTTTTTCTGTAAAGAGTTAGACTATTGTCTAAAAAATTAATTCTTTTATGACCCGAAAAATTCCAAATTTTAAAGTAAAAGAGAGGTATCAATTTTTAGCATATAAAAACAAATGATGATTCGGAAAAAGGACAATAATAGACAACACTCACAAATTAAAATTCTAGAATGAAAAAAATATATAATGGAATTAATTTTTATAAACAAATAAAAGGTATACCAATGGGAACGTCTTTTTCAAGTGCCCCAGCAATGGAGGTACATAGATGACCTCCTGCTAATTAACGTAGAGAATACGAATGTAATAACAAACTGCTATCCAAAAGAATTAATTCTAAATAAAACAAATGAAAAACTAACCGAAGCTAATTATCTTGATTTAAAAGTTAAAATTACTAACGGTAAAACACTGGTGGGTTTATATGACAAAAGAGACGAATTCAATTTAAAAAAATAAAACTTAGCAATTATAATTCTAATTTAAACTCAAAAATTTTCAAAAATATAATCTTTTCACAATTTAGCAGAATTAAAAATATTTGTAATAATAAATGTTCATATGTAGAAGCTATAGATTGTTTTTTAAAAAAATCTAGCCAATAATGAATTCCCAAGAAATTACTGTAATATTGAAATTTTAATTAAAGAAGGTTTAGATCTCTTCGACTAGCCCATTAGTAGGCACAGAATTTTTACATTAAATTAACAATTTTTAAAGAAGATAATTTTTCAATACCCCGGGGTCCGCTATGCACTTGCTTCTGCGTTAAAATCTACACTTACATCCAATTTCAATAGGACTTTCCCGTGCTTCTAAAAATCATAGGAAAACACAATTAGCTTTATTATATTAATAATCTTCTCCCCGTGTTTGCTTTTTATCCATGAGATTGTAAACATAGAAAAACTTTAAATATTTAGAATTTAAAAAGCCCGAAATCGAATTTTCAACGCACTCCTTAACAAAATCTTCGGTCTTCGTTTCGGGGGGCGGGGCGACCTAAGCTACTCTCCGATTGGCCTAGACGGCTCTCTTCATGTATCTCCATCCTGATTTGCACTCACCTCAATCTCTTCCAGTCTGTTTCATTAGCTCTTTAGCACTGCCTGAGTGCACATCTCTCTCTTAAGGGTATGTTCTAGGCTTCTTATTTTCTTACTTGTTCTTTTGCTAATATTGGTTTTTTATTGTTTTTAGTATTTTGTTATATATTTTTTTCATTCTAGAATTTTAATTTGTGAGTTTTGTCTATTATTGTCCTTTTTCCGAATTGTCATTTGTTTTTATATGCTAAAAATTGATGCCTCTCTTTTACTTTAAAATTTGGAATTTTTCGGGTCATAAAAGAGTTAATTTTTTAGACAATAGTCTAACTCTTTACAGAAAAAAAAATCCACTTTTTATTAGAATCCTTGCCTGATGGTGACCCTTGAGAAAGTCATCAGGCCGGATTTCTCCTTTATTCACTTACATATTTTTTTTCTCTCTTGCTTCTTCTGTTTTATTTATTTATTTATTATTATTATTCATATATATATATATATATATATATATATATATATATATAATAATCAACAAAAAATAAGATTCCCCATGGCTGGGGTGGAAAATATAAATTTCCTCCTGCGCTAACTTACTATATTTAGAAATCAAGAAAATTTTACTTGCAGCCTTAAAATCTTAGAGCATTCCAGAACAGCTACCATCTTAAGATGAACTAAACTAATACTGATATGACGATAAAATAGAGAAATGTTATAATTGAGTTTAGATCGACTTTTTTTAATAGAAATGAACCAAATGTTTTACATTTGGAAAGTTTAATAAAAACCTTCTTTTTAACCTATACACATAGATGAATTAATTTATTACATTAGCATTTTAAGAAATCACAGAAAAATGTGACTATATATTTTACAAACAATTGAAAATGATTTAATAATTCCTAGTTTCATTTATGAGTGGAATCAAATCCAAATTGAAAAGATACCAGCTATACAGTTAGAAATTAAAATAAACATTTAAGAAAAAGTTAGATGGTACGTTTTTAAATATTTTTTGACGAAACGGAAGATAATATATAATATTGCCTAAAAATTTATCAGCACTCCTCAGCTCAATTATTTGTTGAATGAGTAAAGTTTAAATTAAGACCAGAAAACCGTTTTTAACAAGTTGATAACTAATAAAATCAGGAGTCAATTCATGAAACAATGATATTGTTTTGAATATCACTATAATAAAAATTATTATTATAAAAATGTACCTAAAACTAATTTTTAAAAAGTACAAAAACTAAAGAAAAAATGTATTTAATTAAACAAAATTGATATCAATGAATAGCTTTTTTTAAAAAACCATTAACAAGGGACAAAGAAAAATTTCAACAATGTGTTTTGTTGTAATGGCAGAAAAATTTTATTTTGATTTAAAAATTATTATTAAAAATATTGTTTTTATTTTTTTTTATTAAACTTCTAAAATTTAGAGAAATCTGCTCTTAGTGGGCTTTTAATATCCAAATCAGAATGTAAAATTTCCTGCTAAATTTCATGTTCTTCACTTCAATGATTTATACTGTGCATTGCTTTGTCAATCACCCAAATTTGTATAGATAAATTTCATTGGAAAATAAAAAGCAAAATTTTTTCACAAATTATAGATTTTTAACACAAGAGAATAATTATGGATTTTTCCCCCTTCATTTCTTTAAAATTCTTAGTGTCAGATGCAGCAAAATTATTTTGAATTAAAATTAAAATTTAGTACAATTAGTGAAACAAATAGTTTTCTAAAGGATGGAAACATTTAATAAAATACAATGCGACAGAAATCATAATGATTGAAAATTTATGGCACTAAATTAAGGTTCATTAAACTGGAATTTATGCAATTGATTGCAAGATGAGTAATTAAATTTTATCTTAAAAAAACAGTCGTGTTTAAGCACCTTTGAAGAAAAATTAAAAATCAATATTAGCATAATTATGAAATTCATAATTATGTTAATATTGATTTTTAATTTTGATTATGAAATTCACTAACATGACCAAAAAAAAAACTGCTCAGTTTTTAAAAACAGAAATATAGAATACCACCAGTAACTACAGCATATTGTTCATAAACATTTAAACTAAGTTAATTAAAATGTTTATCTGCAAGTTTCTCATAAAAATCTAATTCAAGCACTTTCAGTCCACATTTAAAATACCTTTTTTTTACATTACAATCTGTATCAAGCAGAAGAAAAATGTGACATTGCAACTTCTTGATAGAGAAAAAAAAGGTTAAGAACGCAAGTAATAGAAATTTTACTATCTCTTTCATCTGTTCAATTTTCTCATTAATAACTTTTTGCAACTCCTTAGATTTTTTAGCAGTGAGAAGTCTTTTGTCTGATGAGCTTGTTGAGTCAGTGCATTAGTAATGCATTCTAGCCAATTGTCTTGATACTTCAACTCCAGAAATCATCCTTGAAATATCTGCCATTCACATCATCACAGCAAAATGGTAGCATTGTATCTGGCGTTCTCCGCTTCTCGTCTATGCAATAATTAGAAAGTTGTGAAACCAGTGGCAGTACTAAACGCAAATGTTACAAACGGTAAGATTTCATCCCAATTTTTATGTTCTGTATCAACATACATGGATAACATATCAACTAAGGTTTTATTAAAGTGTTCCGTCAATCCGTTTGTCAGTGAGTGATAGGCTATCGTCTCGCGATGGTTAATGTTACACAGTTCGACGAGAGATGAAACTAGTTTCGACTCGAAAACCGTCCCACGATCAATGAAAATTTCTCGAGGGGCTCCATGTCTCAATAGAACTTCTTCAAGCAAAAACTTAGCCACTTCAGGGGCTTCAGCTGCTGGCAATGACTTTGTCACTACATCAGATAATCTGTACAGACGACGATCCATTTGTTTCCACTGGTAGATTTCGGAAATCGTCCAAGTAGATCGATTCCAAGGCGATGAAAGGGTACCATAACTGGTGGAATGGAAACCAAGCGTCCTGGAGGTCGGTGGGGAATAGATTTCCTTCGTTGACATTCAAGGCAATGCGTTATGTATCGAACGATGTTACGGTACATTCTCGGCCAGTAAAATCGTTTTCGGATCCTGCCATACATCTTTGCGAAACCAAGATGTCCGGCTGTAAGAACGACATAGAAATGTCTCAAAACGCCCATATCTAGGTGTTTGGAAATGACTGGTAGCCATTTTTTTTCCTGCCAGACCAAAATTCTTTTTGTATAAAATTCCAATTACTTCAAATTTTTTCTTGACTGAGGATGGGGTGGTCTGAGAAGTGATTATTTTTGAGAGATCTGGATATTTTTTCTGTTCCATAGCTAAGTTCATTTCAGTAGCTGCGGCAATGAATTCCTCTGACATAGAAATTTCTTTTTCGATTGGATTTCTAGAGAGTTAGTGTCCTGTTTCCTGCGGGTTTTGTATGTTACAGAAAAGTCATACTCTTGAAATGGAAGTGCCCACTTGGAAATCGTCCGGAAGGATCCTTGAGACTCATGAGCCTGCAGAATGAATGATGATGTCACCCAAAAAGATATGGACGAAATTTGTTGATAGCTCATACTACAGCAAGACATTCTTTCAGTGGCAGAGTAATTTTTATTCTGTTTTCGTCAAGATTCTGGGCGCATATGCTATGACTTTTTCGACTTCATCTAGGTATCTAAACCAAAACTACTCCCACACCGTATACGCTAGCATCTGGGTGAATTTCCATAGCAGCATTTTCAACGTACATTCCTAAGACTGGATCAGAAGTAAGTGTTCTCTTCAGATCGTTAAACCCTTCCATTTCTCGGGAACCCCACTTAAATTTCGAGCTATCCTTTAACAAAAGTTGCAATTGCTTAGCCCAATAGCAAAACCCTTTAATAAATCTTCGGAAGTATGAGCAGAAACCCAGAAAGCTCCGTATATCATGCACGTTTTTCGGAACTCGAAAATTTTTCACGGTCCTCACTTTTTCGGGATCCGGTCGGACTCCTTCGCTGGATACAAGATGGCCTAGTACTCCAACTTTTCGAGCACTGAAAAGACATTTTTTTAAAATTGAATATCACACCAGCTTCTTGAACGAACTTCAAAACAGACGTTAACCGAGTAAGTGGGTCTTTAAATGTCTCTGAAAACACAATGATATCGCCGAGATAACAAAGGCCTATGGTCCACTTTAGATAACGTAAAAGAGTATTCATCATTCTCTCAAATGTCGCAGACGCATTGCACAACCCAAATGGCATGCCTTTAAATTCATATAAACCTTCTGGAATAACGAAAGCCATCTTTTCTCTATCTACTTCGTCTACTTTCTCGATCTGACAGTAACCAGAGTATCGTCAACCCGAAGAATAGGATAAAGATCTTTCTTAGTGATTTTCGCAAAAATGCCATTTGCCATCCTTTTTTCTTTACAAGAACCACCGGAGCTGACCATGGACTTTCACCTACCTTTCTCAAGCATTTTCTCCACTTTTTCAGGAAATATGCGCCTTTCGGTTGGTGATACCCGGTTAACTCTTTGACTAATAGGTACGTGATCCCCAGTATTAATTCGGGGGTTTACTTTCGTCTGTGTAGTTTTTGAATTGTCCTTTTCGCTAAATACTCCAGAAAATTGTTTCAGAACTTTCACAAGTTCGTCTTTTTGTTTATTGCTTAAACCCAGGTGCTACCATAAGCGAGTAGTCGATAAGAGGCTCCAATGTCTTTTTCAAGGGAATGTGACTATCTTCTTCATCTGTTATTGCGGATAAATTATTTTCATCTTGACACTCAGCATGACCGATACACATTCCTGTAGGAATAATCTGTTTTTAAAGGTGTGTATTGCCGACCCAAATTTCTCCCCTAGTATTATGGTAAGGGATGATTGTGGTAGGTACTGAAATATTCTTTGTGAATAGTAAATTTCCATTGCCTTCTACAAGTATGTTGAAGTCCTTACCAATATGTGCTCCCATTACTGATACTCTAGTTAATAAGACCATGACGTCAAAGTGCAGTCTTTTATGGCAGACAATTTCCAAGTGTACAGCGCTGAATGTTCTTAACAGACGTCTTTAAAAAGCAGCTCATTCCGACCACAGTCTATGACTGCTTGAGAGGCTTTTAGAAAGTCCCATCCAAGTATAACGTCACGGCTGCAATGCTGCAAAACTACAAATTCGAACGGCAATTTTAGGTTGTTTATGGAAATTCGTACGATGCATCTTCCCATTGGCCGTACAAAACTTCCATTGACGACTTTAAGAACGACATTTTTGTCATCAGAGAACATAACTTTCTTTAAATGTTGGCAAAATTTATTTGAAATGACTGAGAAAGACGCTCCAGAATCCACAAGATAACGTATCAACTCTTAATCAGTACGTCAATGTGGTTTCCAGACATTTTGGCGGCAGATGGTGGATTTTCATTGTTTGCGGCCTCACCTCCAAGGAAGATCGCCTTGCTCAGTTCTACGACTAGGAGATTAACTGGATCGGCGAAAGGGCGACGTGTTGGAGATCGACCTCGAGATGAACTGGGTGAGGATTGAAGTCTGTAACCTTCTTCGTTACTTGGGAGAAATTCTGTGGAATTCTGCCGGTGGGAACCATAGTCGTTCAATATTGCTCTTCTTTCCCTTCAGTAACCTACGTGTCCTGGACGTCCACAATGGAAGCAAACCGGTTTCTTGTAGATCGTTCTCAACAAGTCTGTTTTTTTAGGTTGCGTCGATGGAATGGACCGAGGACTCTGCGTTATAGCACTGTACGTTCGGCGTAGACTGCTGAGTTGGCGGTGTTTGCTTGGTCTTGCAGAAAAAGGGGCCAAAACTTTTTCAACTTCCCCTTGTAGTATCTCTTGCAATGACTGTGGATGTACACCCGAAGGTTCCTCTGTTGGTCTAATTATCCACTGGACTTCTTCCTGTACAATCCTACGAAGTAAGAGATACTAGTTCGGGTTCTTCACCCATAGCGGCCATTGGTACCCCATTGGGAAGTCTTTTAAATTTTCGTCTTCCCACCCTCTTTTGCTTCATGTCCTCGATAAAGTCGCACCATTTTATAAAATCGGCTGCTGTAGCGATTCCCCTTGCTAATAGTACTTGATAAATATCTTCAGCCACTCATTTCATTAGGTGTGATACTTTTCATTCTCTGCCATCAGGGGGTTTATGTCTTGCCAATGTCCAAAGATGCTTTTGTATGTAAGACTGCACACTCTATCCCACACGTTGAGCTCTATATTTTAATTGTTCCTCGGCCTTCTTTTTATATTTTTGTTGATCACCGAAGAGACGAGTTAGTCTAGTATTAAATGATGCCCAAGAATTTAGAGTACCCGTTGCTAGCAAACCACTGCTTGCTGTGCCGTCGAGGAAGAAGTAAACATTTGCTAAACACATCATGTCGTTCCATTTGTTAAAGTTAGCCACTCTATCCTTTTCTTTGAGCCATTTGCTAGGATCTTCTTCCGATTCTCCCCGAAATATTGATGGATTCCTCAGTTGTTGGTATACGGGCGTTAATACTGTGGGTAGCGTTTGCGTTAATTCTTCGGGCATTTTTGAACGTTGTATTGACTCTGGAAAATACAGTCCAAATTCAGGAGGTAATCCTCTTAAACGACGGCTTGAACTAGTACTCTCAATGGAATCCAAAGTTAAATGGCGTTTTATGCCCGGCGCCTCCACCAAACTTGCCACAAAGATGCAAATAATAACAAGTCACAAAGTAACACAATATCAAGTTTATTAGCTTTCAGCAATTTGTAACGTGCAGTCAAAAAAAACTGAATTCACTGCTCGTGTAAGATCCCAATTTATATTTTTACAGAAGAATCAGGAATCATAAAGTTTCTAGAAAGTTCTAGAAACTTCTGGGACATTAACAAATGAATAATAAAAGAAATTTAAAATTATGTCAAATCCTTAATGCAATAACACCTGGCTGAGTTTTTGCTTCACAAGGTCGTACTTTACCTCTCGGCCACGATAACTTTTAGTGACAATATTTTAAATGGGCTGCTGATCTGATATTCAGTTTTTTAACAATGTTTATTGCGTTAAAAAAGCATTAAAAATCGAATGTCATTTTTCTGACATTAACGTTGGGAACTGAAAAGAGTTTAACAATCGTTCCAATTGCGCAACGATGACGCGTTACTACTTCCATGTATATAAATGTCTTGTTATTTTGCAATAAAGCTGTGCTGTGCTGTTCTGTTCTGTTCTTTTAACAAATGCTGTATCTTTCAATTAAATCAACAGCCGTAAAGGCATCGGGCAAATGCCAGATCTCCAATAAGAATAAAAGGATATATTTAGGTATATTTTATTTGTTCTGAAGATTTTCATATAAAATATTTGGCACCTAGCGTGGGGCGAAACTTTACGGCAGAATTTTATGTTTTTACAGCATTATCAGAATGTGACATGGAAATATTAAAGACCAAATAACTGGTTTTTGAGCGTCTTTCACCGCAATTGCCTAGATTGGAAGTAGAGCCTTAAAGCAGTTATTGGATACGAAAGCTACTTTAACTTTGAAGTAATAACTGAAGGATAAGTTTGATCGTTTGTCTGAATATCAAGAGGAAATATTAAATGAAATTTTGAAATTGTGAGATTCAGAAGAGGCTTATTTGGAAGATTTGAAGATCGCCGAGGAATACAGAGATCGGTATTTTGCACTAGTAGCGGAGATCGACAGAAAATATGGCGATGCTGTTTTGCGGAAGGGTTTGAGTGAAACCCGAAAGCTTAAGCTACCGATGAAAGAATTGAAGAAATTTTCTTATGACGCTAAAGAATTTTTGGAGTATGTTTGAGAAGATTCGTTTGGATTCAAGTTCAGGATAAGTTCCAATATTTGCTTCAAGCAATGGTCCATGGGTCGAAGGCGGCTAGAATCATCAAGAACTTGCCATTAACAAATTATCAAAAGGCAATAGGTCCTTTTGGTGAAAGTTTACGCTCTAGAATTACTAAGTATGGTAATGACGAATGCCACATCTGGTAGAACAACAGCCAACCTTTCAGCTTTATATGATGTACTCGTCGGCCAAGTTGCAAGCCCTGGAAAGTTTGTGGATATTTTCTGATACTTTTGGTTGAATCTTGTCTCCCTGGAGATGACCTCATAGCTTGGAAAAGAAATCGGATGAGAGGAATGACAGTCGTTTACAGGAAAACTTGATGGCCTTCTTAAAGAAAGAAGTTATTGGCGAAGAGATAATCGAGCAGACTCGATTAACCGAGGAAAACAGGCCGATGAGAACAAAGTTTTCAGTCCGGAAATATCTTCAACAGCTGCTTTGATAAATACAACGAATTTGGGTAGAAGTAAGATTTCATCTAGAAAAGGGACATGGGTTTTTTTTGTTTGTTTGTTTGCTTACGTTTAAAACACGTGTCCCGAAATTGTAAATTTAAAGGAAAACGCATGCACTGTGGTAACAAAAATTTTCTTTTGATGTGTCCAGGTCGGGATTCAAGTTAACATAAGAATAGAACTGAAGTATCTATTAAAGTTATGACTAACGCTACTCTGCAAACTGTCCTACAGATGACATTAAAAGTCACAATTGAGAACGGTAATAAAAAAGTAAATAAAGAGCAGGTCTCAGCTCTCCTCTTTAGTATAAGAATAATTAAAGAGTTTAAATTGAAACCTAAAAGGAAGCAGCGTTTAGTGCAAAACTTATTTGGGTGGAGAAATATTGAGCCACGTTTGCATGAGGTACACGAAGCTAAGATTTCAGATTTAAACGGTACTTTTTCTGTAGACATTGTGGTGCTGTCTGGAGAAAGAATGTACAGATATATACCTAAATCTAGAGATCTGCTGACATTTAGGGAGTTGGAAGAGAATAATATCGTGATATGAGAGTTTTATTCAGAAAAATTTATGATTGATTTACTTATAGGAGTCGACGTTGCTGGACTGATAATGACTGATAATTCAGTGCAGTTAAGTTCCGATTGAACTGAATTGCACAGAAACTCGGCGGGATTGAATGAAACTAAGCATAGGATATTTTTCTGTTTTATAATGATGCATAGTTTTTAATTTTCATATTTGCATAAAGTTTTCCAGTTTAAAATAAATTATACCTTTTTATACTGATGAAAACAAAAACGGTCATATATTGATAAAGCTATCAACACAAAACATTAAGACAACTTTTAACAAATTAACAATTAAAGACATGGAATCTTTTTTCTTAAAATAACAAACTACCAGTTCATTAAGATGACTACATCATTTTTGAAAATATTTTTGACGCAGAAGCATAGCATGACAAAAGTTTATATTTGGTTTTTATACATGCAACAACGAAAAAGATTCAATATAGCTGGGATGGAAAGTATAAATATCCCCCTGCGCCCACTCTCAATACTTAGAAATTTTAATTATAGTCTAATAAAGTTAAAAACTAAGCATTCCAGCAGTGTTGACATCATAATGACTTATGACTATTACTGTAAAATTACGGCTTCAAATTAAAATTTCATCATACTAGATTTTACACGATCGAGTTACATAATTACACAACGCAATTTACCATAGTACATTAAAATCGCTCTAATAAATTATTCAAGGGATTGCTCCAAAGCAACATATTAATAAGAATGAGTATTGAATCTGTAATGTACTAAAGAGGCTTCCCTACAAGTGTTTTTACAATTACTTCTATCATATTCGATAAATTGTGAAGCAACACATTCATTCTGCTGTATTCTTATTTTTCGTTGATCGGACCAATCTGCGCATTCTTCTGGTGCAACACATAAAAAGTTAAGCATATACTTACCAGGCATAACTTAGCAACATTCAAAACACTTTTTAACCCTGGTGCCTCTGACTCACCATTCTCGTGTATCATTTTGACGTTATATTTATTTAGTTTTCAATTTTAATTGTTAAAAACGCCAACTTAATGTTTAAGAGATGTTGATTAATTTTTCAAAGAAATACGACTTAAAAGAATTATGCATATTTATTTTTCATAGCAATAAGCAAATCTTTGTATTAGGTCAATAATTTTGCATCTAATTATTTTTCGGAGTGCAAAGGGTTCATGTTCAAGAAATTAAAAAAAAAAAAAATCCGCACATGCTTCGAGCCTCAATATATATGGTACAATAAGCGTTCTTTCTACTGTTAAATTAATAAAAGTCTTAAAAAAAGTCTCATTAGGCGAGCTTTATCTTAATATGTGCTAGAACCCCTCATCTATTTCATCTTAGATTCCATGTCCGAATTCTTCCCTTTCCTCGGTCTACCTTCTTGAGACATCTGATACAGAAGCCTTCGCGAATATGCTTTAGAATTATCGCAGTCACTGTGTGGGGGGGATAGTTTATTTGCACTTCCTGGGAAAGTAAGCCCTTTTCATTATGCTACGCACCCTGATATATGGTCCATGGGTGGATTCTAAAAAGAAACTTTTGTTTGCAGAAACTTTTTAAAATTTCAAGATAATTTCGTTATTCTTCCTGATGGTAGATTTGAAGTATCACTACCTTTTAAATCCGATATTCAACTATCCAGCAATAAAAATTCGTCTCTGAAAAGACATATGGACATGTGCAAACATGTGGTGAGAGATAATTACATGCAGTGATATATTAAAGTGTTTAAAGAATGGGGGAAGCTTAAAGGCGATTGAGGAGGGGCTCAATGAAGTCATTGACAGAATTGGGTATAATTTACAACACGGACCAGTAATCAAAGGAACTTCAAGAATTAGACCAGTATTCGATGCATCTGCCAAGGATGGTAACGTGCCTTCTTTGTATGATCAAGCTTATTCCTGACATTATTGATTTCAGTTTACATAAGATAGGCCTTTTATCAGTTAAGTATAGTTCCTTAATATAGATTTCTTGCGTTTTATTTTTCCTTCCGAAATAGGGGATTTTATAGTTTACAGACATTTAGAGGAATTAGAGTAGTGTTCGGCATGACATCTAGCCCTATATCCTACAAATGACCTCCCTGTATCACTTATCTGAAAACCCTTCCAAAGAGTATTCGGAAGTCGCTTCGAAGCTTAAGCACTCATTTTATGTCAATAACTGCGTTACGGGAGTATCTTCTCTAGGGAAAATGTTCTGTTCCATAGAACAATCCCAGAAATTGTTGGCTAGCGTCTCTTTCAATTTGCGAGGTTAAGAAAGTAACCTCTCCAATTCTTACATTTCTAAATGTTTCTTTTGGGGATAAAATGGAGCCTGAACGACACATTTAGATGTAAAGTTGCATTGAAATTGAATGATACACAGATTTACTTGAAGAGAACTATGTTATCTTTGACGCAACAAATATTCGAGCCTATTGGTTTGTTATGTCTTACTACCTTGATTATTAAGCTAGTGCAGCAGTAAACTTGGAGAACCGGAGTTTCTTGGGATAATCCTTTACCATATAACTTGCAGAAAGAGTCAGGTGCACGAGGCAGCTAAGTTTGATCAAATATGTATTTGGGGATAAAAGGAAATTCGGAATTGCCTGTTTTGTGGAAAATCGTATGCTGCTTGTGTATTCATCAGGTCGTTAATTTGGAACTGGTAACTTTTTGAGATACAGACTCATTTATACTTTCTTTCAGACGCTTTACAGGGAGAAGAAAGTTGTGTGTTCGGATAATTGCAATAGCATTAAGGGAATCTATAATTGTCAGTGGGAAGTTAATTCAAAGTTGATGTATTTTGAATCACTTGGAAACTCAATCTCCCAACAACCTCTTGCTGGGGTGGGTGGTGTGAGTGGATTCTTAGAACTTGGAAGGATCTTCTTAACCGTACTTAATAACACTCTATGTCACACAAAATAGTATAAATTCCCGACCACTAACTTGCATTTCTGAAGATCCTAAAGATTTAGAAACTCTTACTCCAGCAATGTTTTAGCTTGAAAATGGGAATCGTGAGTTTCTGATATCGCTAGAATAGATATTAAGCATTATAGTCAAAGGGTAAAGTACAGAGCGAGACTTTAAGGACTTGAGAAGATGTTTTTGAATGGAGTATATATCAGGTAATACAGAATCGGAGCCTGGACAAAGAACGTACATCCGTCAGGGTAGAGGACCTGGTGTTTCTAGGTGATGATTACAGGAAACGTTTAAATTGGCCTCTCACTAGAGTGTTGGAATTACTACCGGGAAAAGATGGCAAAGTTAGGGCTGTAAGTTTGAGAATTTAAAATGGGGGTTTTCTGGACCCAATGCAGAGGATTGGAACTCCCAAATAAGGATTCTATTTTTCTGGTTAAGAGACTTGTAGGTCTCTCATACCCGATACTCAGGATACTAGGTTCGAGAAAGCTGTTGATGCCTCCGTGGATCCTCGCACAGTTGCTGATGTTCTGCAGCCCCGAGCTGAAATTCTTTCCGCTTCTGGAGTTTCCGTGGATACTTACACAGTTTCTGACTCTTCAATTATTCTAAAACATCCAGCTGCCCCTCCTCGTGATACAACGGTTACTAGTAGTGGTCGCCCCTGAGGTTTTGAGCCTTCCTTTGCCAGCTAAAAAAAGGGGAGTGGGGTAGGGGAAAACTGAAATGAGTTAAACATCTGTTCCAATTGCGCAGTTGCGTAATGATGAGGTGTTACTGCTTCCCTATATAATATGTCATGTTGTTTTACAAAGCTGTGATGTGACTGTTCTGTTTTTTCAATCGAATCGATAATTTTAAAGACATCGGGTTGATGCAAGATCCCCAATAAGAATGAAAATATTTATCTAGATATCTTTTATTTGCCTCGAAAACTCACTTAAAAATTAAAATTCTGGAAATCGTATAAGGATAGTTTAGCTACAATTTCAAAGCAATCTATATACTTAGTTAAAACAGTTTCACATTTATCTTTTCTGATGCAAATACAAAAGAGTCATTTTGTTTTCACACTTATTAGTTTTTTCTTATGTGTATATTGGGTCAATACATATAACAATAATTTTTTCGATTTATCGTACTCAATGTCCGTGAAAAAAAATTACCTTTGCAATTCTCAAGAAAATTAAGCACTTAATCCCCCCCCTTTTTTTTTCAGAATAAGTGTTTTTCATGACGTTACGCAATCTGTTATGGTGACGGTTGCATTGACCACAAGATAGCGTCCTGCGGTTACTACGTTTTATGGAAGTTGGACAAGAAACTCGTTTTCTATTTTCAACACTTACTAGCTATTTCAATTCCAGAAAGAGATTAGCTTCCACACATTTCATGAGACACAAATCTTATAAGTTAAAAAAAAAGATAATTGAGCAAATTTTGATTCAAAAGTTATGGATATGAGAATTTCTTATTTTCACCATAAAACCGATCAAATTTTTAATGCAATACATTACATTTTCGTGAAACTGGAATTTTAGACATATTTTTAATTATAAAGTACAAATGCGCCTTGAAGCTGATTTATGTTTGAAGTAACTAGGATAAAGTCGGATACCCCGAAACTGGTTAATACGAAATAGCCCCCTTAGTCGCATTAATCTTCTTCCACAATAAATCTTAACATTTTCTTTTGTGTATAACAACCTACTGTTTTCTACAGTATATAGTATATTAATATTTCATTATTCTGTAAAAAATCTCATTTATATATATAACTGAATAATGTAAGTTTAAATTGCAGCTTTCAAAAATTAGAAACACACTCACTCTCATAAAAAATCGAGGTCAAGGATAAAGTATTGTGCTTATAGCAGTTAAAATATTTATTACTTATTATTTTTAAAAGTGATTCAATATTATTTTGTCCGCCACTTTTTTTTCTATCTTAAACTATACATTGTATGGCAAAAAAAAACCGTAGAGAGTTATTGCATCATAAAAGTTAATTTCTTTTTGTCTAACACTTTACTTATAGAATATTCTATAGTATATCTCCTACTTTACGTATCGTTTATTGGCTTTTTTAGAATGTCAAGCAAAAGATATGACATATAAAGAGCTTGGCAATGACGATCGACGTACAGGAAATGGTCGAAAACGTAAAGAGTGGTTATAATTAAATTTCCCCCATAAACAGCATCCTACAACGCTAACGAGGGAAAAGATTGTAACGAAATTTGGTATATAGATAATACATGAGAATTTCGAAAACATTTTTTTAATCCTATAATGTTCACTAGAGGGTGCTTTTTCCGGGAAAAAATAAAATTTAACTCACTAAAGTACCAAACCGGAATATAAAAACAATATTAACATTCATTGACTATCTTCTGATCGCCTTGCCATCAAACAACATTTAGTAAATCTAAGGAAAAAGTAACTGTTTAAGAGAAAAAATTCAGTTTGAAAAAACAAGAACAGATTAGGACGAAATTGCACATGTTGAACAGTTGTTTATTGCGTACAAAATAGAAAAAGGTGCTCAAAGTGACCACCCTCTTTCATCTACAAAATGTCAAGTCGATGGACAGTCTGTTCAACAGCAGATCGTAACGTATCTGTTGTGATTCTTTGCACATGAAGTGTTATTGAGTTTCCAGCGTTTCTCGGTTTTTCAATTTATTAGTCATAATGCTTGTTCTGGATTGCTAATATTGTTTTCTATATTCCGTTTTGGTCGTATATTGTGTTAAATTTAATGTTTTTTCGTAAAAAACCCCTTCTGATCGACATTTTGAATCTTTTCTTCTTCGAAATTCCGTGAGTGCATCCCATGTACAGCCTATATACCAAATTTCGTTGCTGCTTTCTATTTATAGGGGAGGTTTAACTATAACTACACTGTACTGTGAAGATTTCCAATAATCGTAGCGCCAACAAAAAGCGAGTTCAACGAAATCGGAGAGATTCCCTGAGAAAAATCATTCATTTCTATTTCAAAAGTAACTGATCAGCGCGATGAATCGGAAATGTGTCTCCAAAAGATGGCGAAAACGTTCGATACGGGCCGCAAGTCAGAGCTAGGAGAAAAAAATTTTCACTGATGAGAAGATCTTTACCGTCCAACAAACTTATAACTCCCAGAACGATATTTTCTCGTCTGGAGATGCCCCAATCACCTCGACATCGCCAACATCCAAAGTCGACCATGGGTTTAAATGGAATGTGCGAAAGCAACAAAGAACCTCCGGTTTCAATCGATGAAGGCGCTAAAATAAGTCAAAAAGTGTACCAGCGGAGCATTTTAGAAGCTGTGGTACTTCCTTGGATCAAAAAGCAATTCGGCGATATAAACTGGACGTTTCAATAATAATCCATACCAGCTCACAATGTTAAAAAGACAAAACAGTAGTGCACGGAGCATTTTCCGCACATGATATCATTTAGAGAATGGTCATTAGACTCGCAGGAAATGTATCCAAAGGATTACACTCCCCACATAAACCTTTTTAAATTTTTAAAGGCAATTGGCTTTTATCATTTTATTTAACACTTGAATTTAAAACAATGATCGAATACATTGGCTTTCCTATATTTTAATCAGCTGCTATTTAAACAGTATTCTCATAAACATGCTTTTATTTTTTAACCATAGGACTGGCGCAATATAGCCAAATACTGGCTCTTGTGCCACTAAAACGCACTATCCATCAATCCATCCAACGGATTACACAGTATGGTCCATTTTGGAATCTGGGGGCTGCACTAAACCACATAAAGATTTGGACGTTCTAAAGCAATCGCTTCTGCGGGAATGTGAGAAAAATAAGACTTGCGCCCTGTTGCTGAAAATTTCAGCAAGCATTTGTTGCCCTTGCATCGCTGGAAAGGGCAACCAGTTTGAAGCCAATTCATTCTTTAGTAAAAGTTGCTTCTTATCGTTATTTGATATATTTTGTTTATTTTTAGTAAAGTTATATTACAAATTGTTTACCCGTGTTTTTTCGCCGCACCCTGTATTTAAATAAATTAATAACGAATAACCAGGATTGTTAGTATCCCAGTAGTAACGTATAACCAGTTATCATCCCATTCAATTTCAGCCGGCAACTTGACTTATTATATCTTCATTCATTTTCTAAACCAATGTATTCAAAATTAAAAAATTTCTTACGGTTGGAAGTCAGGTTTTCTTCTACCTATTAACCAGTTAGGACGTAATTCAATTTATTCATTATTAAAATTCCTTTTATAAAATATAATGCAAATACCAATTATAAACTTAATTTTCTTAAAAAATATTTAAAAAAATTGCAAGAAGTAAATGACTGCAATGCATATCAAGCCATTCGCTTACAATAGAGCGTTTGAAAACATGCTTCAAATTAGTGAAAAGCGAGTTTAAATATGCAATTTAAGTACTAAATAATTTAAAATGTAAAAATGACTCGAAAATACTTCACTATCTTAAATGCTCTCTATTATTATAAAGACTGAAATAAGAAAAGTTTGTACTGTCCTAAAAGGGAGATAGATGGCGCTGTCCGCGCTCGACGAAAGAGACGTCGCCATATTGAGTTGAAGGGAAAAAAGATTGGCTTGAGCATGTCTTGACGCGGAACAGAGCTGACTTCAAAAATGTCTAAATCTTGTTTCTAAAATTCATTTTAAATGTTTCTGTTTTTTTTTTTTGTGTTGTCTGTGAATAAATGTTCTTAGTGTTAAAGAGTTTAGTTACTTGAAGCTAAGACATTACAGACTTATAAATGGTGGCAGCGGTGGGATTTCGATCCACACAAACCTCAAAACTGAAGTCAGTTCTGTTACAATTTTTTTTCTTTAATTTTCAACATGCTGGGGGTAAGTTCATTTTTGCCAGACAGTATCTATTCTGAAAATGTTAAAATTTGAATAGTGGATTTATATATTTTGAATATTAGAATGAAATGTTTTTTAAAAAAGAAAATTGAGAATTTATTTAGCAAGGAATTTTTATTGTGCAGTGTACTAGTATAGCATTGGTTACTCTAGTTGCTTTTGGTTATATGCAAAGAGAATGCGGTATACTATTGTACAGCATATTTAATTCCGGTTGCTTGAATGTAAATTACTCAGTTTGGATTAATAATTATAGTTGTGTAAAGTATTGTGTATACTGTTACTATAATTGTATTTTATAACTTTAATTTTGCGGTTTACTTTTACAGCAAAATTTTGTCTGGTTGTTTTATGATATAAAATTTCAGTGCATAAAAGTTATTTGGTGTTGCATAAATAACTAGAAATTCTATGCAAAGAGTTATATTTATTGTGTTTAAGCTATAGAGTTGTAAGCGCAAAATAAATCAACTGGAAATAATTGTGTTTTAACATAGGAATTTAGTTGATTTTTTCTATATACTGATTAAACAAAAAGAAAGTTGAATAATTTTATCAGAATATATGAAACAAATTTCAAGACAGAACTATAGTTTTGTTTTGAAGATTGAGTATAGAAAATATATTTAATTCGGTATAGTTCTGCTTTGATCTGAGACAAATGATTTCCGGTCGAAACAAAATGATTCCTTTTTGTTTCTTTTTTCTTCAATAGTGTATCATCGCTTGAAAAGAAAATTTATTACGGTATTATTTTGATCACTTGTTGCATTTTTATTTTTATTTTGTTTTTAAGCAGAAAGTGGAATTATGTTTTAGTTTTTTCTCGTTTTGAGGAAATTGAATCATATTTGTGTACGTTTTAGGTTTAAAAAGAAATTCTTTTCGTATTTTATTTTGAAATTTATGATAAAGAACCGCACAGTTGTATATGATATTATATTTTATGAGAGTTTACTAAGAATCTTATTAATAGTAGTATTTAGATTCTACAAAAAAATATCTTAGTTTCTCTTTATGTATTTTGTGCATTTTTAATTTTTGAAACTAGTTGACTTTTGTAAAGAGTGGGGATCCAATTCAAAATAAGAAAGTTAATCTTAATTTGGTATTTAGATTAAAATTATTAAGTCACATTGAATTATATATATATATTCGTCAGAATGGCCTTTTTGGGAAGAGTTTTAAAAGCAGATTTGCTCAAACTAGCTGAGTGCCTCTCAATCAATATTGATGCTTCTGCAACAGTTATTGATATTAAAAATGCCATTTCTTCAATGGATAAATTTGAAGATGAAGTTGAGTATATTAAAGAATTGCTAGAAACAGTTAAAAAAACACGGCTTGAAGAAAGGGAAGAAAAGCGAATTGAAAAAGAAATGGAAACAAAGCGTATTCTTGAAGAAAAAGAGCTAGAAAATGCTTTTCAACTGAAGAAATTGCAGCTAGAGTTAGAAAATAAGTCCAAGTCGAGTGAAATGACTCTGGTGCCTAATAAACCAAAGCTGGAAATTAGACATCTTATGCAAAAATTTGATCCTAAAGATGGTGATATAAGTCTGTATCTCGTTTTGTTCGAAAAGCAAGTTAAGCGAGTTGATATTGCTGAAGACTTATGGGTATCTCACTTAATTGGATTGTTGCCTTATGAGATGTCGCAGCTCATTGCCAGAGAGTCAGAAGAAATTTCAAACGACTACTCGCATATAAAAAAAATTATTGCTAAAAAGGTACAGATTTTCGGCTGAAAAATTTCGACAAAAATTTCATAACCACGTAAAAGGTTCGGATAGCAATTGGACAGATTTCTTATATGAAGTGAGAAACTACTTTGAAGAATGGTTGAAAGGACTGGAAGTAAACACCTTCACTGAACTCAGCGATTTAATTGTGACTGAGCAGATTAAAAGAAAAGTGCCTTGGGAGGCTAGAGAACATTTTATTGACGAATGGTCGGATATAAAAAATCCAGAAGTACTTGTTCAAAAGCTGGATGAATATGATAGCATCCGTAGCCTTTGGAAGAAAAAACCTTTCAGTGGTTCTTCAAAAGAGAGATCTCCGACTTGGAAAGCTAAAACTCCGAGTGAAAATAAAGTATCCTTTCATATTAAAAAAGAAGATTTTGGTGCTAAGAAGCATGCAAATAATGAAGACTTTGACAAAAGAAGAGTAATTAAATGTTATAAATGTGGTTCTACGGATCATATTAGACCAAACTGTCCCTTGTTGATAAATAAAGAGAGTTCTGCAACTGTAAATCATATATTTGAAGCTTACGAAGATGATGTAATGTTACCACACACTTCTATGGGGGAAGTAAATGGATTCCCTATGCCTATTTTGCGGGACACAGGATCCAGTATTGATGTTGTGAGCCTCAAAGTAATAAAACCAGAAATGTTTACAGGTGAGCAGGTTTGGGTTCAGCAGCCATTAGATGATTCACCAGTGTGCTTACCACTAGCTGAAGTTGAGCTGAAAGGTGAGTTTGGACACTTGATAACTAAGGCAGCAATTGTATCTAACAAAGCCGATAAAGGTAGATATCTGTTAGGGAATAGAACTGCAGCCCTTATAGAAAAGATGGAGAACATTTCTGTTTCCCAACAACTCAATGCAATCCAAACACGAGCTCAGAAACGATTGGAAGAGGAAAAAGAGTTGGTGCATATCAAAGAAAATGAACCTTTATCTGTAGAGGAAACTGAGACGGCAGCTACAGAAGATATCGAAAATGATGATTTATTCTCTTTTCCTTCAAAAGAAGAATTCGATGGCTTGTCATTACTAAAGATTGATTCTAAAGCCTTTATCACTGCTCAACAAGAGTGCAAAGAACTACAATCTTTGGTGAAAAACATAGGTAAAACAGAATGCAAAATTGGGTTCAAAATTCTCCCAAATGGACTTTTGGTAAAAGGGAAGACAAATAAATTAGGTGAAGATAAACTTTTATTGGTAGTGCCTAAAGAATTTCGAGAAAGACTAAAGACTCTGTGTCATGACGGTGCAGCAAGTCATTTAGGAGTTACAAAAACTAAAGACATTCTTGCAAAATATTTCTTTTGGCCAAATTGCTACAAGGAAATTGAAGAATATGTCCGAAGTTGTGATCACTGTCAACGTGTGGGAAAACCTAATGACAAGAAAAATGCTCCTATGAAATTAGTTCCAATAATTCAAGAAGTGTTTGCCAAAATCAATATTGATGCTGTCGGACCATTGCCGATTACTGAATCTGGAAAGAAATATTTGATTACAGCGATGTGCTTGGCTTCCAAATATCCTGATGCTGTCGCTGTAACGGATATCACATCCACTTCTGTCATCGATGCACTTCTTCAAATTTTTAGTCGCATGGGATTTCCGAGAGAAATTCAGCATGATCAAGGGACTTCTTTCATGAGTGAAGTCACAACAGAATTCTTTGAACGTTTTGGAGTTAAAGTTGTGCACAGTTCAGCCTATCATCCACAGAGCAATCCTGTTGAACGTTTCCATCGAACGCTTGGTCGAATACTTCGTGTCTTATGTGCCGAAGAAGGACCGGACTGGGAAAAACATGTTCACGCCGCTTTATTCGCTCTAAGAACTGTTACTCACGAATCTACAGGGTTTAGCCCAGCTGAACTGGTTCATGGGAAAAACCTTAGAACACCTGTTACTTTACTCTATGAAAATTGGCTCCAATCCGAAGAAGAACAAATTCCAGTGACTGAATATGTGTTCACTCTACTTAATCGATTGAAACGGTACCAAGATCTTGCTGTCGAGGAAATGGAAAAATCCCAACAAAGAAACAAAATTTGGTATGACAAGAAAGCAGTGAAAAGGGAGTTTCAGGAAGGAGACTTAGTACTGATTTTCGCTAATTGTAGAGCAAACAAGCTTAGCCCACGCTGGACTGGGCCAGGTACTATTTTGAAAAAACTCTCTGAAACTAATTACGTGGTGTCCGTACCAAATAGGAAGGACAAGTCTCAGGTATACCATGTGAATATGTTAAAACCTTATTACAAGAGACCAGAACAGATTAATTATCTTTCCTTAGAATCTGAAGAAGGAATTGGAGTTGATGAATTAGAGATTCCTCATCTGGAACCAACTCCGAATGTTCTGGATTTATCAGAAATCACCTCAGAATTGACTGGAAATACATTGACGGAAGATCAATGTGAACAATTGAGAAATGTTATCTGGAAATATCGAGAAAGCTTTTCCAATGTTCCAGGAAAAACTAACCTCGTCACTCATGACATCGAACTAGTGTCGGACGATGCAGTGCTGTCAAAGCCTTATAGGACATCACCTAGGCAAAATGAAATCCTACGTAAGGAGATCCAGAAAATGCTTTCCATGAAAATTATTGAAGTAGGATATTCTGATTATACCTCACCTATGGTACTAGTGGAAGCACCTGGCAAAGAGCCACGTCCATGCATAGATTATAGAAATCTCAACAAAATTACGAAGACAAAATTTTACCCGCTACCGAATATAGAAGAAAGAATTGAAACAGTGTCTTCTGCAAAATTTATAACAGTTTTAGACTTGTCAAAAGGATATTGGCAAATTCCTTTGTCTAAACATGCTCAAAGGTTGTCTGCATTCGTCACAAATTTTGGCACATATATACCATTACGTATGCCATTTGGACTTAAGAACGCTCCTTATGAATTTAGTAGAATGGTAGCACAATTGCTGGAGGCTTGTGAAGATTTTGCTGTGCCTTATCTCGATGACATCGCCATATTTTCTGTTGGTTTCCAAGACCATATCAAGCACCTAGAAACCGTATTGCAAAGAATACAAAAAGCTGGTTTGACCATTAAACCATCTAAATGTAAATTTGCGCAAAGTCAAGTCAAGTACTTAGGACATATAGTGGGACAAGGATGTAGAAGGCCTTCAGAGTTGAAGATAGAGGCTGTTAAGAACTTTCCAACACATACCAAAACGGACATACGAGCATTTTTAGGTCTAGCGGGATATTATTCTCATTATATTCCCAAGTTTTCTACTATTGCCGCGCCTCTAACAGATGCTTTAAAAGGAAAATGTCGAAAAGGAGTGGTGCCTTGGACGGAAGATTGTGAGAAAGCCTTTAAATCATTGAAGCAGGCTCTTGCAAGCAAACCAGTACTACATTCTCCTGACTATAACCGTCCATTCATATTACAGACAGATGCATCCGATAATGGGATAGGTGTGGTACTATCTCAAGTGACTGAAGAGGACCAAGAACACCCAATCGTCTATCTTAGTAGGAAGTTCTCGAATGTGGAAAAGAACTACTGTGTTAGTGAAAAGGAGTGTGCTGCTATTATTTTTGGAATTCAGAGACTTAAATGCTATTTGGATGGTCAGAGCTTCACTATTGTGACTGATCATAATCCTCTAACTTGGCTCAAAACCAATGCAAGCAAAAATTCTCGGATTTTAAGGTGGTCATTGGCACTCCAATCCTTTAATTTCAATATAATTCACCGTAAGGGTATGCAGCACAAAAATGCTGACGCGTTGAGTAGGATCCCTCCTCTTCTTGTCAAGTAGTGTACTGTCTGGCAAATATGAAATGGGTCTTTAAAAAAAAAGTTTCCTGTACTTTTGCATTTATATATACATTTAATCTTTTATATAATTATCTTCATATATATATTTTTTGTGTCATTTACAGTATCTATGTATGTGTAGTAGTTTTTGTTTTGAGTCTATTTTCAGCTTTTCGCCTACGTCGAAAAGTTTCCAAGAGGGGAGGAGTCTGTACTGTCCTAAAATGGAGATAGATGGCGCTGTCCGCGCTCGACGAAAGAGACGTCGCCATATTGAGTTGAAGGGAAAAAAGATTGGCTTGAGCATGTCTTGACGCGGAACAGAGCTGACTTCAAAAATGTCTAAATCTTGTTTCTAAAATTCATTTTAAATGTTTCTGTTTTTTTTTTTTTTTTTTGTGTTGTCTGTGAATAAATGTTCTTAGTGTTAAAGAGTTTAGTTACTTGAAGCTAAGACATTACAAGTTGTTCAAAATAGGTTGTGAACTAATTAGATTAAATAAACTTATAAATCAAACAGTTAACAAAGATAGTACGCAAAGTTGATGATTTATATACTAGAGGCTGCAACAATTCATGTATCATAAGTTGTCTTTCTGTAAATCAAGTTACCAACATTCGAACGGGAAAAGCAAATTCTGTGCCTGATCTGCATTTGATGAGTGCTGTTATTTATGCAGGCAGACTTTGCATGCATAAATAATTGGGTTTACATTTATCTAGAGAAGATTACCTATTAAGATTTGCAAGGATGCGACTTTCTTACCCGCCCAAAAATATTAGAAATTTATTGTTTAATTTCAAAGTACTTAGTTTATTTCCCACATTTGAAGTTAGATTGAAAACATAATAATAATAACAAAGACAAAAAATGAATCAATAAGTAGGAGACATACAAGTTTAGATAGTTCTCTGCCATGAAAGATATCAAAATTCGCTCTCTACGTAATAGAAAGCATAAACAAAAATTTCTCTCATTGAGTTTCACGTTGACTGTGCTTCTGCCTGATTCCTGACCAAGTTTGATGCAAAGCCCCATGAGTGACGCTTCTTACCCCCCCCCCCGTCTCCTTTACTTACAATGCTCGCAGTTTCCTTCTTTCTTTGTTTCTCTTCATGGATATAATCTGCTTTAGGCTTCCCTTCCGAACTGCCCAATGTAAACATCTTCATTCGTTAATCTACATTAATATAATTTAATAACCGAGGAAAGATTTTCTAAAATGCATCCAAGATTATTAAAATTTCGGGCAGCTCAAAAAAAATTGCATTTAAAATGTGCTCTCTAATGAACAATTTTTTACAGTGATGCTCGTTTCTTATGAGCCATCACAGAAAGCGTCTGATGCAACTTTTTATAGCTAATATCGAAATCGCAAAAGTTGTAAGATTACTAATTCGTAGACAAAAGAAAGTTTTTAAAAATTTAAATTCGTCTATTTTATTTCTATGAATTAAATGAAATCATAATCAGAATTCAGTTGAAAAGAATACAAAGGAGATATAACTGTCATTTATAGCAAACCCTCCTAAAATCATGTGCTTATTAGTAAAAAGTTGATGTTTCGAAAATCGTTAGTTAAAAAAGTTACAGGTATATTTTTTTAAACATTTTTTAATATAAAAATAGTAAAAATTACCTGTTCTGCAAATGTTCGAAGATCTTTTTCACGAACAAAAACAAATGGTCTAATAACTCGCAGAGACGAAGATCTAAAAAAAAAAATTTTTTAACCTATATATATATATATATATATATATATATATATATATATATATAATTAAATCGATTAAAGCTGTTCTTGTTTAAGATTAGTTATTTTAATTTTAAATTTTTTTAAGAGCAATCATAACATAATTGGGTTTTTAAAAAAAATATTTGACGAAAAATTTATGGT
This sequence comes from Argiope argentata, assembly GCA_026289955.1. Classification (NCBI taxonomy): domain Eukaryota; kingdom Metazoa; phylum Arthropoda; class Arachnida; order Araneae; family Araneidae; genus Argiope; species Argiope argentata. The sequence continues at coordinate 4,100,013 of JAOUZG010027617.1, forward strand.
CGCCCAACTAACACTTCAGATTGAAAATCGAGAGTATCGTTTCAGCCCCTTGGGTTTATATATAGGGTGTCCGGAAATAAGCTGGCGACTTTCAAAAATGCATAACATGAAAATAGTTAAAAAATAGTTTACAAAATTCTTGTGGCAAATTCATGTGGGGCATAATATTTTTCCTCTCACAATTTATTTTAGTTCAAAAAGTTGTCGATAGATGACACTGTCAGTTTGTTTGTTTTTTAACACTCTATCCCTCATACAAATTATCAAAATACGCAGCCTCAAAAGACGTAAATGTTTCGACTTTAAATGCAGTATTCTGTAGAGAATAGCAGAGAAATGAACAGCAGACTTTGTAGAAAAGTTTTTAAAATGACGAATTCTTTGGAGGAATAGGAATTTTCTTGTACTTGAATTCTACCAATAAAAGGAAATTATTACCGAAGGAAGAAGAAGCTTTCAATGCAAATTCTAAGAACTGCAATGAAATTTGCCAAGAATCCGTAGCTGAATACAATAAAGCAATTGTACCAGAAATTCAAACGAACAATTAGTGTGGCGGATGAGAAAGTCGGGGTTGTTGGATGACATCATTCGGTTAATGCAGAAGCTAATGTACAGGCCCTTAAAGAAACAATTGTACGCTACTCTAAAAGATCAGTCCGAAAAAATGCAGTCACATATCAAGTGAGCAAGATATTGACACATAAAAAAATGCGTGAGAACTTAGCCTTATTCCCATACAAAATTCAAATATAGCAATCCTTCAAACTCTATCCGCAGAGAAATGAACATGTTTGCAAATGAATTGTTGTATATAATTGACGCAGGCAATATTGATGTGAACTATATATGGTTTTAGGATGAAGCTCATTTCCATTCGATGGATTCGACAAATTAGCACAATTGGCGAATTGGGAAAACTGAGTTACCAAATGTGTGTTCCAACATCATTATATTCTCAAAAAATCCTGTATGGGCAGCTGTTTCTAGTAGAGGTGTAGTTTCTGACTTCAAAATGATAAATTAAAATTTTGCATGATTTTGTGGTCATTAAAAATGCTTTAGTTGAACCTTCCGCGGGTGGCCACTCTCTAGAAAATATATACAAATATCGTCCTCTGATTGTGGACCGTGATTATGGCTGATGGTAACCATTTCCAAATTATTTTATTGTCATTTTCATTTATTAAAATATGTTGAAAAATTGTAATATGATTTTCAGTTGTTACTTAATTTACATGTTTACTGTCTTTAGTGCCATCTATCGGCATCTTCTTGAACTAAAATTAGAAACTGCGAGGGTATAGAAATTTTTAGAATAATATCCAGATCTCATTACCTAATAAAAATAGTCAAAATTCTTGGATTTTTTAGAAATTTCCTTTTTGTCTCCAAATGCTTACCTAGGATCGGGATTTTGGTGAGCAATTGGCATACATTCACCATTTCATTAAGAATGTGTGTAAATCTTTAAAATAATCATTAAAAGTATCTGTAATCTAACATTGCAAGAAAGCAACATTACAAATGCATATCAATAAACGTAAACATATATCATCCGCTTTCTTAAAAATAGTAATTTTCTATAGGCTTGAATTCAAACTTCGATTTAAAAAGTGTTTTCCTTATTTATTTATTTTTTGTATGAAAAATAGAAAATGCTGTAGTCTGCCTCAACTATCAGTAAAGTTACTGTTTTTGACTCCCTTATTAGATCCAAAACAATAGAACAAGGGAATAATAATGGTTACAGGGTAAGGTAAAAACCCAACAGAAAATAGAATCCCGAAGGGAGGGAAGAATTAAACAGCTCCCAAACTAACATGAAAATAAAATTTTAAAGTATAAAGTATCTACACAGTCTGTAAGGAAAAGATTAAGAATAACATTATTCATTCCCTATCATGGTAATCAAACACATATTATAATATTAAGTATGTTAATACTATGCCAATTAATTTGCTATATGAAATCATGGATTTTTTTTGAAACTTACTTATCGGTATAGTTCGCTTTCATAGTTCTCAGACGTCCATTATGGAAAATCGACATCAAGAAACTAATGAGGAGGGGGGAAATATATATATATAACACATTCTAATGCACATCTTTGAAAAAAAAATAAAGAATGTAGAAATAATGAATACTGATATGACTTTAAAACTTCCAAACTCATCAGAATTACATTAAAAAAATACCTCGTTCTCGATCGATAGAGAATATCAACATTCGATAAAATATATATTTTAAAAGAAATCATATACAGTCATCAAATTTGATAAATTCATTCTGAAATGTAAACAGAAATTCTTTTTAAAAATGTGACCAATAACAGAGGCTGTAGTTATCGTTTTTTTTCCTTTGTCCTATGAAAGCATATATTATAAACTTATATAATGCAGGGTGTCCAATCTAATCGTGGTCCAATAGCTTAAATTTTCAATTGAAAAAAGACTTTTAATGAAGTACAGAATTAAACTTTTTGCTGTCAGTTCATAAAAATTACGAAGTCTGATCTGAAAAAAATACGAAGGCTGTATTTTTATGCAATTCCCAAATGATCAAATAGGTCCTATCTAAAAAAATACTCTGGGTTGCAGTAAAATTTGAAACAGAATTTATTCTCTTCAGCAACCGAAATTGATGGAATCAAGAAGCTTTAAATTTCAGTATTTTAAGCAAATCAATGGTCATTTTGTGGAAACACATTGGACTGATTGACGGATTTTCCTCAAAGCGGCCGTTGAAATCGTCTAAAATAGTGATCGCTAATTTTAACTGCAGAAGAATGAACGGACTTTTTTCCATTTAAAATGCTAATGTATATTGAATATTTTACTAAATAAGATTAATAGGATCGAAAGACTAAATTGTAATTTATATACAGTTGTAGGGATAGGAGTAATCATTTTATAAAAATAAATTTTATTCCTACGTATTAACACAACAGTATAAATCCATCCCACGAGCTCACCCTGGCCCCGTGCCGACGATCGGGAGAAAGAGTAGTGAATGTTGATTCTGATTGGATATTTATCTGGTTTTTTATTATGTTTTGCTTTGCGATTAAAATTACGATGAAAGATAATAGTTTCTGGTTACGTCGCACTAGACCAGGATCAGCTCGTAGATTACATTGATTTGTATTCACTACAAAGTATCCCCCCAGTGACGAAGGAAACGAAATTCACTGGGATATGGATGCAATCAAAAGCACAAGAAAGCACAAAATAATACAAGTAAGAACAATAAGAATTTGTTGACAGCTACATAAAAATTATAGTATATAGAAAAAAAATTGAAAATATTTTCTCAAATTTTCTCGCATAGCCTTTGAGGAAAATGAACATGTCTGCCATATCTGGTTATTCTCACATTAGAAAGATTTTGATTATTTTCCTGCGATTTTCTATCTAAAAATTTATTTTGAATTACTTTTGGTGTTGCCTTTTTAGTAAATGTCTGAAAATTCGTAAGCAGGTTTACATCTGTCTATAGTAACAGTTACATTCTTACCATTTAAATCAATTACAAGGTTTTTATCTGTTCGACTTTTGACCATGTGAAGTCCAGAATAGGGCGGAGTTAAAGGAGGCCGAACTTTATCGATTCTTAAAAATACATGTGAGCATGATTTCAAAGATTTATTTACGAAAATTTTTTCATTACCATGATAAGTGAGACTTGTTGGATTAAGTTTCCTCATCATAAACATGAGGTTTGATACATAAGTGGGTGTTGCAGTTGCATTTACAATTTGGTCATCTCTTAAAAGATCAGACGGTAATCGCAATGTAGTTCCGTATACAAGTTGAGAACTAGTAGCATTTAGATCCTTTTTTATGGCTGTTCGCAATCCTAATAAAACCCCAGATAATATTTCTGTCCATTTTAAATTTTCATGAGCCATGAGAGAACTTTTAAGGTGTCGATGTAGTCTTTCAATCATTCCATTTGATTGTGGATGGTAAGACGCGGAATGTATCCTATGACTACCTATCATATTTGTGAGTGTCTTTTAGCCCTAGTCCCATGGCGCGAGCCTATTCTTTAATCCACCTTTGAATTAATGAAGCTTGTTTACAATGTCAACATTAGAAAATACTTAACAAAGTTTTCATGGGACTTACTTCTTATTAACACCAGGCAACACCGAAAAATGACACACAAATCAGTTTTGTCATATAATATAACAAACCCATTTATTATATTTGGCTTCCAGTAAGTTCTTTAATTATAGCTTTGATCGAAACTAGTAAAAAGTCAGAAGACGAAGATGATACCAGGCTCCAGCTACAGAGAAGATTTTACTCTTCAAAATATGGTTCAAGAAGTTGTGATAAATTATATTTGCATGAGCATTCCGATTGCATACGCCCCCCCCCAACTATTTTCTCGGTCATGAGAAACTTTGAATACATTTTACTAATCATAAAAGTAATTCTTTTTTACCTTTGATAACATAGGTTATATGATATATGAATTTGATCATGTATGCTTGACATTTTGCCCATTACTCTTTATGTAAAAAATCACATTCTTATCATTCAGAAAAGAAAAAAATTATCGAAAATCGCTTGAAATTCTGTGATGAGACGAATTTTTTTCTTCAAATATGTAATAGTGTGAATATAATTAAATTGTTAAAATCATTTCTATACTTTAATTAAGCTTCCTAAATTGCAGTTTGCTGTAATCTTATCTGACAAGTAATTTAGCAAAAAATCAATGATTTTGCTATAACATTTTAAAAATTATTCTGCTGTGATTAAACAATAGATGAAAGAATTGAAAAAAATATTAAATGCTAGTTATTAAATAAAAATAATAAACAATATTTTAACGACTTCGACAAACATTCAAACAGGAAACCATGCACCTTGACATGAAAAGCTTCCACTAGGAACTATTCCAAAACCACTGCCACATTAATTAATCACACTCATCAAGGAAAAAGAAAATAAATTGCAATTGCATCAGATTGTTACGGCACAAAAAGTTATTAAGAATGACAAATAATAATTAACTAAATTTAGCAACACAATTTTTAAACAAATAAAAAGTTAATTTTTCACAAAGTAACAATAAATTAAAAGAAATGCAAACCTTTCAGTTAAATCATCTAAATGTTGCCCTAGTGCAACAACGTTATAATTTTGTTTATGAGCGCATGCATAAATTCTGCCTCGTTTCAGGCGGCTACAAAAGCTACATATTGATGTACACTTTTCCATTTTAGCAGCTTGGCCTACAATATCTGTAACATAGATAAAGTAAATTAAATGAATTGACCTGAATAAGCAAAAGCCTTATTTTAAAGAATAACATGATACTTAGACCATCAAACTTTTTTACTTCTAAAGTAAAAGAATAAATCGTTTTTGCAAGGATAAATTATAAATAAATACCTTGTTCTTCATAAAAATATGGAATATTTAAAGCTTTTAAATATTCCTTCAACGGACTTGGGTCATAAAGTGGACTTTTAGGATCAACAGTTACAGCTCCAATTTCAAAACATATTTCCTTTAAAAATAAAAAATGAATAAAAAACATATGCTTGAAAATATAAAATAGTAAAATGTGAATATTTCATATTTAAATTAAATAAGGTTCTAAATATAGCATCCTATCAGATTTTCAATACAAATCTAATAAGTAAACACAATAAAAATTTCAAAACAGTCAAAAAGTCTTAACTTGCGTTTGAAAAACCTCACTGTATAGTGACTGTGAAAATAAAACAACAATTTTAGAAATGAGAGAGAAAAATTTAGAATTAAAAAAATTAGAAAATAGACAATTTTAGAACCGAGTGGAACACATGTTGGCAGAAGTACACATGGATCATGATATAGCATAGATTCATGCAAGTTATGCTTACCATTTATGGGAATATGATGCCATTTTTCAAGCAGAACATTCCATGATTCCGAAAGTTGTCTAGATGCAAAATTCGGAAATTTTTAATTATATTTCGATAAATTTTAAATAACATTCAAGTCACAGGACTGAAAGAGCAATAGGAAATTCCAACTTAGCCGTCATACTTTTATATATTTGAACAAATCTAGTAATGTTCGTATCTAAAAATAGTTATCACTCTTCAAAGGATAAATTCTGGAAATATGTGGACCACTCAGACTGCTTGTAAATTGATCTTGTAATTAAGAAGAACAAATGTGAAAAAACAAGACAGAGGAAGCAAATTTACGACGGGGGGTGCAAGAATTCATTGGCGGGAGGACAAACAAAATTTCTTAAATTTCATATTTATATTCAAGTAATTAAATATTTAATATTTATTTTTATTATTACAAGCAATTATTTGCCAAAATGTATGTGAAGATACGAGCTAATGACAGAACGAATAATAATAAAAATGGAAAATCAGTAACATCATCTCAAGTCAAATATACAGCATAGATATGGGAAAAGAATTTCATATTATTTGTATGAAGTGTAATTAAATGTTAAAAAACTTCTTCAAATCAAATTTGAATAATTCATTATCAATTACAGTCATTACTATTATTTTTGGTGAAATAAATAAACACCTATTTAGCATTAAAATGCTATTTCTCAATAAAAATCAAAGTATGAATTTCCAATTTTTTTTAATAAAAAGGCACTTTAAGGATTTTTTTTTTGATAAAATTCAAATACAAACATTTTTACCAGAATTTTGTATCTTTTACAATTGAAAAGCATCCATGCAATTGCTGTATTTCCAAAAGCCGCGATCTGGCACAAAACTGACACATTCATCTTTTCTAACTATTTCGCCATTAAGTGATCAAAACAAAAGATAAATGTAACAATCTGTAGAAATTTGCAACCTTCGTATTAATATATTAGTCCAGCAACTAAAAAAAATCGGCAAATGAATACATCTTTTTATCCTATCGCTATATCAATTATTTTGTTAAATGTAATGCAAATTTCAAGTCGAGCGGATGACAAAAGAATAATCTGTTTAACATTCTGCAGACTTATCTGTTATTCGTGGAGTCTCTACACTCTGAAAAAAATCGTCTATATCAACTGCTGGCTATATAATAACTTTAAGATCGATTTCTGATTATCAATAGCTTTAGTATTCAGCTCTTCACATCTCCCTTCCAGAAGAACGGTGCAAAATTTTGCCAACGAAACTGTGAATTTCTCCCGGAAAGGCAAGGATTAAAGACTGGGGTGCATTTTGCTCCTCTAGAGTCGCCACTCCTCCAAGATGTAGTAGCCAATTATCACAAGGGAACCACTTTCTTGATTCACGCTTGCCATGAGAAAGTCAGGAATAAAAGCTTCACAGAAAACTCTTCTAGTAGTCAAAATTAAGAAAAGTACTGAATCATCACTAAAGTATCATGCTATCACTGCTGTTGAAGATCATCTTTGCGTGCTTAACATTCTGACATCATTCGATAGCACTGAAAGTTGTTACTAACATTTCACGAATTGCAAATTTCATCGTAAATGTTTTGAAGCATGGAGTTCTCTAAAGAGAAAGATAATAAGTACCAATTGCATATTTCCAGATAAAATTTTACATACTGTCACGAATTTGTAATGTTGCTTCCTCGCCCAGTTAATTTCATTGTAAGATCGGAAGCTGGATGGATCAAACTCTATCGAAAACGGAATGGATGCCGGATCAATAATCCCTGCGCTTGGCGACCAAATTGACAACCCTCTGGCTGCAAAATGGATGATATTAAGATCTTTGGGAATCTTGGCGATAGGGCAAATAGGAGGTAAAATATAACAGTCCTTAGAGAAATGTCTGCACCCAGTCTCGGAAGCTATAAAAGGCCAGTAGATCAAGTTGAAGTTTTTTGAGTCGTATAATTAGTAAGCGAATAATTAGTAGGATCTGTCCTGTCCAGCGAAGCGAAAGCGTTGGGTGGGTCTCAAGTGATTAGAAATTTAGAAGTGAACCATGCTTTGTCTTGGAGTCGAGTACTGGAGCCGTGTATTGAGTAGTCTGTTTATATAGTATAGACGTGGAGTTGAGTACAACTAAGGCGAAGAGATAATGGAAAATAGCAGACGTTTGGAGATATCATAGTAAATAGTTACATGAATTTTCTCTTCTTGTTTTCTCACTGCCTGCTTTGTGCGCTGTTGTGTTGTTTACTACAAATATCTACTTGTGGGGTACTGTTCTTTCTAAGTGCTAATGTGTAATGTGTAAATCTGGTTTATATTTCATAATCTGAATAACGTGTCAATAAATACCATCATTTGTTCTTCAGGCCTGTTGATCGTATCCCCATAAAACTACATCAGCAAACCCATCGGCTTTAAGGTGTTTTCTGGATAAAAGTGATCACAAATGCAGCATATTTTTGTTTCTTTACACCCCTATATGTCCTCTTTGATTTGCTTTTTCTTTTGGTAACATATTTTTTTATTGCATCTGCAGCTTACTTTTTTGATATATTTTCAACTCTTTTTCTTTGAAATAAATGTTTATTCTATTTCCGACATACAATCCAAGTTCTTTTTTGATGTAGAAATTCTCTATTCCATCACATTTTTTTCATTTAAAATGGATCGCTTTACAACACAAACTACTTTCCTAAGGGTTTCTACCTCAATATTATTATTAAAGTAAATGTCTCAATTATGACCTGGCCAAGAGATATTACCATCAAAATCTTATTAATCTCGCAAAACTTATAACAAGATTTTCGATTAAAACTTTTCAATTTGAATCTTGGATATTTCAAATTCTTCACATGCCACTAAATAACTGAAAGCTGCATCACTCAAAAAGCTGTAGAATTCTATTAAAATAAAATCCCATTCTTTCTCTTGTACTCTTTTGCATACATAAAACCGAAAAGACATTTTTTTTTTCATTTGATGGGCTTATTTGGCCATTATTCTTGGTCATAAACATCTCAAGTATATAATTGCGAAAGGACTTATTCTTAAATGTCCAATTGTAAATCACTGCAGTTAGAAAGTTAAGAATATGATTTTTCATGAAAGTTTTTAAATA
>JAOUZG010027617.1:4114019-4126323 GCA_026289955.1 Argiope argentata
ATATATATATATATATATATATATATGCATTTTTATTCTAAACAGCACAAAAAAATGTTGGTAAGTAGTTGATTTAGCGCTGCGGTTTATTTAGTGTCTACTTTTCGGAACTACGCATATAATTTAAAACAATTGTTACAAGCGGGCGAACGCCGCGAATTCTCACGGAAGGAGAAAGCGATTGGTGACGGTTGACGAAGAGCTTAGCGCCAGCCGGGTTGGTTTGCCGAAAGGAATAGTATGATAGGTGCTGGATCGCTCGCGGTGTTTTCCGAAGTTTCGCATACTCCAAGGCGCTCGCCCGCTCGGCTATATAAGGGACGGGTTGCCGCGATTAGTAGTTTCTCTCGGAAGAGTAGCGACTCGTTGTAGCGAGCTGATTACTTTTCTCGGTGTTATTACTTTACTCGGTGTATTGACGTTTGATGTTATCGTTATATTATTGAGCTGGCTGTGATTTACAGTTTGCTGTGCTATACGATATCTGTTTTGCAGTCTATTTATTGTGCGTAAGGCTTGTATTTAAGCGGAATATGACTGTTGATTGCTGAATTGTTTTTATCTGAAATTTTCCTTTCTCAAGTCATCCGGTAAATAGCTGTAAATAAATTTGTTTGTGCTTTTCTTCAAGTAAAGTCCGTTCAATCCAAACCCGCTTCGCTAAAAACGTAACAACTGGTGTCAGATGTGGGACTAAATGGTGAAAACTAAAGCGATGGAGGAAGCAGATAAAACAAAATTCGAACGACTTTTTGCTTTCATTAAAGAAATGGAGAAGAAAATAGAACAAGGGCAAGAGAAGATGGAGAAGACAGAACTAGGCCAAGCTAATATTGTTGAAGTAATTAACACCAAAGTGGATGCTTTGGCGGAAAAGGTTCAAGAAAACGATACAAATATTTGGAATATTCAGCAGAGTTTTGAAGAGAAATTTGAAAAGGTGGACGATAGATTCAACGCATTTGAGGAAAAATGGAAGAAAATGGAAGGTGTACAGATAAAATCCGAAAACCAATCCCCGAGTGTTCGAGAGCCTGAAATAGCTCAACTTGTGCCTGTTATTTCTAAATCAAACATTAAAATGTCCACTTACGACGGAAAAACATCGTGGCAAGTCTACAAGATTCAATTCTCCATCGTCGTAGAAGTCAAGGTAGGGTCCAATCACGAAGGCTCGTCAACTGACTGCATTACTCCGGGATAAAGCTGCTGATATTTTGATAACTATTCCCGAAGATCAACATTTGGAATTTGATGCTCTTCCAAACGCTCAAGAGTTGCGCTTCCAAGAAAAAGGCCTCAAGGACTATAGCCGTCTTCAATTAAAGATTCGGCAACAACGATCGAACGAAAGTCTGCAAGAGCTTGCAGCAGATGTAGAGAGGCTCTCTCATCTTGCCTTCTCCGACTGTCCTGCCAAGGTACGGGAAACACTGGCCCTGCAATATTTCACTGACGGTAAGAGGTGCTACGGTCCAAGATGCATCGGATCCTTTGTTGCAAAATCTAATTGAAATGATGAAGACAATTTGCCAGTTTATCCGGAAAAGAATTGAGAGGCCCAACAAACATAGCCAGAGAACTGTGAAATGTTGGAAATACGCTGACGAGGGCCATGTTCAAAGGAATTGTCCAGCCCGCTTAGATAAACGGGCTAAAGACTCTTCTCGAAGCAACCAGGGAAAACAAGAATTTGGTGGTCTCGCGGGCCAGAAGTCGCCAGATGAGAAAAAGCCTCATTTCAGAGTTTCACAGATATCTTCCAGAGGCTGCGGTGAAAATGGTTTATTTGTTGAAGCCTTCGTCAACGGAATTCCCTGCCGAATGATCGTTGACACAGGAGCCAACGTGCCCATCATGCATAGGGATGTTGCAGAACAACTCGGAAGGAAAATTCTCTGGACACCAACTTGCGTCACCCTCCAAACGGTCACTGGTGACAGAATCCCAATTATTGGGAAAATGAATATTGTAATTAGATTTGGAATGGACTTTCTGAAGAAATATGGTTTTGTAATCAACTTTAAAAATAACTCCCTGCACTCCACATCAGAGGCCGTGACTCTTTTCCACTTAGGTTCGGTAGGAATAAATGGAAATGCCTTATCAAGAAAGTTCTGCTCCGAGGGTTGTCACTACTGCTCCTCTGCTGAAAAGAAATATGGGATTGATGCACCAACCGTGCGCCAAATCGCAGTAGCCGTCCCACCTCAATCTGATCCCTGGAGTGATGAAGAGGTTCGAAAGGAGCAAATAAATGATCCTGACATTAAACCGATTCTAGAATTAAGGAGATCACACAATTAGCAGGACATTTCAAGCCTCAGTACTGGAACTAAACGTTATTGAGCTCTCTGGAATTCACTCGAAATTAGAAATGGCATCTTGTATAGAAAATGGGAGTCCGAAGAAGGGAAGTCATCTAAGTGGCAACTTATACTTCCCCGATCAAGGATAAATCAAGTTCTGAAGGAGTTACACAGCAGTCCTGCAAGTGGCCACTTCGGAGTCATGAAGACAATTCATAAAGTTCGGGGACGTTTCTATTGGAACAACATGAAAGATTATGTTCGAGAATGGTGCAGAACATGTGATGCCTGTAACGCCCGTAAAGGACCAAAAACACGCAGTCGTGGTAAGTTACTGCGGTATAATGTAGGTGCACCATTTGAAAGAATCGCCTTTGACATCCTTGGACCTCTTCCCCGGAAGGACAATAGAAATAGAAACATTCTGGTCGTTATGGATTACTTTACAAAGTGGCCAGAAGCTTATTCAGTTCCTCATCAAGAAGAGACTACTGTAGCAGAAGTCTTACTTCGGAACTGGATTTCTAGATTCGGAACACCTCTTCAGCTCCACTCTGACTTTACTTCTGCTGTATGTAAAGGACTTAGTAAACTCCTCCAAATCTACAAAACTCAGACAACACCTCTTCATCCCCAATCAGACGGCATGGTAGAGAGGTTCAATCGTACGATTCTAAATAACCTCTCTCTTTTCGTTTCAAAAACCCAACAAGACTGGGATCAGAACTACCCTTGTTCCTGCTTGCTTATCGCAGCTCGGTTCACGAAACGACTGCCTTCATACCATCCAAGATGCTCTTTGGACTAGAATTCCGATTGCCCTGTGATCTTCTGTTCGGGTGCCCACCGGATACGCCTTCTTCGCCTGTGGATTATGTTCGAGACTTCCAGGTCCGTTTAGAAGACGTACACAGGTTTGCCCGAGATCGAATCAACATAGCGATGGAGAAGATGAGGACCAACTACGACACTAAAGTCACTGGACATGAATTTAAGGAAGGTGACAAGGTATGGATCTGGAACCCGATTCGACGAAAGGGACTCTCTTCGAAGCTGCAGTCTTCCTGGGAAGGCCCTTATACAGTCCTGAAAAGACTAAATGACGTCGTGGTTCGAATAAGGAAGTCACCGAACTCAAAACCAAGATTAGTACATTATGAACGGTTAGTCCCTTATTATGGTAACTCTTCAAATAATTAGTTGAAAATACAGTTTACTCATTTATGTAAATATGGCCTGTGTATCTGTAAATAGTGTTCTTTATGTTAATTGTTTTTCAATGTTCATGTATGCAACTTTATGTCTATGTTACTATAACTTTTGAGTATCTTCTGCTTGAGGTCTGTATTTCCCGGGACGTAAAGTCCTTGAGGAGGGGGCAATGTTACAAGCGGACGAACGCCACGAAAGCGCACGGAAGGAGAAAGTGATTGGCGACGTTTGACAGAAGAGCTTGGAGTCAGCTGGGTTGGTTTGGCGAAAGGAATAGTATGGTAGAGGCTGAATCGCAACAGAAAATGATCACAACAGAAAAGCATAAATAAGCATAGCAGTATCAAATATATTTGTAGCTTCTATTGAATGCCCTTTGAATTTTCAAAAATATACATATAAACACATTTGAAAAATATTGACCATTATCTATTGTAAAATTTTAGTTAAAAGTGTATAGAAATTGTTTTGAGCTTAATACAGTATTTGAGAAGCTTCAGACACAACAATAACAGAATGAAAGGATTAGTCCATCTTTGCATTAATTTGACCATTCCTGGCTTTTATAAGCCTAAATGATTTCTTTATAATTAATTTTCTTTTAATAATTTCATCCAAATTTTCATTTGCAAGCTCCATATAATGTAAGATACGTCTTAATTCTCATGCTTTTGATTGAAAAAATTTGTTTAACACCAGAATGATTACAAACTTGTTGAGGAATTATATTTAACCGGAGGAAGTTGCCGGTTTTACTTTATAAACAAATCAAATTTTAAATTTGACAAAGCAACTTTCTTTACATCACATATCACAGTTTTATACATAGATTAATTCTCCTGAATGAAAGAGGGAAGGGATGCAGAAGCTATAATTGAAATGCAGCACTTTTGTGACTGAAGAAATCAACCACTTAAAAAAAGTCAATTAAACATTAACATCCTGTTAGAAAAGACATGATTGCTATCAAAGGTGAATTTAATGTAAGGAAATATAGCAAGATCAGAAAGAGCAGTGGAATGTGATCTTTAACAAAATGGCTAAAGATAAAATTTCATTGTAAAAAATTATTCTTTAAAGCAAAATAATAATTTTAAAAAACTTTAAAACAATATCATTTTGCTTCAGTGCTAGTAATCTTAACGTTAAAATGAGATGAAAATTTTATAATTTTGCTTACTGCATAAATGAAAAAATTGGACTACACTTTTATTAAACTACTAGCCGCCTTTGGCGACCAGTCGGTTAGCCTAATGCTCGCTAAAATTTTTCATGTAATATTTTATGTAGATGTGTCTCATAATAGGTTTTTCACCAAAATATTTTTAAATCAAACAAATTTTGATAATCATATAATTAATTTATAGTATTATTTAGTGTTATTTTCTTCAGATGTTCTGTTCATTGTGCTACTCATCTTTCTCTTTCTATCCGTGCAATGATTGTCCCGGAATTGATATTTTACTTAATGGTGGAGGGAAATTCTACGTTTTTACAGAATAATGAGATTCAAATTTTCATAAATGTAAACACACTAAAAAAATAAAGACACAATGGGTTTTCAAGAGGTGCGAAAGTTTAAAAACATCTTGGAAAATGCCGCTCACAGAGGAAATAATGGTGATACACCCACACCTTTTTTTTCTCTTTTCTTTTTCTATCCTTTTTTTCTTCACTACTTTTCATTCTACAAACCCTTTTTACTCTTTGTTATTCTTTTTTTTCTTCCCTGCCCAGACTTTATTTTGAGCAGGCATAGAATAAATATCCATACAGACTAATAATAAAAGCAACTATTTTCTTTCTTTTTTAAACATCCCGTTTTCTATAAATAAAAACCAACTGAATTCTCGTATTTCTTTCTAAACAAATCATAATTTATTACTTCCTACTATCTTACTCTGTTGGTGTGGGGGGAAGGAAATGAAGATTTTTGGCGGGAAAGTAAGAAAAGTGTTGTTTTAACCATTTTCCTCGCAGTTTTTTCATTTTTTCTCTCCGTAAGAACCATCCTCGTGTCTTAACGAAAATATTTAAAAAAAATATTAGCCGAATCGGTCTAGCCGTTCCCCAGTTTTGCGCTTAGCAACGCATTTCCAGATCCATTTTTATTAATATAGATTTTTAAATTCAAATAAATGTATTCTGAAAAAAATTGTAATTTCTTTCTGCACTACTATGCTTGAAATTGTGAACTTACAGTAATTACTGGTACATAATAGTAAAAAAAATTGCATGTATTGAGTAAACACATACCTACCTGTTTTTTAGCATAAAATTGATATTGATGCAAAGTATGTAGCAATGATAACGAATCTTTCCCGCCTGATAAGCAAACTAATACTTTATCGCCACTTTTGATCATATCAAATTGATTAACAGCCTAAAAATACAAATCAGAGTTAATCAAATAAACATAAAAATATAAAAAAATCACAGATTAAAACATAGATTTATAGTTAAATAAAAACAGGCAAATGAAAAAAAGTATATTATATACTGCACACACTATGGAAAATTTTGATGACAGATTTAATTCATTAGA
Source organism: Argiope argentata (assembly GCA_026289955.1). NCBI lineage: Eukaryota > Metazoa > Arthropoda > Arachnida > Araneae > Araneidae > Argiope > Argiope argentata. The sequence goes on from JAOUZG010027617.1 coordinate 4,120,086, forward strand.
ATTTCAGTAATTTGACTAACAATAGCCCTGCATTTGCTGAATGTCAGATAAAAATTACTAATTTTGAGCAGTTAACATAAGATCATGTTGCTATCTGAATTCACATATTTGATGTATCAGAATCTGAACTAATATTAAATATTTATAAAATATGCATCCAGTGCTAAAAATGATAGAACACAGGATTCTTAACATCCATCATAGTTGAAATATATTTGGCATTGTTGGATTTTAGAACCTCATTAAACAAAAAAATGTATTCTATACAATATCATTATTTTATTTGCATAATCATATAAAATAAGCATATAATGCATACAACATATATCTACAGCAAGTATAAGAGAGTGAATGCAGGAGAACATTTTATTACTTACTTTTTGTTTATTTCTATATAAAATTTCAGATAAAAATTGAAAAAGAATAACTTCTAAGCAATAAAAAACATATGGAAACAAAATTCATTATCAATGTAGTCCACATTTTTAATTTTATATTTCAAAGCAATACAATATGTATATTTTTATTTCATGTAATATTGTTTAATCATATAAAAACTTTAAATTGATAATTGCTTAATTATACCTTCCACTATGAAACAGAAATGCATTGAATAATAATACTATTGAACACTTTTCTCTTGTCTATAAATGGGTATAAAATCCATTATGAGCATATTATATTTTCATACTGATTATATCATAATACTTGTAAAAAAAAGAAATTTGAAATAAGTATTTAATTATCTCCAGATTATCCCAAAAGTTAATAGAAAGCACAGTAACAGTAATATATAAATTTTATTCTTGAGATTGATAGTTTGTTTTTAAAAAGGTCCACAAAACTTACAATTTTTAAGACATAAAACAGAAATACAGCAATTACAACATTTATGGTAAGAAATAAGCCTTTTTTCATCAACAACATTCACTGATACATGTGACACGGCATTATACAGAATCTGGATAGATTACAATCAAAATCTTGGATTAAACATTATCAGCCTAAATATTTTAAAAGAAATTTTATTAAGATTTGTTCCATTTTGCACAAACTAGATCCCATTCTCATAGTGGCTTGATAGCTAATTTTTTAAGTATTGGCAATAAGGATACTGTTTCATTGGAACAATGCATTATATGATCTAAAGAATTTTTTTATGTTGTTTAGATCAATAAATGCAATATTCCCTGAACCTATTATTCAGTTTTGTAAAATATTCTTGACACACTAACAATTTAAATTTTTAAAAAGCCTACTCTTCTGTAATAAAAACAGCAAAATTATAAGGCTTCAAATTTAATAAATTTAGATGTACCAAAGGCCCTTTTGAAAAAATTGAATCTGTTAATTGGGCGATTTCCTTAAAGCGGCCATTGAAATGGTAAAAAATCATCCAAAATTCATAGCTAGAACCAGTTTGTTCACAGAAAAATGAAATTTTAAAAAAATGTTCCTGTGCAAAGGATATTTCACTTAATATGATCAAAAAACGTAGTGAATAAAAATTTCTTCTTCTTCTTATCTCCATCATGATCTGACGGAGTCGGATCAGATCAAATAAACCGTTGACTCTGAGATGGTCGGTGACTGTCCAAGGAAATGAATAAATATCCCCTGCACTGAGGTCAAAACAGTCAAGAAAGTGAGAGGGAATGGTCTGGAAGAGTTGGCATTTAGGACAAAGGGGAAAGGATTTCTTTCGCCCAGAGAATTTCAGACAATTTAAGTGTCCGCTGGCAAGTCGCGAAATGCAAGTATGGGATGACCTATCTCCTGAGATGCAAAGAAAGAGACCTGGGTTAGGCCCCTTGTACCAGTTGTTTGATGGAGGAACCAGCCAGTCTTCTCTGATGGCAGATTTTTGATGGAGAAAAGCTCCAAATAGGTCAGTTTGGTAGAATAAAAATTTAAATTTCATAAACTCTTTCAGAAGTACATTCATTGACCGAAGTAACACAATTATAATGAATAGTTATTATCTAATCACTACATAGTCCTCATTTCAAATGCTATTATTCATCAAGAATTCTGTATTCCGAAACACACTAAAATCATGTTGAGAGTGAGCCGGTTATTCATACTAACAGATTTTAGATAATTAAAACTGCAAATAAATGAAAACTTTATATAATGTGGATTAAAAACCTTTTTCTTTGTCATTCTGATGTACAAAACACAATAATTTAATGAAACTTAAACCAAAATGACAACCTAAAAAAGTTTGACAACTATAAAAATTATTTTATTTCATTAAAAACAGTGTTTCATATTTGAGGTTCTAAAGTAAGATTTAAATCAAAATCTTTGATCCACTAAATTAAAACTTTATTCAATTGTTTATTCACTCAAAGGAACTATAAAAAAATATTCGAGATAAAAAGTACTATTCCGATTGTCCCGTTTATTATATATATTAGGAAATAGAAGTAAAGCTTGGAAATTGCAGTTTAGGCAATTTAAATAAGACATTGGCCGATTTTAAAATTAGCTAATTATCAGCATTCTGAAGATATGGAAAGGAAACCAGAAACTTCAGGCAGATTATGGAGAAAGAAATCATATTCGATATCAACATATTGTCTAAGTTACACAATTGAAAAAAGAAGGAATTTTACAAGGCTGCCACTCAAACCGGGAAAAAAATCTGGTGTTTTTCCTGTTTGTAAGTATATTGAAGATACGAGGAAATGCGCGAATAGCACTCATCGCCTACTTGTAAAGAAGTATGGTTTGATGGAGTGGAAAAAGCGTGGAAAGGAAACAATTTAAAATCATTCTAAATCATAGCATATTAAAAGAAGCTTTTATATTTACATACCATGGGGGGAATCTTTATTTATTATATAAAATTTAGTAAAGCAACACTTAAGGACTTGGATATATTACCTCTTATACTCTTTAATTGTAAATCACAAAAAATTAAGGACTCGAGAGAAATAATACGCGAAAGTTTTCTTATCATGATTCAAATCTTTTTAGGATTACTTAACAAAAAACGATACAAGGCAAGATTACATTTCTTTTTATGATTATTTATTCATTTCTGACAACTGATGTATTTGGGATCAAATTCTGCAAGACTTCCGGCCTTCAGTTTCATGGAGCTTTTATCCATCCATTTCGTCTGTGGACATTGTTCAGGAGCTCCACGCAAACTGTCAGTAAAATGAACAGACAGGCAAAATGGGTCTTTAAATGGTAAGACGAACATCATTGGTGACTCTTTTGAACTGGCATGCCGTCTTGTATGTTTTTCTTTTTTAGCATGACTTGTAATGGCTTGTTTTTATCACATTTCTTAAGTTTATTAACTGCTTACAAAGGGAGCAGTACGAAAAAACCGGATTATGCGGCATTTCTCGAACTCATTCAGCAAAATCAGAATTGATTTTTTATCTTTACAATTCGTATTAAATATGGATTATGACCAGTTCATTGCTTTAAGAAAATACTATCATCTATTTTAAATAGATTCACAGTATCTCAAATAATAAACAAATCATTCAAACAAACAAATCAACGTACCTTCAAAAATGGTCTAAAAATAATGGTTGGTGGAGAATGCCATTTGCAAAACACACCAGTAGACAATTCTTTACGAAGAACAGCAGTTCGTTTTATAATTGGACATGTTTGATCAAGAAAGTCTGAACTAAAAGCAGTTTTATTCAAAGAAACTGCGTTACTACATTCAGTAAAGTTACAGTTTACATCACCTGTTGAACTCCATGTGGACGGATTGGAAGAGTCATTTTCATTAACTGTACATATATTAGAGTTCATTGATGAATTTCTCACAGTGAAGACAGTATTTTTTATTTTAACATTTTCTCCAAGAATGTAGTGTTTCGCTTCACTTGGTAATAGAAACCATCTAAGTTCTGATGACTCATCATCGAAAATTAGCTCCTGATCAGGTGTAAATTTTTTCGTTGCTTCCTAAAAATTAAAAATGAAAGAAAATTGAAATTATTGAATGAAATAGTGCAATATAATGAAATGCGTTAAAATTAGAATTGACATAATGTAATGAATAGATAAATGAAAAAAAAAATCCCTACAATATACCTAATAGGTATCTGAGCCTGTGCTGCTAATATGTCCATTAGGCGGTTCCAGCTTTAGTTAATAAGTTTACTAAAGAAAAACGGTTCTACTAATTAAAAAAAAACTAATACTCTACAGTAATGTGGCAATTTGCAATGGTTCAAAAATTCTTCGTGTGCATGGAGATATACAAGGAGTAGTTTTATTTAAATTGACGGTATTGAGAGACTTCTGTAGCTCGAACTATCAGCAAAAAGTCGCCAAATTTTGTACGAGTACTATTAACGACATGGGAAAAATTATTCCTCGAAAAAATTTTAGTTCGAAGAGTTGCCGATAGGGAGAATGTGGCACTTTTGATCTAAAATTTAACTCCACGATAAAATTTTAAAAAGCTTCAGTCAACAGATCAAAGAATTATAAAGAATTAATTTATCCATTTTTCCACAAATGTTTTTTATTCGAAAAAACAAGTTCTGTAAATGGTAATTAATTTTTTAAAAAATAGATTTTATTCCACGTCCTTTTTATTCTTTGTTCTATTGTTTTTATTCAGTAAAATCGTTTTCCGGGGAAAGACATCAACTATTTTCCTTATAACCTCCATTTTCTTGGATTGTATTCTGAACATCACACCAGAGCCGGCCTTCTCTGTGAAGAGGTCCGGGTGCAAAAAACCAATTAAGCCCAAGATTATTTTTTTTTTCAAAGTAGAATAATATACAAGTGCGAACACAGATTACTATCACATGTTTATTTAATGCGTGGTGCTATTAATTAATTTACGAAAATTACAATTTTTTGCAAATTATGTTCCGATGCATAATACAGCAAATGCATTTAAGCAACATGTACACCTGCTTGACCGAAGACAAATCTTTATTAATTTTAATTTGCTGAAAGAGCACTCAGTATTATTAACTGGCAATGTAAAGAAAAGTATTAACACATTTAATACATTTATAAAAAAAGAAAATGAAATCTATGATCGTAAATTTCAAGTTATCATGTGAGAATATTATAATTTAAGTCATTAACTAGTTTAAACCGGTTTGAAACAATCAAGAGACGTATTATATAATTTTTTTTAACTTTCCTTTTCAATTCTTTTTGCTGGCGAACAAAGTTTTGGAGCTCTGTCAATTTTGAGATGAAACAACAGCTATGATGTCATAGATCTACATCAACCTTTTAATAGAACGCGACCTGATTTAGCATGTGTAACAACATATTTGTAACAATTTAATATAAACCAGAAAAAAAGCACTAAAATTTGGCTGAAAGAGTACTAAGGTACTTTAATAGGTTCAAAAGATAAAAAATTGTATTATGACAGTACATTTGGTTTTCTTAATGCAAATTCTGATACTAGTTGGGGAAATGAAGAAAATGGCAAATCCTTCTCTGGTGGTGTAATTTTATTAGGTAATTCATCAATTTCTAGGAAATGCCATAAACAAACTGGGCATGTCTATCAACATGTGAAGCTGAGTTATTTGCTATTTCTGAGATATGTAAAGACATTATTTGGACTGTAAATTTATTAACCGAGTTAAATTTTAAACAATTAATAAATGATGCTGTAACCTTAAATTCAGATAATCAAGCAGCAATTCAGTGGATTAAATGCACCAGGTCTTCAAATAAATAAAGACATATTAATTTACATTTTCATTTAGTGAAAGATCTGTTGGAAGAAAATGTAATTAAATTAGAATATGTTCAAACAGAATGGTTGATTGCAGATTTCTTAGAAAAGCTGTAAGTGAAGAAAAGTTAAAATATTATGTGAAAAATATTTCGTTAATTTCTTTAAGTACATGTAACTTTTGTACAGTTGTGTGAATTTAATTTTATGTGTAATATTATAAATGCTCGAAAACTATCATTCGCAGCAGGGGTGTGTTGGGATTAAGCGAGCGGACTATTTTTTTCGCGTAAGAATGTCTTGAGTGATTAGGCTTGATTCCAGCGTACTTCCTCCTACAAACTTCTCAACAGTGATGTTGTGTGCTTAACTGCTAAAATGTGTTCGTTTCTTGTTTGTGTCCAATAAATGTGCTGTCTCGGAGAACCATAGTGATATTTATTGAAAATTAACAACAGAAATATTATAAATTTTCATCTTTACATATAATAAAGCACAATGTGTGTGTGTGTGTGTGTGTGTGTGTGTGTGTGTGTGTGT
>JAOUZG010027617.1:4132957-4177526 GCA_026289955.1 Argiope argentata
AAAAAAAAAAAAAAAAAAAAAAAAAAAAAAAAAAAAAATTTAATGTTACAATATATATATATATATATATATACATTGTAACATTAAAAATCAATTAATACCTCTGTAAAATGAAAATTCAGTAAATTCAATGAAAAGGTATCTATTTTAACTAGGAAGGAGGAAGAATAATGAATTAAATGAAAACATAAGAAATTACAGGAAAAGAACATAAAAATTAACTTTAAATTAATATAAGCTTTGAAATGTGAATTAACATATACAGATCTTCAAACTTGAAACACTTTTCATCGATCTACTTAATAAATGCAAACTTGAAAGATGCAAAAGTAGATCCTTTAATTCATGATTTTGAAAATTTTCAATTTTTAGTTTTTCTATAAAAACACAGTTTATATATATTTTAAAAAGTTTAAACTGTACATATATGTTGAATAGCCTTCTAATAGCATTTCTCCTGGAAAAATCATCCATAAACTTACTGATGATCATATGATAAAAAGATCAAAACATAAGAAGATATAGATTAAAGGTCATATAAAAAAGACAAAGCATTGTAACTGAATTATTCAGGATATCTATTTTAATTATGGCATAACAACTAATTACCAAATTGTTAGATACATACAATTAAAATTAAATAATCAAATAAAATTAAAATTGGAAAAATGCTCCATGTGATATAAAGGAAGATATTTTGTGTTTCAGTGAAGCGCACAAATGAAAAAATTACGAAATTTTAATCTTTGTCATATTTTGTAAAATATTCTTCATTCACTAACAAGGTCTAAATTGTCCTGTATTTTTCTGACCTCAACTGACTGAGTAATAAAGCTTCAGAAATATCTGCTTTAAATAGTTTTAGACCATTTTAACGGTTGCTTCAAGAAAAGTCATTCAACTACAAGTTTCTGTTTTCCTGACGAGGTCTAGGATTTGTCTATATTAATGAAAATAAAAGCTTCATAAATTGGTCCGTTTTTATTGCAGAATATAGGATGGGGGGTTTTTTGATAAAAATGCTAATTAATTTATGTGAACATGATATTTACAAAAAAAAAATATTATCAGCAAAAGAGTTGCAAAAATAATGCAGATTTAAATATTTTTTAATGCTTACACAATTAACAGCATCTCATTTTTGCCATTGCTCAGGTTTTGATATTTTCCCGAATAAAAAAATACAAATTAAAAAAAAAAACTTATCTGGAAAGTGCATTACATTATCAATTAAAGGAATCTTGAACTTCATATGGATTGTGTTCAAAATAAATTTTATAAAACAATAATTGCCATATTACCTTTGGCTTTCCTAGTATTCCATTTTGCAAGTCATTTCTTTTGGCAACAAAATGCCCAGTTTTGTAAGATACTGAACCAAGCCATTTTCTACTTAAAAATACCTAAATATGAAATAATAATAATAATAAATTAAAGACTTTTCAAAACTTAGTAAACTACACATTGCAGACCAGAATAAATATCATTGATTGAATGACTCTGGAAAAATGAATATCATATTACATAATGACGCAAATAATAATACAGAAATAATTAATACTGAAAGTATTAATCTAAAACTTTAAATACTTCTCCAAGAATTAAAGAAATAATATAGGCTTTTTATTATTTCAAAAATAAAATAATGTCATATGCATTAAGAAATTATTACTTTCAACGTTTAAAACATGAAACAAAAACTTAAACTCACGAATTCTAATTAAACAGAATACATACTTGACGCTTTCTATGCTTCCATTCGCCAGTTTCAGGATTAAAAATGTATTGAGGCAAGAGTTTCCATCCATGTTCAGCAACAAGGGCTACTGCTTCCGATACAAAATTTATATCATTATCAGGCATAAAAAATGGTAATGTAAGGCGTATAAATCCAGGCCGTAATACTTCTCTTTCAGAATATTCACCCTTACGACGTAGGTGAGTCCTATCTAATGATCTAGAAAGATAGATATTTCATTATTTATCATACTTTAATTTCAGAAAAGCTGAGATATTTTTAATATAATAAAATAAATCCAGTAGCTTTAACATCGATGGCATTAAAAAAGGAATACCATCTAATCAAATTTTTTAACAAGTTAAATATAAAGTTTGAAAATTCTCAGTTTGATAATATATGTATTAATACTTCATATTTTAAAGCTTGAAATATCAAGTAAGCTGAAATATTTAATCAATTCGGATGTAACTTTCTAACCATGTACAAATTGCTGACTTCTTCGACCTTTTCCAGTTCAAATTATTATTTGTTTTTAAAAAGATATGTTACTGCCCTCTGAACCGCAGTAAATTTTCTTCTGGACAATTTGAAAGAAAAACAATACATGACAAAACACATCAATGATGTCGATTGTTATCACAAGACATGAAAAAATAAGGTAACTAGTTCGTCCATTTACAGTGCCTTCCAAAATAATTGTATGATTTCGTATTATTCATAAAAATAAGCACCCTGCCGGAATAGGCATATGATCATAGGTATAGGAGGGGAAAAAAGAATTTTTTAGGTCTATAAAAGATTTTTAAAGTAATCAGTTAAAGAAAGTATTGTTAGATTTAAAATTACGAATGACTTATATGAGCTTATACAATACTGAATAAATACCTTAGCTAATAAAAAGATTATGAGCTTATAAAAATTGAATAAATGTATGTTTTACCATTTGGACCTTCCTAATTTTCCTTTAAATAATTAAAAATAAAACTATACTGCTGTTGTTGTTACATATAGCACTTTTCAAGCTCGTTGACAGATTTGTCAGCGTCAGATTTTAAACTGCTTGAGCGTCTCTTGTTTTTCAGTGGCGTCAACTAGAGCCAAGAGTGCGTTACAAATCTTTTACAGGGTGGATTTCATTCATGCATTCACCCACAGATAGTAATTAAGATCTAGAACAGAGAACAATCGCCTATGACCCCAAAGGTATTACTCTCTACATGGAGGACTAACGTGCGCCAGATACCACACACATGTAGAGTCTTCGGCTTGCGTGTTCGAACTCTCAGACAAAGGGATGCGAATACCAACCAGGTTTCCCGGCCTCAAAATTATACTTGTCAGTGCAAAAATCAAAATCAATTTTTGACTGTATTATATCCTAATAACAATCAAATGATTTTTTCCCAATCTTAAAACAGTATGCTTACACTCTATGCAAAGAATAATTTAAATAACAAATACAATACAATTATAAACAAAATGCCACAGTGTGAAAAGCATTAATCATAGAGCATTTTGAGAAATATAACAGGATAGTTATAAAATAACCTCACTGATACACAAATTTTTAGAAAATGGAATAATCAATGAAAAATAATAATATTCACATTTCGATTATATAAAAATTTGCACAATAAAAAGAAAAAAGAATTTGGGTCCTCATGATTATAGATAAAATGGCAATATCCACTTTTTTTATTAATTATGTAAGTAAAAAACATGAAATTGGAAACATATCTGTAACAGAAAAAATTCTGGTTTAAAAAACAGTCATAAAGAATATAGGAACACAGCCAACAGAAACAAGGAAAGCACAGAAATGATAGCCATTTTAATTTATTTCACAAGTTTTCATGGGTCCATCTTTACACCTGACAACATACCACTTGAAAGAAATGACAGATAGTAATGAATCATAAATCAAATCAATAGAAATCTGTTACACTTTGTTTCTAAAATTCAGACACAATTTTTTGGTTCAATATCCACCAACAATAGATGGATACATTAATATGCACGATTTTTTACATGCAATATATTATCCTCTTTGAAGGTAGGCAGTTTCATTCTATCAATAAATTAAAATGCAAAAATTGGGAGAAATATTTAAATTTCTCTTAATTTTTTGTGGTATCCATAATCGGAAAAATAAAGTTTTTTTTTCTGTCTTTAGTTCATAATTTAAAATACAAATATCTCGACTTTCTCTTTTATTCATTCATTCATTCATTATCACCTGCCAAGAAAAAGCAAAAAAATTTTGCGATCATCTTTAACTATATATTATTTATAAAATGAGGGTAAAAAATTTATTCTTAAAATAATTATTAATTAAAAAAGTTCCCATTTCATAGAACATAATTTCACAAATATTTTCATAAACTGTAATAACCCACTAACATGATAAATTCAAGACTTAAATAATAATGAAAAATATCATTTATATGCTAATACCCAAATAGCTGTCATGAAAGGGTGTGAATGGAAAAGCTGCGAAATAAATCTTCTCAAGATTCTCAATGTTTGTTTCTAACATAAATCTCTAAGAAAAATTATTAAGAGTATGCATGCTGAACTTTTTTTTAAAATTTATTTTGGAAAAATTACTTATGAATCAAGGACTAATCTTTAATTTTTTTAATCAATTTCTATTGCTTCTTAGAAGTCATACAGTTAGTTGGACTGATAAGTTATTTTTATATACTAGTAAATTACATTATATAAATTTAGCATGAATTTCAAACTAATTTTATCTTTTACAATATATAATATAAAGTGTATAGTCAACAAAAACGGAATTCTTTTCCAATTGTGAATATAAAATTTCAATATAATCAGATTTTCATTAACAAATGAACAAATATATATATAACAGATATTAAGATAAATTATTATTTTTGCAGTTCAGTCAAGGAGGATATTAAAATCTATTATAGCACACTAAATACTTTTTTCCTTGCACACACAATTAAATAGTTAATTTCATAATTTTTTAATAAACCATATCCAGTTAAAATTATATATCGATCACAAATTTAACTCCAGAAATGTCTTCAATTCTTTTTTTGATAGAAATGTAATTAATTTTTTTTACAACAAAGTATATTTGGAAAAAAATATTTACAGATATAATTCCCATAGATTTCTACATACAAATTATAATTTTAATTTCAAGTCATCACCATACAACATACTTACGTGTTTTCAGCAAGAAGCTCATCAAACCTAAGAGCTAATGATTCGTTAATTCCTAGTAGATCTAATGCATATGGTCCAGCACATGCACATCCACTTCGAGTTTGAATTCCAAATAAATCATTAAGCAATGCACAGACAAAATTGTGATGCAAATATAACCCAGATTCAGGATGTTGTATAACAAAAGAAAATATCGGAAGACGAGGCACTGCTTGGCTTCCAAGTACATGCAATCCTTGAATATTCTTCCACATATTGAAGATTGAACTAATGTTAGAAAGAAGAAAAAAAATGCTTTTGTGACAGATTTCAATTATTTGATAAGTTCAGGTTGTATTCAAGAATTATAATTATTATACAGGATTTATAACATTTTTTTTAAATTCGCGATTCAGAAATATAAATTTGATAAAATAAAGAAATAGTGGTCTTTATTATCAGCATTAATTGATGCATTTGAAGAATTTCTTAAAATGGTTGAAAATAAATACATGGTAGTTGTGAAATAAAAAATCATACAAATTATTTCACAGCGTATGATGATAGGTCTTAGATCTAAAGTAAAAATTTGAACTGGAAAATTAGATAGCTTACAATTAAACGGAGGAAGAGGGAACATCATTTAAACTTTCAATACAAAAATTACCATAGAATACAAAACTACTATATCAGAATTAAGCAGGGAATTAAATATTATTTAAATGAAGAAAGGTCGTTTCAATACACCCTACGATTATATTTTTATTCATAAGTGATAACTTTTATATGATAAATTCTATTATTAGTTGGTAGTGTTAAAAGTGATACGATCAAAATCCAAAAACGTGGCCTGGACATTTAATATATTACTATTGAACAAAATTCTTTGTAACCTGCATAAACTTGCGACTCGAAGGAGCCTCAAAAAACTTGCATTTATCGCTAAGATTCACACTCACAGTACTACTGAAGCCATGACAGCTACAAAATACCAATAGAAGAGGCTACAAGCATTGCAAAGAGTAATTCATAATAAATATAAATAAATATTTGGTTTTATTATAAAATATGTAATCTCAAACGTCTGGTTATGAATACTGAATTCTTGTTATTTAATTAATAAGATGTTCTTAACCCTTTTAGGACCAGCGCATGGAAAACGAAGCGCTCTCGCGGAACCGAACGCCCCAACGTGGAGCGTCACCATGGATCTAAGCAATTTTCACAGCTAATTCTAACTTTATATATAAAAAAATCATATGAAATCGTCGTTTTAATGGAGTGACTTCGATTTTAAAAGTAACATAATATTCTACTGCTTAATATGTGTTAACATAAAGACTAAAGCATTTATAGAATTGAAAGAAATAAGCAAAATCCTCAATTTTTAACTATAGCAACGAAAAAAAGTTACATATATAAAAATTGTATAATATTCACTCCCCCCCCCCGCAACAATCATCTGAATGCATTTCCGCATTTTCTCCAAACGAAAAAAAAAACCCCAAACCAATCAACAAGGGCATCCCTAAAAATATGCGCGTAATTTTAGAGAGCCATTTGTTTACACTAATAAATCTATAACAAACTTAGAAAATACAGAACAGAAACCAATGGCTACTTGCTTATGAAGGTCAAATGTCATACAATTAAACTGTTAAGTATCTCACTCTTTTCGTAATAGTAAGGTGAAATAGAGCTGATCAAAAACATACAAAATAATATGTAGCTAAACTGCAAAAGATAGATGTATTTCTCCTATATAAACTAATAAGCGTTCCCTCCTTTCCCCGTTCAGTCAAAATATTTTTTTTAAAAATCCAGAGTAAAATAAATAATTACCCCTTAAATGCTCAATCCTCTCGAAAGAGACGAACACGTAAAATTGCTTACATGTTTAAATACACTGGATCCAGTAAGAAATTTAAAGATTAGAACTGAATACGTATATTGAAGGTCAGCAATGCGAAATACACTTCAATGTTATAACGAACATCAACAACCATTTAGTGTTTAGAAATTTAAATAAAACGTTCCATATAGACAATCGTCTCGTATACAATACCGTGGGCCATGATGAGAGAATCGCACGATCACGTATACGTGATTATGGTTCTAAAAGGGTTAATTTTTATTCCAAATTTTGAGAGTATTCTTATTGCATGTCTTTTTCCTTAATTTAGAATAGTCTGATTCTTCTTTTGCAAGCCGATTTCGTAATTCAGCAATACAAGGATAGGGAGAACTTCGATATTAAAACGCTTGTTGATAGTATCATATTTAACTTTATACCCTTACACCGAAATTAAATACTGTTGAAAACAATTTCTACTTCAATACTCACTTTGTTTTACACAAGTCACAAATAATAATTGCAATTTAACCCTTTACACTCCAAAGGTGCCTCTGACTCACCATTCAAGATTGTGCATCATTTTGAAGTTTTATTTATTTATTTTTCAAACGTAATTGTTAAAAACGCCTACATAATGGTTAAGAGATGTAGATTAATTTTTCAAAGAAATTCGACTTAAAAGAATTATGTATATTTATTTTTCATAGAAATAAATAAATCTTTGTTTTAGGTAAATAATTTTGCATCTAATTATTTTTTGGAGTGCAAAGGGTTAATAAAGTAGGTCAATAACTTCATTATCTACAGTATGGACAATCTAATAGTTTTGCTATTAACTCATGAAGTAATAAAAAAATTTAGTGGCAACCAGTCCAAAACTTTCCTATTCTTTTATCCAAACCAACAACGCTGTACTTATTGCCTGCACACGAACAATATATTAGTTATACCCTCGGCAATCAAAATAGCATACCAATATATATTTTAATAATTTTATATTAATGATATCATTGCATTCCAGAAATAATGTATACATAAAAAAATATTATTATTCTTGAGCTTCATCAAAATAATAAAATAATTATGTTCAAACTAGCACATCACATTCCAAAATTCATTGAGCTAGAAAAGAAAACATTTATATTAGAATATCAATAAATTCAAATATTGAAAAAAAGCTTTTGAAAAGTTGGCTGTTAATAAAAATAAACTAAGATGAAATTTTTTTAAATCAAAATTCTGGGTGTAAGAGCAATTTAATATTTTTTGTGCTATTTTCAATGCCTCATGCTTTGATCTCGACTTTTTTTATCCATTTTCTATATTTTAACACATTAACAAACATATATATTTTGTTTTTATTATTATTATTTACTTTATAATGCTTAATATATTTCAAAATTAATCATGTTTAGTAAAAATGCACTAAAATGACTGATGCAAGTATGTATGAAAGTAATGACTGACATCTTAACTTTTTTAATAAAGAATTTAAATAAAGAATTTTTAAAATAAAGAATTAAAGTTAATGGAAATTAGTGATAAGGGTCACCAAGAGAAGGGTCACCATTTAATTTCATCTCAATTTCACAAGGGGTATATGAGCCAGGAAGTTGTGGCAAATGTCACTATCATGTTTGAAAAGAAATGGAAATAAAGAACTTAAAATATTGCAGTGGCAAAAGCCACCAGGAGGACCAAAAGGTTAAATACAACCACTCATAAAATCACAAAATTAAATAATTTCACAATCATTAAAATATCTAAAATAATATTCGACTTAATTCCTTTTTGACACTTTGAATTATGTGGAAATTTGATGATTTTGAAGTGATAATAGGTTGAGAAAAATTCTTGATATATAACTAAAAACTCCTTTAGAACTAAAAACTCCTTTCTTATTACAATAAAATATATTTTAATTTGCATATATCATTTTATTTTAATGATTCAACTTGAAAATAATACATAATCATCAAAGTTACAAAACCAAATATATTTTTTAATAGACTGTTCACATGGAAGAGAGAAAATGTAATTCTAATATTTCATTTAAACAAACTAGCAAACAGAAATTTGCAGCAATCATAACAATAAAAATGAAGCTAAAATTTCAACTGCAATTTCATTTTTTAAAAATCTGGATGAACTTTGCAACATCATGATTTGCATAAAAGTAAAATACAAGAAAGCACAGCAAGAATAAAAACAGGAATCTTTTTACATACCGACAAATTTGTTGTTCTCTTTCTGCAATAATAGTATGGTCAACAGCTTCTTTTAATTGAAATGCCATACCAGCTCTAATAGCTCCAACAATAGAAGGTGTACCTCCTTCCTCACGCATTTCTACATCTTTAAGGTAACGATGAGTGCCACGACTTACCTTTATATTAAATGAAGCAAACAAAGCACACAAAATTTAGAAAGGAGTTTCAAAATCTTAAAAAGGTATATAAAGTTAAAAAATTTACATTCTGAATAATAATTCAAAACTTTTTTTATTCATTGGAAAATATAAAAATAATCAAATGTGGGAAATGACTCATTTTATTTTCAATAATAATGTAAAAACTAAAACTTTAGAAAGTGATTAAGAACTGAAATCCTTAATTTAACAATTACATTTTGACTCTATATAAGATGCTAAACATTTTGAAAGAAATTCGGAAAAGGGTATATATAATATATGCTAAAACCCATGACACAAAATAAAAGAAAAAATTATTTTCAGAAAATTAAAATTCGCTTGAAAATAAATAAATTTGCATGTCTGCCAGAATTAAAAGAAGGAAACTATTGATATATTTTTTCACTTTTTCTATTACTAAATGGTTTTGATGTAAACTGTACACACAGATAATTCTTTCCTTCTTAAAATGGAATATATTGCATTGCATTTAGATTTCAAATATCTAAGCCTTCAGGAAAATAAAAAACTCAAATTCTGACTTGGAGTAGACAATATTAAAAAGAGCACAGTGTAAAATGCTGATATATGTTTTAAATCTTTCAAGAGACTCATAAAATTTTAAATTCTGAATAGAGTGGTTCCTTTCTATAGTTATGCATACTTAAACTGAGTGTTTTCTAGGCATAGAATTTTTTATTTTCGGTTTTAGAGTAATGAATAGTTTTTATTGAAAAAAAATTAAAGTTAATTTTAAATTATAATTCATTAAATTTTAACATTTTCATAATTGCACAATGTCTTCTATTATAAAATTATACCTTTTTGGGTTTGACAACAAAATAGAAATGACCATAAGAATGAGAAAAAAAACTATCAGTTCCAAAAATTAAGCTACCTTCTATAAGATAAACAATTAAGATCTATGATCTTTTACAACATTTCTTGAAATTAATAAGTTGCCAGTTCAGATACAGAATTTCTGAAATTGTCGATAGTTATTCGATAGTTTCCGTGTTTATGTTAGAAGTCCAGCATGATCAAACCTTTTGTACTTGATTTTTATATAAGCAACAACAAATAAGATTCAACATGATTGGGATGGAAAAAGTAAATTTCTTCTTGCACTAATCAATTCTATTAAGTAATTTTATTTGTAATCTTAAAGTTGAGAACTAAAGCATTCCTATGCCTATCGTCATGGAACTAGCAAAACGTCATGAAATTGATGATAGAACAAAGCCATGTTCTAAATGAATTTCTTAGACAATTTTTAATAGAAAATAATAGCAGTTGTCACAAATGATTAGACTACAAAGAAATTGTCATATCGCTTCTGACTTCTAAAGTTTAGTAAGGTCATTTTTGAACGTTTAATGTTCCCGAAATTTAATAAAAACCTGCTTTATAATCTATAGGCAAAAATTCTGACAAAAAAATTACAGAGAAATGTTATAATTTTAGTTTAGTTATATATTAACGTCCCATTTTAAAGCAACACTACAGATATTTGGTGATGGATCTTGTAATTTTGAACCGGAGTTAGTTGACGATGACGACCCCCAAACTGATACCCCTTCACCAAACCACACCCAGTCCCACCAGCGGGAGGACGTTTGGCCCGAACAGATTTAATGTGCAAAAGACCCGCTTACACGACGGTTCTTCGGTGGAATCCGGTCTCGAACCTGAGATCCGCCGGTTCTAAAATCGACGACTTACCATCAGGCCACCACGGTCAAAGAAATGTTTATATATATTACGAAGAAACGAAAATGCTTTAACATAAACAACAGGAAAACATTCATCTAATCAAAAAAAAGCAGATCTGTATATAAAAAGAAAACAAATCAGCGAAAAGATCTACCAAAACTTTATCGCATATTTCCAGTAAATGCCGTGCGTGGTATTGGCGTACTATAGTAACGAGATATTAATCTTAGACGTGAATTCAACATTTTTACTGATTCTACCATGAGATCCTTAGCAAGTATTTTGGTGATTAATACCTGACATGACATTGAAAGTATCCGAAAAGCGAATTTTGGTTATAGGTGCATTATTCCTAATTGATTAAAACAGAATTTTGATTCAAAACTACACTTGTAGTCTCAAAATTGCATGCCGAATTTGAAATATTTAAGTCGTTGCATTTTTGAGCTATTGTCTTTACATTGTAAAGAATTTAACCTGGTAGTTGACCTGGTCCAAACAGCCGATAGATGTCAGTACAATATTTACATGAAAAATATGATTGACATTCCGGTAGCGCGGAAGTCTAATACCACACAAAATGGAGACCGCTATGTCCTTCGCAGTTCGTCATTAAGCCCTTGCCGGGGCTAGGCGCCCCGTCAACCCTACCAACATGTAGAGCGGAAGTCTGAGCTTTGGCAAGCGAGAAAGAATGTGAATGAGGTGTATTGTGTTATTTTTAAGATTATAAAGAACTAAAGGCATGGATACCTGGTGGAAGTTGGATTACAAATGTTGTAATGTATAATTTTCTTAGTTTTCGTGTTTTATGTTGTGTGTTTCTCAGACTGTGATTGTTATAAATAAACAAATTTTAAAAGACAAATTGTGTATCGCTCGGCAAAATTTTGATGACATCATAAAATGCTTCTGAAAGTACAGATGGAAATAAGGCGAGACTCTTGTTGGATTTGACCATGTTACTTTGTATTCGAAAAGCCAGAGAAACAAACAGGATTCCTCTAAATGGACAAATTTGGAGTGAAGATCGTGCACTAAATTTTATCCATCTGACTCAAAATGTTTCAGTCTTATCTTCGTCGTAGATAGGCGTTTTCCGAAAATGTCACTTTCAAATTCAATAATTTTATTGAGGTTTGAAATGTGGAGATCCACTAAAATCTCAAGTTCAAATTTTTTGATGATTGCAGAACTTAATTTAAATTTTGTATACGAGAAAGCACAAATGCCAGTAAATGAAAGTAAATACATCAAAAAATATACTTACAAAAAATATTGTCCCACCACCTGGTTCACTTGGGATAGGATTTTGTAGTCGAGCTTTTTTGGCAACTAAAATACCTACTCAAAGAAAGTTATGCTTTAATCCATTTTATACAAAATAACTTTAAATTATGGTGACTGCTTTCTGCATACATATTTTTAATTCAATTTCTATATAATTTAATTCAAAAAAATTATTAGCATCCATTCCTAATCAGGTTATGATAAGAAAAATAGAAAAGTTAAAGGTGCAATATTTAAATTTGATCTATAACTTTTTTGCTTCTATCAATTTAAACAAAGCTACAATAAAGATGACAAATTTGTGTATTCGTTACAAAAGATGCTTATACACACAGAAGGGAAGAATTTGCTTTTAAAAATTCTTCATAAAAGATAATATTTAAATAAAAAATATATAAACATTTAGATTATAGAAATTAAAAAAAAATTAGTAACCTGGAGTATCAGGCCCACCAACAAATTTATGAGGAGACATGAAAATGGCATCCTTGTAAGCCAAGCCTTCATTCTGTCTAAAAATTAATCAATGAAATGAAAATTAGTGTCATTCTTGGCTTTTAGAAAACAAAAAAAATACATTTTTGAAATTTTAAAAGGTGTTATGCAGAAAAACAATATGCAATTTTCTAACAATACATATAAAATAATTAAGTTATAATAAATTATCTATAGAGTGAAACACGTAGCAATTTAAAATATGCCATGAAAATTGATTTTTTTTATATGTCAAAGCTTTTTAAATTTATGAGTAGCCGTCTCAGAAAAATTCTTTTTGAAAAATATTGGTGGCATAAAAATTTTCGCGGACATTCCATCCTTTAAATTGCTTTTAAAAATTTATCGAAAGCGGAAAAGAAAAGCTAAGAAACTGACGTTGATAGAAAACATTTCATAAAAATATTTGTGGTGGAATTACTCCGACTTCCATTTCGCTATAGCCAAATATTGTAATCTCTCAGCAAGATGTCAGACTAAAGGATTTTCGGATGAATGAAAAAGCAGTATTAAGCAAGTATTATTTACAAAAACGCAGTTTTAACAACAAAGCATATAGTTACAGGTGGGCGAACGCGCGCCGAAGTAGAAAACGTTGGCGATGCTTCACTAGGTGCTTTGCGCCAGCCGAAATGACTTGGGGAGGGTAATATTCTGGTAGACCCGAGACAGTTCTGGTTGCGCCGCGTTGACTCTCGCCCGGCTATATAAGGGAAAGGTTGCCGTAAGAGAGAAAGAGTCAATGATTTAATGAGTTGAGAGTTCCACTCTCTCGGAAGAGAAGCGTCTCGCTAGACTAGCAGATTAGTGGGCTGTGTTTGCGTTTGCTGATAACATTGTGTTATTGAGCTCGCTGCGATTTACTGTTTACTGTACTATACGATAGCTGTTTTGCAGACCGTGTTTAGAGTGCGCAAGGCTTGCATTTACGCTGTAAGTGACTGTTGACTGCTGGATTGTATTTATCTGAAATTTTTACTTCATCAATTATTCTGTAAATAGCTGTAAATAAATTTGTTTGTGCTGTCCTCAAATAAAGTCCATTCAATCCGAACCCGCTACGCTAAAACCGTAACAATATGTTCATTGCACAAAACATTACAAAAATTAAAACTCCATTGTACTTTATTAAAATTAAAAACATATTTCAGAATATAGGCAACAAACAGAATATTGTTTACATCGTCTCAAAGTACTGAAGATTATAAGGAGACCAAATACGAAAAAAATTTTAATGCTACGAAATATCACAAGAGAACATGAAGATAGCTTTCAATAAGCCGTATTTTGTTCTTTGAAATCAAATTAAAGCTAAATTATATAAAATCAGGGTCTGCACATTAATTCGTTCAAACATTTATCTGATCAAAAAACTTCAGGGGCATTCCTTTCTCCAAATATCTTCTAATTAATTTCTTGATTCAATAATATTTGACACACACCTTGAATTATTCATTCCTTTTCAACACTATTTATTATTTAACATGATCATTATGATAAATCTAATGATATATTTAATATATTCAAAATATGATAACAACAAAATGAACAGTCAATTTCATTCAAAGTAATAATGTGTTATCTTGAAACCTTGAATTAGAAGTTTCCAAAGACTAAGCAGTGAGGTGAGTCCCAGTATGGACAAATAATTCATTTCCGATCCAGCATCATTTACAATATGTTAACAAAGTAAATGAGATATTATTTTGCTAAGTAATTTTACCAATGATGGGCAGACTTTATCTCTTATCACTGGATGGGATATCTCGGAATGTAGGATTGGTTAATGTATCAACATCATTCTTTGAATTGGGCCTACAAAACTGATACAGACTAAAAGTAACAACAGTAGGTAACAATTCTAGGATTCAAATGATAATGATAGAGTTTCTTTGACATAACTTGTTTTCGGTAGGGTGAAACTGACTGATGCTATCAGATCGATAAAGTATTATTCAACTTACAACAATGATGTACTTCAGCAACTATATTACCAACTTGAGGTTTTTAAGCTACCTGCAAAATTTATTTATTATTTTGAAAAAGTATTTTCAATGCAGTTTTTTTACTTTTCCTCACAATATTTATTTAGTTTAAAAGATTGATGGGATCCGTCAATGCATAAATAAATACATTTTGCTTAAAATTTGCAGGCAGTAATTTAATAGGTAACTCAACTAACAGAATTATTATTGATAAAATAAAGAAAATTAAAAATAATAATGCTGATAATGAGTAGAATTTTCAGAGTGTAAAACTTTAAGAAATTACAGAAAAGACTATATTAATATTTTTAATATTAACATATGATGAAATACTTAAAAACAAAATAAGCACTCTTCCAAATTTTATAAAAATTCTTACTTTTTAAAACTTTTAAATTCAAATCTTCATTCAAGAAATAATTTTGTACAAAAAAAATATTCTTTAAGACCAATATCTGTTAGCAAATAATTTTTATAAGAACAGATTGGAAACAGTTTGGTTACCAGAAGCATCAGATATAAACATATAAGATAAAAATAATCAGTAGAATACAGTATCAAGGTCAACTTGAATCTGATACCGTAAAATCGAATATCAGAGAAAATATCTAACACTATCAGGAACCACACCATTTACTTTTAAACTAAACAGAATGAAGTAATAAACATAAAAATGATGATGAATCTGCTAAAGAGATAAGAACTATCACATTTGTAAGCCAAAATGGTTTTTATAATAATATTAAAATTAGCAATACAAATTCCTGCAAATTAATGTAGTTAATTTTTAATTAATCCAATTATTTATAAATGAGCATTTTCCTAAATTTCTGCCTTATTGTGTAGGCAAGCAACAAGCATAGTAAAGTTTATATATCAAAAGAGTCCTCAGAAATCTTTTTAGATTTTATTAAATTAATATGAGAAAACATGATAAAAGCAAATAATTTTTGTTGTTGCTGCTAACTTCCATGGCCTGACTAAGTCAGAGCAAATACAAAAATCAGCTGACAAGAAGAAATGAATGATGAGGAAGGGAGAAGAATAAATTTCTCTCCAAAGATGTTAAACAGTCTAGAATATGTTCAGCAAATACCTCATGTTGGCGATGTTCAGCAGATAACTGATGTTGGTGGCCTTTCAGCCAAAGAGGGTAAGATTTTTCCCCCAGAGAAAAGAAAAGACATTTTAGGTGGCCACTGGCAAGGTACAACAGGCAAGTGTTGGTTTTTCTATCACAAGGGAGAATTAAGGAATGGTCCAGTTAATTGGCACTATACCAATAATGAGTAGGGGGTACCATCCAATTTTTCGTATATATGGATTTTGCCCGAGAGAAGAGTTAAGTTTGCGTGTTCAGCTTCAGTTGGATTCATTCAGAAATGAAGATATTTTGGGTCTACAATTTTAGGAATTACTGTCTTAGACAAGACTTGAGTAAAGGGGCTGTTTTTGTTGAGTCTCTGGAGATTAGTCCAATTACTTAGGTATTTAGACATTACTTGGATACTCAAATAAATAATTTTTAAATAGGTTCATCAAATAAACTTACCCCATCACAATTGGATTCATGTCGATGCGAACATAAGGTGCTGCAGCAGCATAATCCCAAATAGACAAAGCTCCATATTTATGAAGTAAAATGGATATAGATATATCATCAATGAGTATTCCAGTTATATTAGATGCTGCACTAAAACTGCCAATGAGCTGATAATTTTTTCCACAATATTTCTGAAAAAAAAAAAAGAATTTCAATTTCTACCACAATACATTTCATAATTTTAAACTTATGATTCGCAATATATATTACTTATTTATTATTAATTTTAAAGATTTTCAAATTATAAATATTAAAATAGTATGACAATGAAAATCCTATTTGTCTTTAGAGTAAAAATAAATAAATTTTATTCAATTTGAAACTAATTCAGAATTCATTCCAAATTTTTCACCTTATTGTAATTTTTTTTGTATGCTATAAACTTAAATAAATAATGAAACAAGAAAAATACCTTAACTACATTTCTAACAATTAGCATTAATCATAAAGATTAATACGTAAAACAAACCTTCAGTTCACTTTCAAGATGATTTATATCAACAATACCATCAAAGGTTTCTTTGATCCTCACAATCTAAAAAATAAATAATATATATAAATAGATCAATAGCAAAAAGCTTTTTTCCACTGTTACAAGAAAATACAAATCTGTGTTAATAGTAGCAGAAATTAGATTTCAATTTATTTAAAAGTATTTGGGAATTCCAATTACAATATAATTAGTATTCTTAAAAAACATGCATTTTATAATATATAAAAAAAAAACTTCTGAAACAATATATATTTGACTCTTTTTCAGATTTTAAATAATGAGGAAAATATAGTTAACAAAGAAACGAATATATCAGTAATCTCACATGAAAGCAAAAAGCAATTTAATAACTACCCTTCAGAACAAAACTTCTTTATATAAAAATTGTATACTCAAATAGAAATCTTTTTTTTAAAAATGAAAATTAAAACTCCTAAATCCAAAGCAAAGGAATCAAAAATTTAAATTTTATTTTCATAATATTTAATCCTAGAATGTATGACTTTTTATATTATAACAAAATAAATATATGTGCTTGAATAGGTACATATAATTTAGAAAAATTATTAAAAGAATTTTTTAATGACTTGTTTTCATGAAATTAAAAATAATTAATGCACCAAATAGCAACATTATGAAATACACGATATTTCATCTCGATGACACAAATTCCATTACAATTCTCAAAATTTAAACACCTTTTTACCTAAATATTTCTTACAACACATTTTTTTTTTTTTTTTGAAAAATTGATAGTATTTTAAATGGTAAAACTATTCATAAAGAGCCATCTTAATATTTTTTTTTCTTTTGAGTTTAAATCTAATTCTAGTACTGCAATAGCCATATATAGTCTTTCCTATAAATGTTTATCAAAAGTATATACAATGTTTATCAAAAAGTATTAAAAGTTATTTATTAAAGTAAATGTTATTTAAATTATTTATATATCAAAAAGTATATAAGTATAAAAGTATTTATTATTTCCTAGCACTCATCATTGCCTTTTGAGACAGTCATGTGAAATTTATAAATGAAAACAAAAGCATGTAGACGAATGTTTACACAACTAATTGTAGGGTTAAATCAAAGATATAATTTTTTTTCATATGTATAGGGTGGAATAATGAATGAAAAATTTTTGTATAGGCACTAATTTATTAAATAAAGTACGGGAAACATATACATTAACTTCTGCAATTAATATTAAATTAAACAGCTAAGTTTTTCTAAAGGATTAATGAAAAGTATTTACATCAACAGAAAATTATATATTATATATAATGTAAGACATTTAAATTATTTGGTGAAAGCAGATAGCAGAGTCGTGACCAAAATCATGGAGAAGACAGGTTGAATTTTCAATTACGTTTTATTCCACCAAGGGAAGCAGGCATTATGTACAAGCAAAAGCGACGAACACAACACAGAACTACACAAAACGGAATGACAAAAAAGATGATTTAATTTTTATCCCTCTGAATATATACCTCTACATTTTATTAGGGATATTTAAAGCATGAAAATCACATGTACAGCTCGTGCAAGGGAATCGTAGGGATTTTTTTAAAGGAATTTGTACTCTGGCTAATTTCTGTCCCTACACTTGGAGTGAAGAAAGTAGCCAGCGGTTCAGCAATTTTACAAAGGTTCTGTTGAGATAATTAACTAGAACAAGTGGAATGGATCAGGAAATAAAATATTTTAGAATGATGTTTCTATGGCTAACCTAAATTGAAAATTAAGAGATTAATTTGAATTTCAATTGAGTTATATATATATATATAAAATTCATTATTAAATTACAAAAGTTGGAAAGTTTAAACAGAGCTTTCATAAAATCAGCTTTCAACTTTGCTACAGCTTCAAACAAGGATGAATCCAATTTTTTCCGTTTGGATTCATCCAATCCTTTTTTTACAATAACTACAAAAAGCCTTTTATATTATATAAATGAAGAAACACATGCTAGCACAAAAATAAATAGGATATATCACACATGAGGATAATGAAGGATAAATTTAATGAAAAAAGCATAAAATGTGATGAGCCCAAGAATAAGATATAACCACAATGTTGGTACATACAATAAGAAGAATTTCAAAATATAACATTTACAAGGTTTAACTGTGATTAGACAAGACAAGAAAAGGTCAATTAATCAAAGATATGATATTCAACGTGGAGAGAGAGAGAAAGAGAGAGAGACCAATAAATGTCAGCAAGCAACACTGTGTTACAACATCATGATTTCAAGTTTTTACCTTTTACTGTAGTCAAATACCTACATTAAAGTCGCCAACATGCCTTGTCTTGTAATTCGGATCAGGCACTTTTCAACAGAAATAAAGAACATAAACCTTGGATGTCACATGTATGGCACCATATCTTCTTTAATCTATGCTCTCCACATAAATCATTTTAGAACCAGAAGGGCTTCAGGAAAAATATAATTAAGAGCTTCACATTTTTAATAAGCGTTTAACAGAATTTTTTTCCCTCTACTAGTTAGTCATTTTTCTACATGCATGTGTGTTTTATAGGCCACTAATAATCGAGACATATCACACTGGATTCATGCAGCAGAAGAATTACTGAACAGGATGGTTACTACTCAAGTGATTTCGTTAGTATGTTCCACAAATTTAAATCTCACAGAATGTCCATAAGATGCTTCAGGTAGACATTTTCCTACATGATCATATTTATTAGAGTACAGATGCTTAATAAAGAATGCTTATTTCAATAATGCTTATCATCTAGGGTTGAATATGGAAAGACTGCACCAGACAATCATAGCAATTAAAGGAAGTTATGTCTCTTATTACAAGGTATCTATTTGGTGTTTGCCACTTTAGGCAGACAGTTATTTATACCTTTGTTATTCTTTCATTTAACATTTTTACCCTCTATTTGATTTCATGCCCTAAGCAATTTGGTACCTGCACAACTGTCACCAAATCAAAATTAATTTCTCTGTTGTAAATGAAATGAGACTACTTTTTTTAAGAATTGCAATATCTTTCCAAATAGAAAGGTAAATAATAATTTAAGGAATGGAAAGTGAATCAAACAAAACTTGCTTGCTATTTTTGTCTTATGTAACTATAGCATAAAAAAATTTAAGAGGAGAAATGAATGAATTGAAAATCAGATAGAAATTTTCATCTTATGATATGAGACATGATTTTTGATCATTAAATATTAGGTATGTTCATTTTTTATTGGCTTCTTTAGGAAACGGAACAAAAAAAATTTTGTGAGGAAGTGAGACCCAGTTAAAGCTAACTTTACAAAATAATATAATGTGGAATCGAAAAATTAAATGTTAATGAGCCTCAAAAAAGTAATAAAACACATTTCACCAATTTAGAAAGCATTTATTCCAATTTCGCGAATTATATAATGACATTCGATGTATTCTAAAAGAAGATTCGGATACCGAAAAATATGAGAGAGATTATATAGCAATTATGAAATACAACACAAAAATTACTGATGTGGAAGCAGCTGCTGATAGTATTTGTATGAATTTTCTGACTCAAAAAGAGGAAAAATTGGTATTTTCAAATATAACAAAAACTGAAATCACCAAGAATAATGTAAAATTAAGCGATAAAACTAAGAATTGGCTGGCTTTCTGGGTGCAATTTAATTACATTTATACTGATTGTTCAGCTTTCTAAAGATTGTAATTCTGAAAGTTGCCGCTAGAAACAAGGAACTGCTTTAACAAAAAAAATGATTTATTCATTAATTATTTTAGTTTATTTTAAGTCTTAATTTATTCAATAATTCCTTATGTATTTTTTTCTTGTAAATCTTCATGTTTATTTAGTTAATTTTATTCTTTAAGATTCTATCCTATTCAGCAGTTGTTGACTGTGCACTACTCTTGTTGGATATATTAGAGATGCTGTTGGTGAAGTGTTTATGTGGCCTTTGTAAATAAAGTCGGGTTTTATTGGATTATTGAGGTAGTGATTCTTATGTGTTTATGGTGCTTTTCCTAATATGTATAGCACTAAATGGATAATTCGTGCTGTGTTTGGAAGGAACCAAATTCATTAGAAATGACAGTAAGTGTTTTAGTGAACGGTTGGATGAAAAAGTATACAGTCCACTCCTTATAGCCGAATCTATTAAAATCATCCTTCACTAATAATAAGAAAACGAAGATAAGTTTCTGTATAAGATCTAGGTGGTAAGTGAAGGTGAAAGAGCACATTCAATTATAGATTTATCTATAGAAAAATGAAATTTATTCAAAAGGAATATTGCATTTTTATAAAGACGAGTTGCTGATTGAATACTATGTTCGTAAGATTTAAATTTAGTTATAACCAAAGCTACTGAAGTTAAAAGAAAATTAAATACCTTTAAAATGTATAAGTTAGAAACATATTTAACAGCTTTAGAATAAATCGGTCTACTAACTAATAAATATTTAACATGCTTTCCCTTCTTATTCAGTCCTACATACCGACAGATATTTTCAAAATATGATAACAGATATTTCAGAATATTCTAATTGAAATTTCAAATGGAGGATCAAACAACATTTATGCTCAAAAACTGAATTTTTTAAACTCTTTCTTAGAAACCTTTTTTAACTCTTTCTTTTTAGAGCAGTGTCATAGTAAAAAAAGACTGTTTTAAGATCAGCACTGTTGCGTGCTGAATGAGTGCTGCCTCAGCGATGTCAAGGGCTTGGCGACAAATGTGGCGATCATTTGTCGACTTGGCAATGAATTTGGTACCAAAATGGATAGTATAAGAAAGTTCACGAACTTTTCCGATCCATCCGAAAGAAACCGAGATGTGCCCTACTTGGCCTAGAAGATTCCCGGCTCCGCCTCCCGGGAGCTATAAAAATGCTGGCAGACTCAAGCTGAAAGTGGTTTGATTTGAATGGTATGTGGTGAATTGAAATGGGCTGGAAGCGGAGCTGCAGAAGAAGACAAGTAACGAGTCTTCGAGAGGATAGAGAAGCAAAGGCGGAGTATCAGCGTTGTGTGTAGTTCCAACGAGTACTGAGCTGCTGTGCAATGAGTCGTGTTGTCTACTGTGGAAGCAGCGACGTGAAGTGAGTGGTGGTGAATCGGCTACTAAAGTGAGGAGAAAGTGATAAGTTCAGCCGTCCGGAGAGACCATACAACGAAGCTAGGAGGAGCCCCTCTCCTGCTGGATTCTGTTTGTGCTTTGGGAGCAGTGGACGATTATTACTAGTGAGCTACTATCTGCTGCTGTGTGCTGTCCTGTGTTCGTCTCGGCCGTACATATTTGTCGTCTGTGTATTCGTCGTCTTTGTGTTAGTGTTTTCGTGTGTAAATAAACGTCATTGTTTTCCACACAATACACGTCCATCACAATTTAAACGCACCCGTCGGTGATAGTTTAATTTTCGTAACAGGATATTCGAACTTTCCAGCCGCTTAAGCATGAAGGAATATTTACAGGCTATGAGGAAGTTTTCGAAGAGTGATTTGATGAAGGTATATTTAAAAGATTTCTGAATGTGCGAGAACAAATTCAGGCTACACTATAGAGGTGATTTTAAGAAAAACTCTACAGCCAAAATTCGGTGTTTGCCGCTTTTTGACGAGTCAAGAAAATCCCAACATTAAATGACTGTCAGGAAAACAGACCAAAATTTTAAAAAAGCATATCCCTTCTATTTTAATGGAATTTCAACAGAATGCTATAGGAGGAGTCTCCGATTTTAAAAAGGTACTTCTCCAAATTTCAAACGCAAAGGACGACTAAGCTGTTTTATCCTATTAAAATAGTGGTTGGTGCGATGATAAAAAAAAAAAAAAACTAGGAAATTTGAACTGTTTCGTTACAGTAGACCATTAGATTAAATATTATTTTTTTTTAATTAGATTGCTAACATTTGAGTTCTTACCATATAGATATAGTAGATATAGATAGGAGATACTCAGCACAAAAATGTTGGTCCTTATGGAGTAGAAAGTTTATTCAAAGAATCATCGACTGAAAATCGCAACGACTTCCACTTATCTGCCAGACTACCCTGTACGAGAAGCATTAGCATTTAAAATTATGACCATAGATTAGGCTAGTCCACTTCACTTATGGTATGAAGTAAAAAAAAAAATTTTAAAAAACTATATACAGCTATTTACTTTTGCAGTGTAAAGGCGATTCCATCAAGAATTGACACTAAGTTTTTCCACTAATGAATTCCTAATACGATTTAGAGAATGCATTATGAGATAAGAATGCCCCAAGACCATATACAACAATAATTGAATCAACGTCATTGATGGATATAATTTAATGGGTTCCCTTTGTTGAAATAATTTCACTATATTTTCATGAATCTTTCGTATCTGCTGTGGATTATTCTTATGAGTGGTGACACTTTGATTAGCAATGAACACCTCAAAAAGCAGATGCATTTTGAATGTGTCCAAGGAAGTGCTTATATTTTTATGTTCCTGTGATTGTGTTTCTTCTATGCCCATGATCACTAACAAAAAAGTTTTAAACTTACTTGCAGTGTTTACTATTAACTGACTCGGTGCATAATGTTTCTCCAATAATAATTAACAACTTCTGGGTCCAGAAATTTTACCTGCGCAGTTAGGTGTAAAAGTATTAAAGATGGAGTCGTTTAAGACCATAATAATGGTAATGTTAAGTAATGGCAATTACAAAGTATGGAAATTTAAAATGAAAGTTCTACTAATTAAGAATGATTTGTGGACTTGATGGGAGTGGGAGGGATTAAAATAAAACCGGAGCCCAATGGAGATCCAGAGTCAACAGACATAAGTAATAAGTGGCTAGAAATTGGCAAAAATTATATTGTGCATATAGCCAAAAAAAAAACTGAAACAAATTAAAAACTGTATAACATCTCAGGAAGTATGCCTTAAATTAGAAAATATTTATTAATCTAGAGGCCCCGCCAGGAAAACGACACTTTTGAAATCACTTATTCAGAACAAAATGCCGAATAATAAAGCTGATGGAGATGTTCCAAAACATTTATGGAAATTCTTTATAGTGGATAAACTGTTTGAAAGGAAATCAAAATCTGTCAATAATATTTCTGATTACTGATTTACTGTCAATATTTCTGTATAGTTTACCAGAGAGTTTCGAAAATTTCCAATGAATAACTGATCACGTATTGAGCTTCCATCGGCAGATGTTCTCCGAATAAAAATAAGACGAGCCGACATAGCGCCGTTCTGTCTGCTGACAATGTGACAGTGTTTATGATGGCCTCCAATTTTACAGTGAGTTATCACAAACCAAGGAACACAGTGTGGAAAAGAAAAACGGAACATTTCATAAGAGATATTAGCAAAACAAAACCTCAGAAAAAAGACTATACCTCCAAAATTGAATGCTTCAAATGTATGCAGAGGCGCAATTATTAAGCAGTACAGTGCAACAGCTAAAAGTATTCTACTCATAATCGTAAGCAAGAAAACGTTGGTCTACTGACAAGCACGAAATGGAATAACAATTCAGCTGATGTACTCTTTGCGTTTAATAAGGAGAAGCAATGGTCTCGATAGTGAATGTAGTCCATATCTTAGTAGAGTCGAAAGTATATTCGTCACCTTTGATGACAGACATTACCGAAGAGGATTTGGCCAACAGTAGAAAAACACATGAGATAGGCTGTAGTAAAGCGGTCATCAAAGGGGAGTAAACAACAAAAAAGAATGTTATAGTGAATAAAACTTTATATATGCCTGAATTGAGAACGAAGTTGCTCTCGGTCATTTAAACTTGAAATTGCAACTCGAATTAATGAAAAAAACATAATATCAATTAAAAGTACAAAGAATACATAATCTTTACTATTTGTGTGGTAATAATAGCGATTTAAATCTGTCTTAGCAGGGCAAGTAAATCACTGAATGCTTCGTAGAATAAATGTGCCCATCTTGAAAAATGGCATAATAGATTGGGTCATCTAAATACGGGGCGGCCATAATGAAACTAA
This sequence comes from Argiope argentata, assembly GCA_026289955.1. Taxonomy (NCBI): domain Eukaryota; kingdom Metazoa; phylum Arthropoda; class Arachnida; order Araneae; family Araneidae; genus Argiope; species Argiope argentata. The sequence goes on from JAOUZG010027617.1 coordinate 4,157,710, forward strand.
CAGTGCTCACAGTGTTCCGTAGCGCGATCTATTTGCGAGAATGACGCCACATTTTGTAGGAAGATTAAACAAGACGGGGGGAGGGTGCGAAGGATTCAGCGAAAAAAAATTAGTTCCATAAGTCACCGCTAGGGAAAGATGTGGCACTGCGTAATAGAAAATAAGAGTGTTAACAGATGCAAATCAAAACGGAAATAAAATTACTTTTATTTTGCACATTCAAATCATGTTCAATGTGGCTGCCGTGTTTGTGGACCACATATTGCATTTTGTGCACAGTATTTACAACAACAGAAAGTAACATCTGTAGGAATCTCCCGTACAGTCCGTGATATGTTATCCTTCAACTTAGCCAGGTCCTGGACAACTCCTTGATAGACCTTGGACTTAAGGTAACCCCATAGCCAGAAGTCTCATGGGGTAAGATCAGGGGACCGAGGTGGCCATGCAGTTGGCAAACAGCGGCTCCATCTTGCATGAAAATGATTTCCCCCAGTCATTGCCTTTGCTGAAGAGCCGGAATGACAAAGCTGTTCAACATGTGGCGATATTTCTCTCGGGTAACAGAACAGGTTACCGGTCCTGTCGGGGTAATATTTTCATGGAAGAATGGACCTATGATAAATTTCGCTGTGAGCCCACACCAAACAGTTACCTTTGGTGAATGTAAGGAAATTGCTGTGACTGCATCATTCACAGTTCCATTCGGGTAAAAGTGGGCCTCGTCTCCCCATAAGATTTTCCACGGCCAATCATCCACGTTCATTCCGGCAAGAAAAATTAAAGCAAAAGTCAATCGCTTATCGTGGTCGGTGTGACGTAACTCTTGTACACGGACGATCTTGTACGGGGAGAAGTGGAAAATCTTTCGTAAGATTTCCCATACCGTACTGTAAGGCATATCCATATTCCAAGCTACTCCACGAGAGCTAGAAGTGGTCTTGTCCTCTGTCGACAATCACCGTAGCAACTGCTTCGATTGTATCCTGTGGTACAGGTTTTCATCCTCTGTCTGACTGAACCTTCAGAGAACCTGTTTTCTCAAACTTCGCAACCATTACTTTTAGCCCATTAACTGACAAAGGACCGTTACCTTTACACATTCATTTGTGCTTTCTAAAAGCACGAAGAGCGGCTGAAGCGTTGCACTGGTTGAGGTAAAAGAATTTGACCAGTAACGCACGCTCGACTAAAGAAGGAGATATTGCACATAAACTTCAAAAGTAATACATTGCCTTTTAAAGCCCAAGCAGCTGCCACTGTGCCAATGGATGTAACCTGAAATTTGAATAAAGAACTTCTTTTGCTAAGTTTTCTCTGCTAGGCAGTAAGTGAAATTGCAGATAAAGAGACTTTATTGGTGTTTATGTAAATATTTCACTTTTTTCAAAGTGTTACCATATTGCACTTGAACTAAATCAGCAAATGTTCAAAATAAAAGGTAATTTTATTTCCTTATTGATTTGCATTTGTTAACAATCCATTTTCTATTACACAGCGCTACATATTTCCTTGGCGGTGACTTTTGGAACTAATTTTTTTATTCGGAATTCTTCGTCCCCCGTCATGTTTAAACTTCCTACAAAATATGACGTCATTCTCGCAAATAGATCGCGCTACAGAACACTGTAAGTACTGACAGTTTAATTATGGCCACCCTGTATGAATGAGTTAACAGAATCTATTTAAAGATGTAATATTAGAGATTTAAAAGTATAAGAATCACCAACTAATTTTGATTACGAAATGTGCCATTAATAAATGGACAGGAGTACTTTTCCCTATAAGATCTAATTGCTTCATTAATTTAATGAAAGTAGTCTACTCTGATCTATGAGATCCAATAAGAATATCCTCAAAAGGAAAGTCTCTTTATTTCATGACTTTCATAGATATTCTGTAGTTAAGCTTTTGAAATCTAAAAGTTAAGTATTATCTGCATTTAACGAAATAAAATATCTCTGGGAAAATCAAAAATCTCTTAAAATTAAAATCGTCAAGAGTAATGATGCAAAAGAATGTATAAACCGTGAATTCGATGCCTTTTCTAAAATGATATGGAACGTAGATGACAGTTTCATATTGGCCAGAATCCTGTAATAGATTAGCGTAAAAACATATCTATGGTTGTAATGGCCTGATGCCTCTTATTGCAAGCAAATTTACTCTTAATTAATGGGGGGCAGAGGTTGTGAATAATGCCAATTACATACAATAGATGTCTCTTTCTGGAATACTCCCATATGAATTATTTAATAACACTATTCCAAATAGTTATTTTAAGACTTTCGGTTGTAAAGTACTATCTAGATAACAAGTCCAGTCATAAATTTTCTGCTCGATAAAAAAAAAAGCATATTATTAGGTTATTCAAATAACTCGAAAGCGTTTCACGTTTATATTCCCGTTGAAAAGTCATTTATTATTTCGAGAATCGTTCAATTATTCGAATAAATTTACAGTATATCATGTAGTTATCTAGGCAATTTCTAAATTCCTATCAATCTTAATGAGCCAAATCAAATAGAACAGGAAGTAACTGAGAACTGAAAATGATATGATTGAGCAGTATAACAAACTTTCAGTTGAAACGAGAGAAGGTAGTATTTTATCTCTTGCCATGTTACAGAAAAATACATACTCGTTACATAAATGCGAAATGCCACTGAATTAGAAATATCAGAACTGAAAGATTCTGAGACAGCTGATTTTGTTTACAATCAGCTGATCTGCAATCCCGAAATTGCAATTAAGGCAGCACTTTAAAGTGCAAAATTTCAAGAACAGTATAAAACTTTAACTGGCGAAATGAAAAAATATTTTCAAAAATGAACCTTTTCATCTCCTGGAAGGACCCAGTTAAGAAAAATTGCATTGAAGTAGGTTTGCTTTAATGAATAGGATTCAGGCTTTATAATAAATAGGTTTCTAAAGAATAAAATTCCATTTGCGGTTAGAGGATTTAGTTAAAAACATTCCATTGATTTTGGCGAAACATTTGCACAAATTGCAAGTAAGGATCAACAAGAATTCTTTCAAAGCAGGTAATTCTTTCAAAGTAATAAAATACTTAAATTCATCAATTCGTGGTTACATCAACTCATTTAAATGGATTAAATTATAAATTTTTTTCCAGGAAATATTAGAGCAAATACTATAAAAACCAGAAAATTAATGTTTTCTTAAAAACTTAAAAAATGTTAAAATCTTTAAATGACGGTGATAACGTTATTCTTTTAAAGAAATCATTTTATGGTTTAAATCAGGCTGGCAGATGCTGGAATTAAAAGTTAAACCATATTCTGAATAACTTCGTAGCGAAACAAGCTGCTTCAGATGATCCATGCGTTTATTATATTAAAAATGTAAAAGGATTAACTGTGGATATGATTTATGTAGATAATATATTGTTTATTTCTCGGGATCCTAACATGCTAGAAAAATTCAAAATCTAACTATATTAGAGAACTCTTGAAACGTTTTAAAATGACTGAAGCTAAACCTGTATCTTGTTCGATGGATTTAAGTATTTGATTGACAAAATTTGACAAATGCAATACACGTTGGTTGACATTATCTTGAATTAGTTGGTGGGTTAATAAATCTCGCAACCTCCACAAGATTCGAAATCGCGAATACAATCAGTGAATTGAATCAATATCTGAACTGTTTTGATGACAAAGATTGGAAAGTAACTAAGCGCGTATTATACGAATTTAAAGAAACAACTGATTTCGGATTAATTTTTAAACGTACTAATGATATATTATATAGATACACCGATTCGGATTGGACTAATTTTCTTGATGATCGAAAACCGTAAACTGGATTTTGCTTTTTTCTGATGGGCAGTTCTGTTAGTTGGGAAAGTCATAAACAAAGTACTGTTGCTTTGTCCTCTACGGAAACAGAATACATGGCACTTATTGACGGTATTAAAAAAGAATTTATTTAAATAAATTGGTGAATGAAATGTGCGATTTGCATATAGAACATGTAGGTTTGCTCTCTGACAACAGAAGAGTAATCAAATTAGCAGAGAATAGTATTTCACAGGCGATTTAAGCATATAAATAGGAGATATTACTTTGCTGACGAAACTTTGAATAACAAGTGAAATGGAAAGAATTTTATTCTAACAAAAGATATAGCAGAAGAAGTCTTAACAAAAGCATTACCTTCTCCAAAACTTTATAAATGTCTAGTAGTATTAGGCATGAAAGCATAAATGAATTTCAGGTACAAGGATTGATACTGTTGTATGTGTGAATAATTTCCATATCATCTCATCTACTCTCAGTATCTGCAGCGGAATATTCTTATGAGTGGCGCTAACTTTCATAGAAGAGCGCACTTCATAACGCAGATGCTCTCTGATTGTGTCCGAGGAGGAACGCGTATTTTTAATCTCTTAAGATAGTGTTTTTTCCATGTCCGTGTCAACTAATAAAAAGAGCATTCTTTGCAATGTTTCTTATTAACGGCCTCCGCACACAATGTTTCTCCAGTAATAACTTACACCCTTGATTATGAAAAGATTGTAAATAAAATTTATCGTAAAAATTTTAACAATCAAACTTCTTCTTGATGTGACGATTTTTGAAAACAATTCAGAATGAAAAAACATTTAAAGATTATTTTAAGAGAAATCTAATTTTATTATGATTACAATTTTACCATATTTTGTGACAATGAAGTCCCCATCAATTCCCGCCCTCTACAGTATTTGTCAGAAGATTCGAATGATTAACTCCCATGATATCTTCAATGTTTATCCAAGAGATGCATACGATAGCAGTCTCTAAGATTCATTGGAACAAAGTAAATATCCTCTAAACATGTTGAACTAGTGACCACAGAGAAGTGAACCAAAGTAATTAAAAATGCGAGATTTTGCTATAATTGGAAGTAATAATAAATAGCAACTTTATTGACCTTTTGGAAAGAACATCAACATGATCCCTCAGAAAAATGATTATAACATAGTAAAAGCTGGAACTAGTAAAGAACTGGTACATCTTATGCAGCACTTAACTTTTCTTAGAATTGGACAACAATAATCCATTATTGTGAAAAACATCAGTTAGGTTTCTTCTGACACAGATATTAAAAGTCGGGATTTTGAAAATAATGACTAAAACGAAAACTAGAATTGGTAAAAGTATAATAAACATTCACGTTATAATCGACTTTCGAGCTTCATTTTTCTTTTCGTGTGTGCGTGCTTTTTTATGTAGATTTTTTTAAACTTGAGTTTTGATTTTGCACTCTCTTGGTCTAAAAATCAAAAGGTGGGCGGGATGTGTACTTCTAGCACTGAGTCAAAATTAACTTCTCTGGTTCGTGTGAATTGAAATTATTTTTCGTAAGGATAGCAACAACTTTGTAAATACAATTGTAGATATTAATTTTAAAAAAGAAAATAAATGGCATCAGATTAACTTATTGGCGAAAAGTTGAATAAGCCAACATGTCATAACAGCATTTTATGAGGTAGAAAGATTAATGATTGAAGGAAATGAAATTCAGATAATATCACATTAGTTTTCATTTTTGTATTTTTATATTCATCTTTATAAGTAGAATATGCAATCTCTGTATTCTATTTCTTTCATGCTATATCTTTTAGATATACGGTGAAAATGTAGATTATTGTAAATTTAAAAAAAATGTTATGCCCATAATATACAGACTAACACAAAAAGAAATTCAAAGACTGAATATGACTTTGCTTTGGCTTGAATTTTGGAAAAGATAACTAGAATACTTTCTTAATACCGCACTGATATCAAACTACAGCTTACAAAAAATGTGAGCTTCAGACAACATTTAAAATTTAATAACAAAACTTAATAGAATAATTGTTACAAGCATGACACATTTAATTATTACAATTAAATAAAATTTTCATTTTTTACATAAACTATATCAACATATATCTTTTAAGTTACATCAAAATATAAAATTATATTTATGAAAATAAAATGAAAATGAAACATCAATACCTTGGAATTTATTTCTCGCCATGGCAATAAATTAGAATGGTGCTCAAAAGGACCAATAAAAACAATCTGAAAAGATATGCTAATGATAAAAAAAATAATTTTTGAAAATAACAAAAATATGTCTTTCAGTTGGAAGAGATAAAATAATGAAGTTATTAAAATAATCAAATATTGCAGATGTTTGAAGGCATGCCGAAATAAATGGAAAGGGGGACGGTACCCATTATTAGGTAACCCGACTTTCATTCCTACATAAGTTTTAATTATTTTTACAAAATATGAAATGAATCAAATACATACAAAATTGTATTATATATAATTGTATATTGATTCATCATAATTTTCATAATTAATCAAACTGCTAGAATTTTCCAACTTTTAATCACAGTCTGACAAACAAATTTAATTCTTGATACGTGAAAAAATAAATTTCTAATATTAAAATGCCAAGGAATTCAGAAACTTTGGCCTTCAATATATTTTAAACTCACATAAATGGTATTAGAATGCATGTTCCAGAAGAAAAAAAATACAAAATACAAAAAAAGACAAAGATTATTTTTTAAAAAAACAATGAAATGTAATGTAAAAAATATAAAAAATTGCAAACTTAATAATAAATAAATTATAATACAAAAAAGAATGAGTAAATGAAAAACTGGTAACAAGAAAAAAAAATTACAATGCTATACATGTATGCTCATAACTATCTAAAGGGAAATAAAATAGTCAAATGAAATCTTCTTTGCACACCACTGAATGAAAAACAGTTGCTAGATATATTTCTATTTTAATAAATAGTTATCAGATGAAAACCTAACACTAACACCATCACTATGCAAAGCATAACATATGTCTACCAATGAATGGCATGCGACTTTAGAAACAAATCTTAATATAATATAAATTCTCAATACTTACAACAGGTTGCTTTATATTCATGGCATGAATCAATTTACTAACAGCACTAGTACAACCATTTCCAGTAAAAATAACTGCATCATGTTCACTGGCATTTACAGCTTTCCGAATAATGTCTCTAAAATTAATATTTTATCCTCTTAGTGAAAAAGAACAAAGCATAAAGGTAAATAAACGAAGTTAAAGATTTATGTTAGAAAGTTTTCAAAATTGACTTCACATCTTATCATATTTCACTTACAACATACTTTAGATGAAAACTGATTTCTGTTTCGTCAAAATGCATTTTGCGAACTGTTCTAAAATTCAAATTTTTTTTTCTACTGAGCGGCGTCCACTATTCGCTATTTGAATTGAAACAAATGGGGGGGGGGGACCACAAAAAATATGATGTAAATTTTCCAACCATTAAGAGCTCAATGACAGCGTTGGGGAGCCCGGGTAAGAGGCAGAGCTTTGTGTCGCAGAGTCACCAATGGTATACGAGAAGGCTTGCTGCAGCGAAAGCTCATATCAATTAGATTACGTTGCATAGTGCGTACTCTGACACTTGCTGATGGGCTTGCATTCAAACCCGCAGCAATTTGAGGAAATGTTGAACGTCTATCTCGTGTAACGATTCTTTTCTGGCGTCGATGATCTCGTTCTACCAAGGCCTTTTTCAAGAAGCACCGCTGACAGAGATTTTAAGTTTTACCGGAAGCCTGGCAATAACAGTACACCTTAGAAATGGTCGGGAGCGAAAATCCAAATTTCATCTCTACTTCTGAAATGCTCTGCTCCCTCTCTCGAGCGTCGTCGATTAATCACCGCTCAAAATCGCATAACTCATGATAACCCCCCATTATAACAGCAAGAAACGATTTAATAGTCACCTCAGACAGCTATGTATTCCATGCCAACACAATCAAAACTGATCTTTATCATTTTAAATTTCTAATGCAAGAACAAAACAGATGAAGCTTTTTTTATTATTATTCCTACTAATTTTCCCAACCAAAACAATATTTATTGCTGGTGCACAGTTTATTGGAAATCTGTTTAACATGCATTCCAACATTTCTAAAACACACTACTATCAATGATGCTTGAAAAATATATTACGTTATTGGATATTTCTCTAGTGGAATATAAAGATTTCAATAATTTGTCCCTTCTTATATTTGCACTCACTTTGCTAATTGCAGAACATAATGTATTATCAAATTAACCCGACACTAGCCATTTAAAAAAGGAAATAATTTCACCAGAGAAATTTTCTTACATTTTTTTTTTAATTCAATAAGTGTTTTACTACATCAAACATAACCGAAGAATAAAAGGCCAAAAAGGAGTCATGAATATAATACACTGTAAGAAATGGATTTATATACTTCGTAAGATAAATGAAATCAGAGAAAAATGTCTCCCCAAGATTTTCCGCATAAATTTTAAAATAAATATTAACACCCTTTGCCACCAATATAAAAATTAGGAGCCTTGAAAAAGGACTTGAAAACCACGGGCATTCAGAATTTTGTTTTCAGAGTCCCGCACATGATCGTTTTGTGTTTTCCAGTAAAATAAAGAAAACCAAGTTTGTAATTTGAAACTTTTGGGTTGACCAGCCAGTTAGAACCAAAATTTGACACATAGTAACATAGGACACAACTTTAGTAAAAAAATCAAATATCATCTATCTAAATTGCTGAATTTTTACTAAGTTAAAGGTTTACATGCATAAGCCATTACAGATATAACGGATTGGTTCCAAAAAATTTTATTGACATATTTTAGATGTTAAAATTGCGCACTAAATTTCACCGATACAGTTCTTTGCATTTTAAAACCACCTTTTCAATTTGCAATCATCCAGACAAACAAAATTCTGTAAATGAATTGTATTCAAAATTTAAATAGAAATTGCTAATTTAATATTAAGAAACCATTCTAAATCAGAGGCGGAATTTTTGAGTAAGAAAGTTTTTGAATTATGGCACTTACACATAATTCAAAAACTTTCTTTTTCCGAAGTTTGAAACTTTGTTTTCCGAAGAGAAAATATGGAAATTTTGGGTTCGACTTTTTATGAGTACAATTATTTCTTTTTGAATATTTCGAATGCTAGAGATTTTTAAAAAATAGCATTAATTATTTTTTGATATCTTAAGCAAAAATACTCAAATAAGTAAATATGAGGCAACATGAGCATTTTACTTTACTTTTCATTTTTAGAAACCTTGAATCATTCAGTTCACGCCTTTTTGAAAATCCATAGTAAATTAAATATATACTAGGGGGCTGCGCTCCCTGCTTGCTTATGCTCGCCAACCCTCGTTAACTGCTAATGCAATTTCTCCCGAATCGCTTCGCTCATCCGCCATCTACTAAACCACTTCAGTCTAGCAACAGATATATCCAGAATTCGATTTATTCCAAAATATGATAAAACAATGAAAGAAAGAAAAAATGTAAGGCAAAAAGTGCATCTGAAAATTAAATCTAAGAAACGTTCTTTGCAAGCACAAATAATTTCTCATTTAGGAACTATATGCATCCACCACCGAAACAAATTTTAAAAAAATCGTGCTTTGTTCACAAATTTTTCAAATTTGGGAACTATATTATAGAAACAAAATGTAAAAATTCATATTTGAAAAAAAAAATGCGCTTTCTTTTTTAACAATTGTTTAAATCTGGAAATTGCACTACAGAAAGAAAAAAAAAAGAATTTGATATTTGCAAAAAAAATAAACTGTCTGAAATTAGATATATTAAAATTCAGTTCATTCGAAAATAAGATAAAATAGTGAAAGAAATAAAAAAATGAAAAGCAAAAAAAAAAAATTCATTCGATGATTAAACCTTAGAAAAGTTCTTTGTAAACACAAATATCTACTCATTGAGGAACTATATTCTTCCACCATTGAAACAAAATTAAAAAAAGTGCTTTGCTCTCATTTTTTTAAATTTGGGAACTATACCATAGAAACAAAATTTTAAAAATAACTATTAACAAAAATTTAGGGAAAGATTTTCTTGGAAGTGTGAACGATCAACGGCAGAAAACAGAAAAAGACATGTTAGAGAAGAAAATATGATCTGAAACATGTTGACAAACCTAAATTGAAACTTAGAATCATGATATACTTTTAATTTTAAAATTGATAATCTTGTGTAAAAAAAATTTCAAATCTTCTTTGCCAACAAAATATTATATTCAGTCTGTTTTGAATTAAATCCTGACCGAAGAATTGAGAAATTAAAATTCTTACATCAGCCAGAAATTATTTGTCTAAAACTTCTTGGTATACACAATCTACAAATCCCCTATTTAATGCTACAACGGTAACCGAGTCAAAGGATTTAACACGTGAGAAGCCCACATATAACTGTCCATGACTAAAAACAAGATTATTTAGCATTAAACAAATTTTTTCAAAGGTTTCCCCTTGTGCTTTATTAATTGTCATACTATAAGCCAAACGAATTGGAAACTGCTTTCGTTTAAATTTAAATGGCATATTACTATCCGAAGGTATATGAGGTATTCCTGGTATAAAATATTGTTACAAGCGGGCGAAACGCGCGCCAAGGGTGAGAATGTTGGCGGCGCTTCACAAGATACTCCGCGCCAGCCGAGTTGACTTGGCGAGAGGAATAGTCTGGTAGCCTCTCGATTGTACGTGAAACGCCGCGTTGCATCCCCCTGACCTTGGGCGCGCGCGGGCCCGGCTATATAAGGGAAGGGTTGCCGTAAAAGGAGTCAGTGAGTGAATTTGTTGAATCGATCACTCTTTGAGAAGAGAAGCGGTTTGCTGGAGCGGGTTTTCGCTTGTTATTAGTGAGCGGTGTTTGCGTTTGCTGTTAACGCTGTGTTATTGAGCTCGCTGTGATTGACTGTTGCTGTGCTATACTATAGCTGTTTTGCAAACCGTGTTTATTATGCGTAAGACTTGCATTTACGCTGTAAGTGACTGATTATTGCTGAATTGTGTTTTCTGAACTTTTCCAAGTCATCCTGTATATACCTGTAAATAGCTGTAAATAAATTTGTTTGTGCTGCCCTCAAATAAAGTCCATTCAATCCGAACCCGCTACGCTAAAAACGTAACAACTGGTGTCAGAAGTGGGATTGAATGGTGAAAACTAGAGCGATGGAGGAAGCAGATAAAACAAAATTTGAACAGCTTTTTGCTTTCATTAAAGAAATGAAAGAAGGGCAAGAGAAGATGGAGAAGAAGATAGAACAGAAGATAGAACAAGGGCAAGAAAAGATGGAGAAGATAGAACGAGGGATAGAACAAGGGCAAGAGAAGATGGAGAAGATAGAAAAAGGTCAAGCTCATATTGTTGAAACAATCAACTCCAAAAAGGATGCTTTGGCGGAAAAGGTTCAAGAGAACGATACAAAGATTCATAATATTCAGCAAAGCTGTGAGCAGAATGTTGTAAAACTCCGTAGAGTGGAAGAGAAGTTTGAAAAAGTGGACGAAAGATTCAACGCATTCGAGGAAAAATTGAAGAGAATAGAAGGTGCACAGATAAAATCTGAAAGCCAATCCTCCATTGTTCGAGAGCACGAAATATCTCAACATGGACCTGCTATTCCCAAAGCAAGCATTAAAGTGTCCACTTACGACGGAAAAACATCATGGCAAGTCTACAAGACTCAATTCTCCATCGTCGCAGAAGCCAATGGTTGGGATCCAGTCACGAAGGCTCGTCAACTAGCTGCATCACTACGGGCTGAAGCTGCTGACATTTTGAGAACTGTTCCCGAAGATCAACATCTGAACTTTGATGCTCTTTCAAACGCTCTGGAGTTGCGCTTCGGAGAAAAGTGTCTCAAGGACTATAGCCGTCTTCAGTTAAAGACCCGGCAACAACGATCGAATGAAAGCCTGCAAGAGCTTGCAGCAGATGTAGAGAGGCTCTCCCATCTTGCCTTCTCCGACTGTCCTGCCGAGGTACGGGAAACACTGGCCCTGCAGTATTTCATAGACGGTGTGAGGGATCCAGAGATACAAAAGTCCCTGCGAATGGCTGAATTGAAGGACTTGAAATCAGCTTTGGTTTACGCAATGAAATTTGAAGCAGCTCAGCAAGCTTCACGAAGGGATCGCCACTCAGTAAGAGGTGCTACGGTTCAAGATGCATCAGACTCTTCGATGCAAAATCTAACTGAAGTGGTAAAAACAATTTTCCATCTTATCCGGAAAAGAGGTGAAAGGTCCAACAAACATGGCCAGAGAACTGTGAAATGTTGGAAATGCGGCAAAGAGGGACATGTTCGAAGGAACTGTTCAGTCCGCTTAGATAAACGGGTTGTAGACCCTTCTAGAAGCAACCAGGAAAACCGTTTCAGAGTTTTACAGATATCTTCAAGAGGCGGTGATGAAAATGGTGTATTTGTTGATGCCTTCGTCAACGGAATCCCCTGCCGAATGATTGTTGACACAGGAGCCAACGTGACCATCATGCGTAGAGATGTTGCCGAGCAACTCGGAAGGAAAATTCTCTGGACACCGTCCTGCGTCACCCTCCAAACGGTCACTGGTGACAGAATCCCAGTTATAGGGAAAATGAATACTGAAATTAGATTTGGGAATGCTACTTATGACCATGTCGTCTACGTAGCGGAAATTACAGATGATTTCATACTTGGTATGGACTTTCTGAGGAAGTATGATTTTGTAATCGATTTCAAAAATGACTCCCTGCACTCCACATCAGAAGTCGTGACTCTTTTCCATTTGGGATCTGGAAGAGGAAATGGAGACGCCTTGTCAAGAAAACCCTGCTCTCGGGGTTGTCGCAACTACTCCTCGGCGGAAAAGAAACGTGGGATTGATACATCAACTGTGCGCCAGATCGCAGAAGCCGTCCCACCTCAATCTGATCCCTGTAGTGATGAAGAGGTTCGCAAGGAACAAATGAATGATCCTGATATTAAACTGATTATGGAAGTTATGCAATCAAACGATTCAAGACCTAAAAGGCAGGACATTTCAAGCCTCAGTACGGGAGCTAAACGTTACTGGGCTCTCTGGAATTCACTCGAAATTAGGAATGGTATCTTGTATAGAAAATGGGAGTCCGAAAATGGGAAGTCATTTAAGTGGCAACTTGTACTTCCCCGATCAAGGATAAATCAAGTACTGAAGGAGTTACACAGCAGTCCTGCAGGTGGTCACTTCGGAATCATGAAGACAACTCATAATGTCCGGGAGCGTTTCTATTGGAACAACATGAAAGAGGATGTTCGAGAATGGTGCAGAACAAGTGATGACTGTAACGCCCATAAAGGACCGAAAACACACAGTCGTGATACGTTACAGCGGGATAATGTAGGCGCACCATTTGAAAGACAGGCCTCTGTAATCTTGAGACCTCTTCCTCGGACGGACAATGGAAATAGAAAAGAACTCCAACTGCCCTGTGATCCTCAATTCGGGTGTCCTCCGGATGCGCCTTCTTCGCCTGTGGATTATGTTCAAGACCTCCAGGCCCGTTTAGAAGACGTACACAGGTTTGCCCGAGATCGGATCAACATAGCGACGGAGAAGATGAAGACCAGGTACGACACAAAAGCTACCGGACATGAATTCAAGGAAGGTGACAAGGTATGGTTCTGGAACCCGATTCGACGAAAGGGACTCTCTCCGAAGCTGCAGTCTTCCTGGGAAGGCCCTTATACAGTCCTGAAAAGACTGAATGACGTCCGAACTCAAAACCAAGAGTGGTACATTACGACCGGCTAGCCCCTTATTACGGTAACTTGTCAAATACTTAGTTGAAACCATGGTTTCCTCATTTATGTAAATGTTATCTGTATATTTGTAAATACTGTCTTTATGTTAATTATTTTTCAATGTTTATGTATGAAACTTTGTGTCTATGTATTGTAACTGTATTGTCTTCTGCTCTGGATCTGTACTGCCCGGGACGTGCAGTCCTTGAGGGGGGGGCAATGTTACAAGCGGGCGAAACGCGCGCCAAGGGTGAGATGTTGGCGGCGCTTCACAAGATACTCCGCGCCAGCCGAGTTGACTTGGCGAGAGGAATAGTCCGGTAGTCTCTGGATTGTACCTGAAACGCCGCGTTGCTTCCCCCTGACCTTGGGCGCGCGCCGGCCCGGCTATATAAGGGAAGGGTTGCCGTAAAAGGAGTCAGTGAGTGAATTCGTTGAATCGATCGCTCTTTGAGAAGAGAAGCGGTTTGCTGGAGCGGGTTTTCGCTTGTTATTAGTGAGCGGTGTTTGCGTTTGCTGTTAACGCTGTGTTATTGAGCTCGCTGTGATTGACTGTTGCTGTACTATACTATAGCTGTTTTGCAAACCGTGTTTATTGTACGTAAGACTTGCATTTACGCTATAAGTGACTGATTATTGCTGAATTGTGTTTTCTGAAGTTTAACTTTTCCAAGTCATCCTGTATATACCTGTAAATAGCTGTAAATAAATTTGTTTGTGCTGTCCTCAAATAAAGTCCATTCAATCCGAACCCGCTACGCTAAAAACGTAACAATATGTTTCATCATTTGCAGAATTAATGTATTTTGCCTCTAATTACGCTGCAATTTCGTTACAATTAAGCGAATTCCATAGAATAAACCTTTGGTTGGAGCTAAATTTTGCAACATAATAACACATCCTGGCTTTAATATAATTTATATGGTGGTGTTGAAACTTTATTTCCACCCCTCGAGATCCAAGGTTTTCCGCCCGAGGGAGCTATGTTCCCCTCTGGGTTTGTTGATATTGATACTCTGTTTCTGTACGTTGTGATGCCCGGTTGTGTGTTTTTCGTCCCTTGTCGGCTTTTTGCGTAAACGTGCTAGCTGTGTATAAATAAAATGTGAAAATCCACTAGTTGCCTCAAGTTCCTTTCTGACAGGTAAGAGCTTTGATTTATCCATTTTTCTAATTGAATGAAACGAGAATTTCGATTTGAAGTCTAATCATTTTTGGTGCCGAAACCCGGGAAACGCCCAATTCGGCCAGAGGAATCTTTAGATGCGAAACTGAAATCATTTGCGAATTAGCTAAAATGGATCTGGAATCTTTAAAAAAAGTTAGAACCCCTGTCAGAAAGGCTGCAACAGAATATTTTAAACAGCTACAGCAGGAAATTTACAAAACGGATGAAAAATCTTTAGACGTGATCGAAGAACTGTTAGCGAAATTATTAGATAAAGATGATCAGCTAAAGAAACTTGACTCAGATATTTTGAATTTGTGCAAATCGCAAGATCTGACTAACGAAGTGGAACGGCAGCAAGAATACAGAGATCAAATGATAACTTGGAAAATGCGAGCTGAGAAACTTTTGCGAAAAAATGAAAGCGAAATTGCTAATGATAAAATTACTAACAGCAATTCTCAACAATGTTCAATCAAACTTCCGAGATTACAAATACCTCAATTTGATGGAGATATGCTAAAATTTAATGACTTTTATTATCAATTCGATACTGCCATACATAAAAATTTGTCTTAGCGATGTTGATAAATTTAATTATTTAAAATCGTATTTAATTAACGATGCTGAAATTGCTGTGTGGGGCTTGATTTTAAAAGCAGAAAATTATGATGAGGCAATAAATATTCTAAAAGAAAGATTCGGTAGAACTGAGATGATTATTAATGCGCATATGTCACAACTTTTAAATTTAAATCCTGAACGTAAAGCAAATGATGTTAAGTCGCTACGCAGATTATATTCTGTATGTGAAACGCACATGCGTGGTTCAGAAAATAATGGTGTTAATCCAAACAGTTATAGTTCTTTACTATATCCCATATTGTTAAAATCTATCACTAGAGAATTATCCTTGGAATTTTCACGTAAAATGTATTCTAAAAGAGAAAGTACTATTTCGGATTTATTAGAATTCTTAAAAATCGAAATTCAATGTCGAGAGCGAAACGAACATTTAATCAAAGAATTTGGCACAGATGCACGCACAGAATCTAGAGTTACACTTATGAAAGGCCTAACCATAAATACGGAAAATTCAATAAGAATAAGTTTGAGTTATTTAACCGAAATAACCAAACAAGCGAGAATACTCCGCATGCATCCGCCTTTGTAATCGATGTGAAAAAATGTTTATTTTGTGCGAAACATAAATCCGGTCATGATTCTTCATCTTGCCCTTTGCCGGTTGAGGAAAGAAAGGCTCGTTTAAGAAGAAACGGGATATGTTTCCTGTGCCTCACGAAAGCTGGACATATTTACAAAAATTGCCCTTCGAAACGGACATGTAGTAAATGTCGACGTAGACATTCTGAGCTGATTTGCGACGCGTCAACACCCCCTGAACCCCAGAGGGGTGAAAGACCGGATGTAGAGAGGGACGAAATTGTAACTGGTTCGAACATAAATATCAGTGAGGGTGAAATACTTTTAGAAACCTGTTCGGCCTTAATGAAGTTGGGAGAAAGGAGAAAAATGGTAAATATTCTGCTAGATAACGCTTCTCAGCGATGCTTTTTGATTAAGGAAATAACTGACGCGTTGAAATTACCTATAATGAGAAGAGAAAAACTGTTAGTTTATACATTTGGTTCGAGAGACCCGATAGAAAAAACGTACGAAGTAGTGAAGTTTACACTTTGCAATTCTCGTGACCCTGAAAAAATTATCGAATTTGAAGCCTTGCTTTGCGATGTCATTTCTAGTTCTCCTTTTAAAGTATCGTCTAATAAACTAGAAAAGGTGCTTAGTAAGAAAAATATAAAGCTTTCAAATGATTGCGAGTCTTTCGGAAATGAATTTTCTCTCTTAATTGGAGCGCAATATTTTTGGGAAATACATTTAGGCAAAAGGGAAAATTTAACTAAAACTTTATTTGTAATTGATACAATTTTTGGTAAAGTTGTCCAAGGTCGAATCTCACCAGTAGATTTAAACTGCGACAAGAACGTTTCTGTTTTAAAAACAGAATGTTGCTCAGCGTTAAATGAGAATTTAAAATTATTTTGGGAATTAGATTCGATGGGAATAATAGATAGGGAAAATATCTCCGATTGCGATAAGGATTTAATTACGTGCTTTGAAAACAACTTAAAATTCAAAAATGGGAGTTATGAAACTAAGCTCTTTTGGGATAAAAATCCTGACAAATTACATAATAACTTGAAGATAGCTAAACACAGATTTGAAAATTTATGTGTGAGAATGAAGGGAAATAACTGGCTTTTGAATGAATACAAGAATATTATTGCAGATCAATTAAATCTGAATATTGTTGAGGAATGCTGTTCGAAAAATCAAGATAACACATATTATATGCCTCATTCTGCAGTTGTAAGAATCGACAAGGAAACGACGAAAATTAGAATGGTTTTTGACGCTTCTTCGAAAGATAAAGGTTGTAAATCTTTAAATGACTGTCTGGTCCGTCATTGAATCCTAGGATCCTTGATGTGTTATTGAGATTTCGCGAATTCGAGCATGCATACAAGAAGCATTTTTAACAATTGGAATAGGATTCGAAGTCTCGTAAAACTCTCAGAATGACTCGAGTACCATTCGGTGTAACATCTAGTTCATTTGAACTTGCTGCAACCATTAACTTGTTAAACAATAGTCTGTTGATCTGGCAAATGAACAGCTAATCGCACAACAGTATGAGATTTTTCTGATACGATAAGTTAGTTCAAACACCACATAGTTTCTGATGCACTGACATATCTCCCATCTAGAAATGACAAAATCTCATTATGATAAAGCGTATTTTCTTTTTCAAATCTTATTGATGCAGCATCATGTCCTTTATACACATTTTTATACAGATACTTGACTTTTAATTGAAGCAAATTCTTCCACATAAATATGAGCATTGATTTTTTTTTTTTTTTTGAAAGCCAAGGGTTATACGATACAACCCATCGGTTATGCAAATCATGCCTACTTATTCTAACAGATTCTCTACATTTACGTTGATACATCAGATACCCATTAATATTCTCTTCCGGTTTTTTCCCTAAATTCTTTTGGATATTGTTTGGTGCATGCACCTTCTCTCATACATAGGGAGTTTGGACTCAAAGCACTACATAAACCATGAATCATACATCTAGCAACGATTTGAATAAGTGTTGGGTCTACAGTTGGATGTGGCAACTCTGCACTAACATATTTGCAAATGTCATCTTCATTACGAATTTTGGAATATACATCTAATGTTAAAAGATTGTGGGTATGACGTAAACCTCTTTTCTGTAACTCAATAACATAAATATACGATATCACGCGATCAAACATATTTATTTTAATAACATCGTCTAAACGCTCAGTCAATTTCATTTTAAAAATACGTACAAATACATCTGGTCTATCTTTTGGATGTTGTGGCCCTCCCAGCACATTTAAAATACCCACCCATTTTGGGTTACAGGTAAATGTCAGAAATAAATCAGTTTCTGACCATTGTCATAGCATCTTGCTAATTTTGATGTATGTGGCGAGGGCTCCCTTAAAATGTCGAGGGAAGTATAATCAGTTTTCCTGTATGTACGCCCTGATTCAATGCTCGAGAATTTAATAACCCCTTGTAATGCTCAATTCCAATATTTTTTTGATTACTACGCAAATAATTGAGACATGATCTTTCGGTTTTAACATAGGCATCAACAACGTACTGCTAGAATAGTTTTTCACTGTAATGGAGAATTGTAATATTACTTCTCACAGCAAGTCGGTAAAAATAAAATTGTAGCTGGGTGACTCGAGTGTGTTTTGCTTATTTTCCTTCGACAGAATGTCCCATGTTTATGTTCCAACCTAATTCTCTTCTCGGAAAACAGCAAGAGATAGACCATGAGATGCCAACATTGGGTTAATGGAGAAATATTTTTGCAGCTGTCACCTATAGGATAAATACAGATGTCTCGTGTAGCAGGGGGTTCACCATTATCTCCAACAAATATCACTGCAATTTCTGTTTTTGTAATAGGTTGGTTATATCTTCGTATATCTAAATTTCTAGTCTCCAGGAAAACCATCCTGATATTTGCAGTAGGATTTTCTTCCATTATACGATGCATCCGCAGGTAACAATCGAAGAATGGATTGAATGTTCTCAACATACAACTAGTCTTTTCATCACACAGAGCAAACATCCTTCATTTCTCTCCATGCGATTTTCAGTAGCTTCCTTGATATCAAACACATAAAACTGACCATAACCTTCTTTGTTATGACCACTGTATAAAGAAGAAGCCCTAAGGTATATCTGACCATATATCCTATTGCAATATGGCCCTGTTCCAGGAAGAGGTTTAATTTGAGCTCTCGTGGAAGCAAAAGCTAAAGCAGAATTATATTCTCTTATATACTTCCGATAGTTTCTTCCTTCGGTTGAATCACTGATCAGCAAGTCTTTCAATATTTCCGGTGGATTCAACAGATGTTCCGAAACAATTTTTTGATCACGGCAACATTTTGTGTATTTGCCACTTGGATTTACTTCTCTTTCCCAGTAACGTGCTTGCCAAAAAGAACAGAGTCCAGACATAATCCCACAACCATGTTTCTGTAGTTCAGAAAGTTCAATCCGTACAAATAAGCGTTTAACCCTATCTCGTTCCTGTCGATTGGATCTTCTTATGAATGATTCGACAGCATTTTCAGTCGACCATTTTTTTTCGACGATTTCGCTTTAAAATCGATACAGCATGACTTAAACTCATCGTAAAAAATTATTCCGTTAATTTGTTTTTTAATTTTTTTAACCGATGCAAGAATAGCATTCGCGTGAAAATCTTATCTAACCATGTGTTTCTGTTCGCGGCAACGTTGAAGTGTTACCAAACTGCGATTAATAAATCCGGCCTGATTTTGCTTTCACGTAAGTGTTTATATATATATATATATATATATATATATATATATATATATATAT
>JAOUZG010027617.1:4177626-4253475 GCA_026289955.1 Argiope argentata
ATATATATATATATGAATGAATGGTAGGTAGGTAGGTAGAGAGAGGGAGATTTTTATTTTTAATGCTACAAACTTTCTTGGTACAAAAATTTCTTGCAAGAAAAATACTTTATATAAATTACTATAGGTGATTTACTTAATAATAATGAAATGCTCACCAACAAACGCTTAACAAAAGATAACAAGAGTAAAAAACACAGAACGATGAGCTAAAGTTGCTTATAAAAACTAACGCAAGTAGTTTTACAAGAAAACTTAAAATTATCCCCAAAAAGAGACAATTTTCCCACAATCTAAACAAATAAAAGAAAATGAAAGAAGAATCAAGTAAATGAAAAAAAAAAACCTCTATTATCAGCAGTTTCTTAAACTGTGATAAAACCATTTCCAAAAAATTTCCCAATTCATCCAAACCCGTTGAGAGATGAAAGATCAGACACTGCAAAGAAAATGCAGTCACGCATTCAAGCATATCTAGCTATGCATGACCATGAGTGTGTCTGTGCGGGTGAAGCTCAACATACACACACTTTCAGAAAAGAAAAAAACCCTTGGTGGAAAAAATAAGCAGTTTTTTAAATATTTTAATGCCATTAAGCACTTTGTTCCTTATATGCGTAAATGCATTGAACATTATATCGAAAATAAAATGCAAAGAACAAAATATTCATTGTTTCATTGTTGGCATTTTATAACTGAAGATCTCAATACCAAATAAAATACATATATATTTTAAATATAAAAATACCTTACTGTGAAATTATCCCTGGTTATTTTCTTTTTCACTTGGCTCCATTTCATCCTTCGTTCCCAACACAATAAAACCATCAGATCAGCATTCCTGTATTGCTAAAGTTACGATTATACAACACACACCGATTCATTGCAAATTAGATTTTCACTCAACGCAATTTGGCGTAATACATTTTTAAATATACGCTTCTCAACAACACCTAATGAATGAAGAGACTTAATTCATTTGATAAGTTTCTTACAGGGAATTACTTTTTCGCATTAATTACAAATCGATGATTTCATATTGGGAATCGGAAAGATTTACCAAATTTAATGCAATAGTACCGTTCAGATTTTACAGTCATTTATCAGACAGGAAAATCCAGTGGCGCTCTGTTATATTCCCGAAATTATCAGTTGCTTACCAACGACTGACAGCTGCTACAAACATGAAAAAATTCAAATATGCCCACCAGGGTCGCCTTCATACTTGTGCCAGGCCGAGGCCTCCGAGGAGAGTGCTTTTTCTGCTATGGGCCTGGAACAGCAGGGGAGGGAAAATGACTAGACGATGGTTGGTGTTTGTTTAAGGTATCGATTGAGTTTGGGATCTTTTTTTCTAAATATGCTTCAAATTCTTGTTTTTATTCTAGGTTTAGTTTGAATATGCAACAAAATAATTACAAATATTCAAAATTAAAAAATATTTTATCAACATTTTGAAAAAAAAAAGATAATTGTAGCGAAAAAACAACAAAATTAACTGTCAGCCAACAATCGTAGAGAAAAAAATTACAAGCAGATATTAAAAATATTTTAGGGGAATATTGTGATAACCAATATACATGCTTTGAACTAAAATGTTTTGAATATACTGAATGTATGCTGAGATATGGCTAAACAATTATATAAACAAGAATTTTTTGAAAAAAAATGTGCTCAATTTGTCTATGAATAACTGTAAAATGCCCAAAACTGCATTTATATCCTAGTTTTTAGTTCCGAGCATTAAAAATAATATATAAAACAATTCTACAAAATTTCATAAGAATATATGTTCGGAACAGTTTGAGACATTTTGTTTACGGTAATCGATAAAGTGTAAAAATTAAATTCTTCAGAAAATGCTATTAAATATATTTTGAAAAAAAAACTTATTATTTTTTATATGTTTAAAACTCTCCTGATTTATTAGACCTTCCTTTATATTATCCTTCACAAATTTACTCTTTCTAGCAACTCTTCTTTTTTCTGGCTAGTTTACTGATGAAGAATCTCGTATAGAATCAGCTACTCGGTTATCATCAATGTTTATGAAACCTTTCACTTGTTCCGGTTCAATCAGAACAGCTAATTTTTCAAAAACTGGTAATAAAGCAGAGTAGCCAGAATTGTAAATCAAAGCAACAATATAAGTACCTAAACGAAGAGTTTGCAATTCAACAAATGTGTTTTTTTTGAGGGGGGGGACAACATTCCACAATACACCATTAAAATTTTCGTTACAGTTCTGTGTTTTTCTATGCAGGCATTTTGGCGATAAATTTTGGTCACACAGTTCTATATCTGCTGCTTTTATTTGATTTTTAATGTTAGATGATAGGCCTTCTTTTCCTGAAGTTCTATCCCTGAACATTTGGCTCGCTGAACTCGCATCAACTTCTGCCTGTCCATAAGGAGATCTCTGGCCGACAGTCGTCTATGTTTACGGCAGGCGTTATAGAAACAGGTTACTGCAGGAAGAGTCCATTTCGTAGAGGTAGAAATTCAGCTAGGTTGGGCTTTTTTTTTTTTTTTTTAGTTCAGTTCCGAGACATCTGACACGCGCTTGAAGAAACACTTGAATTATTTTCAAATTTAGAACACTTTGACATATAAATGCGGAATTAATTGTGTTGTAGAAAGCTTGTACATATTGAAAATAAGTTTGATTTTTAAAAAACTAAAATTTGATAAAATGTAATTGTTAGTTTTGAGTTTCGAAAAATAGTATATATATCAAAAATAAATAAATATATTTATTTATTAAAAAAACTTTTTGGAGAGGTTTTAAGCATATTTAACAATGGATATTTTACTTTGTAACTGAATAAAAGCAACAATTTATAAAAATTATGAAATAATTACGATTATTATGTTATTATTTTTTGTTGAATTAGACAGATTGCTTCGCGTTTGCTGCGGAGAATTTGATCTTAAGTAGTTACATAAATTTAAAATAAATAAAATGAAAATTAATTTTTTGTCATGCTGGATTCTACTTAATTTTTGTTTTTCTTCTTGTGCAGTCGTTAGACATATAAATAATTATTCAGTTTTTCTATTTGATTTACTCTGTTCTTTCTGTACTAATCAGATAGGGAATTTCTGTATTATTCTAACAGGAATAATATATATTTTCAAAATTCCAAGTATGCAAATGATTTTCAGCCCAGTGAATTATTTTTCGAATTTGCTTCGAAAATTAAAAGCAATATATCAATACCGCCAATTAGGCGCTAAACGCGCCAACGTAAGAAACTTGAATGAATTTCTACCTCTGTGAAATGGACTCTTCCTGCAGTAACCTGTTTCTATAACGCCCGCCGTAAACATAGACGACTGTCGGCCAGAGATCTCCTTATGGACAGGCAGTATTTGGTCCTTCAGGGCATTGACGATACATTGGATTATTGATGCCAGAACAGCAGTGAAAAAAAGAAGACAATGATGCATTTTTTCTAGATTTCCCATATTACTGCGAATAGCGATTCCATACTAGATTTGAAGTCGATCAATAAATATTTCGGTTAACTTTCCTTTGCCACAAGCCCCTTTAGTGTTCTTTTTTTAATTTACGAAGACGTCCACCAACCCTTTTTTGTACATGGCCAATGCACTCAAATTTTTTTAACAGAATTTATATCATATATATCTTTAACACCTTTGAAATCCCCATCACCGTAAAATTCACTGTATTGCAATAGTCGTAAATTTTGAGACCTTTCAAACATTCGATAGGCTCTTACCACTTCCATATTGCCAGCTTACCCATTTGTGATTAGAGCATACACTGAAGTGACAAAAGTCATGGGATAGCAATATGCAAATAAACAGATGGGAGTAGTATCGCAGCGAAAAAGTATAAATGCGCAGTTCGTTTTCCAGAGCTTTCATTTGTGTTCAAGTTATTCATGTGAAAAGGTTTTTCGTGATTTATGGTGGCACGACGAGAATTAACAGACTTTGAAAGTGGAATGTTAGTTGGAGCTAGACGCATGGGCCATTCCATTGCGAATATCGTTAGTGAATTCAACATTCCGAGATCCACAGTATCAAGAGTGGGCCGAGAGTATGAAATTTCAGGCATCCCATCCCATCATGGACAGCGCAGTGAGCGACCGCCTGCACTTAATGACCGAGACCGCCGACGTCTGTGTAGAATGGTCAATGTTAATAGACACGCAACACTTCGTCAAATAACTGCAGGAATCAATGTGGGACGTACGAGGGACGTGTCCGATAGGACTGGGCGGCGAAATTTGTCTTCCTTGGGCTATGACAGCAGAAGACCGACTCGAGTGCCTTTACTGACAGCACGACATCGCCCTGCAGCGACTCTCCTGGGCTCGTAAGCATATCGACTGGTCCCTAGACCAGTGGAAACCGTAGCGTGGTCAGATGAGTCACGATTTCAGTTGTTACGAGCTGATGGTAGAGTTCGAGTGTGGCGCAGACCCCACGAAGCCATGGACCCAAACTGTCAGCAAGGCATTGTTCAAGCTGGTGGTGGCTGCATAATGGTGTGGGGTGTTTTTACATGGCATGGACTCGGTCCTCTGGTGCAAATAAACCGATCATTGTCTGGAAATGGTTATGTTCAGCTGCTTGCAGATCACTTGCAGCCATTCATGGACTTCACGTACCCATACACGTACCGTACCCACACAATGATGGGATTTTTATGGTTTGCAATGCGCCGTGTCACCGGGCCAGAACTGTTCAAGATTGGTTTGAAGAACATTACGGACAACATGACCAGCACATGATCTGGCCACCTAGATCCCCCGATATGAATCCCATCGAGCATTTATGGGACATCATCGAAAGGTCCGTTCGTGCCCAAACTCCTGCACCATCCACACTTTCACAATTATGGAAGTCTATACAGACAGCATGGCTCAATATTCCTGCAGAGGACTTCCAACGACTTGTGGACTCCATGACACATCGAGTTGTTGCACTTCGCCGGGCAAAAGGAGGACCGACACGATATTAACAGTCATCCCATGACTTTTGTCACTTCAGTGTATGTGCTTGTTATGACTGTTAATGTCGTTAAAGTTTTTTTTTTTTTTTTTGTTCGACATACTCGGCAGTACTGAAATAAGATTTCTATATCCAAAATCTTCCCAGTATCTATAGAAATAGCACTAACATGGCCATTCAATAAACTTTATCCTCGACGTTGTCAAGAACAATCAACTGAAACACCGCAACTGATTATTTATTGGTTATTGGCTTTTATCATGTGTAATTTCTTTTGCAGATGAATTTAAATTCTGTTGAGTACATAATTCCACAGTGTCTAAAAATATTTTTTCTTGGAGATGAACACTTTGATTTTTTTTAAAGTAAACTGAGAGTTGAACATAGTTTCTTTTCCGCAGTGTAGTTACATCCTAACAACCGTAATCCACAATAAGTGTGTTTATACTGTTATTTTTGTTTGTTTTGGGAGTAGAAGAAAGGTTTTTCATGAATGGACAATTTCTTCAAACAAAATTTGAACATAATCTAAACCTTGAAACCTCACGGAGATGCAAACCACTGGAGAAGCAATCAGGAAAACAAAATACAGAAAATAAATTTTGAAAAAAAAACCCAATAAATCAATCATACGATTTCCTGTCAAGTCTCTGTTGATATCCAAGTTAAGAACATCATCATAAGAAGAGCATTCAAGTTTCAATTTCAATGCACTAGCAGTAGTCACATTTGAAGATCATAGGCTGACTTCATTATTTTGAGTAAATCCATCACCATGAAAACTACATTTTTACCTCGTTTTTGGCGTACTAAAGCCAAAAATAGTTTTTTTGGGATTGCAAAAAAGTGGTTGAAAGTTGAAAAGAACTTGTAAATAAATCTCTTGAGAAGTCCTCAATAATACGGAGAAATAAACTTCAATACAATAAATTTGTTGTCAATTTTGATTAAACAAATTAAAAATAATATCGACATACGATTATAATCAGGCATAAAAGTCATATTGTAATTATTTTAGTATTTTTTAATTATTGAACATCGAAACTTCTTGACAGATCGCGATATTTACATCCATTTCCGGTTTGACTTTAGTTACACTATTCCAATTTAAAACGGGAGTAACTTTATTTCTAAAGAAGGTAGGATAAATAAGACAGATTTGGAAAGCTAAAAGAACAGGTTTAAATATTAAGAATTTAAAAAAATAAATGTTCGTTTTGTCAAATTTGAAGATTTTTACCCAGTTGGATACCTTAAGCTAATTGCTTGCATCCTTTTTCGCTCAGTTTTTTCCTCTCCCTCAAATAAGTTGTACAAAATATTTTAAATTTAAGAGTAATTAATAACATCGTTACATTTTCTTTAGTTGTTGATAATTTATATAGAGTGTAACATTTTGGCCGGGGCTACTGGTGAGTTGGGCCGAAGACAAACTCGGGTTTTGGAGAAATAAAAATCTATTTATTTCCAGCTATAATACATATATATTTCGCACAGATACACCTTCTTGATTAATGATTTTACAAACACATAAGTCATTCAGTTCAGAGTTCCCCTAGGGAAAGGTGCTGTGCTTCAGATAAGTAAAGTATCTCTCGGAGGTGAAGAAATATGATGGAGTTCTAAAAACTCCCGCAAAATTCAGCCCGAGGTAGGAGTTTTCTTCTCGGTGATTAACCTGCTGAGTTTCTGGAACGCAAGGTGATGAAATGGATGGAAGAGCAACTCAGAAGACAGCTGTTCAACTAATTGGAGGTCTCACCAAAGCTCAAATGAGCTTTCACCCTTCAATCAGGGCGAAAAAGTCTAAAAGTTCCGATGAACTACACGTGGGCTCAGCTATAGGGCGTGGCTGCCTACGTACACTCCAAATTCTCTCCTGAGAATTTTACGCAGTATTCCAAGCTGAATTCTAGTTCCAATCATTAGCTGTCGCTTCGTCAGTCGGCTTCCTCAGTCCGCTCTCTGAGTTGGCTTCCTCCTCCTCGCTTCTCCAGTCGGTTCACTTTTTATCTCGGTTTCAAAGGCTGGCTCTCGGTGGCAAATGACCAATCAGGATAATTCCCAACTTTCATTGGATCATCTGACCTAAGTTATCTTCCAATCACAAGAAAGGGGACAGCGATTAGTAGAGACACGCCTTGGCTCCGTCTTGCCAGCTGCAAGAAGAATGGAAATGCCATCTGCCGCTGATCCCCATTGTGCCGATTTGAAGGGCGGGCGTCTTTTATCTACTGACAGGGATACATCTGCTTCTTACCCACGTTGTTTTTTCCAACACATATCCAGCCCAGTGACGACCTCATAAGTCGCCCAGACACTTTAGCTTGGCCACGGTACTTAAACTTGAATACCAGGTGTCTGCATTCTCTGCATTTTACAAATTCCTCCGCCATTTGTGGCTGCTTTCCCGTGGGAACGCAGTTTGCTATATCTCTATTTGTCATTTATCTGAAGACGTCACAAGAGCTATCAAATTTAATTATACATAAGCAGCATAATTACATAAAAAGTTTGAAATATATATTAATTGATTTTAAATCCTGGTATTTAGTATAAAAAATAATTTCATATTATTATAAAACTGTTTAAAAGGGTTATTTTTTTCCTTTCTTTAAAACATTTTAATGGTTAATTTTTTAACACTATTTGAGAGTTTAAAAAATTATAAAAGTCATTGAGATTGCCAGAGCCTCGTCAGCCATCTGATTCTTTAAAACAAAGAGTTCCCCCAAGAAGCACAGCGAGAAGGCATGGGTTGGACTTTTTTTAATGCAGTTTTAACAAGGTATTATAACAATTATTTTCTTTTTTTTCAGCTTGTAATATTTCTTCAATAGAATCAGTAAAGTTACCACCACACAGCTGTCTGTATTAATCAAATCTGCCTTCCAGATGATCGTTTTGATGCTTGCTTGTTAAGACTTGGCTATTAGAAGAAATTTGCAGCGGATAAATAATTATATCTCTCAATGTTTTGGAGTTTTATGTTTCAATGTTTATATTTCAATGAACAAAAGATTTCCGATGTCAATTTTCCCATGAGTTTCTTTTTTTTAATACATGAAATAGAATTTTTTCTCCATTCTTTTATCCGTTAATGCATTTTTCCAAAAACAGTAGCCTGTCGCCAGAAATTTTTTCGAAAGATTCTCTATTTCCTTATAGTTTTTTGTAACCTTTTAGAGGTCTTTTTAAATTCATTGTGTTTCCCCATTCGTTGATTATTTCAACAAATTCAATGCGCCTTCGTAAGCAGGGTCATTCAATCTCTTTAAAGCTTTTGCAGTTGTTAAATCAAATATCTTTATACATAAGCCAGCATTTTGCCTCTCAATAGTTTTATTTATCTGAAATAATAGTGTTATTCTTTCTGAACTTTAGAAGCGATCGGTTTGTTGACAATTATTTTAAAAAGTAAAATATTTCCTACAAAAAAAAGTTTTAAAAAATGAAAGCAAAAAATTAGGGAAACAAAAAAAAAATGGTTTTCTGTGACGTCAAAAAATATTTTATTAGCAAACAAAATAATTCTGATATTAGTATGACACAAATTGAATTATATGAATCGTTAAACCACTCGTTTTTACACTCTGCAATGAATAAAGAAAGCCTAATGCTCACAGACAAAAAAGAATTTTAGGCTTCAAGCATTCTTCGCATTTAAACTTAAAACTGAAAAAAAGGCTATTAATGAAAAATAATTAGTCTTAATTACTCACATGATAATGAAGTGAGATACGATACTTCGTTTTAGTAATCCAGAGGCGATAGCATAGAATTTAATGCAAAATTTGCTCAAAAATCTTCACAATCACAAACGAAAGGATGCTAGGGACAATGGACATCAAGTGACTAAAGCTGAATGCAGTTCATCGCTTAGTTAAAAACAGTAAAGGCGGAAACGGTCACTGTTCCAGGCTCAGAAAACGTTTATAATCTATCTTCGTTCTAGGAGGCCCAGGTCAGGCCTTCCTGCATTCATTTATTTACGGCCAAAACTTTACAGTCGGACACTTTTAACAAACCTTTGTACTTCATTTGATTACTAAATAATCTTAATCTTAGCAGGAGATCACATTTTTTTGAAGTGATTTATTGATGCAGGTTTTTAAAGTTCCATAGAATACTCCTTCGTAAGGCTTCGTAGAAAGCCGTTTTAAACCACTACGCAATTCAAGTTTCAAAACTCCTCTTTCCATTTTTTAACTTCATAAATCGGGGGGGGGTATTAATTTAAGTTCGATATAAACAGCTTTTGCGTTGCACTCCAGGGCCCTCGGTCAAAGAAAGCAGATATGTGCACTATAGGCCTTGGCACACTTGGACTGCCGTGCCATAGTATAACAAAACCACAGTTTACAAAAGTTTTGTCGTAACAAAACATTATTTATTAATTTATTTTTTGTAACAAAACATTTTATTACAGCTAACCAAGAAGATATTTAATTTCAATTTTCTCAATCGCACGATTAAAAAAATGCGTAAATTAATAGCAAACAAAATGATAAAAATTACAAAAAATGTCCAATTTAAATGCTAATTTCAGGGCTCTTGTCTTTCGACTTAATAGCGGAAAAGATATAATAATAGTTTTTTTAAAAAATAGATCAAAAAGAACTGCAAGAGAATTAAAAAAACATTTTAAAAACCTAATAATTCCTTAAATTTAAGTGACACTAGATTCCAATTTGAATAAATTAGAGTACATACAACCTTGAAGATTGAAAAAAAAAATGTTACCCTGACAATATCCCAAACACATATTAAGGTA
Source organism: Argiope argentata (assembly GCA_026289955.1). NCBI lineage: Eukaryota > Metazoa > Arthropoda > Arachnida > Araneae > Araneidae > Argiope > Argiope argentata. The sequence continues at coordinate 4,187,384 of JAOUZG010027617.1, forward strand.
TTTTCCTATTAGAATGTCAGCCTTTACTTTGATGAATTAATTTCAAAATATTCAGCAGCCAACTCGTGGACATTTTTTTAACCAAATCAGATTACCCAGGTATTAAACTGTTTTATTTTAAAAAGCATGCAATTGAACAGAGATTCATTATAGCATCCATAAATTGCCGAGAATAAGTGATAATTTTACTATAAATTCACAAGCGAGTTTGGTATTACAATTGGAGAAACCACGGTCGCTTTTCAATTATAGAGAAAATAACATTTGTTTAATATTTATAAAATAATTTAAATTTAAAATTGTTCTTCTAGGTGGAGAGTTTAATATTGGATTTGTAATCTGACCCAATTCAGTCGTTTTTTCAGATTTTAGAGATCTTACAAAGCGGTTTTCACAGACACTGAGTAGTCTTTTCGTAACATTATTTACAAACACTCTTCCTTATATGGATATCGGAGCTCTATGCAAAAGCCTGGAAACTGTTTAAAGCGTATTGGATTTTTTCTTGAAAGGAAACGGTGGTTGACTATAGTCCGAAAGTGTAAATTATAAACTATCTCTTTTTTTTTAGATAATATCTGGTGAAGAAAACGAGATTTTCGTCAGGACGGTCACCAGGTAATAACAATAAAACGCAGAAAAACTATGCATTAATGAAATAGTATTTACATAATAATATAAATTTTAAAAAAGGTGTATAAGCAATGGATACAAAACAAAAGACCCTTTGTTTCGTAGGTCAGGCTAATAAGAATTGCATATCCAAATTTGAACCACGAATTCCTTAGTGTGGAAAGGAAATCAGATAAATCTTGGTCTGTTGCAAACCAAAAACTCCTCCATTCACATCTGCAAACCAACTGATAACAAATGGTTCTCGAATTACTCAACTGTAGACACTCAGTTTGTAGGCACTTTTAATGTAATGAGCTTAAAAAATTAAAGAAGAAAATCGAGTGTTGGAAATTCTTAGATCCCAAATGCCATTTTATAAATTTTGATATAAATAAGGTATAGAGAAGACAATCTACACGCACACTTTAGATAGATCCCAACATTTAAAAGCATTAGGGCCTCTTCTCGCATTTCACCCCTCCTCTCGACTAACGACCATAGGCAACTGTTTACACAGGACATATACCTTTACAAAAGTGCTTTTCGTGGATATGCTGAGTTGTCAATTTTTGAATCACGTAATGAAATTCTTTAAAAGAAATATTCGACAAAATTTACAATTTATAAAACTATGGAAAATTGAGAAAAATTCCATAAGATATCAAATAACGCATTCGCATCTATTTAAATTATCAGTACTTTAAGAATACATTAAAATCTGTTTTAGTCTTTTTATTCTTACTGCACACTCCTGCTCAAAAAATAAGCAACAAACACGAAAAGATGAGGTACACATGCAAAATGGTGAATTAAAACACAGAATTTACATAAAAGACACAGGTGGCATTGCCTAACGCATATGGATAACCAAACTTAGCATAAAATACTATCCCGCAACCATAACGTAACAGCTTAGAGAGAATTACAAGATGTAAGCTTCAGTTCGCAAGCAGCGATTATTCCAAGAAATCGAACATAGCCAAAGCGAATAGCATGAATAGAAAAAAAAACCCCTTGCAGAATGAGATGCGTTGGAGAGTTATTGGTTACCAGAGAGCTGAATATGCTTCATGGTGCCATCCGCAGACTGTGCAACCATTATTAAATCCATAAGGGTCAAAACGCCAGTTGAAAACATGGGTTCGGAAGCCGGAAAATCACGACGTAGTCAGACGATCGCTACCTGCTACAATGTGCCAGGCGTCTGAGAACATTAACAGCTCGATAGCTGACCTCGCAGCTCTCACCTGCTGCAGATAGGTACATATCCCGCCAAACTGAGTGACGTAGACTGTATGCGGATTGTTCGCACGATGACCTGCGTTTGTGTGCCTTTGTCCTCAGCGGAAGTCACAGTGCGGTTCCATTGGTCCATGAACACATAGTTGGACGCAAGAGCAGTGGGACCATGTATTCTATGGATGAATTTCCATTTCACATCGACAACGATTTCTGACGGGCAAGAATATGGTGAGAGTCAGGAAACGCTATTGAGCTACAAACTCTATGAAAGGGGTCCATTACAGAGTTCGTGATTTACTTGTCTGAGCAGGCATAGTTATGAATGCCCGAACCGAAATCAATGTGTTCGCTTTGGGGCTCCGTCACAGTTGTCCGATATCGCCAAGAAATCATACATCCTTTGTAAGCCCTTTTTATCGTTTCAATGAGTACTGATGCGATATTTGTGGATGATAACGCCAGCCGCATAGAGCACGATTGGTGCGGAGTTATCTGAAGAGTGAAACCAGTCCATATATGGCGTAGCCTGTAGGCTCAATGAAATTGAAGATCATAGAGCATGTATGCGACATGTTTTGAAGAAATTCTGCAGGTATAAGTATGATGCCAGGCACACTCCAGGAGCTTCAACTAGCTTTATAACATGAATGGACATTACTGCCACAACAAGCGATAAATGGCATTATTGTCAGAACGCCTCGCCGTTGTCAAGCATATATTTCAGTTGGAAGGGTATCATTCCCTTTGCATATTCTGTCTACCAATTTTGGCTGTCACGCCGCAATGACCTTAATTTATGTATTTTTATTTCACTTTGTTTTATCGATTAATATGTGGTCTAGTAATGTCACACCTACTTCGGGTACAATTTTCACGCATATCCATTGTAGTAATCTTTGTTATGGCAGCGCTTATTTATGTCACAGCTTTTGGCATCACTGTGTATTATTTAAATCAATCGGTTGTTAGCGTTTCATTCTAGTTGATTAAAGCCTGTTTTTGGTTTTCAGAATGTTTGTCTTTTATTACAATTTAATCAACTAGAATCTTTTTTGCATTGCCTCATTACTTGATTCAGCAAGATGGAGCAACTTTTAAAACCCGAAAAAGTTCGATACTGATCCAACATGTATGGGAGCTGAAACGAGGTGGAAACGCTGGAAAAGAACATTCGCTAATTTTCTCGCACATGTAAACCCTGTTACGGATGATAACAAACTTCAGTTACTGTGTAACTATGTCTCCTCTAATGTTTTTCGGTTTATTATTGACTCAGAAAAATACTCTGACGCTATTGAATTACTCGATTCGCTATACATTGCCTAGCATCTAGAGCTCAACAAACGGGAGAATCTATCAACGAATATTTCCAGATATTGAAACAGATGGGCAAAGATTATGAATTTAAAGCGGTAACGGCCGGTCAAAATAGAGATGAGTATATAAGGGACACCGTTATCCGAGAAATTAAGAATTCGCGTATAAGTGACAGACTCTTGGAAAACGTCACCTACATTAGAAAAAGCCTATGATCAGGCTAGATCACTTGAACTAGCTGAGCTACATTCCGCATCTTATTCAAATATGCTCAATCCAACTCCAGTTGCTGCCATCGAACACACAGAGGATAATTTAGAAGAAACCCAACGGACTTTAGCTATTCTAACCAGCACTTGCTATAAATCCCAATACCTTACTTCTTTCAAATTCTTAAAAGAACCGATTTTTTTTTTTTTTTTTGTTTTTTTTTTTTTTTTTGGAAACGAACGCCATCCAAGGAATTCTTGTCTGGCCAAAGAAGTTATCTGCAGAAAGTGTGGCAAGAAAGGACATTACCTACGAGTGTGTCAATCAAGACAAACACGGCCAACTACAAATACTACAGCCTCTACATTGCTTTTGGTTTCTGCTATAGCAACACCACATTGTCTCTAGAAATCGATAACTAAAGTGTTACTAAATGGAGTAAAATTAAATGCACTTATTGATACTGGTAGCTCTCTTACTTTCCTGAATGAACATCATGTGAAAAAATGCAAAATTGTCGTAAAACCATACTTTGGTAAAATAACCATGGCAAACTCATCCTTGACTTCAAATATTACTGGATGTGGTTTACTTACCTTAAAGATGCAGGCTTATACATATTTTAATATTAAAGTGCTAATCATGAAAAATCTGCTGACTTTCTGATTGGGCATGATCTTCTAAAGAGACATTCTTCAACAAAAATTTAATTCCGCAGTGACAGATCACCCCTTAAAATAAGCTCATTGGCTACTGCCTTAGTTCAATCTGCATCTTTATTTACAAATCTTACACCAGACTACAAACCCGTTATAACTAAAGCAAGACGACATAAAGATGCAGACAAAATATTCATTGCTAATGAAGTGGAAAAATTGCTCAAAGAAGGAGTGATTGAGCCTAGTAACTCACCATGACGCGCCCAGGTTTTTGTAGTAAAGGGAGAAAATCACAAGCCGAGAATGGTTGTTGATTATTCACAAACCAATAACAGATTTACAATGCTAGACGCCTACTCTCTCCCAAGAATAGATGAATTAATTCATAAGGTATCTCAATATAAAGTATTTAGCACCATTGACCTCAAGAGTGCCTACCACCAAGTGCCCATTCTAGAATACGACAAACAGTATACAGCCTTTGAAGCAGCAGGAAAACTTTATCAATTCCGGAGAATCCCTTTTGGGGTCATTAATGGTGTCCCAGTTTTCCAGAGGAACATAGACAGCATTATCAAAGATGAAAAACCTGAAGGCACTTTTCCATATCTTGATGATGTAACTATCTGTGGTCGTGATCAATCAGAAAATGACCAAAATTTGAAGAGATATTTGGGCGTAGTGAAAAAATATAGCTTGACAATAAATCAGGATAAATGTAATTTCTCAACAAAGCGTATAAAGTAATTAGGATATCTCATTGAAAATAAGATTATTAAACGTGATCCCGATAGGCTTGCACTACTGATGAATTTACCTATACCAAATAACATGGCAACCCTTCAAAGGACTTTAGGTATGTTCGCCCACTATTGCCGTTGGATTCCCAGCTTGTCAGAAAAAATTCGACCCCTTACGAAAGGAGCATCCCCTCTTTCTGAAGAGGCTAAGGAAATATTCAGTTCTCTAAAAAAAGACGAAGCAGAGGTTCCGTTCTCCGCGATTGAGGACAATATACCTTTTAGAGTTTAAATTGATGCTTCAGAATTCACCATTGGGGCAATTCTCAGTCAAGCAGAACGTCCCATAGCTTTCTTTTCAAAAACACTTAATTCAGCTGAACAAAGGCACTCCTCAGTGGAGAAAGAAGCTTATGCAATTGTGGAGTCTTTGAGAAACTGGAGGCACTACCTGATCGGAAGACATTTTGAAGTCATCAGTTTCATGTTTGACCAGCATCACTCCAGTAAAATAAAACATGAAAAAATTATGAGATGGCGACTCGAATTGGCTAACTTTAAATTTGATATAATTTATCGTCCAGGAAAACGTAACGCAACTGCGGGCACAATGTCAAGAATTACAGCAGCAATATATTCGGAGATCGGAGCAAATCTTAGAGAATTGCACCCTGGCATAACTCGGATATAACACTGGATTAGAGCTAAAAATTTACCCTACACATTAGATGGCATCAAGAGAGTAACTAATTCTTGCTCTTGTTGCAATGAATTAAAACCGCATTTTTACCAGAATGAAGGGCATCTAATAAATGCTACTTCACCCCTTGAAAGGTTAAATATAGACTTCAAGGGGCCTCTACCTACTTCATCCAAGAATCGTTTATTCTAGACAACAGTTGATGAATTCTCAAGATTCCCATTTGCATTCTCTTGCACAGATATTTCTGCTTCTACTGTTATAAAAGTATTGACAAATGTGTTCTCCCTCTTCTGGACGCCGGCATACTTTCATTCAGATAGAGGAGCTTCGTTCATGTCACATGAACTTAAAACATTTCTCAACTCTCTGGGCGTTACAACGAGTAGAACTACGGCGTATAACCCTGAGGAAATGGACAAGTCGAGAGATACAATAGTATTGTATGGAAGACGGCACTTCTGGACTTGAAATCAAAAGGTTTGGAGACAGAACGATGGGAAGAAGTCCTTCAGCCGGCACTTCACTCTATCAGATCACTGCTGTGCACAGCTACAAATGCTACACCACATGAACACATGTTCAATCATCCCAGGAGATCTTTTAATGGTCGTTCTTTGCCTACATGGTTGACCCACTCGAGTCCGGTTCTAATGAAAAATCACGTGCGGCATACCAAATATGATCCTATCGTGCAGAAAGTGGAACTAATTGAAGCTAATCCAGACTATGCACATGTAAAGTTGCTTGATGGACGGGAATCGAGTGTTTCTGTTAGACATTTGGCCCCAAAATGTGACTTAGTAGTAAGGCACCCCGGGCCAAACTTACACCCACCGCAAGTTGACTCTGGAGAACAGTCACCAAAACGTGCGCCGTGTCCTCCAAAGAACGTTACAGTTATTGAAGAAGAAAATCAAGATACAGCGGTACCGGAATTAAACAATTCTGGCCTTCCTAACGACGATTCTGGACAATCATCTACTTGGAACGTTTCTTATTCCGGTCGAAAGAGACGATCACCTGCATATCTTCGTGATTATGTTACTTATTGAATTGACATTCGATTGTTAGGGAGGGGTGAATGTAGTGATATATATATATTATTGTTTTATGACCTTTGTTATGGCAACACTTATTTATGTCACAGCTTTTGGCGTCACTGTGTATTATTTAAATCAATCGGTTGTTAGCGTTTCATTCTAGTTGATTAAAGCTTATTTTTGGTTTTCAGAATGTTTGTCTTTCATTACATCCATTAAACAGTTTGTTTTATTCCAAATTTCTGCAATTGTTGCTTGTTTTTTTAAGCAGGAGTGTAATAAAAAATAAACAAAAACTTCAAAAAATAGTTCATTATTTTACATGCATACTAACTTTGCTTCATGCCGGAAATAAGTGCTTTGAAGAGATGTGGCTGTAATAGTAGTGTGAGTATTACCATAAAAAGGAAGCACTTGTTCTCTGATATAATCTTCTATAAAATTCAAGGGTTGTCCTGATGCAGCATAATCACAGTAAATAACTAGAAAAAAATATATATATTCATTTTTTGCAAGATATCAAAAAGCAACTTCCAAAGCAATTTTCCAAAGTAAGGAAAATCGGTTAGTAAAAAGAATTGATTAGATTTATGTGAGCTCCACAGTATTTCTATTCATTTTATCTTGCTCTTCTATTATTATTAACAGAAAACAAGCCAATCAAACAGATGAGCATTTAAGGTAACTTTATAAAACATTCTTCAAAAAATTAAACTTTCAATTTATAGACATTCAAAATCTTATTTTTCCATTCTAGACAGAGCTGAATTTGGAGTGTTTTCTACGAGTGCATAGTACTAAACAAAGTTATCAACATGCCCACTGTGGGTAAAACAAACTATAAAGCGTTAGTTTGCAGGAGCCAATACTGAACTAATGCTAGGGCTGATATCATCTTAAATATTCAGAAGACCTTGCAAAAGATGATAACTTCAAATGTCACAAAATAGCATTTTTTCATTTCCCCCAAGAATAATATTGTTTAAAACATGGGGATAAGCACAGTCAGTTTTGTCATAGTATCAAAAAACTGTTTTCATGAAAATATGTAAAATCTTCTCTGAATACAAGCATACGTTTCAATTAATTATGCTCTGTCCATATGAAAGTCTATTTTAAAAACTATACATAGAAATAGCGATTGCAGATGATTCAGAATTTAAATATTATATACATATATACAAAATAATAATTTTAAAACATAAAACTTGTTTTCAGAAATTTTGAACAGAAAAATTCTCTGTTTATCCAGTAATTTTAGAATTCTTAGATTATTTCAGTACATTTTGTCGCAAAATGTGAGATTTCCCTTTCTTTAAAAAACTTTTTTCTGCTTTTTCACAATGAAATTATCCAGAAGAACTTGAAAAATCTGCTTTATGCAACTTTAAAGAAAATTTATCAAGTAAATATACATTTTTAGTTGGCAGTAAACAAAAAAAAATGTATCTCTGGATGAAATGCAGGATTTCAATAAAAATTGCAGAAGTTCTCAATTATTACATATTATAGCAACTATTGTTTCATAGATATAAATACAAGAATAACTATGCACAAAATCAGCAGAAAATTTACAATTCAAGAAAAAAATATCACACCATCAACAATTACATTAATACAGATTAATTTTTCTAAAATATCATCTGGAAATGAAAATGACTGAAAAATTTTATCTGTTAAGACAACAAGTCACATACTTATATTGAAGTTACCTAATTACCAGATGAAATTATGAAAAGAGGACTCTTCCTTGATTTTGCAATACAAGCTGTTTGGCTGGGATTTAAAAAAATATTTATCAAAAAAAAAAAATTATAGGTGAAGTTTTACTATTATTGTATTTTTAGTTTTTATTAAAATAATAAATATAAGTACAATAACTTATTGGATATGCTTTCTAAATATAATTTACCTCAAGTATGAAAATTAAAAGAAGTCATCACAAACAGAAATTTTAATTTCTCAGTTAGTTTACAAGACAATTTTCTTTTTGAAACATAAAAAAAAAGCATTAAAAGTTCTTTAATTGGTATAAACTAATTAAAAGATTCCAAGAATTAAAAATGGGAAAATAATTCAAAATAATGAAACAACAATCAAAATTATTATATACTTAAAAATTAAATGTGATTTTATTCTTGATTTAATAATATATATAGATAGATAATGATTAAGAATATATGCATGACTGACAGTAAGAAGCCATTAAGATATAATGCAGCCCTTATAGAAATTATCCCAGTGAGGTGAAGATTGAAATTTAATATGATGCGATGGATTTTAAGAATCAGATATACAAGAAAATCCTATTTTGTCCAATATATATATATAAATATTAAATATTTAAATATCAAGAAAATTAAGGTTACATTTTTTAAAAACATTTTTAACATATACAATTGTCGATACTTTTCTGTTTCATTTAAAATAATTTCATTCATTTACAAGTTTAAAGCAAAAACTAGATACAGAATGAAATTAATTTTATAGCAAGCTAGGATGAATGAATACAATTGAGGATTTTAAAACATAAATGAGAGAATGCAAATCCAAAATCCTACTAAATAACAATAAAAGAAGAGTTTCAAGAACTCGGTAATAAAGCAATTGATCATACGATTCTTTCTCCTCAAGTGTAGAGTTGTGGAAAGATCATATTCATTTTATTCAAATATTATAACTAATATCATTAATTATATAAGTTTTGTAAAACTCCAAACAAGAGATTATATGTCTTCAGTTGAATCTAATTTAACAAAAATCAACTCTATAAAAAAATTATAAAATGCATTAGGACTGAGAGGGATGTTATTTTATAGCCATTTTCATATTCTCTGTTGCAATATCCAATGCATCAATTTATATCTTTAAAAAACCTAAAAATCTAAGAAATAAATTTAATTTAAAAAAATTTCAAAGGGTACATTTTTTTAAATTTTAAATTAATTCCTTGAATAGTTAATGTTGTTATAAATCACTAAGCAAATATATATTTGGGATGATGATGGGAAATTGTTGAAATAATTTAAAACTGAGACTCCATTACTTACTTATTTTACATAGCAAGAGTGGAAGGTATTAGTCAACTTTCTGACCTTTTCCCTCATTAACTCTCAACTTTTCTTCAACAAAATGATAGGGAAAACAAACAGTTTCAGTTTTATTAAAACAAGGTTTTGAAAATTTTACCACGTGATATTTTTCAGCCAGAAAACTTTTACATGAGCATAAATTTTCAAATAAAAAGAATAAAGGATTTATTGGAGAAACATGAAAAATTTTAATTGTTTATTTAAGTAATATTTAAATATATATATATAAAGGGTAAGCTTAATCTAACCTGCCAAGCAAAACAAGGTGATTAAAAAAAACTGTGTGGATCATAAAACACTACAGCAACCCTATTCTACTGTTTGTAAATTATGGCAGATAATACAATTATGCTAAACAGGAAAAAAAATTCTTAAATGATTTTTACTACTATTATTCAGGTAAAAAATATTTTTCAGTTGAAAAGTGTCTGACATAATTGCATGTAAAATAAGCACATATTTTAAAAGAGCAGGTCAAATCTCATGACCTAACAAATTTAAGAAATCTGATGACACCAATTTCATCATGATACCTGAACTTATAGACATGCTACAAGCACCAGAACCTTGGGGAAATGCAAAATTAAAGTATTGAAAAAAATTTCTAATATTGAATACTGCAAATACCATTCTAGCTGTAATGCATGAAAATTACCAGAAAATTTCCATTCCATCAGCTTTTAAAAAGGTTTACAAGAGCCAGATCAGTGTCCTAGTTCAGAAGAAATTTACTGTTTGCAATAAATAACTGAAATTGGTTATTTTCATAACAAATATTTGTCGGAATTTGGCAATACGAATTCTTTCGAATATGAAAATGTATATAGGGTTTGTGCCTGTGTGTTTATGATTTAATAAAAATAAATTTCAAAGCTAAATAAGAAAAAGAGCGAATTCTTAAACCAGCCTTTAGGTCAATAAGCAACTGAAATTAGGAGCAGCAAATGGCCACTAGCGAGTTTTCTTTTTCACAAACTCTGCTTTTAGAGATGAATTGAAAACAAAAAAAAACTAAATTTCTCCTGATACTGATATGGCTCATTGCAGGTTTCATTTAAAATCTGACAAAATGTTTAAGCTTTTGGTAAATTAATATATTGCAGCTGGAACAGTACATGCAGCTTTCAACATTAAAGATTTGGGTGATAATTTGATTTTGTATTTCACCAAAGATCCAGGGGGTGTAACTTGACTTTAAATACTGGCATGTTGATGAAACTGCTGCCATCTCATAGTTTATCCTGCTTATTTTACATATAGGACTGTCAGGAACTTCATAAATTCAAAGTTTTCCTAATTGATAATATAATCACTTTATTCATCATAACTTGCAGATGGTAAGAAAGAGAACAAGGTTAAAATAAAATTTATTGATCCACATAAGTCTCTTTCATCAGGCAAATTAAATCACACTCACCTAGTATATGTAGAATATGCTTTGAAAGAACATATGCTAAAGTTTCTTAATAAATATAATTTTTAAAAAAACAGCCTAATTTTGATCTTTTATCACAAATTCTTAGCAAAAGCTGTAGCAAGCACAGAACAAAAGGCAGAAAACAGCAAAGAAAGGCTGAAAAAAATATTCTGAGCTAATTCAGTTTGAGAAAGGAATTAGTTAACTCAGCATTTTGATTCTGTAAGAAAAAGAATAGTTTTTGCAACTTCAAAACTAAAGTAACAGTGAAGCCAGAATTCAAATAACTAGAAAATTAATTTTAGAATGGAACAAATTGGAATTTATTACTATACATTTTAAATGCGAATTACTTTTTTTTCTCTATATATTCCAAATACAAATGCCAATGAAACAGAAAAAAATATTGAAAAAACTTCCAATGCCCTCAAAATTTTCTGAGCAAAATTAGTTAGGGTTGTGACTGTACTTTAAGCTGCTTCAAATTAAAATAAATTATCAGTAATGTGATGGTTTAGAGCTTCTTACAAAGTATTAATAACATTATTCAAATTTCAGAACATTGTATCATAACTAGAGATAGCTGCAATTCAATTTTTAAAAAAATTAAAAAAACACTGTTTGTATTTAGTCAACCCTTACAACTACATTAGAAACTTAGAACTGACTTTCAACAAAATTCTAAAAAATAATATACAAGACACAGCATTAACTAACATAGGTTACTACACTTGCGATAATTATATAATTATTAATTGCAATATTATAGAATATTTTTCATTAATTACATGAGTTTAAAAGGAGAGAGAGAAAAATATAAAGACATTTTTGAATAATTTTTATATTAATAATTGTCTGGTAAACAGATTCAATCTAATTTTTTCTATTAACTTTTTATTAAATAATCAGATGCCAGTCATAACAAATCTTATTGACTGGAGTATTTTGTCAATCAGATAAATGCAAATTTTACCTAAAGCCTTTCTGCACCTGAAATTACCATATAACCTTACTCAAACAAAGGATGAAGTGCATTTAAAATTAATTATGCTTCTCTGAAATATGAATTTCTTTTAATGATGAAATGGTTTCTAAAAAATCAATTCCTTTATTTGAAATACACAAAATAAAAAAAGGCTAATCAAAAATTACAAATTTGAATTCAATACTTTTCCTCGAAATTTAACTTAAAATTAAAAAAAATCATAAATTTTTATTAAAACTGGGAAAATAACTTCTGTCTGCATTATAATACAATAATGAAGAAGAAAAAATCATATAACCATAGTTTTAAATCTTTGAAATGTTATTTTGATATTTCGCTTAATACAGAATGGATTTTAAAAGTGCAAGGCATTGGAATATCAAAGGAAACTCATACCAGATCTCCAACCATACGGTCCATCGAAGACAGCTTTTCGACTTGAAATATTCGAATAGATTTCATTGAAGAGAGTAGCAGTTTCTACAGTAGACACGCAGCTGAAATTTTCTACATGATTATAATCGTCTGGTAAACAATAAAATCGCCGACTGCTAGAATTTTTTAAATGATTCGAGTGAAATACATTCGTTGTAACAGCATTCTGAGTACCAAAATCGTCCATGATGATTTAAAAAATTACCGTGTACTTCAAATTAAACAAATAAATATTTATTGGGAAAATATTTTAGAGCAATCTGAAATGGACCTTAGGTGCTTTAGAAAATTTAAATTATCTACCATCAAAAATAAATACACATTCAAATTGCTCTGCTATAGAGAAACCAACCATCGTAAACCCATGTGCTTCTGTTTAGTAGACTTTTAGCAGAGTATATGAACAGTAAGTACAGGACCAATACGCATGCGAATTAGCTGAAAGCTAATTTTTTTATTTGTCAACAATATTACTATTTTAATTATTCAAATATGAAAATATGTCAAATTGTAGCCCCTGAAAACATTTTTAAATATTTAAAGTTAATTCTAAAAACCTATGATTTGAATTACCTTACAGATATATGGATCAAGTCAAATAAGCCCAAATGAGTGTTGTTGTTTTTTCCCTCTGAGTATGAATTTCATAGAATGTATTCACGGCTCAATTCATTAAGTTATTTTTTATTGAGGCTAAATTTTGTCTATTTGCGACGGAATGTGCAAAACATATTTCCTGGGGCATCACCGGAGAAAGTTCAGATTTTGAAATGATTTTTTCCTTAACTGTAACCGCTTTATAAAAGCAACATATGTTTGGGATCAAGCGTCTGTTCTAGAAGCCGAAGCGGCCATATCGGAGTCAGAGTTCAGCTAGCGAGGAATACGCATGAGAAATTTGTCGACATTTTTTGGTTGAAAATAAATGTTAGGTTTTTAAAAAACCATGTAATTTTTTTTTACACTTCATTGATGAAGCAAGTTAGTTTTCGTATCTCATTTTCTGGTAAATCGTTTTAAATATTAGCAAGACCGGCTTTGTTTAAAGATTTCACTGAAGTTGATTTTATCTTAAAAAATGGATAACCTGGAATCACAAGAAATGGAATTATTAGCCTTACAAAACATATACGAAGAAAGGGATTTTAAAATAGATAAAACAAATCCTCCCAGTGGTAGATTTGCGGCTCAGGTTCGACTCCCGCAGTCATTTTTTATACGTTATAGGTCTCCTCAAGGCAACTTGGAGTCCCAAGATAATGAAGTGTATGTTGAAGAAAGTTTTCTTATCGAACATTTACCTCCAATTAATTTAAGTTTTTATTTCCCAAAAACTTATCCACTGCAAACATGTCCAGCTTTTCTCTTGTCATGTAGTTGGTTAACTCTGAAACAGTTGTCCGATGTGTGTAGACATCTAGAATATGTTTGGGAGTCGAACCGAGATGCAATTTTATTTACCTGGTTTCAGTTCCTTCAAGATGAGGCATTAGATTTTTTAAAAATAAAAGACAGTCTTGATATTACTGAACTGCTGAAATTCAAAATACAGGACAATTTTCGGACTAAAATGCCATCAAATGATGAAAATTTTGAAGATTCTGGTGCTGCTGCCAATAAGGATTATGCTAGACAGTATATGAAAGCTATATCTGAATTAGTGAATACTAGACCTTCAGTATCAGGTGGCTCTAATCCTATAGATGCACGTGCATTTAATGATATGTTAAATGGGAAGCATTTAATAGAGTTATTAAAAGATCATGATGAGAATAAGAAAGAGGAAATTTTTAGAAATTCTTCTCATGTTTGCAATATTTGTTTCCTTACGAAAGAAGGTTATGAGTTCATAACATTTAGATCTTGTAAGCATTCATTTTGTATAGAATGTATAAAACTATATTTTGAAGGGCAGATTGCTGAAGGAAATGTTAACTCTTTACATTGTCCTGATGGTGAATGTGATTATCAAGCAGATGGGTCAGTAGTCCAACAAGTTGTGAGTAAAGAACTCTATGAAAAATATGATAGAATTCTACTTTCTCGCACACTGGAAGATATGTCTGATGTTACATTTTGTCCTCGTCAATTTTGTCAGTATCCTGTGCTTCTGGAGAGTTGTGGTCGAATGGGAACGTGCATTTCTTGCAGTTTTGTTTTCTGCTCACTGTGCAATATGGCATACCATGGTGTTGCACCATGTGTGTTTAAAGAAAAAGAAAAGCTGTCTGTTTATAAAGAATATACAAGTGGCAATTCTGCTGTCAAGGAAGAGATTGAGAAACGTTATGGAAAACGCTTCATAAAGGCAATGGTTGAAGATACTTTAAGTGAGAATTGGAAAAGTTCTAATAGTAAAACTTGTCCTCATTGTAAAGCATCTATAGAAAAAATTGATGGATGTAATAAAATGACATGCTTTAAATGTGGAACCTATTTTTGTTATCTATGTGAAGCAAAGCTTAAGCCTTCTGATCCATATGAGCACTTTAGAGATTCATTTGACTGTACATTATTTAATATGGATCAAATTAATGATGATTTTAATTTTGTATATGATTTAGGATTGGATTTTGAACCAGGAGAGTTCCTGAATCTTAATTGACCTTTTAATTTTCTATAAACTCATGCTGAGAAATTTTATTACAAATATGCACATTATTTTAAACTTTGTAACTTATTCTTTAAATTTTAAAATTCATTTTATAAAATATGTGTTTGTAAGATCTTCTGATTTATAATTTGTACATATATAGGCAGGAAATAAGATGTTATAAAATTTTCATAGATAATTGGACGAGTTTTAATGCATAATAAGTTTTTACTGATAGCAGTTATTCTTCAACATCGTAATCACAAGTATCCTTAGTGACAACATCAATGACTTGATATCATTTAATATTAACTTCATTTCTAAAAAAACTGATATTTTGTTTGCTGAATTGAATTTAAATCCTTGAAGAAAATATATGTTTATTTTTAATTATTTCTTTCATGTATCTTTTTTCTTATTCATAATTTTTCCTCTATGGAATTCTTTGTGTGTGTTTATTATGTTAGTTACATAATAGGAAAGATTGACCATTATCATCTGTTTATTATTTCAGATAAAACTCGGTTCCATATTTCTTTATATTCTTTTTCAATATTAATGACATTTTCATTTTTAGCACTTGTAGATGTTTACAGTCCATGTGTTTTATCATCAAGATGCTTGCATTATGTATAAAGGAGTCAGCCATTATCTAAAAATATAAGTAAGCGTGGACATTAATCATCCACAAATATCTATTTTATTATTGTTTTCACTTTCAAATAAATTATCCATTTGATAATGTTGTCATTTATTGTGATATTTTTCTTTTGTTCAATCAAGATAAATATAATTTATATATAGTCAATAATGATGGAAATGTTTTCTTTTGAACATGAAATAAATGTTTCTTGTGTGATTAAAAGAAAGTGTACACTTTTTTATTTAAGAATGTCAGTCTGGGAGAGTATTTTCTAAACTTTGTAACTAATTGAATAAAAGCTGAGTTGTGTGTGATATATATTATTTCTTTAATTTCAATAAAATTTTGATATAAATACTAACCTTATCTTCAATAATAAGGCCTTGATATTTGACAACTTTCTTTTTTAATACTTAAATAAATTCTTCTGTTCTGAATATAGATTTTTAAAATAATGGCATTTAGTTTTTAATAGTATATTAAATCATAAAAGAAATCTTTTTTTAATAAATTTAGAACAACATTCTGTATGTTTTTGAAATGTTCTTTTGTGGAATTATTGTATTAACTTAATTATATTTCAGTGGTTAATTCTTAAAAATTACATGCTATTAGGTTAGTCCACAACTAGAATTTGTTGGTAATGCTCAAGTGCCTCTTTTAACTTGGATTAAGTCTTTGTTCCAAAAATAATGTGTGATTGGTTTTTTGATCCTTTTAATAAAATTATAAATTTTTTGAGATAATGCAATTTGTCTAGATGTGTGAAAAGAATATAGTAAAACAAATTAGACCTTTTTGTCATGTGTACTGATCTGGAAATAGCAATCAATTTTTAAGATTAGAAATATTGCACATGGGGTTTTCTAGTGTTAAAAAATATGCTTAGGTAGCAATATCACAAAATTCAATTTTTGCATGATGTGTGGTAGTTAAATTTTATTTGTGACAAATTTTTTCTTCTTTTTCAATTAATTTAAAAGTCTTAAATTCTGTTATTATATTATTATTAATGCTTTATTTAACTAATATAATAAATTGCATTATTTTTGGTATGACAACAAAAGTGCTTCTTTCTATGTAGTTGAAATGCAGGAAATTTAACATCTGAAAAAGTTTTTTGGTAAAAGTCTCTCTCTTTAAATTTTTTTATAGATATCTTGTTTCTGAGCTCATTAATAATTTATATGTATATATTTTTCCTGCAAAATACATATATATCCTCAATTAATTTTGTTCATTAGCTGAATAAAATTAATTGAGGATATATATGTATTATTTTGAAAAAGGCTGTGAAGATATAGTGTCACCTTGAAAATACTTTAGAGCTCCTTTTTAAAGATGCAATTTTTCTGAAACATTCAGTATGCTTTCAAAATATTTGATGCTGACAAAAATATAAAAAACGTTTTCAATAACGAAATAACCATTAAAAGTTCTCAAGGTTGTTGGGTTTTTTTACCCAATTAATGAATTGTTAGCTTTAAATCTTAAAGCTGATAATTCTGAAATTTCCCAATTAATCTACTATTTGTCAGACATAACAATTTAATAAATATTAGAACTTGTTAGACACAACAGACATTAATTATAATGCACATCTACATTCAAAGAGAATAATAATTTAAAATTTCTGGAATGAAAATGCTTCATCATTTAAATGTAATTCATTAGGATTCAAACTCTTCGATTTTTATTTCTTCCCTGAATCTAAATATTACTGAGAGAAAAATTTAAAAATTTCATATTGTAGTATGAAGTAATAAAGAAACGAATTATAAAAATAGTGTAGTGGAGAAAAGGTTAAATCAGTTACTTGAATTGGCAACTCTTTTGTTTAGTAAATATTAGAATTCCCATAACTAATTCACTTTTAATAAAAACTCCAAAATTTTGCTGACAGTAATTCCTGCTTTATTTAAATAAAAATCAATAAACTTTAAAAGAATCTATAATAACAAAATGCATTTCTAAAAAATTACACCTGAATTTACCATCACAGAAATTTAAAATTGTTTTAAGATAAGTGGATCACTTCAATGTACATTTCAGCTAATTAATAGGCACATAAAGCAATAAGAAAATTAAACAGTTGATAAACTTCTTACTACTTGAAATTAAACCTGTTCATTGCTTTTATACTTCTGGTAATCAAATAAATAATTCATATACTTATGAAATAAATAATAAGCCTTATACAGATATAAAAATACATCTTATAATTAAAAATCTACTATTTACTTTTACTTGAAAACTTTATCTTTACAAACATAAATAAAAACTGAAGATCTTGACTATATAGCATATATGCTATCAGAAATCCAGATAAACCAATAAAATTAATGATTTTTAAAAAAAGTTTAAGATGATTTATGTTAGAGATAATATTATTTTTGTGTTAAGATTTTTAATTTCACTGAATTGCACTTTCTCATAAATATATTTGTGTTAAATTTATCTCTACGTCCAATGGTTCATGTTTTAATAGACAGATGTGACAATTTATTCAAGACTACATTCAGTTACATCAAATTATTTAAATGTAATTTCCTGCAAATGTATCTTAAGATGTAGGTCTTTTTTTTTTTTTCTGTTAAGGCATATTATGAAGAATTTCATATCCATACTTCAAGCTTTTTCAGTACGTTTCAAATTATAAAAAAAAATAATGAAAGATTAATAATAATGGTTTGGTTGATTAGAAGTTAAGAATATTCATAATATTGTAGCCGACACTCTGAATGTAGGAAAGAAATTTATAAAAATTCTACATTTTTCAATTAATAATTTAAACAGAAACAACATTGTTTAAAATAAAATGCTAGACGTTTAACTAATATATTAATTACATATAGAAAACTTCACTCTACCACATGTTAATAAATTCAATATATATACATAAGAACAGACATTTTCCAAGTGAATAATATACTTCTTGCAATATAGCCAAACATGATTGTTAAATGAATTTGAAGTAATTCATGGAAATCGATCAATAAAGCATAGATTGAGTGCCAGTTTTTATCGATAATTAATTGAGATATAAAAAGACAAAATAATTTTCCTTGTTTCGAAACAACTGTGAACTAATAAAAAGAATGAAAACTAAATTGCATATATAGATTGTGGAGGACAGTGAACAAAATGTCACAAAAACCTGACAGTACAATATAAGTATAAAGGAAGAGTGTCTTATTGAAAATATTCCAGATGAGCCTTGGGATCATAATTTCTTTTTATGATTTTTTTTTGGGGGGGAGCTTTATTCTGTTTATTTATTTTAGTTGTAAATGCTTCTAAATAGGCAAAAAGATGGTCATTCTATAGTTTCATTATAAAAATATTTTGAAATGAATTAGTAAGATTTTAAGTTAAGGAAAATAAATATAATATCCTGATAAATCTATAGTTAAGAAACAAGCTAATGCTGGATTTTGAATGAAGCAATAACTCTAGAAAATAGAAATATAGCCAATATCAAGTGTCAAATTTTTATTGGTTTGATAGTGTAATATAAATAATTAAATGAAGTACAAATGAATCAACATGCAGAATAATAATCAAAGAAAATAAATAATACATAGTACTATATTACTTCACAATTTTTAGACTAAATTAAAATAATTTCATATCACAACTAG
Organism: Argiope argentata; assembly: GCA_026289955.1. Classification (NCBI taxonomy): domain Eukaryota; kingdom Metazoa; phylum Arthropoda; class Arachnida; order Araneae; family Araneidae; genus Argiope; species Argiope argentata. Next base: position 4,206,716 of record JAOUZG010027617.1, read on the forward strand.
GAAATTTAAAATGATGAAAAATAAAACACATCAATTGTGTTATTTATACAACTATTAAATCGAAATAAATGTGTTCATGGAAGTTCAATCTGAACCATGAAATGTGTTCATGGTTCAGATTGCTGTCACAGAATCATATTTGCAGTACTTGGGAATAAAGTAATGTCTTCTCCAATAATTATTAATTTGTTTGAAAAGACTTGGTTGATTTCATTTTACTATAAAAATAAGTAGGTGGAATATATATACATATTCCTTATCAAGAGAACAGATTTTATTTAATTTGTCATAGTGCTGCATATTTATGAAATTCATTGTCTGAAACATCTATATTGTCAGCAAACAAAAATATCAATGAACAAAGGAAACTCAAGATAAAAAAGAAAAGTACAAAACTCAAACTAATTGTTGTATAATGAATTTATTTCTTACTTAAATTTATTAGAGAAATATGTCATATCATTCATAGTTAATATGTTTATTTGTACATTAGTAAAGTTAATTTCTCGGTTTCAACAAAATAATCTCGCATGATTATTTACAGAAGATTTAATGCATTGAATATCTATATTTCAAAAATAGTATAAATATAAGAATGAAGGTATGAATAATGGATAATGAATCAATGAATATTTATTCAGTTTTTAATTTTTCTCTACTAAAAATTCTTACATGATTATTTTTAAAAAACGTTTAAAGCCATCTGTGTATTAGCAGTCATATAAAATGTTCAGCCTAATTTAATTACAATTACTGAATTGATAATTTTAATAGGTGAAAGCATTTTTCTTTCCAAATGAATGAATTTTTCTTTTAATTTGAGCTCTGAAAGATAGAAATATCTAAAAAAAATTTATGCAAGTAACATAATAAAGTAGTATTTTATAGTTATGTTTTATGGAGTAGATAAAACAAACAAAGATCTTTATATGGATACTGCTGATGACTTAACACTCTATGCATTATTTGGTTAAATGCTGCATACTGTATTTGGTTCATAAATTAAAATTATACTAAAAAACCTGGTTAATCTGTAGAACTTTATCTTTTAAAAATTGAAAACTTGATGTTAACTCAATGATAGTTAATAGATATTATTAAGAAACTTGAATAATAATCATGTTCTATAAAATATCTATTGCAATCAACTGGTTTTTTATTATCATTATGGAATTTAGCATAAGAAATAAAATACTTTTTATACTTAATTTATTCACAAATTTTAATTTTTTAGGGGAATTTTTTTATTCGATAACATTTAAATTTTTTAATGTATCTAATTTTTTTAAAAATTTAGCATTGCAACTTTATTAGAAATAAAAGCATATGATATATTTCAGCTTTTCATAAACTTCTGTTATTTGACTTTTTGTGGCCAAATAAACTTATGTAATAAAATAAAAAAAATACAATGAAAATATTTTATTATTTTTATTAGTATATACACAAAAATGTTATTTTCTATGAACAGAAATGTATTTCTATAATTTTATATTATTGATTTTAAAAAATGAATTCAAAGTTGTAGCAGGTCTGAAAAGTCAAGGAAACAAAGTGCACATGAATGAAAATATTTTGGTTAAAATTTGTTTTAAATATTTATGTACCAGCCGATTTTTTTTTTGACATGATTAATAAAATTATATAAATATTTTTCATTCGGTTTGCTTGAAAATCATTAAGGTATGAATGGCAAAAGCAGCAACTACAATCAGTTATTTATTTACTGAATTATATATCTTATAATTTATAAAAATAACAATGTAAAACATTTATATATGGATATTTCAAGGAGCAATATTATGCAACAAACATTGACATTATATAATATGAGATGTCTTAGATGTAGAATGTTTTACAGCATAACTTTCGAAAATCATATAATAAAGAAGCAAATTACTCTGCATGTAACTAAATTGAAACACTAATATGAATTTTTTACATGCCAATTTAATTGTTATATTATGCTATAATTTAGAATGTAAAATTTTAATGGAATTAATACTATCAAGAGCAATGAATAGACACAGATTAAATGAAAAAACTACATGTAAAAAAGCTAAACAAAATTGTATACTTTATGAAAAATAAGACAATAGGTTGTATAAAAAAGTGAAAAATATGACTAACATAATTACAATCTGAGAATCAATAAAATACAGAGAAGTGTAAGAAGGAATTATTTACCTAAGTACTTTGAACACTATTATATTTTCTCCGAACCATTGCCTGTTACTTTTTATAATTAAAAAAATGTTTGACTGAAATTGATAATACTGTAACTTTTTTAGAATAATCAATTTTTGAATTCTTAGTACATTCTAAAATAAACCCTATGAAACTATGTACGAAATATGACAATATTTTATATAGTTTTTTTTATATAGATAGAATAAGAATTTTTTTAAGAATTTAGAAATTGTATAACTGAATTGTCTAAAGGAAAGCAAAGGCAAAACATATGATTTTCCCTGACAGTGCCTTAAATGTATATGTATTTATGATACGAGAACAGAATACAATGGCAGAATATATATATATATATATATATATATATATATATATATATATATATAAGTTTATGGTAGTGTTATTTCTTCACTCAACACATCGACGGACCATATTAATACTCCTCATAACATCTTCATTGGGTTAAGGATCTCTAAAATAATACTCCTCAAATGAAATCACACCAATTTAAAAAAACAACCATCTTTTATTAAAACACAACTAAAATTCCTAGAACAACACAGTAATAAATATATATACAGCACGTGACACGTAATTGCATTGAGTCACGTGATTGAACGAGATGGAGAAATGCGCGTGAACATTCTCCCCCCGTTGACATGTTTCAAACATTCAACCAAATATATAATATTACAAATAAAATTTTTAAGAAATTAATAAAATTATTTGAGCAGCAATCCACACCTTTCTCCAATTAGTTACATTAGTCATTTCGGAATGGGCAATACACATACCCTACTCACTGCCCTTTTAAACGTGCCAAATTGGGTCTTAACTTGAACCACTCTAATTTTTTTATTTCCCCCACAATAGATTTCTTTAATTCTACCCAGAGCCCACTTATGAGTAAGCAAGTTGTCTTCTACCAGCAACACGAGATCTCTTACCTGAACATTTTCTTTCTCGTATACCCATTTGTTTCTTTGCTGTAATTCATTCAAGTAACTCCGGTGCCATTTTTTCCAAATTTGCCGAACTAATTTCGTAACTCGTTGCCATTTTTTTAGTTGATGTTCTTTAAAACTACTTACATCAGGTTCGATAATTGAATTCATAGGTCTATTGATCAGGAAATGAGCAGGTGTTAGAACTCCAAAATCATCTGCATCGGCTGATAATGGATAGAGTGGGCGCGAATTCAAAATGGACTCGATTTGGATTGTTAATGTTAGGAATTCCTCAAACGTTAAATTAGCTCCCATCGAAACTCTAGCAAAAATGAAATTTGAACGATTTGACAGCAGCCCCCCAAGGCCCACCAAAATGAGGTGCTCTTGGAGGGTTGAATTTCCAATCTATTCCTTCTGCAGCCAAATAATTAGCCAGAATTTCATCGGGATTTTTCACCAACTCAAGAAACTTTTTAATTAGATTATTGGCTCCCTTAAAATTTGTTGCATTGTCAGAGTATAATTTTGCACATTTGCCTCTCCGGGAAATGAATCTTTTTAACGAAGCTATAAAACACTCAGATGTCAAGTCTGACAAAATCTCGAAATGGGTAGCCTTTGTTACGAACCACACAGATACACATACAAACACCTTATGTAATGTACTTTTTCGTTGTTGATTATATTTAATCATGAATGGACCACAAAGGTCGACACCAGTACAATTGAAAGGAAAATCAGCCAAAACTCGGTCCCTAGGTAAACTGCCCATTAATTGACTAGACACAATGGGTTTTGATTTGAAACATGGGATACATTGGTGAATTACCTTACGACACATTGTACGACCACTTAGGGGCCAAAACTTTTCTCGAACAATACATAGTAAATTTGAAGCCCCGACATGCAAATGCTTCTTGTGATAATACTCTAAAATTATTATAGTAAGTTTATTACCTTTTGGCAAGATAGCTGGGTGTTTTGATACAAAACTTAAATTTGAATTTTCTAGTCGGCCTCCAACCCTCAAAATACCATCACCACCCCAAACCGGGTTGAGGCTTTTTAACTTACTGTTTGGAGAAACGACTCCTTTGAGTTGCAAGTTTTGAATATCGGCAGCAAACTCTTGATGCTGCAATGCTTTAATTGAGAAATTCTCAGCTTTTTTCAACTCACTGCTGGTAAGAGGACCTATAGTACGCCCAAGTGGATTTCGAGAGTTGTCTCAAAACCTAAAAATGTAACTAAGAACACGTAAAACAGACATATAATTATTACTAAGCTGAATTAATTCATAAATTAAATGTCCTTCAATAATATTAAAAATTTTAAAGTTCTTAGAATTGTTCTTAATTTTAGCCATAAACTCTTCATCAGCTTCTGATGCAGGAACCGGTTGATTAGGATAGCTATTATCCTCAAGAAATTCTGGTCCATTCCACCATAAGTCACAAGTCATAAGTTTTTCTGGGTCTATTCCTCGTGATAAGATGTCAGCTGGATTTTGGTCCGAGGATACATGATGCCACTGGTTAATACTAGTCATTTCTTGAATCGTCGCTACTCTGCTTTGGACAAATTGTTTTAAATCTATTGGTTGCTTCTGCAGCCACGAAAGCACAATAGTCGAGTCCGACCAATAGTAGACACTATCCACTGTAGTTTTGATTGCTGTCATCACTTTTTTCATAAGCTTTGACAACAAGACTGCGGCACTCAATTCTAACCTGGGAATAGTTAAGCTTTTAATCGGAGCTACTCTTGATTTACTGGCAACCAATTCAAATACAATATTGCCTTGTTCATCACTTGATCTGCAATACACCACTGCTCCATAACAACGCTCTGACGCGTCTGCAAAGCCATGAAGCTCTACGCTCGTTGGCTGGTCAAGGAATACTCTTCTGTTTATCGAAATTTCATTTAAGGCTCTGAGAGCAATTAGAAACCGATGCCATTCTCGATATTCCGATTCAGGAAGAACATCGCTCCAATCGATGTTCATGCGCCAAAGTTCTTGCATAATCATTTTGACCTTAGCTATTATCGGACCCAGAAGACCAAGCGGGTCAAATATTTTGGCAATAGTTGACAATACTTCTCGTTTAGTATACGACTGTTTCAGTTGGACATCTACTCGGAAAGAAAAACAATCTTCATGAGAATTTCATAGAACTCCCAACGTTTTTGTTCCCTCCTCTTTATCAAATTTATAACTGTCTTCTGAGAGCATAGACTTCTCAAAATTGGTGTGCCACTTATGTAATTTCAGTCCCGCTGACTGCATAGCTCCAATAAGTTGGCATTGTAACTCCTGGGCACCTTCTAACGTTGAAGAGCCACTGACTATGTCATCCATGTATGTATCATGTAGTAGAATTTCAGACATCAAGGGAAATCTTGAATTCTCATCTATGGACAATTGTTTAAGATTTCTTATGGCAAGAAAGGGAGCACAAGACGTCCCATAGGTGATAGTCTTCAACTTATACGTGGTAGGCTCATTGTCAAAATTTGTCTTCCACAGAATTCTCAGAAGATCACATTGGTCTGATTCGATGAGTATTTGTCGATACATTTTCTCTATATCTGCGGTAAAGGCAAATTTGTGTCGCCGAAAACCAGTAATGATGGTGAATACGTCCTCAATAACTTCTCCTTTCATCAGAATTTCATTTAAGCTAATGCCGTTAGTTGTAGGAGACGATGCATTAAAAACAACACGAAGTTTAGTCGTCGACTTCTCTGGACGAAAGATTCCATGGTGTGGTATATAATAAGAGGAAGATGGTTCAGTTGTCTCGTTAACCTTCTCCATGTGACCCAACTCCTCATATTCTCTCATATAATCTGAATATAATGACAAATACTCTGAATCCCTCGCCAGACTATTCCACAACAAGTCTTTTTACAGCAATGGCCTTTGAATGTCCCAAGCAAGACGGGTCCTCTCTCAAAGGCATTGTAAGCACATATCGACCCTCCTCATTCCTTCTATGGGTTTTTACAAAATGCTCTTCGCACAACAAGGCCTCCTGACTCTTAGTGACCTCATTATCTACATTTTCAACTTCCCAGAATTTTCTCATAGTACGATTCAAATCAACATCTAAAATCAACCCACAGTGAACTTTGTTCTCCCTCACCTCATCTACACTACCACTGGCAACATAACCAAAAACTGTATTCTGAAACAGCAACGATGAATTCACATCTCGAAATTGTCCAGGTCTCAACAATTCATAAAATACTTCAGCTCCTAAAAGTAAGTCTATCTTTCCTGGGATATTAAAATTAGGATCAGCCAGTGATGGAAACCTTAATACTTCCATATTTAAATCAATGACCTTGTTCGGGGTAACATCAGTAATTTTGTTTACATCGACAATTCTCGCTCAAAGCTCCTATCCTTGTTTGTAACCGTAGTTTTTACACAATTATTAACCACCATAGTAGCGTCATTCACACATGAAACAATAGTATTTATTTTTTCCAACTTCAACTGCAGTCGTTCTGCGCAAGCTTTTGTACATAAACAAGATTGACTTCCTACATCCAATAAACAACGAACCTCCACAAACTCTGAATATTTATTTCTAACCAACGCACGAACAGTACTAAGAAGGACATTCTTATTTTGGCTCTTTTGATAACTCGTAGCAACTATCTTTGATTAGGCATTATCCGTCGTTTCCTTTAACGTTTGATTTGGCGCTACTTCCTCGTCATAAACTGGTTGACGAATAGAAATATTTTCAAACCGTGAATTATTAGTACTATTTTCCCCTAGCGGAAAATGGAGCATTCGATTATGAGATCTGCCACAAAAACAATTTCTATTAGAACGACAATCGCGAATTTTATGTGGTAACAAACAACTAAAACACAAAGCATTCCGTTTCACTACATCAACTCTTTCCCTTGCAGAAAGTATCTTAAATTGGGGACAGTTATACAGAGGATGATTAGCACTATTCTTACACATAACACACTTTGAAATTTTTACTTCTGACACAAACACTTTAGAAACGGATTTATCAGAACGCCAATTTAGAAACTGCGATTTATTTCCCAAAATTCTTTTTGCATCCCCTGCCACGATCTTATTATTTATCTCACTTTTACATTTACCTTTCGATAATAAGAAAATGTCGCACTCTCGACCAAGTTCATGGGTTTAAAAATAATTTTCACCTTGTTTTACCGCAATATGAGTCATTAATTCTCGATCAAGAGTTTCAAAAATTCTATCAGAAACCATAAGCTTGCATAGAGATTGGAAATCCATCACTTTACGCAACTGACAATAGTAGTTAAAAGATGCACTTACACTGGATGCAAATTGAACAAAACTCTCAGCCGGGAATTTTTGAGCTTTTTTAAAGTTATTTAAACATTCCTGAGGGGTGGGTTCAAATTTCTTTAAAACTAAAGTTTTAATTTTATTATAATCATTTAAATCTTCTTGATTAATTTAAACCAACAAATTACTGACTTTTTCACCCAAAATATTCAATAGAATTTCTGCTTTCAAATTTTCCGAAACATTTTTGTTTTGGAATGCTTTTTCCAAAGAACTGAAAAATAAATTAAAGGATTCCGATTTACATGGTACAAGGATAGTTAAAGTTTTAATACTCTTTATTAAGCTTTCTAATTCAACACTTGATGAATTCGAATCCATGATTTCAATATTTTATGTATTATTTAATGACTCGTTTTTAACATTTGCTAACTCTATTTCTCTATTTGACTCAATTTTACCCTTTCTAGTTCTAATTTCAATTCATTTTCCATTTTTTTCTCTTTCAATTTTATCCTTTTCTAGTTCTAATTTTAATTTATTTTCCATTTTTTCTCTTTCAATTTTATCCTTTTCTTGCACTAGCTGTGCCTGAGTATCAGCTATTACTTGATCTACTAGACCCTGAACTACTTCAGTTTGTGTTTTAAACACTTCACTTTTCTCAATCATCTCTCTCAACTGAATTACTTTCGCATTATCAGGAACGGAAAGCCCTAACTCTTCAGCGATAATCCGCAGCTCCTCTTTCTTTAACTTAGTACTCAACGGCATGATTGATATAAGTGAAAACAACTTTTACATACAACCTCTCACAATTTGTATCTTTTTTACTGCTAATTTCGCAATCACAAGGAAACTGTCGAATCGAAACTACAACACAATTACCTATGAATTCCAAAAACGAAACCAAAACCTTATCAGACACTACTTCCAAACTTAGATAACACTTTTCACAACAAAATACACTGACGGCATTTACCAATTCTAATCCAATGCAAGAGTTCTGAAACGAAACGAACAAGAAATCAACTTTATCAGCAATGCTACTTTTAACTATATTCCAACTGCACACTGCTGACAAAAAGAACTAATCCTAAAGCAAAAGTAACTAAATTCTCATAACAATATCAACACACTACAACTATTTCTTACACAATATAATATCAATACAAAATCTCAAATTCAATTTCACATAAACAACAAATAATCCACAATTAAATCACAATAATTATGAATATCTCACCTTAATCTCTTTATCCGAAAATATCTCACCTTAATCTCTTTATCCGAAATTGCATAACTCAATACTACAAAAAATATCACCATATTAAATTCTATCGCATATCTCGATCCTTTTTATTCCAATGTAAGTCATACTAGCCATTCAAAATTCCAAAGGTCACACCTCTTTCTCCGGCTCGACGGACCAAAATGTTATTTCTTCACTCAACACATCGACGGACCATATTAATACTCCTCATAACATCTTCATTGGGTTAAGGATCTCTAAAATAATACTCTTCAAATGAAATCACACCAATTTAAAAAACAACCATCTTTTATTAAAACACAACTAAAATTCCTAGAACAACACAGTAATAAATATATATACAGCACGTGACACGTAATTGCATTGAGTCACGTGATTGAACTCACGTGATTGAACGAGATGGAGAAATGCGCGTGAACAGGTAGCATATAAAAAATTAAAACAAATAGAAATGCTGAGCTTAGAAATTATAAATAAAAAGTAGACATAAGCTGTTTTGGGGGTGTGAAGAAAATTATAATCATTAGCAAAATATTTTTTCTAACAACAAAGATACAGTATTCATACAATCATCAAGTTTTAAAATGTGCTTTTTTCTTTCTTTTTTCCCCCAAAATTAGTAAATTATCTGCTTTGAAGATGTATCAATTGAAACATTCGTCAAGCAAAAAGGGTTTTTAAATAATTTCAAGATTCATTAATATCAAGAAATTCAGAGCCCTCTAAAATTAGCATTACAATTATTATTAATAATAATAAACAGTTTAAAAACAAGTAAAAGCCAACTGAAGAAAATAAATAAATAAATTTTTCGTTTTTACTGGACGATTAACAGTAAGTCATTCTTCCTCAGCATTCGTAGTAATGAAATAATATACGAAGGAAAGCTTATAAATGATCAAAGGGAATTCATAAAATAAATAGAATCTGTATTAAATATCTATTAATTAAACAGAAGGATAATTAAAAAATATGTTTTAAGCTAGCATGTAGACACAACGCTTGGAAAAATGTACCATTTATTTCCACCAACACACTGGGAAAAACGTTGTGATACAACTCAACATTTAAAAGACAACGCTTATCCCTGGAGCCCCTCTCACTCAAACGTCCCTACCTGTGAAAAGTACAGTTCGCGATGGATTCATCCATCCCATAGGGATCACGTTGTGATTGAGACGCTAGTGGCACCTCTTAAGCATAATCATCGGATGGTGATAATGGTCCCTACGATGTTGAGATGGATATGACCGAAATCTTGCTGAAACGAGAGGAAAGTGTGATATTGGAGACTTAGAATGCTCAATATTTTACTTTTTAGCATTCGATGCAGTTTCTAGAAAATTAGATGCAATATTTCTGAGAAGAAGGTCAGAAGAACTCTTTATTAATTTAACCATAATTTTACCTTCAAGAATAGACAGACAATAAATATTATAGGAAACAATTTTTCGGAAAATTTCTGGAACTAAGAGCGTATAGTGCTTGTTGAAGCCTCACACATCAACTCTAAGCTGCATGCAAGTTTAATAGGTTTAAGTTTCAAGCCTGAACCAATTTCCATTAAATACTTAAGATTATTATAGACCTCCTGCTCCTAACCATAGTTTCATAATTGAATTTAGGTGCCAATTGAATTTCAGCTATACGAAAAAAGCGTCAGGAATTGGAATACTGCATTGGAATCACCTGAGACGTATTGAATATGTCGAAAACTGGGCCAAAATTTCTATTAGCCTAAATTGATGTCTTTATTTTTGAATGTAAAATGTTAATGGTTTGTGATTAAAGTGAATTGTGAACTGTCTGCCTTCCAGAAATGACGAAAAACACAATTTATCACAAGTAATTCTTGGTCAGAGACATTACAATTTTTTTCAGTGTGAGTTAACTTACGAGGAAAAAATACAAGTGGCTGTGTTTGTTAGCGACAAGTTGGCTCAGAACAGTACCTATAGAAAAATACGATGAATCAATCACAAGAAAAAATTTCGCATCGTCGTTTGGATATGCAAGTAAGACAACATTTCCTACCAGTTTTTTTACACTCTTTATATAAATCAAGTGCATTTGGTGTCCGATGAATTGAAGTCTTATCTCGTTTTTTAATACTTTCAACTAAGTTGTAAAGCGGAGATTGTACACGTACAGCTAGAGCATTAAAGCGATAATAAAAATTAATCATTCCTATGAAGCAACACAAATTATAAATAATCTTAGACGAGGGGAATTCGGAAAACAGCTTTAACTTTTTTACTAAATATCCAAGAGAAAGAGAAATTCTGTTTGACCAAAAAGGCAGTTGAATGTTTAAAACAACATGATATTGATCAAGTCGTTGAAAAATCTGTCGCAAATCCTGCAAATGTGAGAGAAAATCTTTAGAGGCAATAAGAATATCTGCCAGGTAAACAAAGCAATTTAAACCGTACTACTCTTCATCAATAAACCGTTGAAATGTTTGACCTGTATTCTTAAGACCGAAAGGCATGCAATTGAACTTAAACAGTTCTATTGTTAGGGTAACAGAAGTTTTTTCGATATCCGACTGTTTAACTGGTTTCTGACTATAAGCTTTACCCAAATCTGGTTTAGAAAAAAAATTGCAATTTAATTCTATAGAAAAATCTTTAATATGAGGTAGAGGATATTTATCAGAAATTGTAACTGCATTTAATTTGCGGAAATAACCGCAGGTGCTCCAAGTGCTTAACAAGATGTATCGGACTAACCCATGGGCTTTTAGAAGGACGTATGATACCTTATTCTAGTAAAGACTGGAATTCAACTTGAAGTGCTTTTCATTTAACTGGTGTGAGTCGTCTCGGTTTACTAAACCCCGGTGGTCCTTCAGTGAGTATACAACGATTCGTTGAATGATTTACTAGTATAAGATAGAGATCAGGTTTGATTATGGGGTTTGATTGGGAAATTCAAAAAGTAATTGATGGTAAGGCGAATTGTCTAAAATTACCATTGTTGTTAAGTTAATTGATGGACCATTACAAGTTTTACCATTCACATTAAGGCAAGTCAACCTGTCAATTAGTCTATGCTTCTTAATATCAATGAGTAATTAATATATTTTTAAACACACTGCACCCAGTATAAATCGAGAGACATCTGCAGTTACAAAATTCCGAGAAAATAACCGCCGTAAGCCAAGATCTAATGTTTAAATTCTAGTGCCGTAAGTTTGAATAACTAAAAACAAATAAGCGACATCATTCATTGCAATCATCAGCAGCCGCTATTTGAGACGATTCTTTAAGTTTTACAAATAGGAACCTGGTTCCACGCACTTTTTTTTAGCTTTATCGCTATAATGTGCATGATGCTAAAATTTTCTAGTATTAGTAATAGGACGTGATCGGCAACGAGATTTCGGAGTTCTATTTCTATTATAACTGCTAAATAAATGTGTAGATATTCGTTGAACTTACTTGACAACTCATTTATTTTCTAGTGACTTTAAAGAAGGAAGGAAGGAAGGATTGAAAATTCCCTAACCATCTCAGCGTTATTCTGTTTTATCAATTTTATCACAAATTTACGATAATTTTTCTATATCAACAGCATAAACTGATAATACTTGTTAAATTGTAATAGGTAAATGTTGCAAAAAAGTTTCTTTAAAACATCATCATTATCGCGACTGTTATTTAATTCTTTCATTTGAATTAAAAGTGGTGACGTTTTCTCTCCAAGTTGAAAATCTTGTTAAAGAGATTTGAATCTTAAATTTTTGCAATCATCATATTTTTAGGTTATTTTATCCATCAATAATGTGTATAGAGAGGCAAGAGGAGGGGAACGAAGTAGATTACTTACGGAAGCCAAAATATCGCAATCCAAGACGGAAATTACACAATAAAAGTTAGTACTTTCCGAAAAAATTCCCTATGTGATCAATTGAGATTCTAATTGTAAAAACCACAACTCAGGATTACTTCTCCAAAAAGGAGGAGCTCTAAATACAACACGAGTCAAGTCAACGGAAGCATCAACTTTCGTTTCGATATGCATTTTAAATACTAGAAAACAGGAGTACGATCAAAAGCGAAAAAAGTCAAAAATGATTTAGAAAGAAACATACCTGTCATTTAAAATTGAAGGCTTTCATTTCTCCTGACGAAGCTGAGCAGTATTAACTCTTAACACTCCGAAAAACAGTTAGATAATTCACCTAATACAAAGATTTGCTTATTGCCATGAAAAATAAATATACATAATTCTTTTAAGTCGAATTTCTTTGAAAAATAAATCTACATCTCTTAACCATTATGTAGGAGTTTTTAACAATTAAATTTAAAAAATAGAACGTCAAAATGATGCGCAATATTGAATGGTAAATCAGAGGCACCGTCGGAGTGCAAAGGGTTAATGTTGGGATCACCACTTGTGAGAGTATAGAATGATTTCTCCGCTTAGATGTTCAGAGCTTCCACAAACGCTACGACATTTTTAACATGAACCAGAGTAAATTTATTTTACAGAAAAGAACAAAACAAGAAAAATTAGCAGAACAAGTATACATAGTTCTCTTGATTTTAGAAAGAAATATTAAGTTCTTGCTGGCCAGATTACATAGTGGGTAGTGATACCGCGGTCCCACAGACCAAGCTTCTTCCTCCATGGTCAGCTCCATGCCAGAACATCGGGTCTGGTTTTATCTCCTTATTTGGGCTCCAGACTGGATACGCTACAGTCCAAACCACTTCATTTCAGCACCCAAACAACATCGACAGCAGGTAAGAGCACTCCGAGCGGTAGAAATCACTGGATTTTCGTCTATGCCATTTCGAACATAGATAAAAACAAAAATTTAGCATATAACTTGAAGCAACAACTTTCAACAACATACGCGACTTGTTTGACACAGAAAACATAGTCAACAACACTTTAATAAATATTTCCTTGAGACACCGATTGTTTCAGAAGTTGAGCCACCAATTCTTTTAGAGTTCTTCAGCTATTTAAAGAAAATTAAAGACATAAAAAAGGCCCCATGAAGAGATGGTGTTTCTAATAAAATCAATCTGTTCTTATTCCTATCTTAAGGCCTGGCCCATTTCTCTTATTCCAAATTTTAGTAATATAGCCTAACACTTCGTTAAAAAAAACCTTAATAACCATTTAATCAATAATATATTTATACCCGTACTATTTAGTTTTAAGCCTAAATTATCAGCATTGCACCAGTTTTTGAAAGTAGATGAATATATTTCATTAGGCTTTGAGAATAGAGGAAACATGGGAGCAATTTTCCTCGGTATTCAAAAAGCATTTGATAGAGTGTGGCTAAATGGACTTTTTTAAAAATTAATCTCATATAACTCCTCCCATCCTCGTAAAATTAATAGTTTCTTTTCTAATTAACAGAAAATTCACTGTACGAATTAATACCAAATTATCCAAACTTAATATCATATAAAATAATTTGCTCCATAAAAGCAAGTGGAATACATGAAGCCAAATTATCTCTCACCCTCTACTTAATATCTGTTAATGATACACCACAGTAATTTAACAAGATAATGCTGTATCTTTATATACGATACAGCACTAAACATGAACATAAAATACATCCCCTTAGCACTGAACAAACATAGCCAAGATCTAGAAATATGGTTCTCAAAGTGTAAAATAGCCATAAATGCATCAAAAATAGTTGCAGTTTTATTTATGAAAAAAAGAAACACAATCAATCACTGATAAAAATCAATAACATAAAAATCCCTTGATCTCAGGAAACAAACTATCTGAGAGTAATATTAGATGAGAAATTAAACTGGAACCCACACCTAAGTTATGTTAAACAAAAAAATCTGAGATAATTCCAGAGGCGGTGGTGGCAGGGGGAAATTGCCCCCCCCTCGGTGAGGAATTGAAAGTTTCGTCGGCAAAAGTGTTCACCACTTCAGGATGGTTATAGGGAGCTGCTCATTATCGAATATGATTATTTAAAAACCATCTTGAAGTTAATATATTGTAAACAGTCAAAATATCCAAGTAATGGTTAAACTATATTTGGCAAAATAAGTTAATTCTAACTATATTTGGCAAAATAAGTTAATAGGGCAATAATATGCCTATTTTACGAACAATTTTTCATAGACCAACTAAGAACTAGTTGCAATGGATGTCGAAGACTTTAAATTTGCAAATTTTCAGACATCTGATTCAGGATGTCATTCATTCAGCTTATAATTTGTACTGCTTTTGACAATATAACTAACAAAGTAACAAATGAGTAAGACAAGGTGATAGGCTCATTTTGCTGATTGTTTTTGATCGGCTTACTATGAACGATGCGGTGAGTGTTGAAGAAGTTAAAGTCTACAGATTTTCGGGCATCTGATTAAAATGACATTAATATAATTTATATTTTACACTTGTTTTGGCAATATATCCGACAAGTGAATAAGTCGTAATTCTTAGGGGACCGACTGTGAACTAAATACAATGAATGTTGAAGATTAAATCCACATATTTTCAGACATTTGATTCAAAAGTCGTTATCAAGTTTTCAATTTTCACTACTTTCGGCAATAGAATCGACAAGGTGATATACGAATAAGACATAAGACATAATGCATTTTTCCAAAGAATTTTGAGTCATTGAATTTGAATTCTCACGCATCTGATTTGTTATAATATTCATTTAGCATATAACTAGTATTATATTTTCCGGAATGTTTGGCAGACATATTTTTCCCCGACTAATCTTCAGCTAAGATTTTATCATAGATTGAGGGAAAAATATTTTCATCGAGTAATTCAATTACTTGTCAGTGGAATTATTAGAGAATTTGAAGCTTTTACTTTATTTATCAATAGGACGATAGAGTTACTAATTCTAATTTAAGTTCAAATGTTAATCGTCGTTTTATTCATCTAATTGTTACTTCTTCGATAACGAATTGATAAATTTATTTTATTCATTTCACTATGAGAATTGTCTGACTAAAACTAGTTAATGGTTAAAATACATTTAATAAGATGCTTTTTTTTGACACTCTTGTGCATATGCAAGCTAAAATGAGTTACTTTGCTGTTGTGAAATTATTTGACTTCATTATATATCACTGGAGTAGGTAAATTGTAAATTATTTAACAATAAAATATCTACTTTCTTTAGCAATATAATGTATCTGGCTACAATTATTACACTAAAGAAGTATTACCGACTACAATTGATGACAAAAATTTTTTTAAAAAATATTTGTGGTATGGCAGTTTTTTAGCTACGCTAAAAGAGTTTAACCAAGTATGCACTAAATTTGTTATATAAATTACTACCTAAATTATTCAATCTTTGCATTCAATATTATGACTATGTAAACGGGGAACTTAATGTTTTTTTTAATTACTATTCTCGGTAAAAACTATATAATTTTAGATGCTTTCAAATCTTTAATCGAATTCGTATAAAGATGTCTTGATAAAAAGATGACCAAAATATTTATTTATAGAAAATTTATATATAACGCATTAGACACTTGACATATGAATTTAAGTAAATTCCTTATTATATGGCAGATCTTATTTAAAACAATTATTGTTATTTTCATACCTAGAATAATATAAGGTTATTTCTGGTAATGAAGTGTTTTCAAATGATTTTGGCATTTTATATTATTTAATACTTTCCCTTAGTTCCAGATTTAAAGTTAAAAATTTAGTAATTCCATAGCGAATCAGACTCTTAATTTTATTCGAAGGGGTAAGAAAAACCAATGCATGCAACTGAGGGGATACAACTCACTTTTTCGGAGGAGTATTGGTTTTCAACAATTTCAAAAAAGTACTTCACCATAAGCACGCACGTCTAAAAATGAAGATAAGAGAATTCATATTCAAGATCTAATTGTTTCTTAATAAAATGCTTTGGTTTCTTTTAAGCTTAAATATATATGGAAAAATAAATACATGAGGGATCTAATGTTTAAGCAGTCCATTGTTCACAAGAATATTTTTCATATCTTATATAAAAAGTAAGTTCGTACATATATTTACGCAATATTTTTTCCAGCTTTTTTAAGAGGCAAAATAATAAATAATCTTTTCCACAGTCTATTTGATCGTGTCAGAGCTTTAGTAAATTTTTGTATTAAATGTACTTTTTTTTGTTACACTCTTATTCTCCTCGGATTCGAAACACATCTGAATTCCTGCTTGTTACTGCAGTCCTGATTTAACAAATATTTTAGGTAGGAAATTATGCTGAAAAATCGATTTTTGGTGAAAAAAATCGAATATTTTTTATTTTTGATATCTGAAAATGTTTCATTTATAAAACAATTTCTTTCAACTCTCATTTTAGATGGCTCCCATAATAAGACCATGCATTTCTTCATTTAGAATTACACGTCATTCTGGCACAATCTGTGCTCCTATTTATATGCCACAATCTAGAACGAAATATAACTATATTTTTGTCAAAAATTAGATCTCATTGCAATTAAATCTCAATAGTCCCTTCAAAAATAGACTAAAATGTTAGCTATCTTTAAAAACTCAGTGAAAAAAACTGAGAATAACTTTAAACAAATATCTGTGGTAAATTTTTAACAATGTAAGAAAGGTCAGTATTCGAACAAAAGAGAAGCTAAGTAATACTCTATTTTCTTACGTAAAATTAATTAGTATGAGTTATTTTGAAGTCAAAGTAGAGATACTGTGCTTGTCCCCTGTCGGATTTGTCTTGCCTCCCAGTCGGCAAATGTCTGCCATCGCCTCTGGATAATTCGTGAAAATTATAGGCCCTTGTAAAGAAGTCGTAACCTTGTCTCCTTTTGAAGAGACACATGTTCGAAGATTGTTAATTCTGGCCAGCTGTGAAGGGATTCTTCCTTTGTTGGGCATTGTTTCTCCCGCTGTGATGTTACCCTTTGGACTTGAAGGGAGTCAGATAAGGTAAAAGACATGCGATGACGGCCCTTTGAAGAATGAAGCTGTGTCAATCCCCCAGATGGGACTATTTCTTCCATGGACTGCTCAAACTGGGATAAAGTTCCAGTAATGAACAACATATGCGTTTTACGTCCCATTGAAGAAAGAAGGGCTAAAACCTCCGGATGCGAATATTTGTGTATTGTTAAGGTTCTGATAAGAGGGTGGATGTTTTGAAAATATTCCCACGGCTGACGGTCGACCAATGAGAGTATTTCTGAAGAATTATTGGATGATCGCCATCTCCGGCTCGCCAATGCGAGCCTGAGAGGCGGAACTCCGTCAATGCTAAAATGGAAGGTTTTGGAAGAAGCGGGACCAACAGAGGAGACAAGCTGATCTGTCTAGAGACTGGACGAGAGCTGATACGACAACGAGACGAGCAGTGAGCAGAGCTGAAGAGCTGGAGTTGAAGAGATACCACGTGATCTCGAGTTTATTGTAAAGATCTACCGGAAGTACTCCTTAGATCTGTGAAGCTACACGCAGTAGCCGGATACGCGGACAACCTTTGAGTTCTCGGTATTAGATGTCGAACTGACAATTCAGTTGTAATTATTTCCCAGCATTTAACCTAGAGGACGTGTTGTAGTTTTTGTTATTGTATAAAACTGTAAATAAAACCTTTGTGTTTAAAACGCTACCATTTTATTTGATCGACGAGGATCAAGTCATTACACCCTAACTGATCGGCATCTGGAAATAACTATGGAAAACAAGTTGCTTGTTTATACAACCATGCTAAGACCTGTCATAACGTATGCCTGTCCAATTTCGGTACATGCAGTTAAAACTAGCATCAACATTATAGACAGATAACAAAATGTAATCTTTAGAAAAATAAATAAAGCTAGGTGGTTCGTAAGAAACGACGACATCAAACAAGCCTTTAGCGTTCCCTCAATATAAAGTTTATTAAAAGAATAGCTGAAATTTTTTATATAACGACTAACTCAACTTGAAAAGAAGCAATAAAAGAAATAGAAATCTATCCTCCAAACCGTAACATTTAAAAGACTTAGATTAATTCAACTATATTATCAAATCTTAATTCTACAGTGCATTGAACAAGTAACAACTTCACCCCTTCTTCTTAATCAGTAAATTAATCATAAATTAATTACAAATAATCATAGTATCAGAGCCGAAGTTCCACGTGAGCCGTCCCGCATCTTAATTGGCTAATTTATCCTTGTCTCTGCACACTTTCTCATGAAGATCATCAAGGCAAGAACCCTCTCTAGTGTTAAATTGTCCATCCTCAGCTATGTATCTTAATTGGAAGAACATCTGCCATTGGACCAAGCTCCAACCTTCTCCGCTCCACGCCTGAACATCAAATCCAGGGTGTGTGTTTTTTTTGCAACATTTGAACCTCAGACTGCAACCACTCCAGTCCAAACACGTCAACCACGCGCCAAAACATCCCACATCATCGACCTTGAGTAACAGAGAAACCACTGGACTTTGTCTACATCTACGTCTATAGACAAAATCTATAGCAGGCAAGAAAGGTTTAATCATCACTCAGCACTTAACCAGACTCATAGACTAGGATGTAACCTCTTCGTCTGGCAGGCACCTTGACAGTGTTATTCTTTACCATCATGTTGTTGTTACTCATGGCACTTATCATGGACAAGCCCTCCGCTGATACAGCAGCAGATTTAAGCCGAAAGGAGCGTCTCATGTTTTTGAAGTAGCGCCAACTAGGACCAAGAGTACGACTTAAATACACACTCACCACATTTGCTTGCACAGCCCCTTTTAACAAGAGGGCACAGTCACACAACTCACAGATAGCACACAGAAGAACAACCATGCCCAAACCGGGACTCCCAGAACACGATTAAGACGCTCTACCTCTGTGCCAGAAAGCCGGCCGTTACCATCATAAACTTATTAAGAATCTCACTAGATGAGGATAAACTATTGACCGCTCATTTCACAACAGGATACCACGGACGGAGATTATGTTCTCTACGTGGCTAAATCCTGCCAAACTTCTTACCGGCTATAAAATCCATCATCATCATACCTTTAGAAGAAAGATGAAGCTTTATTGGTAAAACTGTTTGATCAGAATTTGCAGCAAGAATTTACTTGCAATGTGAGAATATAGAAGCTAGAAAGGTTTACGAAAATGGCTTGTGTAGAAGCAAGAAGCTAACGATAGTTACTAAATTTGAGAGACTGGGGAGCTGAGTGTACCGCCAGATTGAAAACATAAACGGATTTCAAATGAAAATGTTTAAGTTATCACCATTGATATGATTGAAGGAGTTCCCTGTTCCTAATGTTTTTCATGTTCTCGAGAACTTTCGCTTGATTTGCCTCTCCACTAATATACGGTGCAAGAGGTTCTGGGATCCATTTTAAATTAGTATCAATACAAGGTCCTCGTAATACAAAAGTTACTCTTAAAATTCAGAACAAAGCATTGATTTTGCTTGGTGGGATTCTGTTGGAAAAGAGGGAAAAGTTTAACAGTTTGTGGCCATGAAGGCATTTCATCCTAAACGGAGCAGTGAATACTCAGAAATGTTGTACATGAGATAGTGCAGTCAATTTCTGCATTAACAGCCCCTACATTTTAATAACTGCAAAGTGTAGTTTAGCTGTTGATTTAATTCTTAATCTCTCCACTGCCTTTTTTTAGAGGAAAGTCTCCAGGGGCTTAAAATGTGTTTTGTCGCGGGTACCTGTTCCCGCGAGCTTTTACAGCAGCAATTCATTCCTATCTTACAAGAACGCGAATGTTTAGGGACAATTGTCTTCGTGCTAAATGATGCACCACATATAGCTCGACAAGTGAAGCAAACAATACGTGCTCACTTTGGAGGTCATCTGGTAATTTCGGGACATTTTCAGACTATCTGGCCTTCACGTTCTCCAGACATGAATGTTTCTAGCTGTGGGGTTTCCTGAAAAATTTTGCCTATGGAGAAAGTAAGAATTACATTCCATGTTGCTTTAATTCTTTAAGAAACACTTCACGTTACTGTTGAACATGCTATAACACGCAAATGAAAAGCACATTGGGCAAACGACGTGATTAAATAAAGTTTCGTGTTCCAAATTTGCATCTTTTGCTCTTTATACGCCTTTTTATTTGGTTTTTGAAATTCGGATTAATCTTTATTACAGATTTCTTTTTCTCATTGTTCACATAATGCAATACTATTCAACAAAATGCGTCAAACAGAACGGTCTCTATGTATGAGCAGGGTCATTTTAATTATAACCACCTTGAATTTGTATAGAATTCTCAGAATTAATTTCAAATGGATTTCTAGATGGCGCTCCTTCAAGAAATCAGTATTTATTTAAGAATTTTAAAACTTTTAATCATTATATTATTTTAGACTTAGCACATCAGGAAAGGACTGAAAATCGATTATGAAATTCCTTCCATTCAATAATGGAACAATTAGCGTTCAATAAAACAGCGTTTTTAAAATATGAAATCTCTGCGCAGTATATGCAAACGATAGAGGAATTGCACAAAAATCAGTACTACTCTTCATAAGCCAATGATCGAAAAATGATTAGATTAATGTTCCGTATATTATTGAGCTTACCAACATGTAAAAATGAAAAAAATACAACCTTTTCACTTTCTTGCGATAGTATCAAAAAGAACATTCGTTTTACTATATATATATATATATATATATATATATATATATATATATATATATGTGTGTGTGTGTGTGTGTGTGTGTGAAAATTACTTTAATTTGTTTCTTGTAGTTCGACACCATATATTAATGAGCCTCCTCAGTCTAAAGCAGCATTTCTTTTGCTTCTGTGTGTATCTCGATCAAACATCAACAAACAAACGAATTACTTATATAATAAACATTGCTAATATTTATTGTAATGAAAGAAATATTGTTGGGATGGAAAAGTTTTACATTTTAATATTGTCCCTAAATTTTCGTTCTTAATAAAAATTAAATAAATCAGCGAAGTATATTTTTTAAATTAATTTTATGAAGCTCAGAAATGAATCAAAGCAAATGTATCATTAATGTAAATTATTGATAAAGATTAAAAATTTTATGGTTTACTCCCCAAGCATTGATTATTTTGTTATAGTGCAGTGGGAGGCAGTCAATAGCCGATAGACAGTTGTTTAAAAATATCTGAAGAAAAGCTAAAGGTAATTAAAAATTATTTTCAGAAAAGTAACTTTACTTAATGTGCATTTTAAATTGGTTTATAAATGTTATGAATCTGAAATTCAATAAAATAAGTAATAAAATGTTTAATTACACAACAGTTTTATTATCTCCAGCAATGATATTTACAAGAACACCAGTTACACATATAAGACCACATAATGAAAGAACTTTATAGATTTTTTTCCATTTTTTTTAAATAACACTTTTAAATATAACGATAAGGAATTAACATTCATCATACAGAATACTGAAATTTTTTAAAAAAAACAACGAAAGATTAATTTATCAAAGCCTAACGTTATAAAATATACGCAAAAGCACATAATCTTTCTATTGAAAATAAAAATTCTCAAATTATTCTTTTAAAAAACAAGCACATTTTAAAACGAATTTCCGAAAGCAGAAAAACTTAATACAGAGGCATTCCGTATTCCTCAAATTAAATGTCGTTAACTATTATAAGAAATTCTTTTAAAAAATATCAGGCTTTAACAAAATAAATGTAATTTTTTAACATTAAATAATACTTCAAGAAAAAGTTTAAACTGTAGTCAAGCTCCTTATTCAAAATATTTTATACTATATTAAATGGCTTCAAGAAAATTGAAAGAAACAAATTTTTGAGATATTGACATAAACAGTGAAAAAGGAGAACGGGAAATAATAAGTAATACAAAGAGTTTAATAGATATATAAGTACATTATATTGTCCAAAACAGTTCAAATTAGTGTTAGGAAGAAGGGAGGGGGACTGAAAAGAAATTATAAATTTTATAGGTAAAAAACCATTTGATATACATATTATATTACAATTAAAAATATTTCTTTAAAAAATCTTAGCTTTATTAATCTTTTTCAAATTTAAAATCTTCCTAGAATTTATTTGTTCAAAATGCAAATTTTCAAAGCACCTTAATGAATATGTAAGAAGGTCACTTTATTTTTTATAGCAATTTTCTTAAAATATTCTTAGTTCTCATATATTTGCAGCATAAAATATATTTATTACTTCATATGTAAATAAATTTTTGCATTCAAACCGATTACTATTATGATCGAAATCGGAATCTAGAAAATCTTTACATGACAGGCAACTGCAACCTCTTTTCTCAAATATTATTTAAAAAAATTCTAAGTAAAAAAAATAGTTTGACGCAATAAAACAATTAAAATTAAACAATACTTTACTTTAAAAGTTTGAGAACATATATGATCATTAGTAACAACATACAAATGAAACTAAGCTAAATATGAGAGATTTGGTTTTTAAATTTAAACAGAATAGTTTTTTACTTACGATTTTCTTACATTTCGCCTTTTATCAGATTGGTATAATAACCTATACAACATTAAATGATTCAAATAATTTATACATAACTCCGAACTTCATAAAGATACAATACAGAAAATAAAGTATCCACAATATTTTCAAACCTTTCCAATTGCTTAATAAAATCATTAAAATATATCCCAATAATTATATACAACCTAAAAGAAAAACAACTGTTTCCAACATTCTTCATATGTGTTTATATAACATATTAATAATTTAATTCTTTACATTATTAGATACATAAGAACAGTGAAAATTTCATACTTATAAAACTAAATTCGCTTAAACAATGAAACGGAAATAAATAAAAAGTTTAGTGAAGTGGTTTTTGAAAAGACCATTGACATTGTGGATGTCAAAACGTTAAGTAAAATATTAAATTGCAGAAATAAGCAGGCGAATAATAAACATATAAATATACAGTGTCACACGTCATAAATTTAATTTAAATTATTGCATCTCAGGCCTATACAATTTAATGCTAGAATATCATTCATCAATATCTCTCAATAATACATTTTGATTTTTATCATATCACTCTTGTCAACTGTGACAATCAGATAAATATGTGCACTTCACATAATCATTCTAAAGCACTTATATGTACAAATCCTTTATGTATCTGTTTATTTACATTGTGCTAAAAAAATGGTGGTTAATGAAAAAAAAAGAAGAAAAAAGCAGCACTTGGACTGGTTTATGTGAGTTGCATAAACTCGATTTCATTGCTATTCCTTACTTTAGCTCTATCTTTGCTGCAATTAATGGATGTTGTAGAAAAATATATGTATTTGTAAAAATACCGGAAATTAAAATTTTCTTATATAATGATATAATATTAGGAGTAAGATCTTTAAAATTTCAAGAAATATTCAGCTAACATAATGCAGAAAACAGACTATAGAAAACTATTACCATTGGCTTTTTAAAATTATTTTTAACTAGATACTAGACAGCAAATATGGTTTCATAATGATTAAAACAATATTGTTTTTTAAAGAAAAAATATACCGCTGTTCATTTATAAGAAATATAGCATCACAAATGCAATTTTCAAATATAAACACACACACACACACACACACACATATATCAATGGACAGCAAGAGAAACTTTAAACTAGCATTTGAAATACAATAGAACATAGAAAATTCGAATAAAGTTCGGCTCGATCATATTCAATTTACTAACCTTTTTCTGTTGCAGAATCTATGCCGAAATCCACTTCTGTATAAAATTAATACGTGAATATGGCGCACAAAATAGCTAAGTCCTAGATGGCGCTAGTGAAAAAACAAGGCGCTTACTCGGCTTCAATCACTTACAGATAACTGTAAAAGGGCTTGTAAAGTGTCATAATTTACAAAAACAAATAATTCAACTGGGGACAAGAAATATATATATAAAAAAACTTAATAAGAACTAACAGAAATATTGAAAAAGAAGAAGTAGATAGCAAAGAAAGTAATAGTTTAGATGAAATGGAAATTGTTAATTTTTATACAATATTTTAAATCATTACATTTTATTTTCTAATAATGAAAGAATTAAAAAACAAGGAAAAAAACCGATTACATACAAAATTAGCTCTTTTTAATCGATTGCTTCTTCTCTCAACGATTCCTTATTTCATTTTCTTGAATAATAATAATAAATAAATAAATAAGACTGTTCAAATTTTCGATGTTCTATTGTATTATTATAAGGATTTACAACCATCAATACTTTCCCAATGAAAGACTTTTAAAGATTTAAATAATTTAAAATTTAACAATTTAAAATAGCAAACATTAAAGATCAGATCTAAGCTGAAAATAATCATAACTGACTTATTAGCAGATCTTGAATTTTTAAAGACAATTTTATAATAGGGAAATTTTGGAAAGAATATACACAGGTGCACTATTAATCTGTTTTATTAGATTAACTTCTTGTGGATTAATAATTCGACAATACTATACATTAAATCAATAAAGGAGGTGCAATAATGTAAGATAAGATCAAATGAATAGCATTTTTTGTTAAAGATGAGCATTTTTATAATCTTGCAATATAATTTTCAAAAGAGCTAGTCAAATATACAATAAGCATTCACATCATGTCTTTGAGTAATACATAAAGGTTTTTACCATCTGGTATTGATGAGTTAGGTTAACTTATCGTTGATGCTATGTTTGCAATTGAAAAATTCATCAGTATGAAAACAGATTATCGGCACATATTGGCCTCAAAGTGACAACAATTCGCAGTGCTGTAAATACTGATTTCCTAAATCTTGGTAAGTGAATAATAAATCGAAAATCATCATGATATAAAGAATTTCGTTAGAATGCATAAATATATCTTATGTTGCAAAGAAAGCTATTAATTCATTTCATTATAATATTTTTTTAACTCCACAATCTCTCACCCTGAAGTGAGAAATGATGTGAATGTCTTTCTCACCTATAACAAAAAAAAAAAATTAATGCGGCTTTAGCATGACGAATCTGTTTAAACTGAACTGGCTGTCACGATTTTCATTAACAATGATTAACTTAAATTTTCTACAACACTTTACCAATAAGCTTTGGAAAGATATTTGCATTAATTGATGAAAATATATCTGATGAGATATAACCATTGACAGAAAGTAATAAATATATATTTAAATCTCTTAAAATCTTTCTTGCCAACGTCTTGACACAGGGGTAGCGCGTCTTCACTGCGATTTGGGCATCCTGGATTCGAGGTGGCATGTTTGTTCTTCATCTGAGATGTATGAATGTGCCCCCCCCCTTGTAAAAAGGGGCTGTGCAAGCGAATGTGATGTATGAGTAGCTAAGACGCACTCTACTTAAAAACAAGAGACGCAGACTCGGATTAAAATCGTTGACTGCGTCAACGAACTTGTCCATGGCAAGTGCCATTAGAAAAAACAACGAAGAAGGAAATGATTATAATGAAATCGAATCAGATGTTTTAAAGATTTTTATTTTTAAAATGGTTCCTTAAAAAAGACAAGAGAAATAAAAAGAAACTTTAAAATTGATATTATATATATATTTATATGTTTCTTTATCAACAGAATTGCATAACTCATCAGATTTCTTTTTACATAAATTAATCAGAAAAGTGTACCAAAATGCTCAAGAGAAGTAAATTAAATAATAAAGTGATTTGTATTATTATAGTAATTCTAAGAAATGCATGCATTTATTCAGTCATACAATATGAAAAAAATTAACAATGAAGATGAGATAAATAGTTCATACAGGTCGAAGACATAGACTATGCTTATATTTTATATAATTAACAAGTAACAAATGGACGTCCAAAGATTTTGGTGTGCACTTTTAATACCAGTCACCACAATATATTTTTGAAGTTCTTTACAATATATACTAGCAATGGTAAAATTATTACTTATAAACATTATTTTCAAACATTTCCTGAAAACAAAAGTCATAATAAATTCATGTTAAAATCATGGGCAAATAAATAACGTTAACTTCCATAAGCAGGAATGAGTTACACAAAAATTTCCCTGATATAAAAATAGTCCACAGTTCAAATGTGTCCAAGAACAGTTGGTAAACAAAGGAAAAAGTTTTCATGGAATTAATGCCATGAATTGATTTCCTTCTAAGATTTTTTTACACATATCTGGAATATAAACAGTTCAGAGCAGTTAATGAAGTCACAGGGAAAAATATCTGCACTATGTTTAGTTGAGGATCATGCTCCTGTACAATCTATTTCGACAATATCTTTTGGTACATCCACAAACTGGTATACAAGGCGCTGTCCATCCACTTTAGCTAAGATACCTCGTTGGTAATAGTACCTATCACAGAAAAAAATGTTATTATAAAAAAGATTTTTTTCAATAAGATTAATTCAAAATACTTACTGTTAAATAAATCTATTTATTAAAATAACGATGTATTTGACAATACAGCTTATTAAAACACCCATGTCTGTTTAAAATAGCATTAAATGTAAGAAAACTTTTAATATTAATTGCAAATTTGAATGAACTGTTTCTTGTGAAAATGATATGTGAATTATCACTATTGAGAAATGTGATTAATAAGTTTAATATATGAATTTTTGCTAAAATATTAATATCAGTGTACAATAATCTAATAAATAAGCAAAAGCAAGTTTCAAAAAAATTTCCTCATTTTTTACAGTTACTTTTTTTAAATTTTATTTACATCGTTATTAACGCATACAAAAACAAAATATAAAAACTTCTTGCATCATTATTTAGGAAAAAATATGTGTGCAATCATTGTAGATAGTTTAACTAAAATACTATTAATTCATAATTTAAAGAATAATAATCAATGACTACAATAAAAGAGTCTTCATATAGATCAGAAATTTAATTACTTTATTGTATAAAAATTTATACCACTCATCATCACAAATTAAACATTTACTAAATGATCTGAAATGTTATACTCAGCCATCTCAACTACTAAGGCTGTCCTTAATTTACCCCCCCCCCCTCTAGTTGGCTCTTCTTATAAGCTAAAGTATCAAGTAAAAAGGTAGGATAGTCAAAATAATTACTTTTCTGCTTATAGCAATATCGCATTAACATTTCATTCATTTTTTCAGTCATGTAATGAGATTTAACCATAAATGTAAAGTATCAGTTATCTTCCATTTTAGAAGTATTTCTCAAAGAACCTCATCATGATGATTATTTCATACAAATACATACACACATATAGGTACCAAGCAAATTTTAACCGGACGATTCCTTCACAGATTCCCCCTTCTCTACTAGTGCAGTATTATTTCCAGTACATTTTTATTATTTGAAACTAGCATTAAACTCATTTAAACAGATAGTATAATACACCAAACATAAAATTAGGTAAAAGTAATACAAATATTTGTATAACTAATTTTATTTACTATAAAGGAATACAAGCCATAAAAATGTCCAAGCTAGTCCAATTAGAGAAGAAATTTTATCAGTTGACTGAAAACGGTATATTTAAATGAAATATGGGCTGCGAAGAAAAATAATTATTTCAGATTTTTAAACATTTTAAAGCTATAATCCTCCAAGAACTAGTATTTAAACATTAAATTTTACTTCAGTAAACTTACAAAATTAATATGGAGCGTTACACGATAGAATAATGTGTTAAAATAAGTTTTGAAGTAAATAAAAAATATAGTTTTTTTTCCCTTTAAATCTTTTTTTTTTGTTTAAAATTTTCTTTTTTAAAAAGTTTTTTTTGTTTTATTTAATCGTAAAGTAGACAGGATAGGATTATGTATGGAATAACACATAAGGCAAATGGCTTCTAAAGTTTTACAGGCTGATGCATACTGTTTTGTCGAAATTTTCCATGCCTATTTTGGAAAATACGACTGAATTTCTTTAATGCAATTTTGAATTTCCTTCTTCGATGCACGCGTGCTAATGAGCTAGTAAGTATAGACCTTTGACTTCGTATAACCCCATAAAAATAAATCCAATGGTGTTAAATCACAACTTCAGAGCAGTCAATTCTCAAAACTTTTATTGTTTTTGAAATATTGTTCAATAATGAAAGCACAACGTTCTGTCGTGCAACACTCTATTTTTACTACCCCTAAACGACCAGTTGTCAAATAGTTTTTCAACAGGGTTGCCAACATTTTATTGGGAGAATTTTTGCAAATTCAAATCTTGTGTTAATTGTGGGGCATCTTTTATAATCGAATAAAACCTGATGTTTCAAATAAAAAACACACTCTTAAATGGTGTAAATAAAAAAAAATGTCGCTGTCTCATGAATTTTAAATGCATTAGAATTATTGAAAGTGTTCGACTAAACTGCTTTATTGCATTTAAAATTATGAGAACGTCAAATTAAAACAAACTGAAGTATGAGTATTCAATGGATATCTAGTAATCATCCTTGTTATCAAGAATTTTTAACAGAATAGATGAATTAAGAAAAAAATATCAAAACCTGCAACTATATATGATTTAGAGTTTTAATTTACAGTTTCCTAAATATGTATCACAAATAATAAATATTTATTCATGCCTATTCAAACTGAATGAATGAAAAACTGAATGAAAGTGATTAAAAATAAATATTCTTATAACTATTATAAAATAAACTCTAGAGAATGTATCTGGTTACACAGGCTATTCAGTAATAAAGTAATATACAAACCTTAGAGCCCTGCCCATAGTTTCATAATTCATGTCAGGTTTGTTTTTATGAAGACCCCACAGCCTCGATACAGCCTTTGAATCAACTAACTTAAAAATTCCTTTCTCTCTATGAGTCCACTTTATATATCGAGGACAGTATTCTTTATCTTGCAGCAACTTCAGTAAAAATTCCCAAAGGTATGTAGTAGATCCTACAACACAATGAAAAAGAAAACGATAAATGATATGGCACAAATACTAGAAGAATGTGTAATATTGCATCCAAAAAATCATCATTCATTTCAATCAAACTTAATAATAAACTGAATTTATTGTATATAATTCATTAAAATATAACAGTAAGATATTAAAAGAATATAGTTATTACAGAAACATAATTTTCAAATAAATATTTTGAATACCGGATAGTCAAATAAAAACGATAAACTAACACTTTAGAAGTACAAATTGAAAATTTTTAACTGATAAATGTGATATAGTTTCTATTGTTTAAAAAGAAATTAAAACCAAAATATAAAACTCTTAGATAAATGTTCTTTTTTTTAATGAAATGCTAATTACTTATATGAAGTGATATTGTTTCACTATGTGGTAATACAGAAAAAACTTGACAACCAAAACAAATTCCAAGCATTACGAAATTAAATTTATACTTCAGAAGAGCATTTTTAAGATGTTAACGACTACAGAATATACTGAAAAATAAACAGCAACACTTTCAATGCATTAAAGAATTTTTTAAAAAAACAATTCAAAAACAAAAATCCGTTTACAGGTAACATTTCATGATTGAAAATTGGCACATATATTTAAAATGTGATTACATTTTATATTATCTTATGCATCGAAAAATATTTTATGCATTTAATTCCATTAAATTGGTTAAAATGGAATTTAAAGTAATCATCAATAATCGCAATTACTGCACAGAACCAAAATATTAAAATTTTAACCAAAAGAAATTAAATATAAAAAATATACCTAACAAAAAAAACAATAAAGAATATCAGCCAAACTTTGTACTTTTCATTTATTAATTCATTTTAAAAGGGAATCATGAAAAATAAGGAAATAAAATATTACATTTCTCAAACAGAACTTAACTTGGAAATAAGCTGAAAGAAACAGGGTTCATAACAGAGCAACAACTGGATAGTTCAGGAACCTTGTAGCAATCCACACCATAAAATGGATTATATTAATACTGATGATGGTTCTTGGTATTATTGAATGAAGAAGTTATAGGCTTTACTAAGATCAAAGTATTATTAAGTCTCAATGTTCAATGAAACAATAACCGTAAATCACATAAATAAAATAATTACGACACAAATTGAAATAGGAGGAAGGTGGTGACAGTTTCTTCATAATGAAACCGCTATTCTTAAAGCAATTACTTCATAATTTTATACATTTTCACAACAAAACCTAGATTTTAATAATCTTAAAGATAAAAATTGCAAGTTTAGTTTCAAACGCTCATTGAATGAAAACAATCAGATTATTTTTATTGATATTTAAACTAACACTGCATTTAAAATACTTTAAAAAACTTTTCAATTTAATAAGTTAAATTCTATTCTGTGATTGTATTTTGCCTCTAGATCTTTTTTTTATGCAATAAAGATATGTTTACTAAACATTTGCATAAATTCTTAAAATATATTGAAAAACAAACAAAAAAGCATTTTAATAATTAAATATTTTTAGAAACATGACATAAAAATACATTCAATATGAATTATCATAAGACTTATTTTTTAAAAAATGTATGCTTACCATCATACTTACCTACAGACGATTTCTCATTACATAATATCAATGCTTTCTCACATGACTCAGTAAATGAATGAAATATGTACTTACTTGTGCTACTCTTATAACATATCTTTGCATCATAATAGCTTTACACAATGTCTGAAGTAACCTTCTCATGTTACAATTTATTAAAACAAATCTTATTTCCAAAGATAAAAACTGCATAAACCAATCAATAATACCTTCTCTGCTTTTTCTTTTCACTGCTGGTGATCCATCAGGGTTCTTTGGTTTTCGAACTATTAACAAAAATGAAAATTTAATTATGAGCTCTTCAGCATGTGTAAAATGATAACTAAAAGAGCTTTGAATATTTTAATTAATTATATATTAAAGCACGATTTTTAAGCTATAATACTTATCACGAACAAAGTTAAAATAAGTAAATTAATATCAATGTATTAAAAGAAATTCACAATACATTTTTTAACAATTAAGTTGTAAATAAATAAAGATGATATTTAAAAACCACAATACATAGATTAGATACTAAGTAACTTGAAAAAGTTTTCTTCATAACTACAAAAGAATAATCTTTTCACTTCACCATTATTGCTAGTAAATATCTTTTAAGAACAGATATTTACTGAATACTTAAGACACAAGTTAAAGTATCGGCTCTCCACAAAGGTTTCTAATATCTATTGTATATTTTTAAAAAAAATCAAATATGAAAATGACTATGTATATAAAAATACACAATTAAACATTAAAAAATGTAATTTAAGTTGAAAACTTATATTGTCTAACAAAAAAGCAAGATATTTTAGAAATGGAGAAATATTTTAATGGAAAACATTTAAAATATCAGAAAAACAGAATTTGATATAAATTTATAAGCCTCTCAATTATATGAAATATAATCTGCTTTTTGAATATATTATAAATATAGTTTCAAAAATGGGTTTATAATAGTATTCCAACTAACTACCAAAGATTAAACATTTTATAGTTAAACTAATGCAAATAAGTACTTTTCAGAAACTTCGAATAATTAGTTTAAATTCAATTCAAAAATATGTTTTAAATTTCCATATTTTCAACTAAAATATTTCTTCCACGGGAAAATCGCGGAAAATTGGCAAATAAAGTTACAAAATTTACAAGAAAGTAGAAAACTGATAATAGATTATACAACAAAGCACTTCCTAGTAGTGATCCATCCATTCTTAGTGATACAATGCAATGATCAAAGAATTTTGTAGATAACCTCAGAATATAATTTCCTCTAACTTTTCACCCATTGCAAGTGCCCATGAATTCTTGCAAAGCAGGGGAAGGAAAGAGGGTTAGATCACCACAAGAAAGTTACTTGCCGCAGAACATAGGATCACAATTCATGAACTATACTAGAAATTTAAGGTAAAATGCAAGTCAACAACAGAAATAAATTTACAAATCAGAAGCAAAACTGAGAGTTCTAAGGTCCATTATTGTAATTGCATAACAAGCTAAAACATAGGGGGAGGTATCATAAAGAGCAAGGGGAATATATATATAAATGAAAACTTGGTAAATATGCTTAGATTTACAGCATGACATAAAGAGCAGAATAGAAGATTATTCATGAAATATGTTAAAATATACAATATAATACTAAAGCAGTTAAGTAAATAATAATTCTTGCATTGTATTTCTAAGATACTACAAATATGACAAAGAGGATAAATAAGGAATTTTTACCCCCAAAATATTTATCTTTTATTATTTCAAGTGAATTAATTCCGTGGGAAGGTTATAACAATCTATATAGAATGGATTGTAGATCTTTAAAAATACCGCTTTTTCATTTTAGTGAATAATAAATAAACACCTTAAATTTAATTAATTCCACGAGATTTTTCTTTTTACCATGCTCAAAATGGAATAAATAAAAACACTTAATATGTTAAAAGTTTAGTTTTGGGCCAATTTTTTATACTCTTATGATGCCAATGGAATCTTACATGTATGCAATTGAGACAAAGAAAAATAAAAGAGCAAAATAATTTGTAAACATTAAAAGAATACCCTTTTTCTTTATCCTTGCTTGATAAGATAAGTCTTCAACGTAAGAAGTTGCATCAATGTCCAAACCACAAGGACTGTTGTGTGTTGCAGTAATGACAGACGTTGGAATGGCAGGTTGATGTCCTCCTCCAATAGGTGACTGTAAACCTGATGATGATGGAACACCAGTATTTGATGGAGACGAGGAACAAGTACTGTTGTTATTCCTGGTAAGGGCCAATGGTAGAGGCGAAATTGGAGCACCATGAGTTGTGCTAGACACTTGAGGGTGGGTAGGATGACCAGAGAGGTGTGCTTGCAGCTGCGACATTGAAGATGTATGCATTGAATGACCAAGGTGAGACACTGGAGGATGCAAATGTTGACCAGAAAGGTGCGCATGTATCTGTGAGAAGGAGCCTGAATGCAGGGTGTGACCTAGGTGATGATTTGCATGGTGATTGGATGCAGATGAGAGATTATTGTACGTTGTGTGAGATTTCTGAGACCTAGAGGTATCCATATAACCATTTTGTTGTTGCAATTGTTGTTGTTGAGAATGCTGCTGCTGCTGCTGTTGTTGTTGATGATTATGATGAACATTCGTCCGATGGTGTTGCCTATAATGGGATTGCGTTTGGCCGGGAAATGCTGACACAGGAATTGAATTTGGATCTAGAAATAAATATCCATAAAAAGAATGTAAAAAGGGCCATCAAATAAGATTAAAAAATATTATATGAGAGAGTTTTGAGATATGATTAAGAATTGTTGTTTTCAGACACAAAAACTAACCATGTTTTTGCATATGTCTTAGAAAGCACTGATTTCCTGAAACTGGAAGGTGAGATGGAAGATAGAGGTCGATGTTTACATTTTATTAACCAATAAAGTAAATAACTCAATTTTTTATAATCCACAAGAATGAATTGGCCATATGAACACTTAAACAAGTATCGAATTAAAATATTACGATTTAAATGGCGAGTGTGGAGAGGGAAGAATGGAAAGAAAACATATATCTATGGAATGAAACTATGGAATGGAAAGAAACATTTCTAAAGGAAATATGGTCAAGGCCAAACAAAGAACTCTGAAAATGCATTTATCTTTTAAGATTTTAACAGTAAGATAAATGAAGGTATTATATTTTTTATCTCATACCAGACTGCTAACCATCACACAATAATGGATAAAAATCAAGAATTTGAAGTAAGCTTTTAATATTCAACTTTTAATATTCGGATAGTTGCAAAACAAAAATGAAAAACTAATTATAAGCATACTGCAATTATATATATGCTAACATATTTTAGCAGTTACGTGGCCAATTAGAAGAAACTTTTAAATTAGCATTATTTCACTACGGGAGGCATTTTATGTATAAGAAGCGATGATGAAATTGACATTCGTTTACATCGTAACACAACAGCACAAAAGACCACAATTTTTCCCTACAGTGGTTTTACTATGAGATTTAGATAGAGTTTTCTTTGACGTTTCTTAAGAATAAAGAAATTCAAGTCTGCATTAAAGAATAATCCAAGAGTTGGGGATTTTGTCCTTTCGCTTACAGCCTGAGAATCTGCTGAATTCAGCAGTTTTACAGAACACTGCAAAATTATTCAGATATAAAAATGGGAATTGGATCAAGAAATAATAAAACATTTTTAAATGAAGTTAATATGGGGTAAAATAAGATAAAAATAAAGAAATTAAGACTTTAATCAGACTGATCATTACACATACAAACACCTATATGTATGCGAGTGTGTATAATGACACTTTTTATTTTAATTTAACTTTTAATTAATTTCCTCATTTTTATCTTAAATTAGTTCATATTACTTTATTCTAGAATATACTCTTGTTTCTTGATTCATATCTCACTTTTCATTAAGCTATTTTCATATGTACTCCAAAATAATTGCTGATTATTTTTTTTCTTCCAATTCACGAGCGAATGGTTAAAATTTCCTAAGACCTACGCATTCCTTTCACAGAAACCTAAGATTCTCTTTCCTAAATCGACGCATGTCAAAGAAATCTTCCTCAGAATTTCTCAAAAATTATATATATATATATATATATATATATATATATATAACTCTAATCTATTTCCAGAGTTTTATCTTAATTTAGTTCAAGTTAACTTCATTCTAAAAATATTCTCTTATTTCCTGATCCAATTCCACTTGTTCTAGTTAATTACTTCAACGTGACTTCTAAATTTCTGAATCGCCTCAAAGTCGACAAGTTCCCACACTCCGAGGAATAAAGACTGTCCAACCAAGCACACTCTAAAACGATCCCTGTAATTCCCTTGCTTCGTGTATCGATATTCCCTATCAAAATCTCATTGTATATAAGCAATGCGAAAAATGTTCTTCCTACCTTTTATGCTAATCTGCTCTTGAATCGCGCCATGAGCGGACTTGTTTTATCCGTGTTGCTTGTGCCTCTCGGGATGATACTAAGCGAACTTAGAGATTCACAGTTTTCTTGTCTGGCTTCGGCCACGACTGTGCTTCATAGTATGCTTACATTTAGCTAAAGGACTAATCTAAGTTTAATCTATCTTTATACAAAAAGCACATAACATGAGACAAAATACTCGATGAACTTTAAAAATTAACTTTTCATGAACAATTTTGTATATAAGAACCATAAATCAATGGCAAAGTCAGAGCTTTTTGGCCACAGAAATTACGTATGTACACTGCCAGTATTTCTTAATCTGTAGGTTGCAATTCCAAGAATGATCGTAAGAATACATTTTGATATAGAAAAAAGTTTTTACATCTTATACTTCCATCAGATAGATCATTTGATAATAGTATTGTAAGTTATTATTACACCATATTTGTTAAATGTTAATTAAATAACTGAACTATATTCTTTTCGATATTAATGATCCTCTTTCTTTAGAGAATTTTCTACATACATGTTAAACAGACAGAATTTGAAAGTTTATAGGACTGCAACTGCATCTTAATCTCTAAACTTAATTTTAAGTTATGATTTGATTCATTTTCAAAGCCATTCGAAAAGTAAAAATTTTAAATGACTAAATTTTATTGTCCAATTAAAACATTACAAACATTTCAACTTTCTAGGAATGTTTAAAATTTAATTTAATAAATAGTTAAATATTTAAATTTTGTCCCACGTTTTATCTTCATAATCTTTTAGAAATTTTTGGAAGTAAAAAAAAAAGCACAAACAAACCTGAATGTTAAATTTTTTCCAAACAAAAAACAAGGTGCCAATGTTATGTTGGCATGACAGTTGTTATACATAGGCCATAAGTCTGTAGATTATGCCATGTTAGATGTGATAGGTATGTTACAAAAATTGATCGAATGACAGTTAAACTACCGAATGTAATTTTTTTTTTTTGGTAATACGTTTTCTCTAAAGGGAAGCTTTTTCAAAAACTTAAGAGTAAATTTTTAATTAAAAATTAACTGAAATATTTACGCTATTCCTTAAAGTACTGTAGCATCAAAACCATTATTACAAAATTACAGAAAAAAAAAAAAGAAATCTTTCAGTGAAATCATTTTTATTTCAGAGCAATTTTTGAAAATATTTTTAGTATACAAAAATATTTCAATATAAAGGGTGTTCCAAAATTAACTAAGAATGGAATTTGCCACCATTCGTGCGGTAAAGTGTTGGCAATCCAATTTTTTTTTTAAAAAAAGCATTTGAGAGCTGACAGTTTAGGGTTAGTAAAAATGGAGCGTTACAAAATAGAACGACCTGCTTTCATTGTTTAACAATATTTCAAAAACAATGAAAGTCTGAAGGCCGCAGTTCGAAAATTTGAGAGCTGGCTCCCTAGATCACGTGATTTAACACCATTGGATTTCTTTTTAGGAGGTTATTAGAAGTCAAAGGTCTAGCCAACAAACCCACAAGCACACGTGCATCGAAGGAGGGAAATTCAACTACACATATGCAAAATAGTCATAGAAAATTTCATAGGAAATTTCGACAAAACAGTACGCATCAGACAGTAAAACGGTGGAAGCCATTTTGCCTTATGTGTTATTCCATACATAACCCTATCCAGTGTACTTTACGATTCAATACAAAGATAAGCAAAAAAACTATGTTTTTTTTTATTTATATCAAATCTTGTACTAACACGTTGTTCTGTCGTGTAACACTCCATTTTTACCAGCCCTAAACTATGAGCTATCAAATGGTTTTTAAAATAGGGCTGCCAACACTTTACAGCACGAATGATGTCAAATTCGAATCTTGTGTTAATTTTAGGACACCCTTTAACTGAAAGTAAATTTTATAGAGACAGACCAATTAGAAATTATATTAAGAACTTCCGGCTAGAAGTTCTAATTCTATTTAAATTTTCTAATTCATAATTTTAAATAAACGAGTCATTTTTATTTTATTACTATTACTATCTTACATTTTTTTCTCTATCATAAACTCCTAGTTAATTGATCAGATGTGCTGAAGTCAGCAAAATATTAAACGATTAAAGCATTATGAAATTGAATACAGAATTATAAAAATGAAAACAATGTATGAAGTATATTACTCGCCGGAGCCGGAGTTTCTGATATTCAACCTCAGTCGTTCAAAACAGTGAATAGAGGTTTGTCAGCTGCATTTTCATTATACAGCACAAGCCTAAATAGAGATATATTGCCATATAGTAGGAAACGAGACTGTTAAGGAAATGAGATATATTGAATCGCGAAGTATTCTTAAAAACACTTTGAGATTAAAACAAAACAATCATTTTTAACACGGTCTATTTAATTATACGTTAGAAAAGGAACATCAAATTGACAAGGCGAGCAAATTTCAAACATTTTACAATCCGTAACAAGTAGGGAAGAATGTTATGCCCTTTGCCACTTCTGCTTGTGCAAGTAACAAAATTTGACAATTTTTATGTTTAGTACAAAGATTAATTACAAAGTGCTTAATTTAACTTGTTGCTAATTTTTAAAATATGGATATTTTGATATATAAAAATATTCATTCAATTTCACTATTAAACAGTACGTATAACAAATACGACATTATGCATCCTAGGATTTTTGGATCCACTAAAAAAATGATACCATAGAAACTAAAAACTTTTATTATATGCAAACGTTGATTTTACTATCCCAAACCTATGGAGATTTAAATGTGAAAGCGTAGCATGTTATACTTTTGACCACCATGATGTGATGTTCCTTTGAGATGCAACATTTCTTAATTGCAGAAAGCTAGGGATACTTTAATCTAAGGATTTAATCTTGAGGTTCTTTAATTTTTCCAGAATACGTGAAAGATGATAATTTGTCTCTGCCAACTTTATTTGATCCTTAGTTTTGTAGCCTATAGCAAAAAACGTCCATTCCAACCTTTATTTAAAACATACAGATGAAAAAGAAATTGTAACGAATTGATTTTGATTATACGTTAAATCATATTGTGCAATATGATTTAACGTATAATCGTATAATATTTTGATTTTGAATCGATAATTTGATACATCATATTGTGCAATACGTTAAATCGAAGTGGTTTGATTTTTAAACTATGTTTGGTCTACAATTCTTTTTTCACGAGTATAACTTTTCAGTTTTTAGATTAATTTTAGATTTTCAGACTACTTTACAGAAATTAATTAACTAAGACTTTTATCACTCCGACCAAGTTTCGAAAAACCAGCGCCTTCGTAACCATGAAATTCAATTTACTATTCCAGTAATTAAGATTTTTTTTTTAAAAAAATGTGATTATTATGACATTAACTCCTCACAGCAATTATGGCTGCATCAGGCTCATTCAAAACATTACAACCAGACAATAAACAAATGAATGTTACATTCAAGTAATAGAGGTCAATTTAGTACCGTGAATTGCGAGGCTAAATTAATTATTAAATTTGATTTCAAATAATATAATAAAAGTTTTTTTAAAAACTTTAATATAAATATTTTTATTAATGATGAGTTTCTACCTTCATCTATAACTGCCAAATCGATGATTCATCTAAATCTCATACATGATGGTTTAGGTTCATTCAGATTTGACCAAACTTTTTGCCACTTTTGAAACTTTGTAAAGAAAATCCGAAAGTTAAATTAAAGATTATCACAGACAATCCTGACAAAACAAGATGTATTGGCACAGAAATCAAATGATAGTTTGCAAACTTTAAAAAATAAATTAAAACAATAGGGACTCAGATTACACTACTGCATTAACCACAACAAAAAAAGTTACGAAAAAAAATGAGTTCAAAAATCAATGTTAATTATTATTATTATTTTCAAATTATAAAGTTCAGTAAAGAATTTTCTCATTTATCAAATTTTAGCATAATGTATGTATACTTTATAAGAAAGAAATGTTTTAAAAACCACCTTGTCAATAACTTGTTGTTATGTATAAAAATTGGGTGGTTGTGCTTGCTTTTGCGTAAAAAAACTGTATGTTCTATCACTTTAATTTGTTTTTGTTAAAGAAACTCAATTATCAATCTCACTGAATGAAAAGACGCATTAGTGGAGTAAGAGCCTTCTAAGATTCACTTCTTGAAGAATTTCGGGAAGACAATAAGTAGTGGACTAGTTGGCTGCGGTTGTCTCCTGTGTTGGCTTTGACCAAACCAGTATTTCTAATTAAAAAAAAAAAAAAACTGCATACATCTTTTTTTTTCTTCTTCCTTCGCACGTTGTCTTTTCATCACTGTGGGTATAGGATAATCTTCTAAGTCCCATACTTTACTTTCCTGAAGTCTAAGTAAAGCAAAGTCAAAAAATTGAATGTACGCTTCATCACCAGTATGGTAGTCACCATCTTGAAATAATTTAAGGATTTCTTTACTGATTGTGAAAATCTCCTCTTTTTGGTATTCAATTTAGGTGAAAGGGAACCATACCTTTTTTTTTTTTTTTTTGTCATGTGAATTTTTTTATGAATAATTTTATGCATGGCAGTGGATTTAATGTTAAGTTCTTTCTGTATTAGTTAGGTAAGTGCAGCAATTATCATCAATTAACATTTTTCGAATGGCAGTCACAGGATTACTGCTGACAACGTACTTTATGTGTGTTCTTCATCCTAAAGGGAAATGCGACCTCTGTGAAATTCTGTAAACCATCAGAATAAAGTAACATGAGATGAACGTATTCGTCTTGATTTAATCCCATGCTATAATGTTCTCGTATCAACTCCGTTATTCTTTCTGTCTAAAATGTATTCTACGCTAAATTACTAGTAATTGGCCAATAAAAAATTCTTTACTAGCCGAAAATAAATCATATTTTCAAACCTAACCGTTAATCTCTTCTCTGCTACTTATAGTCTGAGCATATCTCAAAAATTTCGGATGGTTGGTTGAGTGAATTTCACTGGTGCAAGAGCCATATTTGGCTATGCTGCGCCAAATTTATGGTGGTTTAACAGGGTCATGGTTTAAAACACAGGGTAGTGTAATATAAAAGAATTGAAAATTCTCAAAAATTTCTGGTTGAATCTCGTAATAACTGCATGTCAAAGGTGTAACATCTCCCCCCCCCCGAGATCAGAGATTACAATAGCACGTGGTATGTTATAATTACAGTGTAAGAATAAACAAAAATTATGAAAAATATTAAAGCTGAAAATTTTGTTAGTTCAATCATGTAATAAATGGAAAAGTAACCGGGAAATAAGATCAGCATTCGCAACAGAATTGTGAATTATAAGAAATCAAATGAAAATTAATACTAAAAACCGGACAAAGGAATAACACTTTCCCTTACTCTAAACTTAGAGATCGTCTAAAGGTCATCTAGTCACTTATAGAACATATTGTGCTTTCATTGCATATCGATAGAAAGTCTACAACACAGGTATCATTTCTTTGTTTACGGTTTATCAATATCCCTCCCCCAAAATGAATGCCCAGAAATAAGATTTTTTTGTTAATCTACATATTTTATTTAAATTATTTGCGTTTATGCAAAATTTTGGTTACATTATTCCATAATCTTTAAAAAAAAAACTCAAATACTTAAGAACTTACATTTTCCATAAAAGGCTTATGATACCTTATAGTGCTGCCACCTATCGCACAAATATTTAAATATGATCCTCAAAAGTTCGGAGCTAGCTAACAAATACGGAAGCGGAGTGTGGGGGGGGGAGACGCTCCATTGCGGACCTTTCGGGCTCTTATTGTTCATTTTACAGAATAATAAAAAAAATCAAATAGACGAAAAAGAAATAATAAAAACAATTCTGATTATGTGATCTTCATTCTGAAGGTAAATCAAAATCATGCATTTAAAATTGTTGATTAAAAAATTAACAAATTTTTTTTTGTTAAATCCGTGCTTTTGTTACGTTTCAATGAAAAATTAAACTAAATTCGAATCAATGAATTTATCGAAGCTCCACAGTTTACAAAACCATAATTTAAACAAATTCAGGAAACTTTGCTTGGGCAAAATGGAAAAATATCACCATACATTATTAAATAACATTAACGTTTAAGTAAAATTTTTATCACATTAATCTTCAACATCCCCCCTTCAACGTTTTTTTAAACATTTTTATTAAAGGAAGAAAAGAAAAAAGAAACTAAAATATTTAAGAACTTATATTTCTCAAATAAGACGATTTTGTGCTGCCACCTATCGTGCAATTATATAAATATGAACTTCTTAACCTTCTCAAGTTCGAAACTCGCTAATAAGGGAGGGGAGGGGGACATTTCATTGCTGACAACTTCACACCTTCAAGGTTCCTGTTGTTCATTTTACAGAAAAAAAAATCTAAATAAGCCAACAAAAATTAATAAAAACTATTTTGATCACGGGATTTAGTTACTAAGAGATTTGAGGAAAATTAATATCATACTCTTAAGATGGTTGATAAAAAAATTTACTTACACTGGTACTGTTGTTACTTTTTAATGAAAAATTGGATTAAATTTCGAAACATTGAATTCATTGAGGCCCCACAGATTACAAAACCATAATTTAAACAAATTAAGTAGAGTTTTGATTGGGCAAAAAGGAATAATATCACCTTACATTATTAAATAATATAAAATTTCGAAGGAATAAAATATTTATAATAGTTTCAGAAACTTTGTGAATCGTTTGAAATGTTCTTACCATTTTTATAAAATTGTTCAAGTTTATATTTTCGCTTTGTTTTTTTTTTTAAATTTTATTCAGGCCTGAGCGATACACAAGTATTAAAATACTAGAAAAAAGATTCAACTTATATTAAAATGTTTATTAAATATAATTTAATATTAAAAGACTATTTTATTTAAACTTTATTTAAAGTACACTAGTATTTTTTTTTCTATTTATTTAGACTTTTACAATAAACAAACATATTATATAAAGGAATATACAATACGTAAAAATTACCCATCCCTCTACACACTATTTTTTTATGTCTTCGGCACTCAAGCCAAGAAAAAATTGCAATACTGTATATAGTTAATATACTTTAATAATCATATTTCAACACCGGACAATTCTTATTTTTTTATAGTCCAACTGA
The DNA here is from genome assembly GCA_026289955.1 of Argiope argentata. Taxonomy (NCBI): domain Eukaryota; kingdom Metazoa; phylum Arthropoda; class Arachnida; order Araneae; family Araneidae; genus Argiope; species Argiope argentata. The sequence goes on from JAOUZG010027617.1 coordinate 4,249,432, forward strand.
TTAATATAAATTGTATAAATTATACCATGATTTTTTCAAATAAGGTTATACTCTTTCGTGATATCTAATTTAAATCATATCTTTAAAAAACTGTACGTTATAATTATGTCATTAAATCATTACAATATGTTGCTGCTTTATAACCAATAGAATAGTTTTTTTCTTCGATCAAAATCCCTTTCAGACTGTGTAGTTTCGGATGTAAGAAATAGATGTCGCAGCTTAACACGCTCCTATGACTAACGGTAACCTTGAAAGTATATTGACACCGGACGAGCCATGCGCTCTTGTTTTTGTTAGCGGTTGCGTACAGGTGGACCGCTAACGTCAGCTAGACGATTCCTGATTGGCTGATAAATGGAGAACAACACGCCAATGACTGAATGCAATCAAGATTGACTAGATAATTTTCGGTTCGCAGAATTGGGATTCGAAGAGGTAGAAGCGGAGAACATCGCTCGCGGCGGCGAAATTATAAAATAATAATAGAATAATGAAAAGATATACGATAAAATACGAAATAGTGATTTACTTTCTTATTCAAGTGAATTCCGAATTAGGAATACCCTAAAATGTAAGGTAACCTTTATACAAGTTTTCACAAAATTCTGCTACGCTCCCTAACTTTAAAAGTATGAAAATTATTTCACGTTTGTTTTTTTTTGAACAATAATTTAAAAATTTCTGTATACCTTATCAGTTACATAATCATAATAAAAAACTACCCAAAACAGAATTCATAAAATTCAAAATTAGCAATTTGAAATTGATGTGCAAAACATTATAAAAAGATTCATAGTAATAAAAAATTAATTATGTGTAATACCGATCAAAAAAGATTTATATAAAAAAAGACGGTCGTCATTGGCAAGATCCAAAAAATAAGACTTAATAGGAGAATACTGTAAGAAATAGAAATTAATCATGTACTATTGGAAGGTAGTTAAAATTACAGAAAAGTGAGAAAGAAAAGAATAGGTCTTTTGCAACTAAACGCTATTTAAAAATGCATGGACGAAACAAGAAATGCGATGCATTGTTGAATTCATTATGAACTCATTAAAATGATAGCATTTATCAAAACCTTAATTAAGAGATGTTATTGATTTTTAGATAAAAGAAAGAGAACCTATATCACTGCAAAAATTTTGAGGTATTATCTTACATAATAAGCATTCCATTCTTATAAAAATCTCAGAAAATATCGGTTAGTTAATTACTAACTGAGGTCAGAAAGATAAAAAGTCGTGAAAAATTAAATAAAATGCTATGAGAATGGAAATTATTCGGTATAATTATACAACAGCACAGTGGAATGGCTCTTTTTCAATGGCGAATTCCAATAATCCAGGAAATATCACTATTTGAATACAAATGAAATTCGAGCGCGTATTCAAGGGTTGAAGGTCGGAACTGGTTTACCTTCGAGCAGTACGCACATAATAAAAGCTAGAAATTTATATCAATGTTACATCGCGATGAAATTTACTTTCTTTCGCTCGTTCCAAAAATGAATCATTGTCGAATTATATTATTTTTTGAGCGAGGAAATTTAAAGGGGGATTATTGGTGTACAGGAAGATTCCCTGGTAGGAGAAATATACACTTAGCAAACAAAACATACTCGTGCGTTGAAATTACATACTTCATAATTATCTTTTACATATAGGAGTCATAATAGAGTGAGTGTCACTTTGCATCATACCTTTCACTTTAAAGAGACCGAATCTATTAGGCAAATTTAAAGAAAGCTGAAGTAATAATTTTTCTATATCACAACCCTCAGAAAAGCAAGAAATAAAATTTGGTATGAAAAATTGTCAGGTAATCAATTGATGCATTAAGTGGATTTAATTTGTTTGATTCAAGATTGGATGTTGCAATAGATTATTTTAACAATGTTTAAACTCATACTTACAGCATTTCATTTCTAAAGTTAATATTACTATAATTTTTCATACGGGTCAGGCTTTCACAAAGTTGTAAAAGAATTTTTATATAGAAATAGGTGAAAGGACTGCGGTCAAGCGGCACAAAAGTTCTACGCATGACCCCACTTCCTCTTTCGGCCGCCATCCGTGTCTTGCTTTTTGGGACAATGCCAAAAGTTCCCGTTTTTTGATGCAGATCCTCTCACAACTATCCCCACACACACACACAGTATGCTTCCATAAAGAGCGGTTTAAATTTTTTAAAAAAAGTGTTCTTAGATACGTTTTGAAAGTAAGATTCAAGTATAAAAATTTCACTCATATAAACTTCTTAATGTGTTTTACACAATGAAAACTTTCAATTCTTGAAAATGTCGGCAAAACATTTCCTTCAAACCAGCATCAGCATCCAACTCCACTGGCTGAATCAAGCAAATGATACATTTGGAATAAACAAGTTATAGTTCAGGGTTCGTTGATTTTCTGGTGTATATTATCTAAAAATGTAAATAGCTCTTCGTGACGTTTCATTTAAATAAGTTGTTCATTGTTCTGAGATTCTCGGGACACAAGAAGCTGCTTCCTAACAGTAATCGCCGAAAATTCCACATCATATTACCACTGAAGTTCTATATCAAAATGTCGCGTATGGCTTGAAAATGGGGTATTATTATAATTAAAGTAAACAGGAAAATCAGTTAGAAATCAAAATATATACATTAATGATTAGTGGGTATCAACTATTAATACGATGAACAATGTAATCTATTTTCTAAATTCAAAATTTTTGAAAAATGCACGCATAAAATTCTAGGAAACAAAAATCTGCAATGAGCTTCTTTCATTCAAACTTATTTTTAAAGCGAAGATGCGATGGGAATAACTTAATAAATAAAAATGTGTGTGTGTGTGTTTTAAATTCAGCTTCTCCATTTTCTAGCACTTTTGGAAATATTTATCTTGACTTGTTTACAAAAAAAAAGCATATCTACTAAAAAATTGTAACAAACATCAACAAAAAAGGAACTGGAATTTTAGAGGTATGCAGTGGGTTGAGGTAGAAAGAAACAGGAAATAACAGTTTAAAGAAAACTGATTGGTGATGAGGGCAAGACGAGGAATGTGTGTGTGCAAAACCGGATGGATGCCTACAGCAGTTGCCCCCCCAGCACCTTTTTTTTTTTTTTTTTTAACTTTCTTTTTACCCTTGTTTGTATCTATGCGCTTTAGATACTAAGAAAGGAAATACTTACGAATTTTTTCGAACTTATGCCATTCTCTAGTGAAATTACTAAGAGACGATGCAAATGTTTCTATACTATGATGATGTTCAAACCAGAGCAATTAAAAGAATATCGAATAAAAGATATTCAGGAAAACAGATTTAAAACTAAGGCTAAACTATTTTCTATTATTATTATTAAAAAGAAATTTCTTACACCAGAATATTTAATTACTTCTCTTATTTTTTCAAGCAGCTGCAATTTTAGCGTAGACAGGGAGCTTAACATGAAATTCTATGTGCAAGGTGGAAGTAGCATCTATAGTATTTTAATCTATAACAGGTTTTATTTGGTCATTTCCAGAAAAAATTTTCACTTAGCCCGTAGAAACTCTTCAGGAATTAGGACAAGATTTATCCCACTTTGTTTTAACTATATCTTCCTTCAAAAATTCTTCACTCTTACTTTGAAATGGTACTGTTATGGTACGAAAACAAAAACATTTGAAATGAAATTATGCATATGCTCCAATTGAGATTTGAGGAAGATTTCGTCAACGAGAGCAACCAATCGAAAATCCCTAGAGCCGCATTTAAGCCTTTCCCTCCCCCTCTACGTAACTTCAAGGCAATCCATGCAATGGCCGCCGAGCAAGTGATACAGGAAATGCCATACAAAACTGGATTTCAATGCCACTGAGTTAGTGGTTCAACGACACAATGACTTTCCTCCAGCACTGAAGGTCAAAGCCAAAGCAAAGACACATTCGCGCTGCCGTTTAAGGGTTGCACGCCAACTACTATCGCCAACCTCCATTAAAATCTTCTTAAGCAATTCTTTTTACAGAAATTACACACACACACACACACACACACACACACACACACACA
>JAOUZG010027617.1:4253575-4285469 GCA_026289955.1 Argiope argentata
ACACACACACACACACACACACACACACACACACACAATAAAAGAAGATTAAAAAATAAATTAAAAATCTCCATCACGTCTCTCAAAAAAAAATGTTGATGAATATTTCAGTCAGTCAGTCAGTCAATTAACCAAACACTACTACTTCATAAATCACATTTTTAACTAATGCAAATAAGCTAGCCATCTGTGGCATTAATATTCAGGCTTTTCACAAAAATTTTCGATTTCTTCTCAAATCAGTTTTAATATTTCAGCACAAAATAATAATAAAATTAGATGCGCCATACTGAATCATCTACCTTCCTCAAATATCTAAAATAACTAATAACTGACAATTTTTTATAACCATGATCATTCTCAATACTGAGAGAAAAGGAACAAAGTACACCACGAAAATTAACTGCAAAATGTTAATACATCACGTTTCATATAAAGACCGCCAAGAGCGAGAGAGCGCCAAAACAGCAAAAGTTTTCTACTCAGACAGTGATGACATCATATCATCCGCGAACCAATCACAATCCAAAATTATCCCAACACGCAGCAACCTTAACCCTCGTCCCCATCCCGCGTTTTCCTCTCACCTGCGTAACTCAAAACAATAATGAAGTCGCTCTTGCATGTGCCGCATATTTTGTAATAAGCAGCTTCAAAAACGAGATTCGCTTTCTTTTTTTTTAGATATCAGGTTATGGTAAATGTTTTAATTATCGAACAACATCATAAAATGTTTCCTAGAATAATGATGGAATACTGCTAAACTTTACAATTACTCTTATTCACAGAAAACGCAATATTCTGCCTTTTAAGAAATGCTACATTAATACAAAATTTAAATATATTTAAATTAGAAAATTAGCAGCTATTCTCTTTTTGTAAAGCCAATTTGAATGAGAATAATTTTATTAATCTGAAAGATTCCTTTTTTTATTTTATATCAAAATATATTTCCAAAAATAAACGTAATAATTTAGATGTAGTTTATCACTCTTATTTCAGCATCATTTTTAAGGAAATAAATCACCCTGATAACACATGATGGTAGTCGATTTCTTAACTTTTCATAACCTCGATTCTAAGTCCCCTTGCCCAAATTAAATTTCTGTTTCTCCATGTCGCGTTGTTGTACAGAGCGAAATTGAGCATTTTTGTAGTTATAAATAATAGATGAAGTACAATATTATACCCTATTACCGCCAGTTGAGATTCCTTAGTAGAAAAATTTAGACTGAACTAGTTAAACATCAAGGAGTCGGTTCTTCATAGGGAAATCATCACTTCCGACACGAAATAAATTAAAACACTTCTGGGTGGGGGTAATTTCTCTGTAAAGGTAATCTATTTCCTTAATCAGTCCCAAATTTACTCGATCACGAAGACAGAAATAGTAGCAGAAAAAGAAGTAGGATCTACACAATTACAACACACATCTTATTTTCACTTCAGTAACAATATTTACAAGGTTAAGTTCGAGGCAATTGTCCTTGAATTACAAACAGGGAAGTTATGTTGCACAGGAAGAGAATTGTGGGAAAGAAGACAGAGAGGAAAAAAACACCTTTCAAAAGTGCTGATTTTTTTTCTCCTTCTCCTTCCCCTCTTTCTTACAACATCCTCTGTTCTCCTCTTCTATAAACAAAGAAATGAGTTCGCAGTCTTCAGAAAAAACAGAAGGAAAGATATGCAGATTTATCTTCTAAACTCTAAGTAGGGCAAGACACTTGGAAGAATTTTCTTTATCTCACTGGTCAGAAGAACTGAAGACGTATTTTTTGTCTTTCAATATTTATACAAAAATGAAGAGGCGTCACTTCGAATTATAAAACTGAGAATAAATGACTGCCTTCACAATTTTGAAGAGAATATAAATAAATACTTCGGCATAAAAATGCTGCTTTTCGACAAATGAATTGGGATGGCTATCTTAATATTGGGAATAACCTTTTTCCATGAGCATCGTGCGCAAAAACATTTCAGCTGAATTATTTTTTCCAAATATTAAAACGAATTAATTTTTAAAACATCTACTAAATATATTCTGATAAAAATCTACATTTTTTACAAGAATATTTATTTAGCAAGTAAAAATTGTCAACAGAAACAATTTAGCAAGTAATAATTGAACGACTACCACAACACTGATCTATGATGTTCTCATTTACTACTGATTTCTTCTTATGTTGTCAGTTAACTTAAGAGAAAAATATTTAAAGGCAGAAATCGAACCTAAATCATACCTCAATTTAGAAATCTGCGGAAAGGCCTAAAATGTTATATGTTTAAATCCACTTATTAGACCTCCAATTCACCAGTCTATGAACGCAGAACAGTTTTTTTTTTTAGCCAGATGATCCATATTTGTAAAGTGAACCAACTGTGACGTCACGGAGATTGCCATTATATCCAAAAATGTGGTTTATCACAGAATCCTAACAATTCCCACTGAATTCTATGACTTCATTATTTTGTGCACCAGATATTTAACCCTTTTCTAGACTTCCTAGCGTAGTTTAAAAATATGGCTCGTTTTTTAAATGGTAGATGGATTCCTAAAAAACAGAAACCACAATTCAATACAAATCGATTAATATCGTTCTGTTTTCAATTCCGTTACCACACACATAATGCTTTGTGTTATCTTTTCATACCTCGCTTTTGTGGTATCTTTCACATATTCAATTTCATCATATATATATATATATATATATATATATATATATATATATATATATTGGCAGCTCAGGTAAAATAAGGTTTCGTATAAAGGATATATAATTAATGAAAACAATTAAACAGTCCTTAGTTCTGAGCTTTCTGATCTGTTTCTTATAGTAATACATACTAATTTTCTGCTCTTTAAATTCTTAATAAACTGATAAATCCCAAATTCAGCATTCCTAGAACCACAAGGGAAAGGAATTTTTCAATAAGGATTCTTTGTGTCCATCAGTTTGTAATTGATTTACTCATCGATCATAGGGAGGATTCCCACTGCTTTGTTTTAAGAATCAGCTTACTATAGGGAAGCTAGTAGCAAATTCTGTAACTACTAGTTACAGAAGTTTAAACTTAAAAAAAAATAATCACTTGACTCATATGATGAGAAATAAGTTTGAAATGAAATTTCATGTTTTGCTTCTTCATACACACCAAAGAAGAAACCTAGTCTGATTCAAAAAATAATTGACTAGCAACATTCATCTGAAAAAATCCTAAGATTGGTATATGTTTTAGATAAATTTTTGCCTGAATTAACTACGATCGATACCTGCTTATCTGGTAAATGTTCAATGATGGGGAAATTAATCTGTCGAAAATCCTTGACACTTATTAAAAATATGCAAGTGATACCAATTATTTTGAAATTGTAAAAAATAAAAACATTCCTTCAGATCCTGATAGCCCCCTTTTCTTGTGATGCAAATAAATATCAATCAATCTTCCCATTCGCAAATACGACGCCCATTCGCTATTACCTTCCATGATTTCACTAGTACTCACTTTGCAATCGATTATTGTACATCTGAGGCTGGTTGACAGGCCCATAGGGTGTGGCGTATGACATACCATTGGGACTAGGGGATTCAGGTGTCCTGGAGGCAGCAACTGAAATCGTAAAGACGTCAATCAGTCAGAGATGGTCTCGGATTAGTATAAAGGATAACCATCACCGCACACAAAGCTGAATCAAGTAAGAGAAAGTGAGCACCGATTCTTCAAAATTTTCTTCTAAGGAAAAAACCAACTTCTTTACTAGTGTGTAAACCAGAATTATGGACATCAAATTCATGCGAATGGCAATCAAGTAAGCGACGCCTTAAATTTATAAGGAAATGCCAATAATTTGTACAGGTTTAATAATTTTTTTTATTAATGCACCCAAAAATTACTTCAGGGCAAAAATCCTACTAATTGCATATAATAAATTTTGCATGAACTGTTGTTATATGAAATATGCTAGTGTCACGCATTTTCTTTGCAGTGCCACTTGACTGGAAGCAAGTTACTTTTGGGAGCCAACTGTCATGAAAGATGATGAGAAAAAATCCCCGAATTTCCAGTCTTCCCGCGTAATGTGACATTTTTTTTGTATCGATACATTTTTGTTTCCCCGTAAAGAATACTCAAGAAGAAACCCATATTATAAAACTTTGAAATTCAAATACGCTTACTTTCAAAATGAATTTCAAATTTACTTAAATGAATATATGTAAAAATAAAGATAAATATATTCTCCACAATATTTACTCTAACAGTCTTCTTACTAACAACAATATTCGACCAAAATTGCTGATTTCTCTTTTTATCAGAAAATAAGCTTAGAAATGAAACCCATATATGAATATTTTAAGTTAAAGGTATACTTATTATTGAAGGATGTAAGAAATAAAAGGAAAGGATTTGAACAAAAACAACAAAAAATAAAAAGCTTACTGAAATCTCTCACGATAATGTTATAAGCAATTAATGGAGTCTCTTGTATATATCAGTACAAGAGGCAAAGTTTCAACAGTGGAACCGGTTTTCAATAAACTTCCAGTTCAGATAGAGGACAAGGCAAGAAATCAAGCCATTTAGTGCCAAACAAAGCAGAAAGAAGGGGGGGGGGGGTTATAAAGACATCTTTCTTCACATCGGGAAGAATGAAATTGTTGGATTTGAAATACTTTTAGCAATAGGCGATGCAAAAATCGAAGGCAGTTATTATCTTGCATTTTTCTCCATTTCACTTTCGAAATCAAAAGTTAATTCAAAGGTTCTTTTATTTCGCATAACTTTTGTGTATGAATTAAGTTCTCAAAATCGTGTTACATACCGGAAGCCCCTATAAGACGTGGCTTCGTCTCTTCATTACTAAGATGGCTACTGCTGCTGTCGACGTCAGACACACCGCTGTCAGCTGGACTTGGTGGTAAAGAGCCTAAAAAAATATATTATATTAATTAAAGCATTAAACATTCTCTCATTACAGCAAAAGAATTTTCTCAAATCTTCGGAAATTCTTCCATATTTGAAAATGGAAGAAGTTTTCTAAAGTAAGAATTTTAGATTGATTTAGCACACGATTTTGGAAATAGCATTTTTGTTGGTAATAAAAAATATATAGGATAGTTTTCAGACAAAATGAGAATTATACAAATAAAAACTCGTCCAGCTATTGTCCAAAATTCCATATATATTTCCCACCCATGAACATCTACGTAAGAGTATTTTGTTTTATCAGGCGGCGAGGAACTAAAACGAAAAATGACATTCCACTGAAATAATGAAGTACGAGTTATTGGTATGAAGTACGAGTCACTGGTGGTATGCACGGTTTGATGAGATTTAAATGTCAGCTACCGCTGGTACGCGCTGGTGTAAAATGGCTTCATAAAGCTAAGGAATAGTTAAAAGTGAACCAGCCAATCAGTTATGCATGATTAAGGCACTTAAATTCTCTTGTAATTAATGGTTACTTCATTTATATTCATAACAAATACATCATTTTCCCCCCTTTTCTTCTTCCAAGTCAATGCTGTATCAAGCGAAAGGAACGCAACAGGAAACCTCTAAAACGAAGGAATCTCTTTTTCCCTCAAATCCCATTAGAACCTCTTCCGCACCTGCGACCCCTAACGGCTTTGCTCCACTTTGAAATCCCTTCTCCATAGAGGGATTCAAAGAGGTTGATAGCCCCTCAAGGTTAAAAAGGATAGAGGTTCGCAGAAGGGGTGTTCAATGAAAGGTCAGGGAATAGGTCTATCGGAAATGATTTCAGGACAAAGGGGCCTCTGAACCATTTGGAAGAAGGGAAAGCAAAATCACATTCCTCTTGAAAAATATGAGAGCCCATTTGTTAAACTATTCGGAATCGATTTCAATTACGCCGTTAGAGGATAAAATTTTATTTTAACTTCACTGACAATTATGAGGATATGAACTTTCGACCTTTATTACAAGACTTATGATTACTTCCATCACCACCCATTCTTTAATTGATAAGAACAAATCTTGGAATAAAGTAAAATGCCCTCTACAATTGTTTTTGGACATATGAATAACTTGTCTTATTAACAATCGGGTGGGGTTTTTTTTTGTATTCTCCTTTAACTACACTAAAAACTAGAATATTTAAAACCTCTTTGACTTAAATTTTTGTTCACTTCGATTATACATAATTATTCAATTGATTGAAACAGTGTACGACAATTTTATTTTCGACTGGAGAATATTACAGCATTTTCTGTTTGCACAGAAACATTGAGGCCACTTTAACAACCATCTTTTGTAAAATTTCAAAAAGGTCTCCTTTATCCTTTCAAATACTGGGAATTTCTCTCCTCAAAATGAACACGTGGTAAAAGCAACAGAGGGTGCTTTTGCCACGATGCAAAAATCTGCAATATCTAATTTATAAATGTATCGTTTGACAAATCATAATTTAAATTTGATTAATTACAACTCACAGTATGTTTATAAATTACACGAGCAAGCTTAAACATTAAAATATAGCAGCAAAATATTTTTCAAAATCAATCGTTGTTAATGTGCTTGCCATTTCACTTGTTGAATTAACATCTAGAAGAACAAGAAGCCGACGTAAGACCGTACAATTCGATAGAATCAAAACTTTGAATATAACTTATTTGATAGTTTCCTTATCACGTCGAGAACCTGGAAAAATAATTTTAAGCAAATACCATTCAAGAAGTGCCTAAAATTCAAAATACTTCAACAGGTGTAAAAGAATTATTTTTGAGAACCAAATATGTGAATGAAATTCTTCTCCAGATGGTCTAATTTCAAAGATGGTCATGCAATTCTAAACTTATTATATTCATTTGAGCTATTTCGAGCAAATAAGATTAGAACTCTCTGAACCGTTTCTAGTGCCATACAACTTAATTTAGATAAAGCGACTGAAGTTGCTTCAAAACATGTAAAAATAAATCCAATAGAAAATATTCCAATTTAAATCCATTCAAACGTCTCTTTCTTTGGACGATGGAATAATATTTAATGAGGGGGGAAAGAAAGTATGGAGAAAAAAATTTAAATATTCCAATGTGTTTCCGCTCTTACCTCCACATGCTTTTTTTTTCATAATTGATATAATTTAATAAGTTTAAAAACTTATATTTACTATAGATAAGTAGAAGTTATTTCCCATTAATATAAAGGAATGTGGGTGCACTTAATGAATTCAATTTATTCCCAAACATTCATTTAATTCTTTTTTTAGCAACTTAAATTTAAGTTTCTGAGTTGAATGTGGTTTTGTTTCTTTTCACGCTTCTAAGGATCTAACTTTAACTAATGTTGAACTGCATATGATGCGAAATTCATAAATCCCAAAAATGTAAGTTTTTTCCCCCTTACATTATGTGGGCCACTTATGCATACAAATAAGGTACGCGCTCAATAGGCCTTTCACTACCCTCGGCATCGGTGCTCTATACGATTCCTACTCATGATCAACCAATTAAATATAAATATCATCTAAAAGATGGAACTTATTGCTTAACCGTGAAGAAAAAAATATTCAAGGGACTAATCGCCTTTTACAACGAACATGTAAAAAATACGCCTTCTACGAAACTGAGCAAGGGAAGATAGAATTAAGGAAAAGATGCCTCTATTCAAGTTCATGATCATGAAAAAATGCGCTTATGAGAGAGGAAGAAAGTATTTGGATAACTCCAAATGGGATTTCTAAACAAGCATTTATTGAAGTTCAGAATTGGCGGGAAAAGGCAACTATTTCTCATAGAAGTCTCATAGTCCTAATACACCCTATTTCTCAAAACAGTCTCAATTAGGAGAAGCGCGTGTTTCAGCTGATACTGTAGCTTCACGTGGGAGAGTTAGTTTCACAAATTAAACTATACGAGTTACTTGCCAGCGCAAATTAAGAACTGAAGTGCTTTTTTATGTTCGAATTCCTGTGAATAGAAAATAATTAGAAGAATGCGGGTGAGTTGAAATTCTCTCTCATACACATATATAATTTCAACTTATGCAGCATTCTAAAAATAATTAGTATGAATCTCTCGCACTAGGTTTCAATTTTAACTTCTGAATGGGGCGGGCTCTAAACTCCATATGCTGCAAACCAAAAATGCTTTCTCTGCGAAATGTCATTCTGAAGTTATTTAAGTTCAAAATACTTCTCACGGCTTCTTTCTTTTTCATCATCCTGCCTTTTTCTTCTGCGGGTCGTACTTGTAGAAAAATCTTAGTAATGGATTAAAATTTAACTCTTGCTGGAACATCATAAAGATTCAAGGCATAAAAAAAAGAAAGAACTCCACTCCTACTTCTTAACATATTCACATTCTACACATATGTGTAGTAAATTCTAAATACTTTAGTCTCAAGAAATAACTTCCCAAATCTTTCTAACTGCGGTTTGTTTCCCTGGAACTTTTAACTTCTAAGTTGCGTGGACTATTGTTTTTCATGCGAAGACAAAAAGTTGGGCAGGCGAATTCACTTCAACACTATATAAATTCGAAATATTTTGTGTCTTATTCCTGCTCTCGTCATGGCTTGGACGAAAAAACTGATAATATATTAAATATATACTATGAAATCATGAAGAATAAAATTGTTAAAGAATTCCACGCCTAATTTTTCAAAGAATACTTATTACAGGTACATATAAACATTCTTTGAAAAAATATGCGAGGTTTGTTAAAAAAAATTTACTCTTTAAAGTATTCCGGAAATAGTCAAATTTTTAACTAATAACCAGATTTTTTTTGTAAAGCCATTTTAAATTACATCCTTTTAAATCAAGCCAAAATAACTTGCCAAAACTTTCCATATCAGACACAGTTATCAATGAGCATCCAATTGAGGTTTTGGTTAACACGCTTCAATTAAAGAGAAAAACCACATAATTTAACTGTGTTAAAAATGTTACTAAAAAATGTCCGCCATCTTTCAGGTAAGTCAATGTTTTTAGTTATAAAGTTTTTACCAAATAAATCCCTAAGCGTTTGCACCTTTAAAAGCATAGTATTATTTGGAGAGACGAGTCTGTCTGCTACATACAGAAATGTCGGAATCCACTAGGGGAGGAGGAAAAAGCGGAAAAAAAAAGTAATAAATAAATAAAAGATTGTCCTTGAAGAAGGCTTCTAGCCCCTCACACCGCTACCCATGAAGAGGCGAAGCCCTTAGCCAATCAGAAGAGGCGCGTGTTATGCGACTTGCGCCAGCTCGGGCATTCCCCTTTCTCACTGCAGCCTTGAAAATGTCTCTCTGCCTTTCCAAAGCATGCAGATAGCGGTAGTTACGAAAATCTTTACATTTGGCGCCATTTCTCCCTCTGTTCTTTCAGAATCCCCGCCAGGGTTACCATACTGGCCTTTGTTGGACAAAATTCTGAAAATTTGGTCTTTTTTTTAAGCCCTTGACCTCAACAATATCCATGTCTTTATTTTTGTCTTGGAACTATTTTATTAACTAATTCTGTTTTTTAAATAAATTTTTGATATCACATTTTACAATGACCCACGGTCAGTCGTTAAATGATGTTCAGAAAGTGGTTTCTTTCATATTTTCATCACACCGAATGTCTCGAGCAAAAGTCATGTTGATACTTCGAGAAAACCAATTTCACTTTTATTATTCTTATAATATTCTAAAAAAAGAATTATATATATATATATATATATAGAGAGAGAGAGAGAGAGAGAGAAGGAAAAAGAAAATATTTAATTGCACGTTGAAAAAATTAGTAATACCTGTAATTTTGGTGTTGACTGAATGACCTAATCGGCAAATTTTGCAAAAAGGTCTTTTTAATTCTATTTCTGGCGACAGAGAAAAGCTCCCAGAAACAATATTTAGAACGACAAACATAATAGCATGAAACTGAATATGAATTGAGGAGTAAGAACCTGGCACTTCAAAACATTTTATCACTTTTCAAAAACTCTTGGATCAAAGGACATAAAAAGAATGTTTTAATTAACACACAGGTAGATGATACTCCCCCCATTTCATCATCTTCTTTACAAATTTATTTATTGAGGTATTTAAATTTACGCATAAATTTTGCTTTAATAAATCAGTACTTTTAACTGGATCAGTACTTTCTTATTGTTTTTGCAAATGTTTATCACTATGCTATATAAATTTAAAAATGCCCTATCATATTGAATAGTACATATATTGCGTATAATAGTTCAGAATTTCTTTACTATTCTGTGTAATTTTTTTTAAATTATTTTTTACACGATCTACTGAAACTGTTTTGATAGAAATTCAAAATGTATAGTGTTGTATTATTTCAATTTGTTGGAAATTGCTACTTTCGACTGTTTACGTCGAAATTTAACTAAAATCAAGGAAAAGAAATAGATTTTAACCATTGGAAAGAAGAAAAAAGGAAATGCGCCCTCTCTGACATCATTTTCGTTTACAATGTTGGATTTATTTTTTTAAAAAAACGACTGAGAAACTTTGAGAAATGTTTGTAATTACGTCTGTGAACACGAAAAAATGAAAAATGCTTTGAGCTACACTGATGAAAGGTGCAAATAACGAACTCGTAAATTTCTCGTGAATTCCGGATGAAATACACCATCATGTTAATTCAACATAACCAAGAAGAAGTAGACGAAATTTATCGGAAATGTATACCGAAATCGCTTACAGAGAAGACTCAAAAATATACAAACAGGCTGACGCTTTGTATATACTGAAAATAGAAAGTTAGGTATGGAAAAATGTAAATAATCTGTGTTAAAATAATGAAGAAGCCGCAAATACAGATTTGTAAACCAGATTGCACAAAGCTAATAAAAAACATTATAAATGATCCGATCGTTAAAATTGTTCACCTCTTGCCACAGACAAAATTCCTTTACTTGTGTGTAACTATTGATTTTTTAGGTAAGGAATGATGACAGAAAAATAAAAAATATTGTATAATATTGATATAAAAAAGGATGTTTCCATTTAATTATGATAAAAAGAAATGATGTAAAGCATTATGATCACGAAAAGCGAACAAAATTAAACCAAAAAAGCTACTTTCAATAGAGGAAAACTATCCGCATTTTCAAAAGTTAAATAAACCATTAAAAAGTTTTAATAAATCATTTCTTAACAGCAAAATTGCGCAACATAAGCTGAAAATAAGTTTTCTATTTTCATTATATTCTAAGAAATTTGTTTTTAAAATATTATTTAAGGACATTTAATAATTTTTTAAAGCTTAATAACTAATAGAAGACAAAAATATTACCTTCCTAAACGCAATACTTCATACAGTTTAGAATGATAAATATGGAAAGTGAAGAATAAAAAAAAATGTTCTTGCATTCAAAAAAAAGGGGGGAATTGAATTAAATTTCCATTAAAGCGAATAATTGATAAATAATACACAAGCGTTTCTTTCTTTTCGCAAAAATTGACCTAAGAAATATCACTGATTCCTCAAACATATAAGAATCCATTCAAAACTGCAATCACATTAACGAATCTGAAATAAATTCATTCATATTTTCGCTTCGTAGTTCATAATATTCAAAGTATTCTTTTAGATCCACTTAAATGATGGAATTTCTAATTGCATTATTGGAAACAAAAATATGTTGAAACCAGCAGAATTTCTTATATTGAAGAAGGCTTACATGTTTCAAAAGTATTCGAGAAAGTGACTTTATTTCAAGTCAGTTTTCATTGAAGAAGAGACGGTTAAATAAAACGCATTAGCATTACATAGGTATTGTATTAAAACTCCAAATCTTCTCCTTACTGTACAAGCCTTCCTTATTCTGACCCAACAACAAAAATAAAACAGAATTTCGACAATTTCTTTATTCTGATTACTTCAAATAACGCTCCTTGGCTCTGATTTCCTGAATGCCAGCTATGAAACTGAAAAACAAATTAAAAGCAGGGACGTGGCGAGCACTTCATATTTGGGAGGATGTGAAAGAATAAAAGTGTAGACTCTTGAGATGAAAATTGTCAACAAAAAATAATTGCTATTTTCATGGCGTTTAATATACAATGGTGCTGATTTATTGCGAGGAATAAACATTTTGATTATTTTTAACTGCAAATTGGAAGCATACATTACATACAAAATCTAATGCGATATTATATACATTTAAAGAATTTAGAAAATACTGAAAGCAGCGATATCAAAAACTTGAAAGGTATTCAATAAAACTATTAGCGTAAAGCTTAAAAAAATTACGAAAAAGTGTAAATACAATTTTTTTAAATCAAGATAACTTATACATGCATTGTATTTTTATGAATAATAACAGTTAGTTATCAAGTCCACCACTATATTTTTAAGAAGAGAAGAAAAAAATGATTAATCTACACGCTCTGAATATATATTTCCTTGATTATGGCTCAAATCCATCTTCAGGACATTAAATTAATTTTCACAAGATTCTGAAGATAAAAATAATGTTAGAATGATACGAATAATGTTTTTATTTGAATGCCACTTTTAAGATAACTTAAAAAAATTAGCATTTTTTTAAAATATAGATTCTGCATGAATAATTTCAGTTTCTTTTTTCTTTTTTTAAAAGTATTCAAAAGTTGAAAATCTAGAATAATTTTGTTCGAATCACTACAAGCATTCTAAATATAATGTCACTATTTTGATAATTCTTTCAAACATGCATTTTTTTAATACAATCCCTGTACAAAGGTAACACAGTTTTTAAGAGAGTGGTGTTATGCAAAATGTTTTCAGGGAGTGCAAAAACAATTGCAATGCTTTCAATAATACAGTACAGCTAGAAATACACTTTAAGCATAGAAAAATTGATGATGATAAGGAAACAAAAACTTAACTGAATTTGTTCTTGTTACTCACTTATAAAACTTCCTGCAATCTTTTGATTGAATTAAGCAGTTAATTTTTAAGATAAATGAAAACTCAATAGTTGAATATATTTAAAGAATAAGAAGAATTCAAATATGAATACAAGTTTATTTACCAAATTAATCAAAATATATTTAATTATAGATAGTATCTTCACATTATTTTAACAGGAAACTCAAGAAGTCAAAGAGAAAGAAAATTGAAGTATCAGTGAATTTCAATTTTTAAGAATCTGAGGAAGACAGTATCAGTGCCATTTTCTGACATTTAATGAGCCTTTGGTGCTGAAATGGCTCCTGTTTAGCATATCAGTAACCATTTAACAGACAGGGTTCACGGTTTTAACACTATCGGTAACTTGTACAGAATTCTGTTTAATACATGAAAATTTGTCCAGGTTTCCTTGTTTTGATTACAAAACCTGTTAGAGTTTTAAAAGATATTTGTTTATTAAAAGTTATTTTTGACACACACACACACAAAAATACCACATCTCATCCCCCCCCCTTATTTGTTCATCATTACAATTGTGTCTCATTTAATTGTGCGTCAGTACCTTTCGTCAACTAATTGCATTCAATTTGTGATTCGTCACCAAAGAATAGATAACAGTAATATGAACCATATGCATTTTTTAACAACGATTAAAAGGTTGGTTTTAACGATAACGAGTACTACTGAATTCCATGAAGCAGAACATTTTCTCCGTTCACCAAACACAGTTTTTTTTCACTTGTTTTTCTTTCGAGAAAATAATTATTTCAAGAAATTTCAGCAAATATTTTGCAAAAATAGAAATTTTTAAAAAAAATTTCACTCCATGGCGAATCCTATTTATCTATATGCCAACGGGATGCAGAATAAAATACCGTCCCTACGAATTTTGCCGAATCTGAAGATAATGACCAAATGATTTAAGTATATACACACCAAAATGTGCTAATTCAGTAAAAGTCGGTGGAAGGGATATCGCACCTCCCTCTCACCATGTTAATGAGAATTTATTTCGGAAGGGAAATCATTCCATTAAATAATTTGATATTCTACATTAAATACATTTTTTTTTTTTGTTTAGACAGTTGAGTCAGAAATAATCGACAGTTTCTAAGAATATCTGGAGTTAATCTTTCACAACGGCATATTCAGTTCCTGAAAAATGAGATGATGGGCAAAGCCATGGAGGGGATTACGGATTCATAGTTGTGTGAAGAAAAATATATAACATCTTTTCAACCATCTAATTTTAGAGAATGAAAAATGCTCGTTTTTCGGCAGAATATTCAAAAATGCTCAATGACGATGCCATTGAAAAAATTGAATTCTCGCTCGTTTAAATACTCACGCAAAAATGGGAAAAAATTATTCTAGAAAAACGGACAGAATGTTTTAAGAAGGAAATGGCAGGCTATAACGAAATCATCACAGCCCATGTGCAATGAGGGCTTTTCTTTGTAGTGAAGCCCTAGAAACAGAACCAAGTATTTTGCTTATAAATGCGCTTCAGACCAAAACTATTTTATAATTCGGATTGCAACATATCAAGCATAATTTCAACTAAAGAAAACCCTTCAGACCAAAGAAATTTTTGAACGAATTTGCTAAGTTGTTCGAAGTTTTATGATGGCGAAAAAAAGTTAATGGTAAATGCATCAATTACATAATCAGCATTTATCATACAATAAGGAATCTTAAAGGAATGATTTTTTTTTTGTAAAGATATCAATGTTAAACATTCTGAACACCATATATGTTTTTTTTATGATGATGACTTACCTGTGGGATGTGCGGTGTACATGGAAGCAATCGTATAGGGCAGTCTCTGCGGTGATTGCTGAAGTATGTTTTGAAGCAGGGTCTTGGCTTCTCTGTCTATATTTTCAGGGGAGTGAAGAAGAGCCTCAGCCACTATCTCTTGGTCACGGGGATCACCACGAGTACTATCGCAGCTATTGTCCACTAAAAACAAAAGGGACACATTTCAGATATAATCATTTCAGCAAATAGACTTCTAAGAAAAGAACATTTTAATTCTATATCTTGCAGTTTTTGCATCTAGATACAATCATCAGACGCATTAAGGCATTGCGCAGCTTTGCATCAGCTTAAAAATAATTTAAGAATTGATTCATGAAAAAGAAACTTGTTAGAGCTATTTTTCAATAATAAATTTAAAAACGACATTTGAATTATTAACTATAATAATCATTTTACCACTAACCTTAACAGTTAATTATAAAATGATGCTGAAAAAAGTTGTGGACTTTTAAAATTAAAAACGTAACTTCAGTTGACAGAAGAGCAGCGAAATGAAAACTGAAATGTAACCAAATGAATATGATTAAAAAAATTATTGTGTAATTCTGGTCAGTTGTTTTTGAATATTATATAGAGTCTGAAACGCTAAATAAATTGTTTTTTGGAATATTTAAAAACTCAGCTGAATTTAACAAAAACTACAGCCCTCTCTACGTTATTTCTTGAAATTAACTAATAATTATCAAATTTTAACAAAAAATCAGCCTATTTTAATCATAAATTGGCTGAGTAACATTTATTCCTTTAGAGGTTAGTTTTTGACATTAGTTAAAAATGAAATTTTCAAGTTAATGGGGGGGGGGGTAAGATAGCTAATTCTTGAACCCATAAAATTCTTGTAAAAATCAGTAATAACCACTGATTCTATTTTCAGCTCAAATAAAGTTCTAAAGAACATAATTTATTAACTGCTCATTTTATGTCTGTAGGAACCTTTAATTTATTTAAAAAATAAATCATCTTTTGAAACTAAAATTCGCAATATATGTCATTAACGGTGCATCTACTAAATACGGAAGTTCTAATTCCTTTTTCTGAAGCAGGACTTATCTAATAAAAAGCACAAGCAATACATAAAACATCCCCAAATTCAAGCTTCCTCCAAAATATCAACAGACACCAATGAAAGAGTTGGGGAGGGAAGATGATTTTTTAAAGAGAAAAGGAAATACTATTAATAGAAACCGACGGCACTGCTCTTACAATTCTACCCCTCACCCCCATGCGTAGAAATGAACTCGTAAACCTGCTTTTCATTCGCAATGTGATAAGGGATCTACAGTCCCCAAAAGTTAAGGGTCCCGTCCTCTTGCCAAGGTGTACCTGGCAGCATTCCATTCGTCCCTGAAATAGGACGAAAGTGGAATGGTGAGGTCCTGTTATTGATTTCAGAAGTGAAAGTTGCATAAATGTCTGCGCAGCCGCGCCTTCAGGTTATTATGAATGAAAGTGAAAAAATGTCTTAACAGGATGACTAGCTTCGATGATGGTGTAATGATAAAAGATGCAATCTGGGTTAAATGCTGTGCTGCTGCTACATACAAAAGTCTTTCTTGTATTTTATCGAATGCGAATGATATCTCGACATACGTAAGTGAAAAAAAAATATCAATACGCATTTTTGTCTTTTTTCATCTAGCTTTAAACCCACCCAAATATATTTAATAAGGCATGGATGAGAAGAGGATTACTCATGGTTGAGAGGAAATTTAAGACAATACTTTCTCTGTCTTTTTTTTTCCACACTGATGATGTTGCTAAAAAATCTTCTAGCTGTTTCACAGAACCTGAATAAATACTTAGAACAACGTTAAAAAAATCAAGTTTCCTTCCCATTTCATAAAAATTACCCTAAGTTTTGTGGACAAGTTTTTAAAGCGAAATATCCACTCACACAAGACTCTGTTTTTCGAATTTTTCAGAGCAGATGCAGAAATTATTTAGTTCGTTTCAGGACATGTTTTTGAAACGGGAAGCTGTGTTGTGAAAAAGGAAGGAGCGGCCAATCAACTCCCGAGTGTCACCTTGAACGTCACAGTCAGTGTGAAGGCCGGGGAGGGGGAAGCAAGGTGCTTTGACTAGGTGATTGGGTTGCGTCACACTCAGTCTTTGTTCTCTGTCCAGAAAACTGATTTTGGGCAGCTGCCCAAACTGGACTGGAAAGATGGGAACAACAATTATTATGTTGGCGGATTGCTCTGAGACTATTTCTCGTTATTTTGGAAATTGACGCTATATACGCTGAACCTTGGCTAATTTTAATTTTTTCAATTCCCTGAATTTCCTATAAACATAATGTTTCAGAATTCATCTATCGTTTAAAATTATTTAAGTGAGTCCGAAGCTCAAATTAAAAATTATTAAAAATATTGCTGATATTTCTGAATTGTTTTCAGTACTTTAATATGTTCGCTTATTGCATCTTGTATGAGAATAAATTGTTAAGGCTCATCATTCATTTAAGAACTTCGCTGTGTACTGCATATTCAGCCCGAAACAAAACAAAGCAAAAAATCCGTTTAAAAAGGATTTTTTTTTTGACAAAAACGCATCGCGTTTTTTATTTAATTTTATTGCATTTATTGCATTAAATCCCTGCATTCAAAGTGTTGCGCACCCCATCATTTATCAATTGAAATTATTTTTTAAATTATTAAATAATTTAAAAATCTTCTCGGCTATTTTTAATTTAAAAATTTATTTCCTACTGCTTCACTTATATTTATACCAGTTTTTTCATTTTTCTCTTGAGTTTCAAATTAGCATTTTAAATATGAAAATAAATATTTTTACAATAAATATTAATAAAAAAATTAGTTACATTTCTTACACAGCGGTGATTTTGATTTATTCCATTTAAGATGACTATTTTTATGGATTCAGAAATAACACAAAAATTTCATTTGTTATGTTTTAAACTCCAAAATTGCCATGTTTTCCAAAAGCCCATTTCATCGCAAAAGCTAATTAACGGGAAAAATTGTTATCTGATAATTGAATATTAATATTTTTCAAATTGACAAGTAAAGAACAAGAAAGAAACAACATTCCTTGACTAAAATAGTATATTTTATTTCGAAATCTTAGATTGTAGTTCTGAAGTACATGAACATAAATAATATGCCCATATGGAATATATAAACTATTTTACCGATATCATATGAATGCTATAAATTATCTACAGGGTAAAAAGTTGTAGCAGACAGTACTACTGAAAAAATTCACGTAAAACTAATTTTTCTATCTTTAATTTATTTTCATTTGTTTTTATTCAATAAAAAAAGCGCTATTTGAAACTAAAAAAAGGTTTAAAAAATTGTAAAAAAAATAATAATTTTAAAAAATGTTGAATAGCGGTTACAAATTTAAAAACACCAGTATCTGCAACAATCTTAAGAAAAAGCGTTACATATTTAACAGCTATCAGCAGCGTTAAAATGAAATTTAAAATCACTGACGTAATGTTATAAATAAAGCCCTTTTCTGTGGGAGGCGGCGGCAGAGGGCGCTGCAGACATAACTACAAGAGGTGAACGTCCGAGCGGGATAAAAGAGAAAATGTTCAAGGTTATGAAGAAGGAAACAAGCATCGATCTTCGTTTGCGGAACTGTAGTAGTGAGGTAACGGAATGTCTCAGGAAAAAATGGTTGCTGTTTTCAACACAACGGGGAAAACGCGAAATCGTTTGCATCTAACATATACTTTGACAATATATCAAGTGCATTTGAATTTCGAAGCATTCAGGGGTTAATATGTTCAAATTGTAACGCTAAATTTTATGAAAAATCTTTCGAAATATCAATAGGATTAGCTAATTTCCGATTTTAAAACTATAGATGGTGCACGATATTCCATTCATGATACAACATAATATTGAAAGAACGCAATGTAATGTTAACGAGATACTCATGTGTTTTTACTTTCATTCGTTTCGAACCAAGTCAGGAAAAAAAATATTTCATTGTAGTTTATAAATGATGATTATATTTGAAAAAATAAATATAGTCGTGTGAGTTGATTTTTCACTTCTGATTTGTATGTTGAATTTTTTGTACATAGAGACTTCTCATTTTTACTATAGAATCTGCGTTGGAGAATAATACAATAACCAGGTTACTAAAAATTTTAATATAAAAACTTTTCTTAATATATTATTATCCCGTGGTTTCAATGCTGTTGTCGCCACCATACAGCTCAATAAAACTAATCAAATTTATGGCTCTTTAGAGTGCACAAACAAATGCAAATCCAAGACCATTTAATCACTTGAAATAGTATTAAAATAACACGGATATGTTTGTATAAAATAAAACTGAATTTCTATATAAAAATCAACCAAAACGCTCCAAAACAATTATTTCAATAGCATCAAATTTTTGTAATAAAAGGTTCGCAAATGCTCTTTTCCAAAAGACAAAAGCAAGTTTTTGTATTTTAACAACATTCTACGGTTTAATGAAGAAAATATTGGAGATAAAAATTATCCTCGTTTCATCTCTAAATTGCTGAATCAAACTTAAATTATGAATTCAAATCAAGTTACACCACAACATCTGAATGGTTCATCCCTACAATCGATGAAGCAAAAATTCAAAATTATAGTGAGTGAGTAATGCAAAATTGAAGAAACTGAAATCAGTCTATAAATTAGAAAATAAAAAGTTGAACTCTTTTAACCAAAAGCTCTATATTGGCTAAACCAAAGATTAGGAGGTGGATTTCAATATCTTTCCACCCAATAGCCCCTCCCCTTATTTCGTATGAAGTGAAAAAAAAATATAATAAATGATTAAAAAAAACTCATTCCTTGGTCCGACTTTGAAATCTTTATTTTAATTAAATAAACAGCTCATTTCCAGATTTGCTAATTTAGAGGATAAAAATTTTCTGTTCAATATTTAATTGTGAAAATTATAAAAGAAACTACTTAGTAAATTATTTCCCTACCTTTGAGGAATGCTTTTAACTTAGTATGGCAGGGTGAAATAAGAAACGGAAAAAATAATCCCTCTTTTTTTCTTTTTTTTTTTTCGCTATGCTTTTTGAAAATTTCTGTATAAAGAATAATATTAACTCTTCCCAAAAAAGTTTTCAATTTCCAAAATGGTCAATAAACAAGCAAACACCCCCCCCCTCCAACACACACATCAAATCTTGTTTCCACAAATCGAATACGCATATCATGGCTCTAATTTCTTTAATGCAAAAAAAAAAAAAAAAATTCAATTCACTTTTAAAAGAAACCAGTTCTATTTCACGTTCGTCAGACACACCAAGAAAGGCACGATGAACACTTTTTTGATTAAAATATACATACTAAATACGTTTCACTATCTTGGCTTTATATTAATTGGTTGTTCTAGAAATAAGCTATTCTACAGGTACAGATAAGAACTGTACAGATTTTATTTTTAATAAAATTAAATGAATAATTATTTTTTTAAGTGTAAAGATCTTTTTCAACTCAGGTTAGTCCAAGAAATTCACTATAGCACTCAGCTTATAAGCATATTAAGATTATTTTATCAACATACACAATTTGATTTAAAACAGATACCTCTGAAATCATCCACTTGAGAAGCTCTAGAAGGCTATTGAAAACTGAAACGAAATGATTGAGATATTAAAAATCCTTTAGAACCATTATAACGAAAAAGAAATCCAGCTATGTATCGTTTCATTTATAGAACACAACCAAATATAATGCCTTTCTGATCCATTCACTAAATATTCCTTTCAAGATACAGAAAATGATTTTGAGTCAAGTCCCTTTTTAAATATAAGCGAATCAATTGACAAAAAAAATAATTACTTTCTGATGCTACAAACGATTGTTTGTTTTCCTACATCATTACCTTGTTGGTTTCAATAATTATAATAGCGAACGAGCAATTTTTTACAATAGCTTTCACTTCATCAATGACTAAACTCCTGCCATCCAAGGTCTTCAGGAAGTGATGGTAAGTGTTAGGCGCAATGTCTGGTCTGTAAGATAAATGACCAGACAGACAGAAGTACAAAGAATATTACCCATTCAAAGATTCAATCAAATTCTGAGTTTCAACCGAAGCATGAGGCAACACTATAATGCCAGAAAGCAATCAATGCCGTTTTCAGGATTCGATTTGATTGCTGTCTTTTGCGTCAAAAAATCCAATAATAGAACTCCAAGCCCATCCTCTAACACACACGCTTTGAAAGTGTTTGTTTACTTTTCACTTTGATCGATGATGTCATTTCATTGATTGTTGTTTTAAAGAGGACGTCCAAGTTTCTTTTCTTGTGTCTCTTCATTTTCTTTTTAAACTGAACAGTTCAGAGACAACAGAAATTCTTATATCGGACATTCTCAGGTTACAATTTGAGGAGATTCTGATGAGAATTAGGAAATAGTGTGAAATTGCACTAAATCGTTATAGAGAGTGCACAGTGTCGTTGTAAATATCCGCTATGATCTACTGAAATACGAAGTAAATAAATATAACGTCGCAAGAAATGTAATTTTTACGCATGCACGAAATTTGAATTGGTGTTACTTATTAAAAAAATTTGAATTTCTCATGACTGCTTAAAAACATTGCAGTTGCAATTTTTTAGGGGGGGGGATAACAGATGATTTAGAATAGTTTTTCTAGCTTACATTTTGATGAATCTTCACATTTTAGACTGCTTACGTGACAGAAAAAAAATGTAAGGCCAGTTTCAGTCTGTCTGTGAACACGGAATAAGCAATATTGATAAAATTCGTCTTTATTGTATTTGTATCAAAATGTTAAATAAATTATGTCTGGGAAGGGAGGTCCTTTGTCTGTTTATGTGTATACGAATACAAATACAAAAAGCTACATATATAAAATCATCTTATATATGAATCACGTTGCAATTACTTTTATACCAAATACATCAAAGAATTGGCATCTTTTATATCAGAAAGCTAAAATGATGAATGTGCGTTGTCAAAGTGAAAGACTCAAAGCGCAAATCGTGCTCGTGTCAAACACTCCCAGGTTTAAAACGGCTTCCAGTTTTAAATACTTTTCTTTCCTAAGCATTTTAAATCGTGATACAAAGAATGAGTCAATTAGATGTTGGAAAACAATTGATATTTAAAATGTAGAAATTTCCATTCAAATAGTTTGATCCCTTAGCAATTTATAATAATTTCATTTGTATTTACAAAGGATATTGATTCTAATTAATTCAACAGATCCTAATTGCAAATTAAAAATCAGCAGACAAGATTTTCATGCCTCTGAATGGATATGAAATAGAAAGTAGGAACTTTTCTCTTTGAATTTTTCATTGAAAAATGGTGGGTGCTAAATGATATTTATGAAAGGTTAATTTTGCCGTGAAATGTCCTTGAAAGAGCCCCTTGCATTCCAAGTTGGTTCCTGTCCTAGACGAAAAATCCATTTTCAAATCGTTCTGTTTAATTACAGTTGGATAAGGAAGTCGCCTGTAAGAAAACTTCAAGATAAAAGAGTGGCAGGCGACTTTTTCGATTTGAAAAATATCATTTCAACAATTTAGACCTTCATATGTTTGAATTTTGCAAAGGAAAAGGGAGAAGAGATTATGGGACATCTCGTTTTATAGGATTTCTTGAATGTTAGGTGAGACATAAAGAGACTACAAGCATTTGTCATACGAAATGTTTTGCAACACACACAGATAATTTAAACCGTCCAATTTTTTGGAAGAAATTCGTAGCTACAGCAAAAACCAGTTATCAAACTTTGAAAAACCTTCGTGTGCTACAACTTTCCACGGGCTCTCCCTACTACCTTTTCATTCCTTATCACTTGAAGATATGAGGAACGTGAATTTTCCCCAACTCTTGGTTCTACTTGTATTTTGGCTGTTTGAAATTTAGATAAAACTTCTTATTGTAGAAAAGCCTTCGAAGAAGTGAAGTTAACAGATAGGGAAAGGAAAGATACGAGGGTGCAACCATCCCTGAGGAGGGAATTGAGCAGAACCTGAAATTGATATTGTTGCTATAAATGTAGTAGATGATTTTTGGAATTTTTTAAGTTGCTACTTACAAGGGGAAAAAATGAGGTAATCCCCTGTGTCTATTTTTCTATGCAAAAAGTATTTGTTGAACTTTTATCATTGAACTCTCCCAACAAAATGGGCATACACAGGAAGCTTAATGTCATGAAATGATCTAATTTCAAAAGTCAATTCGATTTCAAAATACATTTCTCCAAAGAAAGAGACCTGTATGCAAAGAGGCATCATTACTCAACCGGCCTCTATTAAGTAGGTGTGATGATAGAGTGAGAATCTAAAACGGGGTCATTATGTCTTTCGGCCAGAAGTCCTAACTCTGAGGTAATAGGGCCAGGTTAGGTGAAAGCGCTTCCGTTTTCATTTCTCGGTCAGGGTAAAATGCAATTAGCATAACCTATTAGATTTCAACTATTTGGTTGGAAAAGAAAGTGCCCGCAGGTAACTAATATCATTCTTTTTTTTCTTTTTTTTGAAAAAAAAAGCAGATTTGTTTTATTTTAATTCATTTCCACTTTCAAGTTATCAATTTATAATTCACTGTTAGAAATAGCGTGGAATCAAAATTCAAACAAATTATACAACAGTCAAGCTTTTTAAATATTAAAATATTGCAATCATCGACACAATTGTAGAGAACTTCAAAATTAGCGCATCAGTAAGTGGGGGGGGGGAATAATTATAAATATAAAATAAGGCAGGTTAAATCAAAGAGTACAAATTCAAAGCTAGTACATGAAGAAAATAATCAAGCTTCTATTCATAAGCATATGTGACTGTAATTATTCATAGTAGTATAAAAAATTATAATCATTTCAATGAAAAGAAACTTCTGCAGAGAAATAACACAGTCATCAAGATTCTCTAAAGCAACGATTATCCTCGTCATTTCAAATCATTAAAAAATCTATCTTGCTCATTAAATATGATGTTTTCAAACATACGTAATTAAGCTTCTGAGCAAATCCTTTTACTTATATCTCAGATAATTTTTATTTAAAAACACATAAAATAGTGAAATAACACATTTAATTCAGAGAAAAACTATGTTCATAAAAATCAACTAAATAAATGCTTAATTAACCTCCAAAGGCAAACAAATAGCTACTAATTAAGCATTTGAAAAAACTTATTCTTAATGGTGCTCTTAAAAGTCGGTGTAGCGATAACTTCAATTTTGGAAAGGCATTGGGGGAAGTTATTCTAAACAACAACATTTTCTAAACTGAAAAATTGGAGCCCAATAACAATTTAAAAATTCGAAGCTATAGAAAGTGCGAAAAAATATTTAGGCTGCAAATTATTTCATTTTAAAATACTGGAATCATTAAAATTACACGTGTTTCGAGATCATTTTTTTTCTTTCTATATTATCAATATCATCTCCTTATGTATAAGTAAAGCTTTGGTCTTGCAAGTAATAATGCAGTGCAGGTAATCTTGTATTTCTTTCCTCAATCTTAAGTAATCCTATTTTAGATGGGTTTGAAATTTTAGTGGCGCAATGAGTATCAACAATTTGTTCAACCACCAGTTAATAACAACGATAACTTTTTCTGCTCTTCTAGTATAGTCATTTGGTTACAGCCATTCACTCTGTAGCCACAAAACTAAGTCAGTTTATGTCCACGTCAATGATGGATGATGTCGAAGATGCGCATGATTGATACAATGAAAGTAATATCAAGGCCAATGTTGCAGAATGCTAAAGGTGTAATTTTTAATGAGAGAATTTTCTTTGAATCACAATCTCTAGACCAATAATAAGCATTTCATTTTGCAACTCGCTGATTACCTGAAGAACGTAAGTTTTCAGTAACAGGTGATACCAAAGTATTGGAATCGAGATATAAAAGAAAAGAAAGGGGCAATTTGATGTAGCTGGCCACAATTTTGATATCCTAGCTCTTATTCCTAACAAAATGGATGATAAGAGTAAATGTAACATTAAAGATAGTTCGAAGGATTTAAAGAGCTCTAATTCTCTGCCTGTTATAGAAAAGATCTTTTTCTGCCTTACTGCGGTTAGGCAACTGGGCTCACAGGAAGTGAAAACTATAGTAGAAATGTTGAACCGCAGTAAACACCTGCAATAAATCTTAAGCAATCCTAATTCTGTGAAGGAAGGAGGAAAGTTTATCATTTTATTGCGCAACAGAAAGAATCACTATTTTAATCAACTATCAGAAATTTAAAACACTGTACTAGTGTTTTGATAAATTAGTGATGAGGTCATCATCAAGTTACCACCAGCCACAATAACTGTACATCGCTACTCCTGCTACAAATTCCACCAAATGTTAACAAAGTAAGGACCTTGTTTCGAGCCATCAAACAGGATTGAAAGATAAGGGATCTCAAATAATGTCTACAATTGCCTGTATGATACACGAGATGGACAAAAACTGCTGAGATCAAAGTTGCACCAATAAGCACATCAAAAAAGAAGATAAATCATGAAAAGTTACTTCTAAAACAGAAATCATTTGAATGCCTACAGTATTGTTAAACAATTTGTACAAATAACCCATATCATTTTTTTTTCACACTTAAAATCAATTGTAATTTTTGTTTTCATTTAAGAACGGATTATGGGTTATTCAGGTTAAGGAAGTTTCTTTTCTAACAATGTCACATACTTTTCCTACCGAAATGAAACATACGGATATAAAGGGGGGGATAAACTTAACCTCATAGGTATTCTTTGCTAAAACATACCCATAAACTATATGTATTTCGGAAGTGTAACTTAAATAATATTTCATCCTTTTCACTTTGGTAATTTAATTAAACTTTATTTGGTTCGTTTAATAAAAAACTATCATATAAATAATTTAATTATTTTGTTATTTTTATTTTAATAAAATATTTTTTACACAAAAATTGCTGAACACGAACATAAATCTGAAATAATAAATTTCAATAAAATTAATTACCTACATTTAAAAAAAAGAAAGACATCACAGTAATAACTTGTTTTATAAGAAAGACGTGTTTTTTTGACATTTCGAGATCCCCCCCCCCTCTGCGCAAAGGGGAGAAAAGTCCTCTCCTGAAGGAGGGAGCTCTTCGGTTTTCTACTTTCGAATAAGTAATAAAACCAAAGAAGTATTTAAACAAATTTGAAAAAAAAATCATAAATTCTATTTTTCTTAATTAAAGTAGACTATAGAAAACATACAATTTTGCGATTTCTTGTAAGTTTCCCTCCAAATAAGAATGTATTTTTAAAGAAAATCATGGCCAATGGGGAAAATCAATATATTTAAATTTATGGCAATTAAAAATAAAGAGTATAATTAGTTTTCTTAAAAAATTTATTGAATAATTCTTGCATAGTTAAAAGGAGTTGGGGATATAGTTCCATCCTTCAAAAACGAAAACTATGTTTCTATTTCCTTAAAATCAAAGTATCAAGTTTTAAAAATTATATTTCTCTATTCGTCAAATAACAAGTATTCAAATAAGATGAATCCCAAATAGGAAGATTTGACGAGAGTAAAAGGATCGAGTACAATTAGAAACAGATTTTAAGAATGTAATATTTTTGCAATTTAAAAGAAATGAGCTCTGTAACGTTTTTTAATGAAATTTGAAGTCAATATTTAAATCAGATAATGTTAGATAAAATAGGAGAGAGATTTAAAAATGTACGCTGAAATTATCTAATTTTTTGTTATAATTTAAAATAAAAAAGATACTTTGATATTTTTACGAGTCTTAGTTTCTACAAAGAAAAAAAATGTTAAACTTAAGGAAAAATGTAATCAAGTAACAAAGGTATATATATAACCTTAAGCTTTCCTGTAAATAGTGATTAATATTTGGCCATTGAAATTTATATCATGTTCACACAAGCGAGAGTAAAAATAGCTTCTCACACTCTCTATAAAAAAATTCTTGTTATAACTTTATTTTGTAGAACTCCCTCACGACTCGTGGAAGAATGAAATGGGAAGAAGAAAAAAAATGAAGTCAATCAAAAGGAGTCGACTCCTATTCCAATGCTCTACTTGGCAAAAAACAATGCGAAACGGGTTACTAGGTCAAAGTCTTATATCTTAAGAAGATGACGTTGAAAAGCCGGGTTCGCATCCAAACCCAACATCAGAAATGGAAAGGATACGACTCGAATCATAATGAAAGGTTCAAGGTTTAGGCTGTAACAGACCCCATTTACAGAAAGAGTTGCCTTTTCAGGAAGTGTCTTCCGTATCCTACTTTGGGTATTGTTGACATTTACATTTTTCTCGGGATTCAAAAATTCAAAAATAATAATAATAATAAATAAATAAATAATGAAGCCAAATGTTTGCGATCAAGCTTAGCATAATATTTTTGAACTTATTGACTTAACTTAAGAATACCTCCTATTCTTCAGTAAGTTTGACTTGAAGGATTTTTCATGCAGTCAATTCAGAATGGCTATTAACAATAATCGTCAAATAACAATATATTTAAAGGGGAATAATACCTAGGAATACTGTCAGCTAAGTTTCAAATCAATCATCACAGTCCCTTTAGGAAATAGTGGGGGGGGGGATAACGGGGTACCATTCACGCAAATAATCAGGAAACGAGAAAGGTCTATCGAGTTGATACATAAATGAGGATAAATACTGCACGTTAAAGGCATCCAGTAGTTTGAAC
The DNA here is from genome assembly GCA_026289955.1 of Argiope argentata. Classification (NCBI taxonomy): domain Eukaryota; kingdom Metazoa; phylum Arthropoda; class Arachnida; order Araneae; family Araneidae; genus Argiope; species Argiope argentata. The sequence goes on from JAOUZG010027617.1 coordinate 4,280,911, forward strand.
CTTTAATAATTCTAAATTAGACGAACATTAGTATAATATAAAAGGTAAAAAAAAGCAATTGTGTTCAATAGCATTTCGATATAACAAATTCTTAGAAATCGTTAAGCAATATGCCATCTATTATAGTAAACAAATGAATAAAAACATAGTAAGAAATCAGAATGAGGGCTCTTGCGAATCCAATTCTAATTTTTCAAAAAGTTGCCTCTCTTCTCACATCTATCAACAGGTTTTTCCAATGTAATAAAATATATCCGATATCGATCAGTTACCCTTTGAATGCTAGTTGCCAGTTGATTGATTATCAGTCACTCAATGGAATCATCTTAACACGCACTTCCATTATCAATATTATATGAATATTTTGTTATACAAATTAAACTAATTGATAATCATGAAGACAAAAAGAATTAACAATTTTGCTATTAGATGCCGCTTTATAATTTTCATTCCTTGTAAGTATTCTCTTATTATATATTTCTAAAGAGAAAGCAATATGGTTAACAAATAACATTTTAGGAAACATTTTACATGAAATAGTTATGTGAATAGTTATGTGTGCGACATTTTGTTTAATATACATAAATACACATATCTTATCTGCTGAACGTTTTTTTTTTTTCATTCGCCATCTCAAAATAAATAGGCTTATTATACAAATGCTTCATGTAAAGAAGTTTTATAAAAAACAATTAAATTTTTTTTAAGAAAAAAATTTCCTGAGAAATTTCAAACACTGAATATCTTTTCTTTAGATATGTTTTAAAATTCGCAATATATAGTAAAAAATAGCAGGTTTTTCCGATTTTATGTTAATAAATATCTTACTGCGCAAGAAGAAATGTAACTAAATCTTTTACTAAATGAATTTATGAAAACTGATGACGAAATTCTTAAGGAAAAGATATTTAATTAAAGTCTTAGTTTAGTCTAATATATATTTTTAGTTTTTAATGTGTCACACTTTATTTGATTTTTTAAAGCATTCCCAGATAGTAAATGGACGAATTTTCATCTCCAATTATTACAATTAAAAGAGGATTGTCACATCAATTGGTAGTCTGAGCACATTTTAATATGCATCATGTTCTTTTAGCTAGTTTTTTTTTTTAATTCAATGGAATGCCTCCAGAAAAATTACTGCATCTACCTAAAAAAAATATTTTCCCAAATGATGAGCAAAAAAGTTGAGGAAAATGATGAAACGAAGAACAAGATTACTTCTGTTTAAAGTGAGTTTACTTTTACGCTATTGGAGCTTCTGGGTACAGGATATTATAAACGTCCAATAAATCATCTGTAGCTCATTCAAAAGAGGGAGTGAATTAGTTTAAGTTTGTTAAGCGTATTGGATGCAAGCAAGAATATACGGAGAGAAATAAAATGATATGAACCAAATCTTCATGCTTTAACGCAAGGAAAACTCTTTTACATTAAAATTAGTAAACTTGTCTTTTAAAATATAGGGCAACAGATCACAAAAATATTTGCAAGTTATAGAAGCTCTCTAAATCATACACTGTCAAAGTATGCCAAATTCAATTCTAAAATTAAACTAAACAAACTGTAAACTGAAATAGAAAAATGTGAAATATTATTCTAAAAATGCACTTGAAAAATTCCTGTTACCATTGTAAATGATTCTAAAGATTTGAAGTTAAATGGATCATTTAGCTGCATTTTACAGCTTATTAATAACACAAACTTACAACAGAATTTAACAGCTAATAAATTTCTAATTAAATAAATTCACGACTTTAGAATTTACCGGATTAAAATAAATTCCTAAACACATAAATTAATCATATAACAAGTATATCGTAGATATAAAATTCTGGCACTCATATTTATCAGTGAAAATTTATCCTTTCATATAAAAATAAACGGTAAATCTTGACTAAGAAATATATATGACATCTATAATTTTATTTAACAGAAATGACACGCAATTAAAGATTAATGAAAAAATAAAATTGAAATTTTTAAAACTCTTTTCACTTGGATGTCTCCTCTCAGGCACTAATCAAAATAGTGCAGCATTTTGACGGGTTTATTATATATATATATATATATATATATATATATATATATATATATATATCGGACCAATAATCAAGTCCTTGTATTAAGTTAAATATTTATTCATCGAATCGCAATATCTGAATGCAAGGGATTAATTTAAGGATAATCTGCATTAGAGAAAACAGAAAAATAATGTTATCACAACAAAAGTCTAATCTTTTAATAAATATAAAAAATTGCTTAATAATTTTTTAATTAAGCCTAATTTAAGCACAATAGCTCTGAACGGCACAACCCATCCTCGAAAACATAATTGTATTAAATTCAGTAAATCCACATACTTGTAAAACGGTCGGACGGACAGACAGATAGATAGACGAAAACATATACTTTTATTATTCGTATAAAATCTTACCTTAAGATTTAAAATTCTTTGAGTATCCATCCTTTAATTTTTGGAAATAATTGTAATTATTCGTCCATGAATTACATAGTTATAAACGGAGAATTTGGTGTTATCTGTGACTTAAAGTATACGACGCCGTTAAAAATCTTTTTTTCTTAAATCTGAAACTCATTGTAAATTCTTGAAATTTTTTGTTGTATTTTACGATATTAAAATTGAAATTCGGGGCATTTTAGTCAAACCTTACAACTAAAAAAAAGGAATCATTGATAAGAAAACATTTTTTTATTAATCTTTTATCGTCCTTACTTCTACTAATCTAGTATTTAATATTTATTTGCAATTCGAAAGATTTGCAAGTTACTGGTTATTATTATCTTTGTCTTTCCCGCCACTGTAACAAATTTAGGTAAATTTGGAACTCTCTTTTATCTTGATTTTTTTTATTAATGCTATAATTTTTGACAATAAATGCCTAGTAAGAATATAAAAGATAACCATGTTAAATATAAATCTCAAATCAGCTAACATAAATGTTCAGATTAAATAAATGAAAATATATTCAAATCTGTCGATGTTGACTGAATGACTGATTAGTAAAGTTAAGAACAAAGAAATATATTCCTCCAATTAAATATTATAAAAGAGCTTGAATAATCTGGTCGGAAAGAAAGAATAGCCAACAAAACTGGGTAATAAATTTTTTCTTACTTTGGAGTGTAAATTACAAGTTATTTTAATAAAAGAAGAATATTTCATATTTTTTTATTTTTCAAATTCTTTCTAAAAGCTAAAATTTTGAACATATTTAAATCCTACTGTTACTCAGAAAATTAACCTAGACACTGTTTATGTGACAAAAGCAGTGTAGATTTGAGTGGCTTCACTCATATCAGAACTTTTTAACATCCTGCAAAGCCTTTGCATTTACAATATTTCATATGAGAAGCTATATAACCAACAAATAATCTAGGAGAGTATAATTTTTTTTAAAAAAAGCAACACTAAAATTAAATCGATAAAGTAAATCAGACAAGTTTCAATTTGTGATATTCTGAAAATTGATGTTTGGAAGCTAATATAACACAGTATTTCATGAAAGCAGAAAATTTTTAATTTGGGTCTTTTCTAAATCTCCCCTTCTTAGAAATCCTTCCAACACACACCACTAATCTCACTTAATTTTTTTTTCCATAATAAAATATCATGTATTTTTTGTGTTCGAACTTAGTGAATTAAATAAATGAGCCAAAAAAATTTGTAAAAACTAGTGAAATTCATTAGCTTTCGATAAATGAAAACCATGTTTCAATGACGTAACGAAATGAGAATTCACATGCCAGCTACCTAAAATATAAAATAAATTACTGTTTCGAAGTAAGTACAGTATTTATAGGAAAAGGAATAAATTCATTCTTGACCTTCTACACACATTTTTGCCATACATTCTGTACTAAAGAGTATTAAAATGTATTCAAAAATCGTATAATCAATTATTCAAGATTAAAAATGAATGCAAATTTCGTCAAATCACACACATGTAGATAAAAATAAGATAACATGTTTCCAGAACTGATTCTTATCAGTAACAACCGGCTTACTGATGACTATTGACTGACAGTTTTATGACCAGTAGAAATATTCCGCAAGGAAAAATTATACAATCGAATTCCACAAATAACAAGAAAAATAAATTGTTTTGCGCAAAATCCTATTTTAAAGAAGTACACAATGAATTGCCTAATCAGAAGAAAAAGTTATATGAAAACATACTCTTTAATTTCTTGAATTCATTCAGAAATTTGAGAAATTTAATCTATCTACTTAATATTTCTCCCCTCATAAAAAGTAATCTGTTCATATACTCTTCCATCCCCATTATATTTAAACAATCAGAGATGTATATATAAATTCTTCACACATGTATACAAGTTTTAATTAAAGGTTAAATTCCAACTATTTTTATTAATAAATGTTCGCACTGTCTATTCAATAAATGAAAAGTGATATTCTTTTAATTAATTCGTTTATGTTAAAGAATTTTAATCACTAAACTGAAATCTTATTGATTCGTGCTAGTTCTTACAGTTGTTTAGCTTGTAGTTCAAAAGGTAATAAGATTATATATATA
>JAOUZG010027617.1:4285569-4301496 GCA_026289955.1 Argiope argentata
ATATATATATATATATATATATATATATATATATATATATATATACTAAAACAATTTTAAAAGAGGTAAATTTAAAAAATTGCCATTTTCATAATCAATTAGAAAGATACACAAATGTATTAAGAGAGCGCGTATGCTGCTAATCCCAACGACATAGTGGAACTAAGAAGAATAAAAAACAGATATTTGAATTTGAAAAAATGAGAAATCCGGCCTGATGACTTTCTCAAGGGTCAACATCAAGCAAGGACTCCAATAAAAAAACGGAATTTTTTTCTGTAAAGAGTTAGACTATTGTCTAAAAAATTTAACTCTTTTTTGACCCGAAAAATTTCTCATTTTTTCAAATTCAAATATCTGTTTTTTATTCTTCTTATATATATATATATATATATATATATATATATATATATATATATATATATATATATATATATGATTTATTTCCTTTCCACATAAAAAAATAATCCGGGGCATTCTGTATCTTGGACTAAAAAATTGACACTATTTTTGAAGACCATGCAAGACAAAAAAAAATCTAATTATTAAGAATTGTCAAAATTAAAGGGAATGATTTAAGACTCACTAACGATTTTTTCTAAGGATATGGCGAAAAAACTTCATTCCCTATTTAAAAAATTAGGAAAGAATTCTTCATTTTTATAATTATATCTCTCTCATATTTTTTTTTTTTTTGTATTTACAAAGAAAAAAATTGGGGCACTCAGGGATATTTTTTTAAAATCACAGAAACATCCGAAGCATTTTTCAGAACGGAACAAACAGTCTGAATAACATTCAGGATGGCTGACGTAAGAAATTTTTTGTCAAAACGAACTAATTATCAGACATTCACCTGAGGGAATGAAATATTACATATAGTAATTCATTCTAACACATTACTAGATTTCAATTCATCAGTTCTCATCCAAAAGCAAATCAATTACTGGCAAGAAGCGCGTCATGTGACTCGTTGGGAAAAGTGAGGCGACAGTTACTGCCGCTCAGCCAATGAGCGCGCAGCCACTCTCGGCGCACGTGTGCTGCTGGCCTTGAGCCACTGAGCCAATGACCCGACGAAGGTTAGAGCAAGATGGCGGCACAGCCAAATATTTTCTTCTCACTCTCTCTTTCCATTAAGGATGAATACCTTGCGTCAACTGGCGCGCGATTATGCAATAAGCTTTTTTAAGCACACGGAACTACTGCTCAAAGGAAACAAACTTACGCGGATGTATTATCAACTAGATTTACATGGATGGTTGATTAACTGGGTTTCTTTCTCCAATCCAATAGCAAGGTTTGATCGAAATCTACTTTTGAAAGGAAGAAATTGCCAACATGGAGATTCAACCCCCTCTCCAAAGGCATGGTTTTACAGAATGAAAGAGAGGACAGTTCAAAGGAGAATGAGTTTTAGTTCAGCCAATTTTTGGTCCCAGCAATGTTAAATATTTTTCTATTCTGAGGTTCTTTCGAAAGAAAAAATGATGTCGTAATAAAATATCAGAAGTGTTAGGATAACTAAACAATTTCAAATCGTTAATTACTATTTCAAGAAACTCAAAGATAATCCCTCCTGATCAGTCCAGGTATTTTTATCCGAATCGCCAAACAAATACTCCATGCTATATTGTAGATGGACGTTTCACGAACATATGCAAGAAAATAAATTTATTACTTTAATTTTCCTTTCATAAAATGAATTTGAAATTTCCCCCACTTCACGATTTACTTTTTTTAAAAAACTGCCACATTTTTCGAAGTTTCTTTATAAGAGAAAATATATAGGTGTAATCGTCAAATATAAATTAAGGCTTAAGTTGACAAATTGTATCAGCTAAACAGTCCTGAATTTAATGTCAAGGTATTTCCATATTATTTAAATATTAGCAATCCATACTCTTTGGAATAACAGTATTATATTTTTTGAATGATGTCATTTATAAGTGAAGTGGCCATTAGTAGATTTCTATTAACCGTAGTAGCAATATATAATACACCTTTTATCTATTTTACATTGCCATATGCTGAGGAGAGATAAGTTTCATGCCAATTAATTTAAAATATGATTACTTATGCAACGCGGTGAACCCACTTTTCTCTCCTATCAAGAATTATATGAAATGACGATGCTTGGAAAAGATTCGAAATTGGAGTTTGAAAGGCAGCCTGATTTATTTTAAAAAACTCCTAATTCAATGGAATATAATGCCATTTATTTGCATCTTGCGCTAGACACGATGTGAAATGGAAGAATTCCTTCATTAAATTTAAATAACGAGGACTATATTAATAGAATGGCTGTTTTACACGTTAATTTGAGAGAAATTACATTGAGAAGGGGAAATTTCTATAGGAAAATAGCCTCTCCCTTCATAAGTTTTATGAAAAAAAATCCAAGAAATGGGAAAAAAGTAGAGGTTCTCAAAAAACTCAGCTATAATCAAAGTTCATGCGGATGGATTATGAAAAGCTTAAATCACAAAACAGTTTTGACGCATGTATACATGAGGGGAGGGATACCCTGAGTGGTTAGGGAAATTAAAGAAATGCCGCTTCGATCTGAATTAATTCAGGTTAATCGATTGCCGTTTGAGCACAATTGCAGAATGATATACCTAGACGAGATTCAGCGGCAATCAATAGAGATGATGAAGGAAATCGTCCTTCCAACGGGCACACCCTTTATTACGTGTTTCTCAGATAGATAAACAAATTTTTAAGATGTAATTTTCAAAATTAGGTTGGAATTGGGTAAAGGTTACTAGGTATAATTATTTTAAGCAATTGTTATTTAAAAACGAATAGAAACAACGTAATCATAACGTAACACAAAAACAGTATAAAATGACCAAGAAATGAGTTGAATATTTTCAAAATAAAATAAATAAAATTATCGATGTTCCAACTCAATTATTTACACTGGTAACATAAAAATGCAGAAACAATATAGAAATTTCAATACAGATAAGTTTCGTATTAACTTTTCCCAATGTTTCAGTCCAACGTATAGAATTCTTCAAGCACATACATTTCTGGAAACTCCCACAGCTAAATCTTTTGATTCTGTAATGCATATGATTTTGGTAGGCGCTTGTCTCCCCACCACCACGTAATAATACATCTTTAAAATCTACTTGTGTTTTTCTTTTCAACACTTTCTGTTTCTGTTGCTTTGTAAAAATACGAGCACTTTTAGGTCATAAGAGCGTAGGCAGTCAACGAGTTCCTTCATAAGAGCGTATGGCAACAGTCGTAGTATTTCCGTTTAAGAAGCCTTTTTTATTATTCGACTTTAAAAAAATGTAACTGCAATTAACAGTGTTGTAATATTCGAGATAAAAAAGAAATTGTAAAAACTCACCTCAACGATCACGTGAATAGTTGAAATACAAATAGAAGATACCCAGAATTCTATTAACGGCTCGAATTCCAAATTTATAATCAATGTTCGTTGAATGGGCTGCAAGAATGGCCAAATTCATGCTTTCGCAACACATCGTGGTAAAAAGATATTAAACGAAATTCTCCTCCATAATACATAGGCGCACCCCCTAAAAGGGTATTCGACAAAGTAATTTAATGCATATTTATCCACTGAATAGAAAAAATCCATTTTATTATTACGACAAGCAATATATATCAGTAACTAGGAAGATCCCCCCGCCCCCACTGCTCGCCAACTGCCAGGAACTGCTAATGCAGTTCCTCTCGGAACGCTTCTCTCCCTCACCATCAACAAAACCATTTCAGTCTAGCAAGATATATTCAGATTCAATTTACTCCAAAATATGATAACAAAATAAAAAAAAATGTAAAACAAAAAGTACACTCGCAAAAATCACCTGCATCCAAGTTCTTTGTAAACACAAATAACCTTTCATTTAAAAACTATATACATCCAATAAAAAGAAATAATTTTTAAAAAAGTGCTTTCTCACAATTTTTCAAATTTGGGAACTATACTATAGAAAGAAAATTATTAAAAAAACACCTGATATTTACAAAAAAAAAAAGTGCTTTTTTTACAGTTGCTCAAATTTGGAAGCTACACTACAGAAACAGAATAAGAATTTGATATTTACAAAAAAAAAAAAAGTCTTACTCTAGTAGCACACAAATATTGTACAATATTGATCAATATTCACAATATTGTTTAATATCATATAATATTGCACAATACTATGCTACAGGATGTGCTACCTGGATAAAGCAGCTATATTCACATTTAGTCCAATCCAAAATAAAACAATGAAAAAATAAATAAATAATGTAAGCCAAAAAGTATATTCAAAATAGAACCTCAGAAAAGTTCTTCGTAAACATAACTTCTCCTTCAGGAACTAAATACATCAACCACAAAAACAATTTTTTTTACTTATGCTTTTCTTACAATTTTTCAAATATGGGTACTATACCATAAAAGCAGAAAAAAAAAAAATCACTACTCACAAAAAAATTTAAGGAAAGAATGGCTTGAAGCATTAACACTCAATGGCAGAAAACAGAAAAAGCTATATTAAGGAAGAGAATATGTCCTGAAATATGTTGACAATTAGAAATTGAACCCTAGGATAGTGACATCTTTCTGATTTTTTAAAAATTGATAGCTTTGTATAAATATTCAAAACTTTTTTGCCAACAAAATATTATATGTAGTCTGTTTTGAATGAAAGGCCACCTATAATATTTAAAATTTTTATACCAGTCAGAAATTATTTGTTTCAAATTTCTTGGTATACAGAATTTACAATTTTCGTATTTGATGTTACAATAGTCACAGAGATAAATGATTTAACATGCGAGAAGCCAGATTATTCAGCATCAAACAAATTTTTCAAAAGTTTGTCCTTGTGTTTTATAAATTGTCATACTATAAGACAAAAGAGTTGGAAACTGTTTTCGCTTAAATTTAAATAGCATATTGCTGTCAGAAAGTATAAAGGTTATCCGTGATATAAAATAGGTTTCATCATTTGCAGAATTAATGCATTTAGCTTCTACAATATTGCGCTGCAATTTCGTTGCAATTAAGTGAATACCACTGCATTTACCTTTGGTTGGAGCTAAATTTTGCAGCAACATAATAACACATCCTGGCTTTGAATACAATTTATATGGTGGCATTCATGTGTTAAAGAATTAAGAAATTCTACTGGAAATATTAGTCTGTCATTAGGATCATCAATAACCATATTATCAACAGCATCATAAGTAACTGTTTCCCAGGCAAACATACCAATACCTGATTATTTATTTCAACGGAAACCCCTATAAAAGGAGAAACCATTTGGTATATCTGACCATGAATCTTATACCAATATGGCCCTGTTCCAAAAGTAGGTATAATTTGAGCTCCCATGGAAGCAAAAGCTAAAGCAAAATTATATTCACTTATATGCTCCCGATAGTTTCTTCCTTCGATTGAATCACTTATCGGAAATCTTTCAATATTTGCTTGGGTTCAACAGATGTTCCAAATCATTTTTTTTATCATGACAGCATTTCGTGGGTTTGTCACTTAAATTTACTTCTTTTTCTTACTAATGTGCCTGGCACAAAGAAGAGTCCTAACATAGTTCTACAACTGTGCTAATGTAGTTCGGAAACTTCGCTCCGTACGAGTTAGGGTTAACGTACATAAACGTTTAAATCGTTCATTACGGCTGGATATTCTTATGAACGATTCTTGAGCATTTTAATTTGACCTGTCTTCTCTTTTTCAATGATTTCGTTTTAAAATCGATACGAAACGAATTAAACTCATCATAAAAAATCATGTCAGTTATTATTTATTTATTTATTTATTTTAATTTCCAACAGATGGAAGAAATCGCAACAAACAGCGTGTTGATGTTTCCAAACGAGATCGAAGTGTTGCCAAACGGTGATTAACAAATTCAGCCTGATTTGCATCCACGTAAGCGTTTTATATAGAGAGCTAAGTTCATTTTGACAGTGTTGATTAAATTATACCTGACCAACTTAAACTAAAAATATTTTACATTCTCGGTTTTTTGGGTTTTTCACGAATATCGTATATAATAACGGTAACTTCCAACTATCTTGAAGTGCTGCAAAAGCAATTCTTTTGTTTCGGTTATAGCTCACTCCCACCAACTGGAATCCCTTTTCGGAACTAATAAAACACCGCGAACTAGAATTTTCACCTCTTTATACGACACTTTGTAAGCGGAGTAAGTTCCCTGCATTTCCTCTTCTATAATCAGGGTTTGAATTTGCTGAAAATAAGATTGAAAATCATATTAAAATTACCTCTAAATGATTCGAGATTAAAAAAAAAATAAACGGTTTTATGGCTATTTTCCAATGATTCTTTTAAGAAAAACAATGCCTTAAAAAACAATGTTATATATTAGAAAATTATATTTTTTTCCATACCCAAAAAAATCCACATTTTTGGAACAAGACAACTCAAGAACGATAAAATTTAGCAGATGATGTTTACTCCAAAATTGAAGAACATTTTGAACAAAACGCATTCAGAGGAAGTACGTCTGAATATAAGTTAATACGACAATTACCAAAAAAGAAAGTTGGATGGATAAAATTTAGTACACAGATTTAACATCTAAAGTGTTGATCAGTTAATGGAAAGACTGTCTGTATTATCATTATAAGTATATATATAAGACGATAAAATGAACACGACTTAAATATGTGAAAGTACGTGATTTTCTGACACAAATATAGTTCTGAGTCGAATTTTTGCTCTAATATGCCGGAAAAAAAAATCACATTCGGGTTTTCGATACTTATACATTAATTACATCCATGCGATTAATCACTGAAAAATTATCAAAGATCGCACTCTAATAGACCTTTCGAACTTATTATTAAATAATAGAATATGGTTAATAATACGCAAGCACATTTATTAGAGAGTATAAAAGAAACTTTCGAGGAGATTACTTCAGAGGGTTTTCTATTTTAATCTATCTAAATCAAGAAACTTGAAATTCACGCATCCACTAGCATGGTACTTGAGAGAAAATCGCCAACAGCAAATAACTTGTGTGTGTGTGCACGCGCGTGCGTGCGTGTGATTCTTAATTCACTATAAAAACTGAATATAAACTGGTCATTTGGAAGAAACAAAAAATTAGTTAACTAAGAACTAAATAAAAAATCGCTTTACATGCACATATTAAGTAATTGCATGCTACATAACTCTTCCTTCTAGTATACATACCAAATAAATCAATTTCAAAAAGCATTAAAAATATATACACTAACTCACGGGTTTCGAATCTTCCAAGCACACGCAAACACACACAAAAAAAAAGTTTACCGTACAAACGAGTGCTTTCAACAACAACACCAACAAAAAAAAACGTAACTTCTATATTAAATATTTCAAAATTAGTCATGAAAATATTAACATTAATTGATAAAAAATAATTGATTGACTTACTCAAACCCATGAATTTCATTAATTAAACTAACCTTGTTTATGAATTATTGCGATTACGTTCATAAGGAAGTATAGACCATCAGGCGGTGAATTTGTTAAAAAATTTTGATACGAATCTGTATTTTAAATGCTAAATCTGAGTACCAAATTTTAAAATTTATAGTTATCGAATTAACTTTTACTCGAATATGCAGACTGACTTAACTTTATTTTTTCATGGATTTCGCGTAAAATTTCAAAGAAATCTACAAATTGGTCTAAAGTTCATGTATCACATATTTACAGTTCAGCTCAAAGCGTTTTTAAACGATCATGTTCGTAGACATGCACATATAATGCCAAAAAAAAAAAAAAAAATGTAGTTTTTAGAGGAGTTTTGAAACGCGGAGATTAATCAAAATCTCGAATTAGAATTATTTTAATTACAATACTTTTACTCTTTACTTCATATATTATTCATATAATCATAATATCATATATATTATAAATACTTCATATATTAGAAAGGAGAATTGTAAACGAGTGAAGGAACAACTTATTATTATTGCTAACATTTGACACAAATATTTCTCTTCTAATTTTCTTTTCAGGAAACAAAAGCCAAAAGGGGGGGGGGTAAAATTTAAGACTACAAATAAATTTTTATGTTAAACCTGATTTCGACTAACAAAACAGTAAGATGCTATCTTACTGTTAATCTTCAAAATTCTATCTGTCTTTACAGCAGTTACCACAGATTGGTCCCAAATATTTATTTTTCATCGAAAAACGCTTATTTATTTGTATTATGGCATAATATTCACAAGAACTGTCAATGTCATTATTCAACAGTATAGGAAAAGGTTTAGAATGAACGTTGATGCGCTTCGCATTTTCAATATGCTTACTAAACACAGGGATTGATTTCTTTGGCAATAGTTATACTATTTCGAGATTTTTATTATGTGCTCCATTTAACGACCACAGGTAGTATTTTGGGTGGCTTATGCTGGCACTATATCATATTCATATAATAGGTGATTCAAATATTGTACATTTATTGGTCAGCCTTGAAAAGATTTCTAGGCAATGCAATCCAAAATAGTCTGAAATTTTCGAAATTTTATTAATTATAAAATTCTCCAGATTTTATTTTGAAGAAAAGATTAATGACAAGTCAATTGGAAATTTTAGAATTTCCAGCTTTTTCGCAATTAATTGCGACCCCCCACCCCCAAAAATAATAAATAAAAAACTAAAAAATGCATGGCTAAAGATTCCACTCAGCAGAGATGCGCAGTGAAAACGGCGGCCCTTTTGGAAACGATACGCGGGTTGTCGGGGGAGTTCTAACAGAGAAGTGCTAAAGAGAGCGCAGCCGCCGCCTAACCTACATTGCGGGTAACTTCCTGACCTAGATCTCACTTTGTAACCTCAAAAAATTAGGTTACAGAATGAATCCACAACAAACACGTGGACAAGGAGCTTCATCCTGTTTTGACCGGCAAAATGTCTTCCTGCTTTCAATAACACTAGAGGGAGGGAAGCACACTGAATTGCCACGAAAGATATTCGAAAGACACGCGACATATTTCAAAACTATAAAGTTCCAAGCTTAGCAAAAACATATCTACAATCAGGAACAAAATATTTCACAGCCAATGTCAAATATGAACATAACGAATGCTAAACTAAATAAATTACAAAAGGCTTGCATATTATTAACTAATGATTTTAAACCTGAGTTTGTATAAACGCAGAATCATCTGTGTAAAATAAATAAGAAACAAAAAAATCTGTAATACTGAGAATCAACATTGAGAGAGAATGATCAAACAGGGACGTTCCTTGTAGCCGAAATAAAATTTTACGGACTATCTCAATAAATTCTCAATTGAAGAGAAATACTTCCTATGAGAAATTGCCTTTTTCAAAGGTATTGGGATGGAATAAAAATCCTCGTCCCAAATGAAATTCCCTCATATTTTTTATTCAACAATACAAAGAAATGAACTAATTTAAAAATAAATATTTGTCAAGAGTTTGCACTCTATGTATTTGTTTTTAACACACAAAAAATTATATAATCATTTCAACAAGTTAAAATTGAATTTAATACTAATAAAATTACTAAAAAATTGAAGTGTCCAAAAAACACATGTCATGATAATGGTTCATTAAAAATCCCTGATCACATTGTGTGAAATATAAATAATATTATTTCAAATGGAATGTAAACAGAGCTAAACTTACGATATCTTTTCATCAAAGCCTTTTTAAAGGTGGTATTTTTTGTCTTGTCAGGATCATCCATATCGAAGTCTTCAGGCATTTCGGCACAGTTCGGCACAAAATCCAATAAATTAGAAAAATATCACACAAACAAATTGGTAGTCCTCACCGCCAACAAATGAACGGGTGAAAGTTTTGTAAACACATTGTTAATAAAAAGTATTTCCTCTCAAAATTCCCACAGACTAACTCCAAGGTAGAAAAGAAAACCACTCGATCCCGGGATAATAACTGTTCACACTCATATGTTTGTTTCAAATCCGTAAAATACTAACAACAAAAGAAAAGAAACTAATGCTGTCACACCACTATGTTGTCACTTGCTCAGTGAGAGAAGATACACTTCCCGGAGAAGATCGTGATGCTGTGCCAGCTTGCTGAATGAAAGGCGATTTTTCCTGAGTTTCCCTGCTTTGGCATTGGTTGCCAAGGGACACGGATTCGCTAACAATGGGATGCGAATGCAGCTCCATCTGGGGGACATGGCTGATATTATCCATTTTCTTTTCTCCCTGATGCATTTCCCGATCAGAAGGAAGGGTAAATAAACAAAAACTAAACATTGTGTTAAATAAAAATAAAAATTAACGATGCCAATTTAAGTCGAATATGTTAAACTTACATAAAATGGAGAAGATAGGACATTTTCCATTTCGATCTCTTCTAATTAAGCTTTTTGTTTCCTATTTCTATTATTAAAGGAAAGAAAAATCTCAGTTAGTCATTATTAAATTCCTTCAATTCAACAAATCATGCAAACATATTTTTCAGTCTAAATTCTTTATAATTATGATGTGCAAGCCGAAGTTGTTTGTTTTTTGTTTTTAAATCGAGAGGTACTTTGCAAAACTCGTTTGCTCGTTTCTCTAAATTCATGAAAATTCACTCTTTTTTTAGCATACCCACATTTTTTTTTTTGTAAAATAGGGGAGGGTGTATGGAAAATATTCAGATATGAATCACATAGTGATTATATATGAATATTTTTCAATCATAGGCACATATAAACTGATCATTTAAATAAAAAAAACACGAATGCACTTAATTTAAAATGTTATTAGAATTGTTTCACACAATTGAAAGCGAGACGAACGTATTTGTACTCAGGTAATGTCATATAAGGCCATCTCACAGAATTTTCAGGTACCTGTGGTCATCATCCTATTACAACAATTCAAAAACTACAAAAATTTACAAAATGGCAATGTCAGCATGAGAGCAGGTAGAAAAATGTTATAAATCTATCTAATTTATATCTTTCTTAATCGAATAGCTAGTTACAAAAAAATGTCATATAAGTGTGTTTAAAATTGCATTTTTTTCAGAGAAGGCACACGTACAAATAAACTTAAAAAGCAAAACCTTATCTGAATATAAAATTTGATCTAAATCTTTAGAGTCATTTTCCACACACACACACACACACACACACACACACACACACACACACACACAAGAACTGCTCAATAATGATCAATTTATCCATATAAGCATTTTCATATTAATTATTATAAAATTAATATAAATATTTTTGTAAATAAATTAATAAAATTAAATAAAAATATTTTTTGTAAACATTCCGTTTTATTCGCTTTGTAATAGGTAGATAGCTAGTCACCTGTTCCATGACATTTAAGGATTGTTTTACTAGTATTGCTTGAAATATTCAATGAAAATTATCATAACATCGCGGTAGGTATTCATATAGTACTTCACAGTGAAATGGTGAAAAAAAGTAAGTGAACAGCAGACAAGTTTAAAACAATATGTTAATTCTACTCTTAAACGCATTGCTTATCTCAAAGTTAAGGAATATCTTTCCAGCTTGTTTTCTAGTCCATAACGGACATTTTTCGTCTCTCGCCAAGCAATCAATACTTAAGCAACGCACTTGTTAACCCCTCCATTGTTTTTTAAATAATAATGGGGAAGAAAAAATGTGAAGAAAGAACGATATCATTTCTAAGTTTTTTTTTAAAAAATATTTTAAGAAAGTTTTTATGTAATTTCATATTTTGATTCTTTTTTTCTTTTCTTTTTCTTTTCTTTTCTTTTTAGTTGAAGCTGAGCTTTTTTTGTTCATAGCATTTTTAAAACAGCCTTTTCCCATTTACTTTTGTTTTCTGGAAGGAAGCAATCAATTCCTCTGGAAACTCCACTAACCTCAGAAAAAGCATGATTTGAAGACAACATCGAGGCTGATGAGCGAGAACAGATGGCGAAGCCGCCGAGTATCTTAGAAAATTATTTACTTTCAATTTAATTTCTAATCTAACAGATTTTTTCCTCTCAAAAGGAACGAAGTTTTTTCTGGCCATTTGCAGAGTGGCCATTTATTCCCTAATTTTATTTTGTTATTTTTTAAACATCATATGAAAGTCCCGGATCACAGCAAAAAAAAAAAAAAAATGTTATTCTGTAATTATTTTTAACTCGATTCTATCGGAGAAAGATGTGTCACATTTTTTCTAATGTAAACTTTATGTGTAGAGATAAAATCTGAAAATTTTCATTTCTTCTATATTCTGAATACATCAAGATAGAATACATATATAAATGTATCCTCAAAATAATGATAAAGTAGTTAGAATATTTACTATAATCTGAGTAAATTTATCCTTGGTATTCGGTTTTTGAACCTTTTCAAAAAATTTGAAATGGAATAAAAATTATTACGTGTCGAATTAATACTGTTCCTAAATTTAAAAAAAAAAAAATGCTTAAATTCTGTGGATATTTTGAAAGTAGCATTCAAATTTTAAAATGTTATATTTCGAACATTCAATTCGTTTTATTCTAATATCAACTCTGTCTTCAAAATCATCGCATTAACCCATTCGGCCCTCCAGGTGGTATTTGCCACCACGGTATTTTAAGTTCTTAGTTTTCATTTCTTTTCAAACCTGATGGTGGCATTTTCCACGACTTCCTGAATCCTATACTCGTGGTGAAAATAAGATAAAATTAAATATGGATATTCTCTTTGTGATCCTTATCACTAATTTCCCTCAATTTTTTTATTCCACATTTTAAAAATTCAGAGATGAAAGGGTTAAAATTAATTTCCCATCATATTCAAACGAACATAAGAGATGATTTAATTAACGTTTCGATTTTTTTAAAGATATTGTGGCAGATCGAAACTTTGTGAAGTTGTAAGCTATAGTCTCTGTTAAAGTCCTATAAAGTAAATCAAAATTCGTTTTAAAGAGAAACTATAATATCTGCAGATATTCGTAGAAATATGTTAAAATTCGTAAATATATTTTGACATAATTTTTTGTGTTTGTTAACATACACGATTTTTTCTTCTTCTGTTTAATACTTTTCAAACTATTTGTTCGTCTACAATCTCATTATTTCCGGAGCTTTTTTTCATGGCATACCTACAAAATCAAGTAAATTGAAAATATATTGTTTCCCCAAAGAACGAACACGTTTACAAACTGATGATGAAGAGAAATCTTAATAAGTTTAGTCCTCAGTTAAAATCGTCGTCTTTCTTTCTGTGTTTTTTTTATTATTATTCCGACAAGGCTTTATATACAATCACCCTCCTTTATACGGCACCAAATACCAAATTTAATTCTACTCTGTATAACTCATCACTCTCTAATCTTTCTTTTCCATTTTATTTACTGTCATTTTGTCATTTCCACCATGACCCTCCTTATTTTACAAAGCCAAGCCTTTACGGGGAATTTTTTGACCTAAGAAAAACACCTGTGGTCTGCTGTATAGAAGAAGGCCCCTATTGTTGTTAAGCATTCCTTTCCATGGGGAAAAGGAATGCTCAACCCATTAGGGGGATTTTGATTCTCGGACTTTCTTTATGCACACAATACTATTCTATATTGCTCGTTTCAGTACCCTTAGACGATAACTTTTCGACGATTCTATTCATTAAAGAGAGAGATGGGAAAGATGAGCGCATTTCCGGAATTTTTCGTCATTCTTTGACCATGATTTTTGCACCATTAAATACTTTTTCCTCAATTTTTTTTCACTTTTATGTGAATATCGTGTCCTTTCTGACCGTATAATTTTAATTCAGTCTGCGAGTAATTCTTCGGTTTATTTTATTGTTAAATGTAAACATTCCCTCCTTTCATCTTTCCGCTCACCCTACTTTGATCAATTAAACCTAACCTAACGCATGCGTAAAAGTGCGGAAGGTTTTTAAATTCGTTATCAATCAACACTTCTTGCAGCTATGTTATCGAGGGTAAACGTTTTTCTTTACCTCGCCTCATTTCATAGCAAGAAGGCCCCACTATAAGGACTGTTTTTTCTCTTGTAATTTCGTGGTTCCGGTAAGTTTTTAACATGCCAGGAAAAACGAAAACTTATCTCTTTAAAAATTAAAGGGCGGAGGTGGGAAGATCCAATTGCACTTTTTGAAAAATCAAATGTTTTGAGAATAGCTTTTGTCAAAGAACATCCTACTCCCAAGACTACATTAAACGATATTCCATTGTTGGAACAAGTCACTGAAGAAATTGACTGCAAAGACAAGAGGGAATAAGGAAGTCGATGTTTGAAGAGATCGAAGTGACTTTAGTTTGAAGGCTATAGCATACCAAAGTGAAAAATATGCCAATTTCGGCTGTTATTCTCTAAAAAATGGCTCAGGAATCGAGCATTAAGGATTTCGGCGACAGCAATAGTTGGCTAAAACGTTCCAGACATTGCCTTCCTTTTAAAATGATTTGTGGAGAAGCAACAGCTGTTGATGGTGATGTTACAGAACATTGGAAGAACGAGGTTCTCAGGAATATTTTATCAAGGTTTGTTGTATTAACTGTTTTTAATGTTGACGATTTGCCGTCTTTCGCATATTAAAACTGTCATTTAAACCTGAAAAGTGTACTCTTGGAAAAGTATGTAAACAACGTCTGATATTTCTGATTGGAGCTAATATAAGAGGAAATCGGAGACTAAAACCAATTTTGATACGTAAAAGCAAATGATCAAGCTGCTTTAAAACTGTTAAATCCCTTCCAGATGAATATGAAGCAAATTAAATGCATGGATATCCACAAAAATTAGGGAATGATATATTCGTAAACTGGATTCTCAGTTTCACCATCAAATTTTCCCCCCCTACCGTTGTTGATAATTGTACTGTCCACAATGAACCCGAAAATTTAAAAAGAATCGAAATTGTTTTTTTTTATTCACGTGTGATTGCACTTTTTCTGCTTTTATATCAAGAGATAGTTCTGGACTTTAAACGAAAGAATAAAAAACAAGTAATATAAAAAATGTTTAATTCAATACCTACTAAAGTCAACAAAGATAAATTTTATTTTAGTTACGTTTTATTAAATAATTACAATTGTTATTGTTCCCATGTTCTACTTCAGAACGAAAGGAGGGATGCAGAATCTTCTGAGGGCATGGACTCCTGAATACCAGAAGGCAGAAGTCTGACTTTTAACTCACAAACCTCTTTTATTTCATACATTTACTCATTTCATTATTTCATCCACAGATCGTAATTTAGATCTGGAACACAGAACGATCACCTGTAACCAGTACCTCTAATGATAATACTCTCGGCATGGAGGATTTTGTGACCTCGACAGATTTAACGTCCACCACACAGACACACGGAGAGTCTTCAGCTGGTGGGTTCGAACTCGCAGCCCAGGGATGGGAATCCAATACCCTACCAACCAGGCTATCCCGGCCTAATGATTAACATTACTATAAATAATTGATCAAAAAATTATACTAGTACTGAATTTTCAACGCCAATTGAGGAACCCAAAATGCGTGAATTTTCTACGGCAGCTGGGGTAACGCAATACAGATTTGAAATTTTTAAATTTTCTTTATTCTATATTATTTTAATTCGAAAATACTTCGAATTGAATCCAAAAATTCGAATAATTAACAATGTTTAGATTTAAATGCATCAAACATTAAGAAAATAAACAGAATCGTTTGAAATAATAGACCGAACACATGTTAAACCTAACCTCATTGGCATGGGGAAAAGACAAATTGAATTCGTTACTTTTTTGGTGGTGGAGAAATGAAGGTTTTTGGTGAGAAAGTTAGTTTTTAATTAATTAATTAAAAAAAAACTAATGAAATAATATTTAAAAAAACTGCATTAACATCTCATGCCATGCACTAGAAGTTTAAAAAAATTACTTGAACTCTTGAATGGATGAATAAAAAGTATTTTATTAACGATGGAAAATTTGATA
>JAOUZG010027617.1:4301896-4350973 GCA_026289955.1 Argiope argentata
AAAAAAAATGCTTCGAAAGGATCTGTAAAAGCACTGGATAGGAACGAAAAGTTAAAAGTTTCGTTTTTAGATTTGATTAACTACGCACACAAAAGTTGAAGTTCTGTTTCATCACTGACAATTCTAATTATTCTGGATATTTAGGGCTAATAAAAGATGCAGAACCAGAAGAAATCTTCAGTGAAGGCATCATCGATCTGGAGCCATTAGAGATTTTGTCGCAAATGAAAAATGATGCCATGACAATGACATTAATATATTTGTCAATATTAATGACGACATCACAAGTGGTTGTAAGAAGTTTTGAATCTGAATTTTTGGGCGAAAAATAAAACGGTTCAAGTGAAGATACTGATGCCAATGATATCGAGTGGAGGCGTCAAGGCTCTATGGCCTTATACCATCCGCTTGGCTGAAATGAAGAGTTCATAACAAACAAATTATGTTGAGCGTAAATGTTAATCTATTTCTGATATTCTAAATTATTTATCCTATTATTATAATTAAAAACAAAGCAACTAACAATACAGAAATAAATGGGATTCCTGGTATTTTATTTTGTCCAAGTGGGTGCATTGGCCAATTAGCACTGTCGAGTTGGGAAGGTTACCAGTGGCAGATTTTGACAAATTGGTGCCACAGGTGTTAAATTATTTTGTGGTCCTCTTGTACGTAATTGTATTGACTAGAAAGTAACGTGAACTAAACTTTTTGCGCTTTTAAATTCATCTTTATGCTTGTTTCATTTACGTAATATTATATATCAAATTAACAAAGTTGCTATTCTTTATTTTCATTTTTATTAGGAGTATTTTGTTTTTGATAATATAAAATTATAACATGATAATAATCTTTGTGTACTTTCTAAATGGGATGGACATTACAGTCCACAAGCATTCAAATTATTCTTAGCACATTCATTACTTTAATTTTTGTTTATTTAAGTTCCTGAAACAAGTTATAAGAGCATATTTGACACTTAATTTTGTTACGACACTTAGTTTTCCTTTTCGTCTATGTACGAGATCTTCTGTACTACCGTCTTTAGATTTTTTTTCGTGAATTGGGTGAATTTGTGAGTGAATATGTCATCCCCAAATGTAAGATTTGAATATTATAAATATAAATGCGTAGTGAATTTCACAAACTTGTTACACACAACATGCATTGATTATAACACGTATCTACATTTAATGAAACTAATATTTTAAAATTTCTAGAATTTTTGATGATGATCATCATTTAAAGATGATCATCATTTTAATGTAATTCTATAGATTAAACATTTATCACCCCCCCTGCTAGATAAAATTTCACTTTCAGAAACAGAAGGAGGAATCAAAAAGGCAACATGAAGGGAGGGGAGGAAAACTAACGAATTAAAAAATAGTAAGGCAGAAAAAAGGTTAAATCAGTGGCTTTAAATGTCAACTCTTTGGATTTAATAAATGTTAGTATTCCCATAACCGAGTTTACTTTAATAAAAACTCCACCATTTAATTAACAATAATTCTTTCTCTAATGAGTAATAAATACAATTTACGTTTTTTTTTGTTTCAAAATAACAAAATGTTTTGTTAATATTAACAAAATATATATTTTGATGAACCGTTTTACATGAAGTATTTTTTAATTCCCTTTTTTTATGTGTTGAAAATAAATTCTCAGAATGATGTCTCAAGATTTTTTTTTTTTTTTTTTTTTGAATTTTTAATGTTTAACCCTTTGACTAAGGATTTTTAAAATCTTTTTTTCAGCACACATAGAAAATGAAAATATTAGCTTCTGCATCAGACAAATATGTTCATTTTTTTTCAGCCTGAGGGATATAGGACATGGGGGTCAAATACAGTATCTCCACTCCCTTTAAAAAACTTTTAATTAGAATTATTTAAATTAATTTTAAAAGTTTAGCGGGATGTATATGTCCCATTAGCAACCAAAGGTTAAACACTTCATTTGACTGTCCCTACGCTTTAAAAATATTCGTGTATTTTGAAGCTGGTAACTTCAAAAATTTAGCAAAAATAAAATCCCTTTAAAATAAAATGTTCTAGTGGAAATGGACGATAGGAAACGATAATACACAAACACATCTACAAAACAATGTTGTCCCCTCCACCTAAGGTCAAGAAAGAGGTCGATGTCACACCCTTTCGGCGGTGCAGGCAATGGCTCCATATTTCTTGTAAAAGAGGGCTTTTTTTCTCCTTTTGCTTTATCTTATGTCAGCGGAAAATTGGTGACTTGTGAGTCATTTAGCCAATGAAAAAAAGAAGGGGGGAATGAGATCTCACGGTTTTGCAAACAAATTTGACTAATAAATTTCGTGCGAAAAATTCGAAAATTCGGCAGAAAGATTATATTAATTATAATGCATTCAAGTAAACTATTCTTGCAGATCAGATTAAAAAAAAACACTTGTACATTTGTCCCCCCCCAAAAACAACACACACACACACATAAATGCATTTATTTCGTCACTGTATGCCATATCTACCTCAATTAATAATATTCAAATCATATTATTTTGCTAATCATTTTGAAATTTATTTGGAACAAACCGTTTTGATAGTTCAAGAGGTTTTTTTTGTTCTCAATATTTTACAGATTTTTTATTTCGTATTAATTTCTAGAATATCACTAATTGTGAAATTATTTACTTATTTTTAATTTTTCCATGCACTGTTATTTCCCCTATTATACGCTTGACTCTACATTTTCATTGAGTTTCTTTTTTCCCCTCAATAAAGAAGAGAGGGGGGATGTGTGCAAGTCTGATATAAAAAATTTACTACAGTTTACTACATTACGATAAAGATTTTGAGGTCCCCCCCCGGGTCTCAAGTCACGAGGCGACCACCTCCACCGCTTGTACAGAAATCCGCCACTGAAAGTTACAGCGTCTAACTACTAATTTATTTAGTAGGGTTCGGGATCGTCTTCTGTTCCTGTTACTTTTGGGGTCATAGGTGGGGATTTCCCTTATCGCGACGTTGTTCTCTTTGTCAAGTTTTTCGTAATATTGTTTTGCTATTTTTTGAAAGTATTCCTCGATCGGGGGTAGTTTGAGGTCTTTTAATATATTTTGATTCCCAGGACATATTCGTGATTTGTCTGGCAGTCATGTTTTGTAGCGAGTTTAATTTTTTGATATGAGTTTTCTACTGCCCCCCAAACTGGAGCTGTGTAACTGATTAGTGGGTGCAGTAGTGACTAATAAAAATAAGAGTTTATTCCCTAAGGAGGGTTTAGAGTTCCTGCCCAGTAGCGAGTGTAGTGCTCCTTTTGCTTTTTTGAATTTTTAGATACTGATGTCGGGACTATGTATAAACCTCCATCCAACAAGACAGAAATAATTGAAATCCTGCAGTTCGAGAGTATTTAAGTGCAACATGCAAAGAATTCAAAGCCTTAAGAATATTAGAAAAGAGTGTAATTTCCTGTAATCAGCACCTTTATCAGCCAACATTCTTGAATTATTTTAATATTCCAAAGTAATTAAAAGAAAACGAAATATGGTTAGCTATAAAAAAAAAGATTTTTTTATTTTCCGCTTATTTATTTGCATGTATTGATTTCAGAAAATATTGTTTTTATTCCCCATCGAATCCTTCAGCAATTAATGGAAATAATTCAATTTTATTTATTTATTTTTCAAAAGCTCCCACTCCGTGTAAGTTGTCTCTCCGTTTCCGTCGTCAAAAATGTTTGGTCCTTTGATTGACGACAGTATTTTACAGTTTTAAGATGAACTGGGTGTTGGCAAAAACAGTTTCTTCGAATCCGTACGGCATATGGGAACTCTACAGATTCAAAGTGTCCAAGATGGCAAGGCGCATCACCGGAATAAGGCTTTACTTGTTGATTCATTTTTCGCTTTCATTTTTAATACTACCCTCCATTTCCATTGACCATCGAACTCGTAAAGTGAAAAAATAAGCAACAAAATCAAAGCAAGGATACAAGTTAAAAAATCATTTCAGAATCATGCCCTATATAAATCCACAGTTGTGATGGTATTTCAAATAAAGTTATTTCGTTCCTTCTCTACGGCAGATAGTCGGTTGGGTACAGACTTTTATTAAATTAGCAGATTACACATATATAGTTCTAGTAATAAAGCTGTAT
Organism: Argiope argentata; assembly: GCA_026289955.1. Taxonomy (NCBI): domain Eukaryota; kingdom Metazoa; phylum Arthropoda; class Arachnida; order Araneae; family Araneidae; genus Argiope; species Argiope argentata. The sequence continues at coordinate 4,306,028 of JAOUZG010027617.1, forward strand.
AATAAATTGGTCCGTTATATTTGGATCAATTTCTATTTACACTGATTAATTATTGTAATCAGTACCCACCTAACATTAATTCTTCTTCGTAAGAAAATCGAACAAAAGCTCAAAAGGCATAAAATTATGTTAAGAATATCAATAATACCATTATGCTATCCGAATGCTATCTTAGACCATTAAAAAAATCAGTGCAGAAAATGCTTATTAATAATTAACATGATGAAAATATCCCCTCGGATCAAAGTCAGATCAATCAAAGATACTGGACCTTGCCCTTGAATTCGACCATACAAAGAATATGGTCAACCCATATTTTACTGTAAATATCCAGCCACGAAGGCATTTAGAGAACCAATCAGAAATTGATGCAGAAGGAAATGCCTTGGGGTCCACTTCTAAGCTGAAATGGTTTTCAACTTTCATCAGCACTTTTGCTTGTTGAGCGCTGGAATTACGCGCATTTTTGTAAAAACAGCACTTATTTTTGGAAAAAAATAAAAGATTTTTTTTAATCCCAACTTTTTCTGCAGTTTTTTTTATCGTAATAACTATAGTTTCCAACTAAATCATATGACAATCACATAATATGTAACAATATGATATCAATACATTATAATAAAATTTAAATATTTTGAATATCCAAAGAAATATTATTATTTAAAGTAAATAATTTTTAACTGTGCTTGTGTGAAACATAGCATAATTTCAAAGATATAATGAACATAGATCTTTAATTCTCTGAGGCACATGATTTTAAAGAAAATAATCTTGTTGAAAAGATTTTTTTTTGTTACAAAAACTAGGAAAAATTCATTTCGATTGTTTAACATAAAAGTTTGCTCAAAATAAGAAAAAAAAATTAGTGACATTTCAGTAAGTCCTTTTATACAGAGTGGGACACATATTATCCCACAACTTCACAGCTTCGAAATTAATATAAAATATCAAATAAGATTTGTTTTTAGATTATAAAACTTTTTATTCTCTAACAATATTATTATATAAAATAACACATAATATATAATAAGCACCGATATGAACGACAAAAATTCATTGCATCACACAATGTGCCAACCTAATCACAGAAGAAAACACAACTTACTGATACATTTTGATTTGTATGAATTGTTTTCATTTTTTTTACCTATTTATAGTTGGTTCTAAATGAAAAACTTTGATTAAAGTACCAAACTGTATGACTATGAGTAACTGCAACTTTTCGAAATGGGTATAAAATAAATCCCATAATGCACAGAAAGCAGCAAAAAATGTGACAGTTTTTAACCCAGCTACCCCCAAAGAGTTAGGAGAGGCTAAGTGATGAGGTATTTTCTACAAATTAATATTTTATATTCTTTAAGTAGTTGAATTTAATTCTATAAATATAAGAAATACTCTCATATAATTATAAATAAAACACCTAATAAAGTGTCAATAAATTAAACGTCATACACGACAGCATATTTTATTGCGCTTATTTGTATTTCCTTTTTCATCAGTTTCTGACTCCCTTAAATGATCGAATCTTCAATATAAAATTGAATGCTTTGCCTGGTCGGATTTTATACAGCCTTTTTGAATGAAATCCGAATACTTCTAACCATATTTTAAAAGAAAGAAGCGGGTAAAGATAAATTTTAGCCAACTAAAACGTATATTTAATAATTATTGGCTCTATATTATTCCATTAAATCTGTGTTATTTATTATCACTGACTTCATGTCTTATTAAAAAAATGCTAAATAGAAATTCTTCAACTACTAGTCTAGACTCAAAAATCAATCTGGAAAGAACATAGCGAGATAATGATGCAAAGTGATTCTGAATAGTTCGAAAGTTATAAATATGATCAATTATAAATTGATCAAGCTGTAAATTGATTGAATGGAAAAAATTATCCATTTGAACTCGACATCTGTATTTGTTGGTTGTAATGTTACAACACTTTTATTCCATTTGTTGGTTACTTTTCCAGCATTTCATCCGTCTGTACATTTTACAAATGTTTTCATTCAATGTTTAGAATTTATTGTCTTTATATTTATAAATTATTCACTTTCCAAGGATTTTTTTAACTGAAAATTTTATTAGAATTTTAATTTTGTGAAAGTGTTTTTACTTGAAAAAAGATTATATTAGTTACAACTTTCTCTTGGCTAATATTTTCTGTAAGCCTGTAATTTCATATGTTGATACACGAAAACCAATTTGAAGTCATTTTGAACTATGTTCAGACAACGAAACTCTGAAAATTCCTAGACAAATTGTCCCTAAAAGCTCAACAGTTCAAAATTGAAATTATTGGCAGATAAGGGGACAAAGACCGCATCTATTCTAAAGGAATGATAAATATGACAAAATTTCCTCTTCTATGAGGAAATAGTCTCAGAAAAACACCTTCAAGGTCACAACATACAGTTTTCTGCTGGATAAACAAAACGCACTTTGATAGGGGAAAGCGGACGCACTGTTTTGAAACAGGGATCGGAGTCTTCCCAGATGTGACAAAAAAGTCGAAAATCAACTGTTGAGCAAACATCTTTGGGTGAAAAGATAAAAGAAAATCCCCCCACTTCAGATGATATTTTCATGCAATCAACACAGCTTGACTGGCTCTAGCTAACGTAGTGACCAAATTACAACTTACGGGATGAATTTTCTTAATGGAAAGGATTTTTTATACAAATAGTCATACAATCAGTAGACAGTATGAAATATTTCGGATGAGGCTCATTATAATCATTAATTTCATTTTAACAATAATATATCAAATCTGCATATTTCGCCATTCTACAGTTACGTCACTTGCAACATTTAAGGCCATACGAAATCTAGGTTTGGTTTTGTGGTTCAACTCCACCAAATAAGCATTATATCTTATATCTTGAACACTCAATATATTATTCATCTTATTTCCTGCTTTCGCTCAAAGCAGTGGTAAAAATTTGCAAAAGATAAGCGTTCCAAGCAAACTTTGCAACTTTTAGATTTTGCTCATTTTGACCAACAGTAAGTAAGAAATGAAATACTGTATTAGCAAACGCTAAATAAGGGCTAGATAAACAAAAAAATTTTTCTATGTCAATGATGTCGTAGTGAAAATGTAATATTTATTTCAAGAATATCCAATTTATTTGACTTAGTATTGTAATTATTGACCTGGGAATTCTGATGAAGGAAACTTAAATAAAATGGCTAAAAAGAAAACACCAGGTTTAGACATCTCAATGAAGATGCTGGCTGAATAACAGAAAGAATTCAATCATGCTTTTTTAGAGTTATGCAACGAGTGCTTAAAATTATGTGCGTTCCCTGAACATGGAAGGTTGCAAAAATGAATTTAATTCCTAAAATTAATAGAGACTTAGAGGACCCTAAATCCTATAGACCAATTTGCTCGCTAACAATAGTAAGTAAAATCTTGGATAAAATGATAATTCAAAGAGTATAGCAATTATTAACGGTACAAAATAGACTGAATAATGATCAACATGGTTTTAGATATAATCACTCTTGTGAAACAGTGCAAAATGCACTATGGGGTAAAATAAAGGGTGCGAGGAATGAAAAACTAAAAACAACAGTTATATCATTGGATGAAGTTCGAGTAATTGATTCAGTATGGAGGAAAATTATTTTAAATACCATTATAATAATGAATTGCCCGAGCAACCTTTTTGAAGTGATTAAAGATGACTTAAATGAAAGAATGTATTTACCAAGATGGAGAGAGTAATTGGTAATTTATAATGGATAGAGGATGCCACGAGGCTTATGCAGCAGGCCGTTATTCTAGAACTTGGTTATGAATTCTGCATTTAAGATCAATCTTCTAGAGAACTGCTTTATACAGACATATGCCGATGATGTGTTACTAATAATCGCAAGAAGAACAAAAGATGAACTAGAAATTAAAGGCAAACAAAAAAATTCATAGATTAATAAAATGGGGAAAAATATATAAACTTGAGTTTAATGAAAGGAAAATAATTAAAAGCTGATTACATTTGGAGATCGTATAAAATTAACAGATCCGCCTGAAATAAATAAGTACAATAATAATATAAGTGTGTCTACTCAAATTAAGTACTTGGGAGTTACATGAGAGGTGAATTAACATTTACATTGTATTTAAGTACGATAAACAAAAGTGAATGTATTAACATATAAGCAAGTGAGAGTTGCGGATACAATTTATAGGAAAAGTAAATATCATCTAAGAAGAATCTACAATGGAATCATTGAGCTATTTCTTCTTTTCCACGCCGAAGTATGGGGACACAGGCTAAATATGAAGAAAATTGGAGAAGCGTTAAACGCAATCCAAAGGCATCCTCTCATCATTATGTCTGGGGCATATAGAACCATTTCTACAAAAGTTTTTCAAGCGATAATGGAAATTTTGCCAATGGATCTCAGAGCAACGGAAATGTTCTCTAAATTTCAAATTAGATCTACTAGTAATAAAGCTAAAATTGAAAACAAATGCTTCAATGGTAAATATTATGAGATGTATTTGGTAAAGTTAAAAACAAAACCCTACAGAATGATTTATTCATGGTTTTCAAATTAAAATCCTAGTTATGGAAGGAATAGAAATTTTTATAGTTGATTCGAAAGATGATAATAAAGTAGAAGTTACAATAGCATTATGCTACTATGGGATAGAGATCCATAAAAGTTTTGTGAAATTATCTAACCATGCCACAAATTTCAAGGCAGAAGTGCAAGCCGTAAAAATGGCTATTGAATAATGTGAAGGGGTGGAGGAAGGAATAGAAATGGTCATTTTCTTTTTCAGCTTCTTCTAAAGACTTAGAAGCCATGCAATCATCTCACATTTGTGGACTTTAAAAGAAAAGGTAAAAAATATATAAATTGATAAGTGGATTGAGTTGAATTGGGTTAAGGCCTATAGGGGAATATATTGTAGTAAAAAAGCGGACCAATAAGCAAAGTTGGCGATGCAGAAAGAGAAGATATAATTGTCTCCAAATCAAATGGTGTTCTAAAATGGGGATTAAGAGAAATATAGCTACAATGGTTTGACAGATGGTATATGTATAAAAAAAGGAAGAGTAACTTAGGACTTTATTCCTTACTCAGAAATAAAAGCAAGAAGATACCATCCACTGGTAATTAAAATTATATCATGATATAGGAGATTTCCAGCATATTTCCAAAGATTAGGAAGAATGCAGGAAAATAAACACATCTGTGGAGGAATAGGTACTGTTCATTATCTAAAGGAATTCATAGAAGTCTCAGAACTAAGTAAGAATCTAAAAGTTGAAAACAATGACTTATGCTCAAGTACTAATGGTGCCAGAAAATTTATAAAGACTGAAAGACATGATGTTGAAAATTGTCAATTTGTTGTCAACTGCTTGAAAGTTTAAAAGCGTTTGGATTTCTGTTGTTGTGAAGCGAGAATTTGGTGAAATATTGAGAATTTCGAGGAGATTTTCTTTAAGTGATGGCATGTTTCTTTTTTAATAGGAAAATAGTGAACGGGAAGATGAGGAGGAAGGTCAGTGATTGATCACTAAGTGGCTAAGGGCCAATTGTCTCGTAATGGTTTCAGTTTAATAACGGTCAGTTTAATAATAGTTTCAGTTTAATAATCAGTTTAGTATAACGGTCAGTGATATAGACTGACTATGCTAAAGATAGCAATTGACCACAACAAATCCTGTCAATATTGCTACGTTCAGTGGTGGCGGGGTGGTCTGCTGTACAAAAGAAGTCTGTTGAATAAAGGGTTCAGTAAGTGAAATTGTGCTAATATTCCCTCCACAAGGATCATCAACTTCTCGTAACCATTCTCCCTACTTCTCATAGCTTTAAGAGATATTTCTGATTGTGCGGAAAATTTGACAGAGTTCAGCCATTAACTCCACAATGTTTTCCTTCTCTTTCCTTTATGTCACTACAATTAATGGTTGCTCCCCGGGGAATGGCATATCTTTCACTAACCTGTCCCTTAATCAGCACTTATTTACCATTAACTTGTTGAATATATTTTCTCGAACGACCAATGCGATGTTTTACCAAACGATATTTTACGGCACTTGAAGCAACTTCTATAATTCTCAATTACAATTGACTCATTTAATAATATTTGATTTTTTAAAATCAATCTTTAAAGGACTGCACAAAGAGCATACTTATGGCATCCGTTCGACCCACGATGTAAAGCTTATAGTTGACGCCTATGCTTATTTCATACTTCTCAGCTTTAATCAGAATGTATAAAAGGTTTAGAAACATCCTATAAAGGTATGAAAGTGTAAATATTCTATAAATTCTTACGTTTAAAAAATCGGTAAAGGTTTCTCCTCCTCTAACTGACTTTGTCTACCCTAAAATCCTTTAATTCGGACGTTATTTCTGTGGTGTCAGTATCGACCGGTAATTTCCTAATCATTACTATAACAGGCTTTTCACCCCGACTGATAAATATAAAGTTTGCTTATGCATTTTGTTAACTTGTGTCGTTTGATTCGCCAAGAAGTTGAGAAACTTGCCTCCCTGTTTAGCTTTACATTTGGTGTTATAAACTGTTTTTAGACATTAAATGATACTTTGGGGACTCTAAGCATTAAGGGTAGAATTGTTGTTTCTATTATCTTCTGAGTGGGCTCAGCATTGCTTACTTTATTTAATGGTTCCCCTATTCATACCTTTTCTGTGGCTCGATTTGCTTTTCGTTGCGACATTTATTTATTTACCGGGGTAATTTCTTTGATACTCCTTTTCCACTTCCGAACCCGTCGATCATTTTATTTTTAGTAAACAACTTCCTTAACAATACTAACATCCTCCTCCTCGCTTTCTACTATATTAACATTTCTTCCCTGGGGTAGCATTTAGATATCCATTATTATTCACGTCTTACTTCTAGCATTTTCATTTACTAAGCATTTGGCCAGTAGATGCCGTTTGATTAGTTACATCCTTATTTAACTGTATCATTATTCTCACATGTATTAGCTGTAGGTGATTTCTATCAATTTGCATTCAATTATTCTCGGTTTACCAATATTAAAGTTATCAATATGATCTTTAATTAAAAACTTAATTCCATAAACATAAATCTAAATTCCCATTGTGAAGCTCTTTGATATGCAGCATCATAAAAATGTTAGGGGAGATGAGCTATAAAACTTCAGGAATTCACCCAATAGTCTTCACATTTCTCTGCACATTTCGGAATTTTTTCCACATTGTTTGTCCAGAAGCTGGATGTATTCATTTTGCAAAGGTCTGAATATATCATTTAAGGAAAAAAAAAAAAAAAACTGTCCCCATTCGAGAACGTCACCAATTGAGATGTGGTTATTTGACTTGCCACTTTGTTGGAATTTATTTTGAAAATTAATTGGGTTCGGATTTTTTTTATGAAATAGGGCATTTGTAAGTCTCAGTATACTGGCAATAAGCAGTTATAGCTGTCAAAAGCAACCGAAATAAAATAGAACCATTGAATTTTTCTTCGTGAATTATTTTTCTCTTTACCGCATCAATGCACCTTCTCGAAAAAAACTGAACCGAATACCCTCCCTCGTCCATTTGCTACATCTAATTTATATTTTTCATTACAGAAATTATCTCAAAAACAATAAAATCGAATAAATATTTTTAAAAATCTTTTCGGTGTAGGAGGGCTTTGATAGCCTTTTCAACACGACTACATATAATATTGAATTCCTCGTTTAGATCAATTCTAAGGCTATGACAATAATTAATTATCTTATTATGGGACATGGGTAATTCCAGTTCATCCCTCCCTCTAGTTCCTGGAATTTTCAATAAAAGAATATTAAAATATTCTTTATTATTTGAATTCGTTTTGTTTAATTCGAAGTTAAAACTAAAAATGGTAAAATATTCTTATTCTTTTAATTATTTTCCATAGCTGAATATGTAAGTACTTTATGACCTCAATAATTGTAAATAAATATTTTTAAAAAATTCATTCGAAAACCTACTGCTGCATTATGCGTTAAATGGAAGTATACTAAATGTGAATTGCACTGCTTTGTTGTGCAGTTGTTGTATTCTAATAATAATGTTATTTATTAAAATTGTTCCTTCATCAAAATTATTATTTTTTAAAAATAAAAAATGTATTAATATATTTATTAAAATCCCTTGCAGATTATATATTACACTTGCATTATTTATTGATGATGATGATGTCGTGTCCGCTTTTTACCGCGGAGAGAGGGGTGCAGTAGATTCTGAGGGTATGAACCCCTGAGCACCCGAGAGCAGAAGTCTGACTTCTAGCTCATATGAAGATGAAACACACACACATACGCTTGTACGGCCCCTTTTTACAGGGGGGCACATTCACCCATCTCACAGATAGCACACAAAGGAACAACCATGCCCGAACCGGGACTCGAACCCGGGAACTCCAGAACACGAGGCAGACGCGCTACCTCTGTGCCAGCAAGCCGGCCACATTATTTATTAAAACAGTTAAATATTAAATATATAAATTTACTGCCATTTTTAATATGAAAATTGTTTTTTTCTCTTATATGTTTTTTAGACCCACTTTTTATAAATTCAGTCTCAGTCTTTTTCTTATCAGTCTCAGATTATCTAAACTCAAAGATGACGATGATGAATAATCATCATTCCTCCTCTTCTTTATCTCTATCTCGTCACAACTTAATTTTTATTATTCATTCTATAGTTTAAAAAGTGTTAAGTTTTTTTTACTTTCGATTAGCACTTGGACGTCGTTTTCTTCTGTACCAGCTTTTCCTTTTGCAAAACGCATTATCTTTACAAAAAAGTCGCGCAGGCGCCAACTCTGAGTTCAAGGTAAGTCAACACTAAGAGAGACCACCTCATTGGATAATTTACTTTTGCGGTTCCTTTCCGTTGACTGCCCTTGAACCGCAGAACGCCCGTTCGACGCTCTGGCAGGTGACAGTACCCCCCTCCCCATTTAAGCCTTTCCGCACTCCCCTCGCCTACATTGTTGTCTGTCAGGTGAGGAAGAATTTTTCAAGGGCAGAAAACAATTCCAATAGACAATGAGAAACGGAGAACATTCAATTTCTTTTGAAAACAAAAAAAACCTTACTGTAGTAATAAGTATATTTTTAAACTAATTTCTAGTTTATCACCATAATTAATAATTCGGCGTTATGGAATAAGGTTTTTCACAACCAAGTAGAATTTTCGCATGGAATAAAAATACGATTAAATGAATCAATTAACTGACAGTTTTGAGAATGTTCAAATGGAACAGGCATATCAGGAAGAGAGTGAAGTCCAAAAATCTATTTTCATTAACTTGAACATAGTAAAGTCAAATAAATGTATATAAAAAGATACATTTCTTACAGAAAATTCTTTGACTGAAAATAGTTGTGGATTTAGATATTTTCTGGTCCTAGACACCACGCACTCTTTTATTAAATGGATAAATTTAATTTCCCATTTCAAAGCAATTTTTTTAATTCCAGGTTAGTCTTTTTTTTAAAAAAAATTTATTAACTTTGTGTTTTTATTTATCTATTATGACTTTAAACTAACTGACATACACAATATTAAAACAGATTTCCGTTGTGCATAAATATTCTAATCACTATGCCAAATATAAGAACTTGTTCAATTATGCACGACAAATATTATCCTAATATTTTATAATTCATAGAGTCTGCACTTGCTGCAAATTTATTTATTTGAAAATGGGAAAAATCAACTGACCTGCCTTCAGTGCCCTCTCAACCCAGGGCTTTAGACAGCTGCCAAATCGGATATCCACGACTAATTAAGCGACGATATAAACAATAATGATATTTTATCCAATCAATTTGCAAATTTGTAAGATTATATAGAAAAAAAATAAAACCACCCGATACTGTAAAAAAAAAACTTTTAAATTGGGTGTGGAAGGAAAATAGGTTTTTTTACATGCACGATGTATAAGGTAGTTATAATTAAAGTTATTCTACTACCGATCTGGTTGACGTACTTCATTAAAATTTGGTATACGCATTACATGAGCCAAAGGAGAAAGAAAACTGCAACACTATTAATAATTTTATTCAGAGAAGGGCGCTCTTCATGGAATGTAGGAAGGTCATTTTACAAATTAGGAATGTCTAAATACGCCAGAAGTTAGAACCGTAAAATTCTTCTATTCATTCTTCACCATTTTTTTAAACAGCAAAAATCGAGTTTTACAGGTCAAGATGGTTTTTTTTCTTTTATCAGCGCTTTAGGAATGGTTTAGTTGCACAATGAGAATAATGACACTTGAAAGGCTTGCGAAATGAACCTATGTCGAAATACGAATCGAAAAAGACGAAGACTAAATTTGAAGGGAAGGAGAGAAGACGAAAATGGAATTCAAATAAAAATGTGAAAGAAATCGACATGGCTGTGGTTGAAGGAGTCATTTGATTTTCTCTCCTCTGATCTACTGTAAGCAAAATCCATTTTAAAGTGGTATCCATACTAGATCCACGTGGTGCATTGATTTTGCTTATCGGGATCTGGTCGATATAACCGTGAACATTTTACAGTAATATGAAATGCAGCATTTTATCCTAAACGGGTGCCCTTTCCTGTGAGCGCTTATGGCAGTAAATCATTCCTGCTGTTCAAGAAAGCGAATGTTTTGGGACTACCGTCTTCATGCCAAATGATGCAACGCCACAAATTGCTCGACAAGTGAAAGAATTGTTTTGCGTTCACTTTGGAGGTGATTGGGTCATTCCGAAACTGCATGGCCTCCTCATTCTCCAGACGTGAATTTTAGTGATTTCTGGTAGTTGAGATTCCTGAAAGATCGTGTCTATGGAGAAAGCAAACTCTGTCTCAACTAAAAGCAAGAATTAAACACCAAGTTGCTGCAATTCTTCAAGAGACACTTCACTTAGCCAATTTGCAACGTCAATAAAATTTCAACTTTCAACATAATTTAGGTTATTTTAGTATTTTTATAAAAAGGCATACATCTTTATTTATTTATTTAATTACTATTACTGAAAAATATTCACAGATATTTTAAAGTAGATACTTCGGGCTAACTAAATTTTTTTCATTACCTATTTGTACTAACTAAAGGGTGTAATGAAGCAGTTAGGAACATGACCAAAACTACTTGATTTAGTGCTCTTTTTATCGAAATATTTTATAAAGCAAAATATTTTTTTTTACAAATTCATTATTTAGGCCAATAACATCGTTTTAATAACTTTTCCTACATCACGCAGCCAGGATAGTTTGCCTAGTCAGAAATTCGTCACTCACGGAATCAAAAACCATAATATAAACGAATCATGAGAATATTATACGATAAAACTAGACCATGCATAGGGGAAAAATCAACTTAACATCGGACTTAGTGTTAATAAATCTATTTTTATTCACCAAACAATCCTTATAATTAGCAAAACAAATATTGTGTCTAACCCAACTAAAAGAGAGAGAAAAAAGAAAAAGAAAAAAAAAACAGGGATCAAATCTGTTAAAATGAAAATGTTAAGTGCAAGGATAAGTAATCAAAGTTTTTCTGTAATGAAAGGATAGAATAACAAACTTTCTAAGATTACTTATCGGCATTCATTTTTGTTCAAATTACCGTGAAGAAAGACAGTTTTTTAAAAATATATATATTCTTTCATAAAAACATCAGAGCTCAGCCCATTTGTTGGATATATTTATTGATTCAGTTTAAGAAATTTTTATTAAAAAACTTATTTAATGCATCACTTAATAGCTACACGATATTTGACAATGAATAAATAACCAAACAAATTCTCTAGAATTGCATAAGCTCACAGTATTCAAAACTGAAATAAACAGTACAAATTCAATAAATATTCAACAAATTTTCATTCTGAAGCCAATTGCAGGAACCATTCTTTAAAAAAAAACAGCATTCTAATATTGCTGTATTTATGTAATAACGGTTCAATATTTTTGAAATTTTAATAAATAAATTTGAGCTTAGTTAATGTCTTTCGTAAAATATATCTTTCGAAGTATATGTATTTTATTGAAGATGTAAAGAAAGTAAAAATTTTAATTATTCGTATATTTTCATTTTTTAATATTTTCAACAACAGTGCAATTGATTGTTGAATTTTTTTTATTTCTTTCAACAAATTAAGTATGTACCAAAATTTCGAAGTATATATGTTTTATAGAAATGCATTGCAAAGTCTTCAGAAAAAACTTACCCTAGTTAAATTGTTTATTCTGTATTAATGCAGAGATGATTCCGAATTGATATTCTGTTGAAATTTTAAATTGCTGATTGAATTTGATAAAAACAGATTATTTTAAGTAAAGTTTTAAGTTACCTAAAGTAAAATTTAACTTTTTGAAATATGATTTTGAACTTTCGAAATTCTTTAATTTCATACTTTTTCATCGTTAAAATTAGAGTCAAAGATTTATTTTTCGTGTTTAACTAAAAAGATTTTCTGAAAGCTGGTTTAAGTACTGGAATTCAATTGATACCTTTCAGTTCATAAATATTTGAAAAATGCGCCTTGAAACTAAAATTTTTATGAGAGCTGAATCTTCAATTTTCATTTCTAAATTATATGAGAAATATTGTTCATCAATTTCCATTTAATATCTGTAATTAAAAATAATAAGAAATAATTCAGACAGATTTTAAAAAACCATAATGCATATTTATTATATTTGAAATAAACCGCTGCAAGTATATAATGCATCCTGAAGTTATAGTATTTAAGCAAATGTTTATAAACACATACTAATTTAAAATTACAGATCGTTCATCTAATAGCTTAATTTTATTAATTTAATAATGTTAACCAATTTTAAATTAATTACGGAATTTTATTTTTGCTACGTTTGAATTAGTAATATTTTTTGAAAAGAAAAATACCATAACAAAATACAGTGTAGGACTCTTGGAACTACATTTTGATGCGTAAAAAAATGAAAATGAATTGAATATTTTGCAGCAAATTCATTTAGGTCTTCATATTTAAATTTGGAAAGGTGCTAAACAAATAAAAAAGTATACAATTAATTAAGCAAGTTTATACTCAATCAAGCATGAAATTGATTAAAATTATTTAGCTAATTAAATTACTGCTTATTAAGTAATTGATATTTCTTCGTGCAAAAGTATTGACTATAGAGCATGAGACTAAAATGAAAAATTATTCAAAATAACAGCATATTACAAATTCGCAAATATCGTTGAAAAATGTTTTTTGACTTAAAACTGTGCAGTACTTAATAATTAATAAAATATTTTGATAATCATAAAAACATATGTCGAATTACCAAATTCTTTAATTATAAATGAAGACCTTATTAATTGCAATGGATGCTTTAACTTCAAAAATGAACAAAATTAGCCTCTTTTATGTACACTAAGAGCACAACTTAATGTATCTAAAACCTGGAAAAAAAAGATTAGCCATTATAATCATTTAAATTCTTCATCTATGTAAAAAATGCATTGCAAGCATAATATTGAAATATAAACTTTCCTATGATCATAATAAGCGCTAGCAAAAGTCCGCAACAAACATAAAATAGTGCAATATCTAAAAATATTAAATTCTTGGCAAATAAAAAAAATTGATATACATAACAAATTTTCATCTATTTAAGTCACAGGTGATTCTAATCGTTATTTAAATAATTACATTTATCGAATGGTTATAGATTACATATTTATTTATACATAAATGGATTACAAATTAATAAGTACAAATGTCTTAACTCTTATAATAAGAAAAATTATTTTATGCTTATAAAATTCTCAGTAAAAAATACATTTAGCACTTGTGGAAAATCTCCTTAATAACTCGTATTCACTTAATACATAACACATGAAGATTTAAACCTGAAACAAAAATTAGCTTATGCAGATTATACAAAAAGATAAACGAAAATCTTATATTTGCAAGCTATAATATCACTGACTATTTTTTATTCTTGCTTAAAAGTAAACAAAAAATCTTGATAAAAAATTATTTAAGATAGAATGATCTTTTTTAACAGAAAAAAAAGTATCTAAAAGTTGAATGAAACAATGAAATACAGTTGAGTGAAATTTCAGTAATCAGAATTATATTTGTAAATTATATTTAGGAATATTGTTAGATCATATGAATTTATTAAATCAATATTAGATAATTAAGGTATTTTAATCGGTTGATAGATAGATCATATTAGTTTCAAAATGTTTTATGTATAATTATTTAGGTTTAATTTATATTTCACATCTACGGCTACTGTTTCGGAGGACAAAAATACAAAAAATGCAGGGGGGGGGTTAATAAAAGGGGCAGCAACGCTGTTTTGGTATTTGCCGTAAGCGCCATTTTATACATGCAAACCTCTGGACACAATACTGTCCCCATTTTTTTTCTGTCTTTAAAAAATGTAGAAGGATCTTAAAACAGAAGAACATGGAATAGCAATATGCAAACAAAAAGATAACAGTTAGTATCACGTACAAAATGTATAAAAGGTAGGCTTTGATTAGTATTCACGTGGTTCATGTAAAAAAGTTTCTGACAAGATTATGGCCGTAAGACAGGAATTAATAGATTTTGAGCACGGAATAGCAGTTGGAGATATATGTATGGGCAATTTTTTAGGAAATAGTTAGGGAATTCAACATTTCCTAACTATTACAAACCAAACTATTTAGAACCAAAATGTTAAGAGTATGCCGAGAATACCTAATTTCAGACATGACTTCCCATCATGGACAACGCAATAGCCGACAGCCTGCACTCAATGACCGATACCAGCGACGTGAGCGTGGAATCGTCAGTGTTAACAGACAAGTAACGCTGCGTAAAATAACTTCAGGAATCAATCTAGGACGTACGATGGGCGTATCTGTGAGGACAGTTTGGCAAAATTTGGCTTTAAGAGTGCCATATACAGAGAAAGAAACCCGATGTCGACAAAAACGCCTCCTATCGGTGGGGTAGATAGGGCGGTGACTAAACTAAAGAAAAAGAAGCTTAAAAGGTTTGATTGACAAACCGAATAACACCCAACAAGAAAAGATGCCCGGTCCCCAGGAGATGCTGCGGAGTGGGAGAGTTACATTCAGAAGGTCATTTGACCGACCAAACCACCCCCAATAAAACAATAAAACTCTTTTTTCATTGTAGAGGTCTTGGGACACCACGAGAAAGGGGGTCTTGAATCCCCAAAACTTGTTTGGAAAAGTTACTCTTTGAACTAGATATTTTAGATTTTCTCTGCACAGAAAATCGCACGGAGGGCAGCGGGAATGTTAGACGGAATCTTAGAGCATAATATTCATCACTAATTAATTTTTGAAACACTTTGATTTCGGGGCATTGAATTGCTTTTCATAATTCTGTTAATATTAGAGAATCCTATAATTAAGAAATAGTAATTGAATATTAATAGAAATTTGTTTCACAAGACTTTATTTTTAATAATAATTACGTTTATTAATTTTTCAATCCAGGAGGATGGGTAAATTCTATGTGTCTATGAAAATGTAAGACTTCGGACTCGTTTCCAAAGAATGGGTCCAATTCTTTATCTCAATAATTTTAGTACTAACGGCAAATTTTAATAAAATGTTCTTTTTTTAAAAAAATTATAAATAAATTATTTATTTTAAAAATATTAAATAAGCTTCAATAAGAAAGGAAACGGACAAAATTTAGTTGAATTTTTAAACTTTTATAACATTGCCTAGTGATTCTGGGTAGCTGGGGTGTTCCTAATTTCTACCTGATTTTTGCAAAATGGAGAATATCCTAAATATTAATTAAATGGCTCCTTTGTACCATATTAAAAAGAAAAGATAAATATAGTTTTTTGGAAAAATGTCCGGATGAATTCTATTCCTCAGCTTTTCTAAACGTGGAATACAACCAACTTAATTCAATGTACATAAATTGGAAGGGAAAATAATGAATTAAATTGTAAAATGCACGTATTAGATTGAATGTCTCTTGGTTTTGGAAATATTTAAACCATTAATTGTGTGAATATTTTTAATTTTTAAAAAAATTATTTATTGGATTTTGAAAGTACAACCCTTCATCTGCTTAGCCAAGATTCTATATTTTGTATCAGAGTCTGGAATATTTCAGACTGAAAATTCATCTAAGATTTGTAATATTTTTTACTTATAAATAAGAAATAATATGGAAATAATAAATAGGAGTTAGAAATTTTTAATTTTTTATATTAATCGTGCCGAATGAATCACGATTTCGGAAAGCACTGACGATCGGATTCAAGTGAGGTGCAGACTCCATGAAGCCATGGATTCAAGTTGTCAACAAGGCACTGTACAAGCAGATGGTGGTTGAATAATGGTGTGGAATATTTTTTATATGAATAGACTGGCTCATCTGGCTCAACTGAACAGATAATGGATAGATTGATAGGAATGTCTAGCTATGTAGAAACCTTTAGTAGCGATTTATGGACTTCATATAATCAAACGACGATATAATTTTTCTGGATGATAAAGGGCCATGTCACCTGGTCACAACTTCTCACAATTGATTTGAAGAACATTTAGGATAATTCCATAGAATGATATGAGTTAAAATCTCATTGGACATTTATGGGACATAATCGAGAGATTAGTTCGTGCACAAAATCCTTATTTTTTGGCGCCTTCTCCAATCACTATCCACAAAAGAAGATAAAACCTTCAAATACTAATTACTTATAACGGTCAATCGAACAGAAAAGAGTCAACCATTAACTGGTATCAAAATATCCAAAACAAAAGTATCTATCTTCTTAAATGCAAATGTATAAAACGCTTGTTTAAGGGAGAGGGGGATTAAAATTTTCAGGATCTTATGTTTTATCGATCGTGCTTAAGAACATTTTTTTTAATCATCAAAAAATTTGACCTCAAGATTTAGATGGGTCCTCCGAAAAATTCATATTTGAATTTATGTTAATAGAAATATAAAGAACAAGATGAAGAGAATTCAACAGAATAATCACCAAATAACATTAAATGATTGACAAAATTCTTTAAAAATCACTAGGATAACATTAAATGATTGACAAAATTCTTTAAAAATCACTAGGATAACATTAAATGATTGACAAAATTTTTTAAAAATCACTAGGATAACATCAAAAGATGCAAATGGTCAAATGATTGCCAGCCGATTATGAGTACGCAATAGTTTAGTTAAATGCCATTTGGTAAAATCAGTTAAAAAGAAAAGAGAAACAAAATGTAAAAGTACAAGGCAGCACGTTCTCTGAACATGGAGACTGAAAAAAGTGATTGATGCAACTCTTTAAAGTATAGCCCAATCTGAGTTGATAATTCAATCTTAATTTCTCGATTTTTCCCTTCTGAAAATTCTTTGTAGCCAAAAGTTTCATTTTCAATCGGCGAACGACACTGCTCAAGACAATTAAAGGATATTGCATATCTTGTATAAAATAGCGGTTCAAACATTCTTTTTTTGCATAAAAAGGAAGAAGACAGTCACAAATAATAATGTTTCTTATTTTCAAACATCGCAGTACACACATTTTGAGTTTGACTTCGAAGACGATACTTTAGCGGCGGACAATTGGATTTGGCTTTCAAATTAAGGTAAGACAAAGTGAAAAAGAATAATCGATATTCAGTAAGCGCGTTCTTTTATATTTAATTAAACAATTATCACTAGTTAAAAAATAAAATGCATCTTGGTTAGCAGATTCACGGACGAAATACACGTGAATTTGAACTGCAAATCAATTTAACACTGTCGAAATATTGTCGGAATTAGGTTCGGCCCAGTGAAGCAGAAACTTTTTCGAATCGTCGCTGGACGCCATTCAGGTCGTACATGCCTTAATGTCATGAAAGGTCTGGTTTGAACCGATCAATTTAGAATATCGCTAGAGTTTGAACGTATGTTTGCCAGAAACTCGACATTCTACTGCAACCACCGATCGGATTGTCTTTCTGGAGTTTTAGAACAGGACTGATTTTTCTGAATTGTCTTTTTATTATTATTATTTATTTAACTATTAAGAATAGAACTGATTTAGTAATATCAAGTTTAATTATTACATATATCAACATGAGATGATCTTGCTTTAATAATTTTGTATGTATCTAATGTTAATTCGTTGTAAAGGAAAACAGGCGGGGAATTCTTTAAAATTGTTTCTCTTTTTTCCTTATGATTATGGAAAGTATTAAATTTTTAATCATCATTAAGATTTCTTTGTTTGAATGACTAAGAATTCTAAAAAAGAGAAAACATCCAGAAGAAAATTTTATTGATACTATATTTTGGTTTCGGCATTTAATGTCACAGCGCAACTGAAATGAAGAATTATGCATATAATTTCATTTTGGCCGCGTTTATAAAAATTTTTGGAATGAAATATTTCCCACAAAAAAAAAACCCTGTTTTAATTTCTCAATTGCATTGATTTCCTACGATATCGGAAGGAAATAAAGGTAATTTTAAACTTCTGCCCCAGCAATTCTTTCGTTTTCGGTCCAGCGTCATTCCTGAAAACGGCAAACCTCTTTCTCAATTCTTAAAATCCTCGTTTTCCCCTCTCTTGTTGATTCATATTCTTAGATGCACTATTCGGACTTACAGAAATAATATCAAAAACCGCATTTAACTTTGTCATATTTTTTTTAAATTTTTAACAAATATTTGGATTTATTTTAACCGATAAATTAATTTTTGAAATTTATATTTATGGAATCTATTGATTTAAAATATTTACAGAAAAATTTGAAGTAGAATTTCGTTTTGAAAAAAACTTTGCTAATTTCAGCGCATGTTAAAATTTTCGAATTTTAAAATATTTCATGTTGAAAATTTGAAAGCTTTTCATTTACATAGAATTTTAATCAGGTGCAGGAAACAATTTAAATTTTAAGAATAATCATGATACAATAAAAATAATTCAGCTTTTAATGCTGATAATCTCAATTCACGCTGATATGTTTTGTATTATTGTTTTGAAAATTTCCATAAATTTGTATTTGGTATATATATATATTTTGATAAATGCAGCTTTTCTAAAAGATGTTTTTAACTTGTTGGGTGAACCTAATTCACAAAATTAATTCTAAAATGTATTACTGTTTGTGAAATTTTCTATGAATATTATTTGGCTTAAAAATTTAAGTCGGTGCACACTTTTAAGATATGGGTGTTGTCAGAACTTGAAAATATATTTTTATTTTTTAAAAATGCAACTACCCAATTTTTCAGGGCTCTAAGGATCAATTTGACCATAGATTGCTAGAAAAAAGAATAATGTTATCGTTTTATGAAGGGGTAAAAAAAAATGCCTCTAAGTACTAAATTATTTTAAGGCTGCAAAAAAAAAAAAAAAAAAAAAAATTTTTTTTTCTTTAAAAAAAAAAAAATTTTTTTTTTTTGGAGGTAGATGAAATGTGGACTGGCCCACATATCACCATTAAAAATATCCGCATATATTAATTTCTCTAAATGATAATATCCCCATTATAATATTCCTCCAAAAGAGAAAATGCTACACATATATGAATTTCAGTCATTGAACATTCTATTTCACATCACTACGCTAGGATTCCGATTCTTATCAATGCTATTAAAATTCATTAATTAAAAAAACTTGGAAAAAATGACATGCAGTACATTTATAATTCTGAAAATAGAAGGCCGTACATTAGTATCGGGCATATGGCGTCAAATTAACTTTTTTTAAACGGTTAATCGCCAAATTTGTTAATTTTCTTATTTATTATTATCTTAGTAATTAGGCCAATTTTGATTGCTTGCTTTCGCCTTTTCGAGAATCTGTTATCCGATTATTCTGTTTTACCAACTGAAATTAAATAATATTTAAAAATGCTTATAAAAATTATTACTCATAGCAAAACAATCTAATTAATTAGTGAATATTTCTAAACTAAAATGAGTGCCCGTTCTCCAGTCATGAATAACTAATAAAGTCAATGTCATCAAACAATTAGTTATGTCAGTAAACATTATCTCTCCCCAAATTGAAATAATTTTGCTTAAAATATAAGGTATTATATCAAGCAAATCTTATTTAAATCAAAATATTTTATAGAAGTCTGTTGTTATTATTATATTATTTCTTCATGCTCTTTATTTTTTTGCATTTGAAATGATATTCTTAGGTATTGAATGTTTATTCCAAACATCTCCATAGAGTTATGACTATTTTTATACGACCGTAAAAGACTCTGCAGTACTAATACGGTTTACCCAACATCATTACTTGAGTGCTGCTTATCAAATGTAATCAAAAACCCTATTGATGAAACTCGATTAGGGCCTCCATTTTAGTAAAAGATGCGATTTCAAATTCCTTCATGTATCTGGAAAAGAACTTTTGCTGGAATTTTCGTTTATCTCTGGCTACTAGGCCGGCTGAGAAAAAATATGAACCTAATAAAACTTTGGACTTAATACTAAGATATTTTGGCGTTTAAAATTATTTTAAAAGAAAGATTTATACAAGTGATTTACTTCCATTCTGACATAGCATTGAAAAATCATTAAATGAAGTAATAAAACTGATAACCATTTCGTATTAATATAATTATATATTAATATAAATATCATGTATAATAATAAATAAACATTTAATATATATAATTTTGAAAAACTATATTATACAAACAGACTTCCTCAATTTTTACTGCTTCGAATCCCTAATTTTTTCCGCTAAATTCCTTATTTTTTTCCGATCAAAAAAATTCTGCTGAATCCCTTGAAAAATGTATTTTATTTTGATTTTTCCAATCATTAAATAATTAGATTTCATCAAACACTTCCTTATCATTTCTTTCGAAAAATAACAGATTCTAAATGCGTACCAGAAGTAAAAATTCAGAATCTGCGGTCTCATTTATCTGCAAATGTGTGTCAAATACTGTAAAGGAAACTATGCCATCCCCATGACAACCACGGCAGGCGAATCTCTCTGGCCCCAATTGACAAACTTTTCATTCACATCGATTCCTTTGTGATTTCAAATTAAAATAGGTCTCAGAAAATAGTATGCAAGGAAATCGTACAGAAAACAAAAACTTATGATAGAAATTATTTGAAATTTTGATTGTTTTATCTTTTATTATTAAAGAATATCTGTGAATTTTCTTTCACAATATTTATGAAGTATATTCACTGATTCTTAATTTCCTTATAGCGCTGTTTTCACTATTTCACTATCTCACTCAAGCTTGATGCTCAAGATTTTGTTTTGACCTTCGCAGATCTGATTAAACAGGACATTACATTTCTCTGCATTAACAGGAATGCTATACAAAATATCTGGACTTTTTTTTAATTCTTTAACGTATTTCATAACTTATCATTTCAAATATTATGGAACGCTGTATTTCAATTCATTCTCAGACAGCACTAGTGGCAAACAATTAAAATCAATCGTCTAACTTATATGAACTAAGTGTAGCTAAATTTGGCTCTTGCGCCAATAGTTCTTTAAATATAAACCATAATTATATTCTGAAAATATTAGAATAGTGTATTATCATCAAAAATTCTCAAATGTACAAAATTTCAACAATTTGGTTTATTAGAAAGTGAATCAAAAATCTATCACAAAATTCCCTCTTTACAAACATAAAACTAAAAAAAAATTAAATAAAAGGGTATAAAAATATTTCAAGCTTGATGCTCAATTTTCTTTCCTATCCCTGCATCAATAATAAACAAATTTAGACAATAGTAAAATAATCTTTAAAGTGAAACATGTAAATAAGTAAGGTTCGTTAAATGCTGTCTCGATTCTAAGACATATTTTGTTATACAAAAGCATTAATTCTAGTACTGAGATATTTGATTGCTGTTTTATGAAAGTATTTAAAGAACTATAATTAGAAATACACTGGGATATTTTTCAATAGAATTGGATCTCTGATCTCTTGGATTTATCATCTATAATTTTGTTTTCATTTCGGTTGATCATTGATTTTCATTCGGTTTCAACGAATTCATTTTGGTTGATTCGATATCAGGAAGGATAATGTTTTCTTTTCTTAAATACGCCCATACCTAGTGTACAGAGAGATATCAAAGTAATACCTCTCTGACATAAACATTTATTTTTAAAAATTTATAACAAAAATAAACATTTAAATGTTATTTAATTTTTTTGAAGTCTTAATGAAAAGCTATTATATTAATGATGTAATATATTTCAGTCTAGTTTTTAATTAAAATCTCTCAATTCTTTTAAATTCAGAATGCTGAATACATATGAATTCAATTTTTAAATCATAATTATAATAATTTTATTTGTAAAAAAACTTAACATTTAATAATTATTTATTTTTAAAAGTTGATTGCTTTCTTTACTGCCATTATTAATGTAAATATTGCTGTTGCTGCACTAAATCTTCGAATAGGCTGAGATTTGAAATGACAACTATGAGTCAAAAATAGAGAAGATAAAAAAAATATTTGATGAGAGAGGAATCATCTTTCTGAGAATGATTATAAAAGAAGCTACCTGAGCAGTTAGGGCAGAATCTTCTTAATTAGGATCTTTTCCTTTTCTCTCTCAAAAATTCTAAAAAAAATTGTTTAATTTTACAATTAACAGACGGTTTAAATTTTTGAGAGTCTTTATCTGTAATTATTTTACTGAATCAAAACTCAGAATAGCTTATTTCAGCCAGTTGTTTAACGATCTCATTTTATTTTAAATACTTAAATTGTTGAATAAATATTTTTTGAAATACTGAATTAAATCAAGTAGTTCGAATTCTATTCTTCAAATAATTTTAATTTCTGTTTGCCACGAAAATGATTTTTGCATTCTATAATTGAGCTAATCACACAACAAAAGTATATATTTTTTAATATGCTTAGGAGTAATTTTATTGTGAGAATTTTAAAACCAATTTTAATGGCAGGGTGGATTTGCATTTGTTTCTAGTTGAAAGTATTTTTATAAATAAGCTTTAAAATTTGCAGAAAATCAATTGGAAATTGTTGAAGAAATCAGTGAGTCGAAACGCACACAATGAGCAAGAGTTTAAAAAATGAATAGAAGTAGATAAGCAGATAAAGTGGCAGGAATGACTTAACAATAACACAATTAATAAATAAGCATGAAGTAATTTTAATGAATAAAGTGAAGTATAAATTTTGAATTATTTTAAAATCAAGCATTTTTACAAATAAATAGGTAATTTTATAAAACTAACAGCATACCGCACTATCAAAATACAGTAATTATAAAATAAAACCCCATAATTCATATCTAATGTGCTATCTAGTTTTGTTTTTTGAGTGAGAATTGAGTGAACGAATTATGGACTTTCTGATCACTGAGAGATAAAACGACGTTTAATTTGGATTACAAATTAAAACATTGGTAAAAAGATAGAGACAATTGGAAAAGTCATGTATATTGCATATGAATAAGTTTTTATGCTTGAATCAACTACCTCATAATGTCCCAAGAATGTGAATAAATATGACAAAAAAAAATTTATAACCTACAATGACTACTATTAATTAATGCTACGCTTTTTTCTTTCAAACGATGAACCAACTAGACAGCTATTTGTCTTTCAGGTGTTAGAGATGAACAAGCATCACAGCTATTTGGCGCACTTGTCAGGTGGGAGATGATTTCGGGCGGTTATCTTGCTCAGCAGAATTAAACGGAGTACACAGAGATATTTGTTTGTTTGTTTGAAATGGTAATTTTGAGTTCAGGGTAGATTTTCGAAGCATAAAAACGCGATTTTTAGATTAAATTCTCTTTGTATAGTTCTAAAATAGAACAAATATTTTAAAATACTGCTGGATAAAAAACGAAATATTTCAAGGCTTTTCTTTTGATCCAAAATTATTTTGTACAATTGCTTCAAATATATTTCAGTTTTATTCTCGACTTGACAAATTGTATATAGATTTCCGCTAAAGAGAGAATTATTTCTGTATTTTTTAAAATTCGTGTGCAGCAAAAAGTTTTAACTGCTTTTATGGCTTATTCTATTTTGTTTTAAAAACTGATTCAGTTCGATTTGTTTGCTAGAACATCTAATTAGAAATTATAATTTTAAATGCAATTTTTAATAATATTTCATTATTTTAAAGCAACTCCAATAAATAGCATAATTTTCTTTGAAAATGAAATGCCAAAAAAATTAAAAAGCAATATTTAAAATTTAAAATTTTTCATATGAAAGCCGAGTAAAAAAATGAGGCAACAATTAAGAAATATACTTGTGTTCTTTTTTTTTGTCATTTTACGTTTTTTTTTCAGAACAAATTGTAAAATTTCCCTCATAGTTTTCTTTAATTTTGTCAGCAATTCATTCATTAAACTACTAAATATCAATTTTCTCCTCATATATGTAATTATCGGAAAAAAAATTATCGATTATAGAAAGCTCCTGGGGAAAAATTACTTTTGTTATTTAAGAGAAAATAGTTCCACTTGAAAGAGAAAGTAGAAATTTAAATATTTGCGTTCACAATTAATATTTTTCTTCGTACTTTACTTGTTGTAGTAAAATTCCCGTTTCTACGTAGAAATAATTTGGCTTTGGACTCAGAGAAGACGGATCTATAAGTTATTTATTGAAGTCGTTTCATTTTTACATGCGATAACCAAAGAGAGCTCAGGAATGCTATTATGAAGTATATGCGTAAGTGCAACCTTTTATAGTGAGCTATGATGAAGGTGTGAAAATACCTTTAACTTTCCTTAAGGTGATATTATGCCATATTTTAAAATCATATTACGTTCCGAGTGCCATCAATTAACGAATTCATTCAAAAATTTGATATTAATCTATAATTTCGGATTCATACAAATTTATAATCCATTAGCTAAATTCCATTCATCTAGATCTTTGCATACCTGAATAATCATATGCGGACAGAAGAACCTTATTTTTTGCGCCAATATGATAAACGTCTACGAGTTCGTTGTAAAGATACATCACCCGTCTATATTGTTGAGCTTTTGAATTAAATACGAGAAAAAAGAAGATACTAAGTCTTCTCATATCTTTTAAAAGATAAATTATGACTTTGCAAGTATGATTTTTATTTATTTATGTTTTTACAATCACTATTATAAAGAAACCCATTCGATCTTTGAATTTATTTTTTAAAAGCTTTTCTAATATGAAACAATTAAAAGAGAAGCAGAAGAAAACACCGATATTTGCTGTCAAAAATATGACAGTTCAAATAAATGAAATATTTCAAGATAGTTTCCCTCTAAAAGCAAAGATTTCTATTGAAGTACATTCATTTCTGAATAATGAAAAAAAAATTATTTTTTTTTTAAATTTGAAATGAAACATTTTTTAATCATAAAGTTGAGCTTTTTCCTGATAAGTTGATATTTGAGATGAATTTCATTATTAATAATTCATTATTTTCAGAAGTGAATTGGGAATTTAAAAGGCTTAGTACGATTGCGTAAATTAAAAGGTGGTTTTCAGGCGAAAGGATGAAAATAACATTCAAAATGATGATTAAAAAAAGGGAAAATTCTAATAAAGTAAAAACCTTATATTCTGCAGATTAATGAAACTTTGTAGAAAGCAAGCATTCCATTTCCAGTCATTTTTTAACAGAACACATTTTATAGTATTCATTGTAAGATCCGGATTTATATTTTTCCTTCATACTCTTAAAATTAGATCATGAGAAAAAAATTTTTTCTTGTCGGGAAACGGCTAGCAATTAAGGCCAATCTCTTAAAAATTTTTATCGCTTGGAATGTACATTACTTACATGAATTTTTGTAAAAATAGCATGAAGCTATAAATTCATTTATTTAAAAATTCTTAAATTTTTCACTTACAGCAAGCACCATTTTCTAACAAATGATATGGATTACGCCAGCTTCAAAACAAATGTTCTGAAGATTCGTGGAATTATGAGTATTAGCGGTTAGTTCCTGTTTACATTTCTTTCTTTTTTTTTTCTATCATTTCAAGACCAGATGCATAGGGAAATTTACATAAAAATTCCTTTTGATTTCGAAAGACATAGATATCGTAGTGAAACTGAATGAAGAGGATTTTTTAAACTTGAATATCCGAATATTTACATCTCTGTATGTTTATTAATTAAGAATATGATTTAAATTTCAAGAAAACCTAAACAACAGTATATTAATTCACATTTTTAATACAACCTTTATAATTGTTGATACGCATAGTGTCAAGAAAAGTATCTTTTATTTTGTATATGTGTGAATTATTAATATGAAATCACATTTAAATCTTATGTTAGAAGCAAATAAGTGAATAACGTAAAAAAAATTGTAATCATTTCAGACGTTTAATTTATTTCATCTCATATTATGCATTTAACTATACAGATGGATTTGGAAACTCTTTAGAATTCAGTATGCCTATTTGGATATTCAAGCAATAAAAAAAAGTGGTGAAAATTCTTCATTATTTAATTTTCCTTAGAGTTGAACAAAAAATCAAATCGCTGTAATGACGATATTTTCTAAATTTTAACGGTATTCAAATGAAATTGTTTTGTAAACAGACCTATATATGCGGCTTAGTAATTATGAGAAAAATAATATGCCAAGTTTTGCACATGCTCAGCAAACATTTATATACTCATATTTCCTCGAATATTAAAGATAAAGTTATACCTCATTTAATGAGAACTTCCCACAACGAGTGACTCGTAGGACGTGCTAAACAAAAAGAATATATATATATACTTCCTCACATAGTTTCGAAATTTCTTTAAGGAAATTTATAATAATCTGAATGCTGAATTTTTTGACGATGCCAATTTTTTCGACAAATTCCAAACTACGCCTTATCAATGGAGAACATAATTGTTACGAAACTAGTTGGATAGAAATTGGACGCTTACAAAAAATATTATTTCCAAACAAGAGTATGAACAAATATCAAACATTTGGAAATACATCCATTTTCGGCATGAAATATTTTTTTACTGTGCACAGCGTAGATCGTAGATATTGTTCAAAGGCCATTGTTTCATTCCCCCACGTTGATACGAAATGTTGTTGAACGAAAGTGTTGAAACGAACCAGTGGGAAAAAACGCAGATCTTTTTCAAGGAGGGCAAAGCCCTCTTCACCTTGATGGCGTAATAACGGAGTCTTCTGATGGCAGCAATGCAACCGGTTCACCCAATCAGGAAGAAAGAAAAAGATTTCTAAAGACATACAAAATTTGATTTCAAGTTGAGCGCTACTCTAACTGGCTACAGCGGAGCTAATGTTTTAACTCCTTCAGAAAATTTGTCGAATTGAAAAAAATGATGTCCGATTTTATAAAAGGCGTTTCGAGTAATATTTTTCTTTTTCTTTCTTTTTTTGAAGCATATAAAATGAAATCATTTTAGTCGTCAATAGATTAAACCTCGAGATTCTAATGAATTTTATTATTTGGAGACTTTCCAGACTCCAAAGAAACGATTATTTAAGTTATGCCAAAAGATACATCCAAAAATATCTATCTATAAAAATGTTAGACGTAGGAAATTTGGTTCGTGATCTTCAGAACAAAATCTCAGATTTCTGATAAATTTTGGGTGAGATTTGTCTTTGGAAAAGTTTTTAATCTTGTGAATGCGATAATTATAAAACGGAATAAAACAATCAAATTTGGCGTAAGAATCATTCCCAAATTTGTAGATGAGTATAAAACTGGGATCAAATGGACAAAAAATTAACTGCGCGTATGTGAATGCAAGAAATCAAAAATACAAAAATAACCTCCATAAATAATTGTTATTTTTTCTTGTTATCCAAAATGTAGATTAGAAAGCAATTTCAATTAAAGTTGGCGTTAAAGACCTTCTCCAATATGGGTTTTGGATTCTTTATGATTGTGAAACAAAAAGAGCAATTCACTGTTAAAATATACAAAGGTTCAACATTCCCTCATCTGAAGACGTCTAACATTTGACTAATATATTTTAAATTCAAAAAAATCGCCCAAAGGCAGTCATTTATTCTATGGATATTTTTTAGCTTCTCAAAAAGTGCTGATCCTTAGTAACTAAGGAATTTCCGACGTTAAAGAGAAGATAAAGAATTATTTACGATCGTAAATGGTATTTTATCCCTATTAGAAAATATCCATAAATGTAAAATTCTCGAAGAATTTTTCTGAACGAAATGCTGCAAAAATGCGTTATTTAGACATAGTATTGTCATATTAAATTATATTTAATATTATGGAACTATATAAAATTTGAGCTGGGTTAACACAAATGACATTTTTCTTATACTCTAAAATTAAAAAGCAAAATTTATATTTTTAGATCTTTTAAAAATAATTAAAAAAGCGTTGAAGAAAATACAAAGTTGTTATATGTTCTATTTTGATATATGAACTTAAAAGTCTAGTTTGTAGACTTCAAATATCTATCAAAGTCTAGATATTTGATATATGATATATGTTGGTGTATATCAGTTTATTTCTGAAATTTATTCCTGTATTCATAACCTCTGTCACATCAATGTATTTTTTTTAATAATCAGAAATATTCATAACAATAAAGTCTAGTTTGCAATAAAAAAGAATCAATTAGAAAATAAGAATTATTGCAAAAAACGCCTTTTTGAAATTCAAAATTTCACTTCTATAAAAAGTTGTCACTATGGCCATACATTTACTAAAAAAAGGCTTTAGGGAAATTGAAAATTTTGAAGCAACCTGGAATAGGCTTAAAGTTAGAACTTTTGTATTCAAAACGTAGATTTTCAATTGAAAAAACATAAATAAAAAACGACTTTTCGTTTCCAAAGATGTAAAGTTTAGAATCTTAATTAACAGTAAAAAAAATTATGTCTGTGTGAAGAAAAATAGAAGTATACAGACCTAGGAATAAAATGATCGATTATTCAAAAAATAATAGCAATAAAAAGAAATAAAAGCAATAAAAAGAAATCTAAGCGTAAGTTTTTACAGTCAACATAAACACCAATGGTATAAGTCAGGAAGTATTTCTCTTTAATGAAGAAAATGAAAATAATAAACTTGCATCAGGAACAGATTTCATTACTTCAGAAAATGAATCGAACCAAATATCAGAATCTCTGGTTTGCAGTAATTAAACTAATTTATTGACTAATTAAAATCAAATCTTGGAACAATCATAAAACTCAACTTTTTGTCAGCAAAAATATACTAGAATTATATCAGTTGCTGTGATTAAAAGAGAGCGTTTATTTTAAAACGCTTAAACAGCCAAGTCGAAAGGCTTCAAATAAATTGAATCCGTCCATGACAGTGGATGATATATCTATATTAATAAAAATGCAACTCGAAATGCGTTGCTAAGCGCAAAACTAGAGAACAGCTTGACGGATTCGGCTAATTTTTTAAAAATATTTTTGTTAAGACACGAGGATGGTTCTTATGGAAAGATAAAATTAAAAAACTGCGTGGAAAATAGTTAAAATGAGACTTTTCTTACTTTCCCGCCAAAAATCTTCATTTCCTTCCCCCGCACCAACTGAGTAAGATAGCAGGAAGTAATAAATTATGATTTGTTTAGAAAGAAATACGCGAAGTCAGTTGGTTTTCATTCATAGATAACGAGATGTTTAAAAAAGAAAGAAAATAGTTGCTTTTATTATTAGTCTGTATGGATATTTAATCTATGCCTGCTCAAAATAAAGTCTGGACCGCGAAGAAAAAAAGTAATAACAAAGCGAAAAAAGGGTTTATGGAAAGAAAAGTAGTGAAGAAAAAAAGGATAGATAAGAAAAGAAGGGGGGGGGTGTCACCATCATTTCCTCTGCGCAAGGCATTTTCCAAGCTGTTTTTAAGCTTTCGCATCTCTTGAAAACCAATTATGTCTTTATTCGTTTAGGGTGTTTACATTTATGAAAATTTGAATCTCATTATTCTATAAAAACAGAATTTTAGACCTTTCCCCCCACCATTTAATGAAAATATCAATTCCGGGATAATCATTGCTCGGATAGAAAGTGAAAGATGAGTAGTACAGTGAACAGATCATCTGAAGAAAATAATAATAAATAATACTATAAATGAATTAGTATATGATTATCAAAATTTGTTTGGTTTAAAAATATTTTGGTGAAAAAGCAGTTATGAGACACAGCTACATAAAATATTAGCGAGCAAACTTTAGCGAGAATTAATACTGGCGAACCGACTGGTCGCTAAAGGCGGCTAGTTTAATATAAAAAAGTAGACAAATAATATTTTCTATGTTTTATAGCACCATAAAAAATGTTTTAAAGTATGATTGTTTTATTACTTTCTAACAATGAATAATCAATTAACTACCCACTACAATTTCCCTGGATGTAATGTCTTTATAATGAGTAAAGAAGTTTTTGCATAATTCTAAACCTTGTTCGTTTAAAAGGTTCCAACTTCGAGCTTTGAAGGAACTTGCCAACTACCAGATCTAAGTTGATTGAGTGGAAGGTATCGATTTTCATTGTCAAATGAGCGTCACGCTTTAGCGAGGCCGACCTTGTTTCTCGTGAAGAGCACACTTGGCCTCAAAGAAGAGAAAGAAAATCGCCGTCGAATGAGGTTAAAAAAGAAAGAAAAAAAATCTCCAAAAAAGCTTTCTCCTGACCCCAATCAGAGCATCGATCGGAGAGCATCCGCTCCACATTGACAGGAAATCGCGCTCACTCATTTCACAGCGCTATTTGAAAGGAGAATATTTTGAAAGATGATGCAGATATTGAAGCCAAATCTTAAGGAGGCTTTTCTTCAGACTAGACTCAATAGAAGTTTGCAGAGATGGAATTTGGTTTTCGATTTTGAAAAGAGTAGATATTTTGCAAGATAGTCCGTTCTTGATGACATTACAATAGTTTAATATCGTCAAAATTTAATTGGCAGGTATTCGATTAATTTTAATTAAATGTTGATTTCCTATGAACGCTAAAATTTGATAATGCATTTGAATAAAGGAACCTAATTTTTGCAATTATTTCGCACTAATCATGAAATATGTTAAAACTCTAAGGAAATACAAAATAACAAAAAATTTTAAATTGCAAGTTTTTTTATGCACTCAAAAAGAAGAAAGATATTTTTTTCTCAAAAATATGGACACTGAATAAAAATTGGAAAGTATGAGACGGTGATTATTAGAAAAAGTAAGCCACAAGGAAAAAATATGAAAGAAAATTCTTAAACAAGTATTAAAAATTCCAATATCAAATTGCTAAGGTTATTTCTATCTGCTCGTTAAGTTTTAACGATTCTGTTTTGATATCCATATTTATTACTTTATGATACAGTTATAAAAGTGTATTTTTAATATTTTTTATTTTAGTAATTTTGTATAAATTATTATTGAGAATTTAATTAATATAATAGGACAAATATAAAAACTCTGTTTTTCTAAAAATTACATCAAGATTTCAACAACAAATAAGCGTTATAATCAGAAAAGATGTAGTTGTATGCAAAAGACAATATAGGGCTTCATGGAATGATGCACAATTTGTACAACAGGCGATCGTAATGAACATCTACTGAATTTAGCACACAGGAGCAGACATTTCATTGTAGAATGACTCAAAATAGCACATTAATAAAAATGATTCTTTTCTTTCTGGTACATATATAGAGAAAAAGAGAGGAGAAACAGCAAAAATTTGTGATCTGCAGAATAAATAAAGGTACCCAGATGCTTTTAGTATATTGAAAGTTTCATAAAATAGGTTTGTTTTGTTATTTAATTTGCTTTTAGCCTTTATTTATTTTTAACCTTTTATTGAAAATTCGAAGATTTAAGTTTATAGATCATCAATTTGTGGAGAAACCTTTGCCATCTTGCCTCTCTTAGAAAGCAACTGCATTTCAATTCACTTTTAATAATAATTTACTCACGGATGTCTTTCAGAATTTCAATGCTATTCGGCTGGAATTTTTTATGAAGCTGCTCAATATACCTGACTTTGAAATTATTTTATGTAGTTGTATGCGGTATTTTAAGACGTAGATGCGAATAATATGTGATATTTTTTTTCTAAGAGACAATCTGGGAAGAAATATACATAAATTATAAAATTGGATAAGAATATTAGTAACTAAAGGCTTAATTTAGTTACTGAGAAGAATACTAATTCACAGACTAAATGAAAAAATATTGTTAATTTATAAATTTTTGAAATAATTTGTTTCCAAAAATATGGAGACCGTTTTTCAAGAGAATAAAAACAAATTAATTTATGACTAAAATTTATGCAAAATTATGATTACTTTTCGATATAGTCTCCATGAAAATTCAAACATTTGCCATATTGATTGGAAAGGTTTCACCTTCTCTCTTTGAAAAACATTACCGTAAGTGATGAGAGATGGATGTTCCTTTAAGCCTTATTGTTTTGGCATCTAAGCCACTCCAGGGAAGGAATGAAAACCACGCTGCTTTAAGCAGCATTCTCCGTGAAGGCGCCAGAATAGAAGAGTTGATCGAGTCTTTGAATGCTGGAATCTCAGGGAATGAGATGGTCTCCCTGAGATTCCAGCATGACAAAATTGAGGATGGCCTTATTCTTTCCTTCAAAGAGCTTCGAAAGAACGCCTTTTTCACATAATTTTGGAAACCTGGTCCATCGATATTCAGATGACGGAATCTTCTCGTCGAAAGTTTGGACATAATTTTTATTCATAATATTAGCATTCATGAGGCGGGGGGGGAGGGTCTGGGATAATTCTGTAGTTTTAAAATGAATAACTCAATTAAAGAAATTTTCATCCATCAGCTTAAACGATACTATTATAATTCTAATGTTCAATAAGTGAAGAGACATTTTCATGTTTAAATAATTATTTCAAAGAAGTGATAAAATTGTTTAACTTGATAAACTATTATTTAAAAAGTTGATTATTTTAAAGTTAATAAACAATATTGAAATTAATAGAAAATAATAGCTAGCATCATTCAGAGCCAAATTAAATTTGATGGGGACACTCTTTTAAAATATCGAATTATATTTTGTATCGCCCTCATCATTTTAGTCTTCAAGATTTGTCTTCGCAGTTGTAATTTCCATTTATTGACTGCATTTCTGAACAAAAAATGCAGCTTTTAACAACAAAAAAAAGTTCAGAATTAAACGAAATGATTTAATTAAATGCAGAGCATTAGCTCAAGCATAACATGGAATTTCCGTTTTAAAAAATAACCCAGTTTCTACTAGAAATTTAATTTATGGCAAGAATAAAAAATTTTTTAAAACCGTGAGGCAAATGCAGAAGCATTCAAAATAGAAGATATTACGTGTCTATTTATATACAAGAGCGAAAAGAATATATTGAATTGGCAATAAAATGAGGATTTTGCGATAGAAGATCGTAATTTCTTTTTGTTGTTGTTGAAAGTCTTTCAATTAATTCAAAAAAAAAGAACGAAGATTTCTTTATTTTTCTGTAAAAATTAATAAAGTAGTTTTGATGTCGAATAACTTATACCTTTTCATGAAATGCCGGAAATACAATGTAGCCTTTTTGAAGAAACAATTTTTGATTGAAATACATGCATCTCCACCTACTATTGATTTTTTTTCAGTTCAAGAAGAAGTTTTGTATTCCTAAACCCTTTTAATTCTTTTTCCAGTAAACCCCTTTAAAATACCGAATGAACTCTCTTCTTTGACTGTATTCTTAAATTGAGGTCCAGCCCTTGATTTGACGCCATCTTTCTATGAAATGACATTCAATGGCAAACGCTTCAACATTCTTGAAATCATTTAAAATGCAGCCAAAAAAGATTAATTGATCGGTCTCTCGCATTTATCGAACTTAAAAACCTTTCAAATAGAACAATAAAGGATATTTTTCGGAAATTCTACTGCATCTACAAAAGCAAAAAATGAAGTACTTCTGATCCAGCGTTTAGATAAGACACAATTTTGGTTCTTATCATTCAGGATGCCTTTCCAGACCTTGAACTGGTTTCTTTTCTATCTTCCGGAATTGTAACTTTCACCCACTTGACATAATTCTCCGTAATGTGTGTATCCTACAATTGATAATTATGGGAGTTTGGTTTGTTTGTAAATAAATCATTCATTTTTCAAGAAGGATCTTTCCTTTATGCCTGTTCACTTATTTAGAATTGGGGTTTAGAGAAATGTTGCAATAATTCAAAAGTGGTGATATCACAGTAAAAATTAGAAATAAAAAAAAAAGTTTATCTAAAAATATAAAAAAAATCCTACTAAACTAACGGTCGTAGTAAAGTTTTAATTTTAATATTTACTTTAATAAGCGTCCTGGCACAGAGCGCTTCTTCCTCTTTGGTCAGGGCATCCCTGCTTTGAGTTCCGAACAGGGCATAGTTGTTCTATCTGTGAGATATGTGAATGCCCCCCCCCCTCCTGTTAAAAAGGGCCCTGCCAGCGGATGTGATAAGTGTGTGTCATCTTCATATGAGCTAGAAGTCAGACTTCTGCCGTTGGGTGCTCAAGGGTTCATACCCTCAGAAGCTACTGCACCTCGCCTTCCGTTGCAAAGCGGACACATCATCATCATAATTAATAGCTAGAATCTAATTAATAAATAAATAGTTAGTAATTTGATCCAATAAAGAGTTAATTAAGAGATAAAAATATTAGGATTATTATTTATTAAAAAAAATTTAAAATAGTAATTTCAATAAATAAGTACAAAAATTTAACAAATAAAAAGCATTCTAAACAGTTAATGCAACAAACACGCAATTAACTTTCAAAATATATAATGCGATTCGCATATAAAATGACTAAAATTTTTAGAAAAAATGTGGAATATTTATTACTTTTTTGATTGATTATATTATATAGATGCTTAAAACTATTCACTACCATAATATATTTAAGTAGAGAAAGTAACGAAAGTAAACTTTTATAATTTTTCATTTTGAATTAATCAAAATAAATTCGAATTACAGAAAATATGCTAACATTATACGAAAAGAGAAATTTCCCAGACTAGAGAAAAAATTCAACGAATTTGAACTGAAAGAGTTTAAATTCATCGACCCATTTTATGCTAATGTTTTAACATAATTGTCATTATTATTATTTTGTTAAAACTAATAACTGAAATAAAACTACTTTTTCTTGAATAGGCATTAGGCGAGTAGAAATAGCTGAGAAAAAACTGCCCTATCTACATATGATTATTGATTTATATGATTTTTCTTCCTTTTGAATGTCTTCAAGGTATATTCTATGGTTATGTGAAATATGAAAAACACAGTAAACAGCTCCTAAATTTATTTTAAAACCTTTGTGAAAAACTCATCGGATTCAATCCACAAGTTGTGGAGAGTTCAATTTTATATATATATATATATATATATATATATATATATATATATATATATAACACTCTTCAGTTTAAATTAATAAAATTTCAGCAGAAAAATGGAAAAATGGACATAATGGCAGGTTGACATGAAAGAGAGATAAAGAAAAAATTGGATTCAGAAAAATTGAGTCTGAAAATTAGCACAGAAAAAAAATATAAAAAGATAATCAAATATAAAATATTAAGAAAGATTATCACATTATACAAGATAATTAATTCTTATCATGAACCTGAGCAAAAATACGACAGAAAAAGTGCAAAATAAATCATATATTATAATTTGATGTGCAAACGCTTAAATGATAATTTCTGGATCACTGACTGAATGGAACTTTAAAATATTCATGAAAATATTTATTCCTATTATTCATAAACAACAAGCTTCAAAGAAATCAATAAGTGAATGCGGATTTTTCTTGTTGCGATCTGAAAATGTTGTAAGTGAGGATTCATATCTATAAAGTCTAGCTACTACTACAAAAAATAAAATAAAATAAAATAAACTTCCTTTACAGAAAAGTTTATTACAGAATTAAACAATTTTTTAAAAAATACAATTAAAGTTCGGTTACTGCATATAGTCCAGTCTGGTTTTGAACAAAACCGGTAATTATTTATTTTATTATCAAATGAATTTTCCTTCTCATTTTTGTGAGTCCATCGCTCCCATAATGTAACAAATAAAAAACCACTTGCATCAGAATAAACGCTTCATTTACAATTTCATCTCTTTCATCTCTCGGTATCCCTACAAACTGTAGTTTATGTACATACTGAATCCTCAACAATAGACACTAGAAATTCATAAAGCCTACTTTATTCGAAGAATTATATCCATAAAAACAATTTGGATTCGTCAAAGAAAAGGATAAAAATACGTCTTGCAAGTGACGCAACAAAGAACAAGCTTTGTATTTGTCCAGTAGGATGACTTGCCAGAAGCGTATGGCTCTTCGCGTGGGGAGCCTGAAGGTATATGCCGAAGAATTGATTAATTGTTCTTGCGAATGAAGCAGTCTCGGCAGGGAACTTAGAACCACCTAGAGAATATCAAAGGAAGTCCTTTTGGGACTTCATTTGCCTTAAATGGAATAGAAAGTCGTTTCTATTTCCGAAGTTTATTTAGCCAATAGGCTTTTGAAAGAGCACGTAGTTTCATTAGAAATTAACTTCACGATACCTTCTGGCGTATTTGATTCTGTAGAAGACATAACAACTTAAAATCACACAGCAAAAATTGACTCAATAAGCAATGAGTAACTTTTAAATTCAAACTAATTAATAATAGTCTCGAAATCTATGCAACATTTGAAATTTTAAAAAAATCCTGCTAGTTTTGTTTGTATCTGAATTTCAAAAATAGAATAACCTAATAAGAGTAGCAACTTTGAAACTGGGGTAATTGTATAACAACCCCGAGTGGTTAGAACAAAGAGAATTTTTCGAATTCCACTTTTATTTGTGCAATAAAAAGATAAATTATTTTAGTATCATTGCTTTCTTTATTTTTTAAAATCTTTCATTTATAATTTATTGGTATTAATATTATAGGATCTTGAAACAAGTTACCTCAAACTTACTGCCAGGGGCGCTACTAATGTAGAATTTAACTAAATAAATCGATGAACTTATAATTGAATTCTGAGAATGTTAAAGCAGTACGCTATCATGGAAAAAATCTAAATTCACGATATCTGAAAATTTTAGCATATGAAAAAGTGAATAAAAATTACTTACAAGATTCCATCTTAGTTAACATGAAACAAATCAATTTAAGCAAAAGTGGTTAGAAAATTTCTTTAAGTTTTTCAGAGTAATTCGTATTTCAAAATAGCGACTCAGAATAATCAAAACTTGTTATCTTCAACGATTCTGAAAAGCAATTAAGTAGACTAACACTTCTTGTTAATTAGCAACTTAATAGCTCTTTTAGTTGCTTTGCCAGTAAGACTTTTCTGCCTGTTGAATAAAAAATAATTAAGATAACTATTATGAATCTCTCAATCTGGCGAAAAGTTAAGGCAAAATGCATTATCAAACCGATTGATCATTCAGAGTCAGGATCAAACAAGAGCTATCGGATACAAAAATTATTAACGCAGGAGTACCACAAGGTTTCAAGTTAGGACCGGTGCACTTTTCGCTCTACATCAACGACATGCCCAAGCAGTTTAACACTTTGTTATGCTTGTATGGAGAAATAAAAATGCTAAATACATGCACATCGCGCTTAACAGACACTTACACAAACTGGAAGATTGGTTTCAGAAATGGAAGATAAAAATCAATGCCTCCAAAACCGAGGCGGTCATGTTTCACAGAGCCCCAAAGCAGCCAGACTTCCCCAAACTATCCATTAAAAATAGACCTATCCCGTGGTCTCAGGAAGCAAAACACTTGGGTGTAATATTAGATAGAAAATTAAATTGGAGAAAGCGCTTTTTATATGTTAGGGACAAATTCCGAGCCCAGTCGCGTAAATTTTACCCCCTAATAGGCTGGAACTCAAAAATGAATAGGGACATGAAAATGCTTATTTTCACAGCCTATTTGAATCCAGTATTAACTTATGCATGCCCTGTTTGGGGTCATGCCGCCAAATATAATTTAAATCTCATCCAACAGCAATACTACAAATTAATTACACGAATTTGGAACGCTAGGCGATTCATGAAAACAACGGATATTTGTAAGGCAATACAATATAGCACCTTTAAAGATCACATTAAAAAAACTATCCACAAACTTTTATAATAATATGGATAATCATGAAAATTAATAGCCCAAATTAACAAATACAACCTCAATATTAAAATTAAAAGACCTCGCAATTTATTAATAATCGAACAAAAATAGACTTAATCTTCCGGTTTTCCAGAGTTCTCATGTCTCCCCCACCTACCACCCAATAGACGTACCCTGATTCGCTCCCAGAAAACAATAGCAAAGCGCAAAAACGCTAAAATTTAGTAACCAAGCTGCTCTCTCTAGGATTTTACATAGCTCCTTGCAGTCATCACCCCTGACTCCTCCCCTGATCAAAGAATGGACCGCCATTGGACGACGCCTCCTGCTCTCTCACCCCCACCCAGGACGATGGATTTAGAAGCAAGACAATTGCTCAGATCACCACAGCGCTCCACACCGTCAAAGGCATTACCACCGCCATGGACTTCAAGCACCAGGATAATGGGGATAGCTTTGCTTCGCAAGGCGGGTGCTCCGGTCAAACTTTCCTACTAGTCAGCATAAATGAATTGAACCAGAATCGTCCAGCGTTGTGTGAAGTCCAAGCTATTACTGAACCGAGCTGTGTGCCGAGTCCTCATATTTATTGTGGAAGCAGCATCGAATACTCTGAATCGTGTAGTAGTGTATCGGTAGCTTGATACAGCTAAAGCAAGGAGTTAGAGATTTGCAGACGTTTGGAGAGGCCATAAAGTGAATCTTTGCTGAATTCTGTCAAGCCATTTTGTGTGCTGTGACTGTTATTACTACCGTTTACGACGTGTGGACTACAGTTTGTTGTAGTGTACTGATGCGTGTTCCATGTGCTCATCTTGGTTGCATATATTTGTCATTTGCGATCGTTTCCTTTGTGTTTATAAACGCCGTCGTTGTTTTCCATTGAATGACTGTTTATTTCTACATCGCTCATCAAACCGTAAAAAGAACCACATTGACAGAAGAATAAATCTGTAAACATTTTGGTGTCAGAAGTGGGATTTTATTGATCGATGGTCGTTACCAGAGCAATTAAAGAAGAAATGAAGAAGCTCCTAGAAAACTTAACTAGACAGTTCAGCGAAATGAGCAATGCGTTACAAAAAATAGAAGCCGAGCAAGAAGTAATGAAAGCCGGAAAGAGA
Source organism: Argiope argentata (assembly GCA_026289955.1). NCBI lineage: Eukaryota > Metazoa > Arthropoda > Arachnida > Araneae > Araneidae > Argiope > Argiope argentata. The sequence continues at coordinate 4,345,253 of JAOUZG010027617.1, forward strand.
GAGTTAAAAAAAGAAATTTCGTCGGGGGAAGAAATTTTAGAAGAAAAATTCTCCAGTATGGATGATGGAATTATTCATGTGGAAGAGAACTTCTCACTATTAGAAAATAAAGTCAATAAAATCGAAGACGGTATTAAAAATAAACGAGAAAACAGATGAAAGCTTTTCAGAAATCAAGAAAAGAGCCGAGATATTCAAAAAAACTTTTGAAAAAGAAATAGAAGAAAACTTTGAGAATAAAATAAAGGAGAAGATTGGTGAGAAATTTGAAGAGAAAATAGAAAAAAGTTTAGATACTATCCAAAAAAAAAAATCAAGAGGCTTCGACAATAGCAGATGTACTAATACAACAATGGGTGTCAAGGTTCGGCAAGCCCTTGCAGGTTCATTCCGATCAGAAAACGAACTTTACTGCTGTATTTAAAGCATTAAGTCGAATTTCAGGGCAGAAAAGACTCAACTACCTCTCTACATACTCATTTGGATGGCATGGAGGAGAGGTTTAATAGAACCCTCCTGAACAATCCCTCGTTTCTAATGCCGAGAAGTTAGCAAGATTGGGACAAAAACTTACTTTGTTCTCGCTTGTGTTTCGCAATGCTGTCAATGAAACCACCGGATACACCACCTCAGAGATGCTTTCGATCGTGAACTTTGTCTACCTTGTGATCTCATGCTCGATCGTCCACCTGATGTGCCTTCATCGTCGGAGGAGATTATACGAGATCTCCAGTCACGTATTGAAGACATTCATGATTTTGCACGGCAGCGGATCAACATTTCGACCGAGAGAAGGAAAAGAAGAAACGAAAGCAACAAGTGTGTTTTCCGAAGGCGACAAAGTTTGGTTATGAAACTCGATTAGACGTAAAGGACTCTCTCCCAAGTTAAAATCTAGCTAGGACGATCCGTATCCAGTTCTGAAAAGACTGAACGATGTCGTGGTTCGTATAAGGAAATGACCTTAATCGAAACTTAAGGTAGTACATTACGACAGGATAGCCTCATATTATGGTTTCAACTAGTTAACTAATTAGATCATGGTCTCATAAACTTTGTAAATAGCGTAAAATCTTTTTTTAACTATGTTTCCATCATTTTTTTGTAAAGTATTTGCATGTCATATTTTTTTGTAAAATATTTGCCAATTGTAACAGTTAGAATTGCCATTTGATTATATTTTAACCATCCTAACTAAGAATTATACTACCCCGGACGTGCAGTCCTTAAGAGGGGGAAGGGCAATGTTACAAATTTTTGATGCGGCTTCCCAGAAAGGTTGGTTTAATCACTGGAAAGACCGTTTTACGATCAGCTCCGTTGGATGTTGATCGGATGTGGAATCAGGGATCTCGGGGTTAGGCTACAAACTTGGCGACAAAATAAATATTACTGGAAACTTCTAGAATTTTAGTGATTCAACCAATTGGAACCGTTTTGCGCCGGATTGGTCCAGAAGCTTCTCGGTTCACTTCCGGGAACTAGCAGTCTCAAGCCAAAATCTATCGAGTAAAGAGTCAACGGTGATTTGTTGGATCAATCCAACGAAGAGCTCAAGCGATTGCCGAATTGAGCTGTATGCTGAGCCCTGCTGTTCATTATAGAAGTAGCATTGTGTCGTGTGTGTAATAGCATTTAGTGCAGTTAAAGCCAGGAGACAGTGGAGATTTGCAGTCGTTTGGGGAGGTCATAGATTGAAGCCACGTGAATCCCCTCCTTCTGCTGAATTCCGTCTAATCTCTCCAAACGTCTGCAAATTTTGTTATGCTAACCAGTTAAATACTATTTTAAAGCGTATTGTTTAAAATAATTAAATTTTTTGCATAAGTTTAGAAAATAACGTTAATAAAATAAACTTAATTCTGGGAGCAGTTGAAAAATGAAGACTTATTTCCTAAAACATTTCTATTTAATTCAAACATAAGTAGCATAATGCCGTTGATATCCACCAAAGGAACATTTTGAATATCTATTTTACAGAAAGAGTTTAAATAAAACTAATTTATTTACTGAAATATATTGAAGGCTTTATTTTTTTAATTCAATTTTTTTTTGTCAAAGTCTGCATTATCCACACCCTCCGATTTTTGTTTGATTCATTCATACATTTTATAAATTCTTACTGTATATAAAGTATTCATATAAAGTTTGCTTCTTTCTTTGTTAATTAAAGACATCGTATCTACAAATATAATCGGCTCCCATTTCTTCCATTCAATATTTTGCTGAAAATCTGAAGAAGCAGAATTTGTTACATGTTACTTTGACATCGATTTCAAAAATAAAAAAACAACAACGATGAAAAATACGTTTTGTTTTTCGCTTCATTTTAACGATTTTTTTTATTTATTTCGGCATGAGAATTCTTTCATAAAATTTCCGAAACAATGCCAAAAACCATGCTTTTCTGTAAACTTTTGGATATATCTTAAATACTATTTGAGCCAAAATTCGGAACAGTGAAGTTTCAGGACTTGCTCCTTCAATCGGCATGAAATGTTTGCGAGTTTCTACTCAAAAATGTACAGCTTATAAATTGAAAAATTAATAAAAAATATAGAATAAATTTTAAAGTCTTAAACATGCATAAATTTTGCCGCTTTCATTGACAGTTTTTATGAAAAATAAGAAGCTTTGTTCGTTATATCTGGAAATATATTGAAAAACAAACTAACCCGAAGGTATAGTTTCATATGAGAAAATAATAATTTCAATTTTCCATAATTCTGTGAATTACAAAATTTAATATGCATTTAGACTATTCGTATCTGGAGAATATGCATATGCATTAAAAACGGATATTTCCATTAAAAAAAATTCAACTTGTGTAAATGTAAATATTTGCAACCCCTTTCAGTATTCCAAACAATTTAAAGAAAATATTTCCACAGCGTCAGACATTTTAATGTACGATAATTAATTTCGAAATGCAAAGCAGTGTTCAGATACTTTTTTAATCAAATGTACAAAAAAGTATGCAACAAATGATGATTAAGTTGGCAAACTTTAAGATCCATACTTCCACCCACTGGCATAAATAGTCCAAAATGAAGGATTTTGAAACCTGTTGCGGCAACACCGACATTATCCTGATAACAAGCATTGCAAGCCACAAAACAATCAAAAGGGCTAGTTTATAATCCAGCTGACAACTGCCCAAAATAGATCCGTGTATTTCTCTTGCGGCCTCCTGGACAAGTACGCTGTATCAGACAGCTATTGTTATATAGCATACCGATAGAACATGAAGTCCAAAAAAATTTACCCTGACCAAACTTCATTCGCCAATCCCTACTACAGTCAATGAAACGAGAAAAAGGGATTTCCAGAAAAAATATCTGCACAATTTTCTGGTAACGTAAAAAGAATTTATTTTAATGGGGATTCAGGAGCATTTTTACTTATATTTAAAGAACGTTAGACTTTTCAGTGCCTAAATCACTAATGTAAATTGACTGCACAGTATGTTGTCAGCCGAGAGCTGCCGTTTGAGTTCATGGTTTTGCAACAAAGCAATCGTAATGTCATTCTTAGATGGGACATTCTCAAGCCGTGGAGTGGTTGATTTTTCGTTTACCAACAATGTACAGCATCGGATTCTTGGAAAATAAAAAAAATTGTCATTAAAAAATGTCTCCTTGCTATGCTATCAAATTGACAAAGATCTAAATATATTAAGTATTAAATATTTGCTCTTGAAAATGAATATTGTCATACTTTTCATAATTACTGTGAATTCAAAATAATGAAATACGGATCTCCAGCATTCGTCCTGAAAAATAAACCATTTTTATGGCAATAAGCACAGACCGGATCGAATGCATTCACAAAAACCAAATGAACTCTAAAGCCAAATAAAAATCCCCGCTCTATGGTGAAAAATCGGAAAGGCACTTACTTGATCGGGAAAACTACGGAGCCGCACGACCCACACCGGATTAGTATTGGTAACTTTGAAGGAATGAAGAGAGAATTCCTACCTTCATTGCTGAATTATGTTCTGCGATTTCTTGCATTTTCGTGAGAACGACAGAAGTAGTATCTTTCTTTACCAATATCAATTGAATTTATTAATTTTATGAAACATTTTATCGATCTGAAATAAATTGACCTTTAAAAAATAAGTGATATCAACATCAAAAATGACTTCATTTTAAGATACACTCTGAGGCTATTAAGTCAGAGACTATTATCGAAATAAGCAAATGATTTTCTATTAAAATTCTTCCTTCAGTGAATATAGAGAAGATAATAGCATCGAGATAATAAAAATCGATAAAGAAAAGAGGAAAAAAATCTATCCTCATACAATCACTGTACTCCTGGGAACTTCCTCTTTAAGCCCAGAACATTCTTGATTGAATAATTTTTCCAATCCATTTCAATTTAGATAAATTAAGAAAGGTCTTTAGAAAAGTATTCTTTCTGGCTGATAAAATTAAACTGCAAATTGTCAAAGTTTTCATTCATCAGAAATGGTTAAATTATGCATCTTTATTGTAACTAATTATAAAGGTTACTGCTGAACCTTTTACACTTTTTATATAATTTCACAAGGAATTTTGTATTCTCAATGACAATACATTATTTAATTTTTTCAGAATTTATATATCAATTAAACAATTAATTTTATTTTATTCTAATAAATTATTTCAAAATTCCATAATATTTCTAATAATGTATAGTAAATTTGAAAATGGAAAACTAATGAAATGAAAAAGGAAGTTTCTCTTCGAAGAATGAGACAATTCAGATTGCACCATTACTTACTCAAGAGGACATTCTTTCGTAAGAAAGAGGTAACGCTCGATTATCTTATGATCTAAGAAAGAGGTAACGCTCGGTTCATTTATTATAATCAAGGATGCATTTTCAATAAATTATTAGTATTTTCACCTTCGAAATACATAGCTTTATTGGACTTTTTTCCCTTAACATTGAGCTTTTATTCATGTTTTATGTTTTCAAACATATGGATAAAAAACCTCATGAGACCATGCAGTGTTGATAGAAATACTTACAGTAAATTTAAATTTTAATCAAATAACTTATATATCTTTATTTGTGAATTTCATTTCTGTTTTGAGGCGTACTTACCTCATTGCTTTAAGTTTCTAGTAATTTTTTTTTATATCTATAGAAAAATTGTTCCAAAATTGTGAATTCTCTTATAAAAGTGTGCCTTAAAATATTTATTTTAATTTTCCTTTTCAGTCTTTAATATATTTCATAATTCCTTTCTTTAAATGATATAGAGTCTTGCATTTCAATCAATGGATGGCCGTTTTTTTGGGTTGGAGAGTTGAAGACCCTTTGAAAGTATTTTAAAAGCTTTTTTTTTAAATTTTAGGTTTAATTCTTTATAGAAATGAGAAAATAAAAAATGAATCAGTTCGTTTCACTCTGCGTCAACCGAAGATTCCTCCCACGGTGTTCGGTGCACGTTGTATTTCTTTTTACTTCTCTTTCATGGGAAGTCATTTCTGTTTTCTTTTATTAGAAGTCACTCATTGAAAAAATATTTTTTAAAAATAATTAAATTTTTTTTTGCTTATTAGAGAATTTTTTTTAAAGAATTGCTTTTTAATTATGTTCTCTTTTGTCATAGTACTGCTCGCTTTTGAACTGACAAGCCGGCACTGAGTCCATTTTTCTTTTACTTATTACAAAAGAAAATTAATTAAAGAATAAAATTTAGAAAATAAATCAAATGAATATATA
>JAOUZG010027617.1:4350983-4384120 GCA_026289955.1 Argiope argentata
ATATATATATATATATATATATATATATATATATATATATATATATATAATGGTTAGTAAAATCGTGCTTTTCTTTGTTGGTTTTGCTAGTAAGGCAGACAAAAAATAGTTAAGAAATTATAAATTAATATATGATTCAACTCTTTTTAAACTAATTTTAAAACTCCTGGGTCATGTATGAGTATCTTCGTCGTATTTGTAAACTAATGAAGGATAAAGAAATAACATTGTAATCCCTCCTTTCAAGGGAGATAAATTTCTGTTTCTCTTTTCCGAATTGAAGCGAAATGTGAGTTTTACTGCATTCTAATAATCCTTCTCATCCTGTTTTATAACAGCAGTTTCCTTTTTTGATAACTTCGACCATTTCTTTTCCTTTAAAACGAATTACATTTTAAAAGATTAGTCACATTTTTCTTTCATTCTGTAGAGTATAAGAAAACATATCCAATCACTTAAAAAATATAATACGTCTGAAAAATGAGCATCTAATATTCAGTTATTTAATGAACAAACCATATTTTTTAAAAAATAATGATTTAAATAAATGGTTAATAATTTTTATATGAGAAATGTCCATGATATTAAGACACATTCCTAAATATCCAAGTGAAAAATGTTCTTTTACGTTTCACCATTTAATGAGAGAATTTCTTTTGAGAAAGATCTTGAGCGTATTTCTTTTAATAAAAAAATCGGAAGTTAAGGTGAATTAATAAATAAATAAAGTGAAAAGAATTTAGTTCAAATTCTTTTAGGAGATATGCTGAGCTCACTTATTTTAGAAGAATTTAATTTAAGGGAATGCACTAATCGCAAAACAAATATAATCCCTTAGACAACAAGCAATTAAAACTACAGGAAATTAGTAGTCATTTAATTTCCTATCGTTCGAAATTAAGAAAATTCACTTTTCTTCTCGGTTGTTCAACAGTGTAAGAATAGTTATCAATTCTTTATCTCAAATATTTCTATTTTGAAATATAAAAGATCTAAACAACTAAATATTTATCTTGCAATATTAGCTATCACCATAAACTTGTACAAAAACACATAGTCAGTCAATTTGATCTTTTCTTCCGACTTAATAGCCTTCAGCGAAATCTAATTTCAGTCATTAGACCAGAATCTCAAATCTCCTCAGATCTTCAACCTCATCTAGGCAAACTGAACATCATAAATTTACAAGGACATGAATGTCCCTCCATTAATCCTGTCTTGAGAATTTTCTCTTAAATGTTATCCAGCAGAGCAAGTGAACTAAAGGCGGAGCAGAGGCCCGTTCCAGCAATGTCAAGGACATAAAAAGGGAAGAGAACTTTTTATTTGCACAACCCTTCCTCTACAGCTGACAAACCTTCACCTGTCAGAAGCAACAGAGCATTTTCCTGCTAACCCCGAAATAATGGCAAGAGAAAAATAACCCCTTTTTCTTCCTTCACTTTGAACTTGACATTGAGACTGCCAGAATTTCCCATCATGCCTTTCTTTGTGTTCGCTAACAGGGAAAGGGGAAACTCGCCACAATACTCCTGATAAATATGCGAATAAAAAATAAATAAATAAGGAGCTAAAAAAAAATTGCGTGTTGTAACTATACAAGGAAACCGGTATAAATGCGTGAATGTGCATGTACGTGCATTGAAAAATAGACCTAATTCAATGCCGTTTCAGGACCGCACTCACCCCATACTTCCTTCTACAGGGGATAGATTCCCTACACTTTTTCCCTATGTGGTGGAGTTTTTCCCTGTGTGGAAAGGAGATATTCTGGATTCTTCCAATCAACTTGCTGGATTAGAAAAATAACCGCAGCATAGTCTCTACTAGCTATAAAATATTTTCTTTGTTAGAAAATTAATCTTTAATTACTTGAATACATATGTCTTTTTGTTTTATTTCCAAAATTTGATTTAATTTGATTATTAAATTGAAAGGACAAATTTCTAATACATTTATTTCTTCGTTTACGTATATTATCCAAAAATATTGCATGAATTCTTAAGCTATAGATAAAATAAAAATCTCTTTGAAATTTCTGAATATGATGGGTGGTTTAAACAAACAAAAATATTATTCATGAAATCAGAACCGTGTAAATTAATAATTTACTGTAAGAATGGTCAACTAATTATTCAGAAGTAATGAACTAAAATCTACATAAGTCCCTTATCATTTTGTCTTTGAAATAAAAGATTCTGATCATTCAAAGCAATTCATTTCTGTTCTAAATGTAATTATGGAAAAAAATGCAGAGCTAATTAATATTCTCGCAGGCAGCTGAAATGGGATTCGAAGTGAAAAAAACGGGATAAAATAAAAATCAGATTTTAAGTTGAAGCATGGAATTTCAATTAATCTTCAGAAATAACATAATTATGGAAGAAGAAAGTTTTCTATGCTTGAAAAAAAAATTACATTACCAAATATTATAAGAAAAATAAAATAGCATGCCCTCTTGAATAAATTTCCGATTCAAGCAGCAAAAGAAGATTACCAGTTCAATAACTTAGCTAGGTGCTTATTTCTTGGCATTAAAAATTGTAAAACAAAAATGATAACAGATATTTTGAGTCCCTTCGCATATATTTATTTAGAACTGATTTAATGAGACTTATATTAAATTCTAGCCTTTTCCTTTTCAACGCTTTATTTAACCTGATTTATTTTATGGCAGTAATAAAGGAATTTTTTTTTCATTGATTTTTTTTTTGTATCGGATATGCTAGGAGTTTGAAATTTCGTACGCTTGTTTATTCCCGATGACAATGTATTATTTTAATATTATCAGAAGTTAATTATCAATTAATCAAAAATTAAATTAAATGTTTGCTTCTTTTCAAGGGAGCCACGTGGCAGACAGTTTGGAAAAAAATGGACTTCAAAATTAAGAAGTAAGATATAATTATAAAATACTAAACAAAATAAAATGTGTACAAATATAGAAATGTGACTGTTTAATACACAAATAAAAGTATTTTTAAAAACTGTTTTTTTTTATTCCCCTTAACTTGTTTTATACTCGTAAAAATAGAATTCTGAAATCGATTTTTAATTCACTTCTTAATATGACAAAGCTTTGAAATTTTGTAAACTTGTGTATTCTCGATGTCGAAATATTTTGCTAATATTTTCAAAGCTTATATATTAAGTTAATGAATTGATTCAGTTTGATTCCGTATGAAATGATTGATGGAAGCAGCGATTTATAAATGTTTCTGGCGAACGTCTTAGGTAAATAAAGCATTAATTCATGTCATAATAATGGGGTAGAAAAATAAATACCATGTTCCTATCACTCTATCTAAAACTATCATATAATTTCCCTAGCACAATGCTACAGCCACCTAGCACTGAAGTATTAATTAAAAAGTATTTATAATAATAAATTATGAAATTTTATTAAATAGAAAATAAAGAATCTATTTTTTAATGTATTAACAACACTGTATTTCAAAAATCTGTTTTGATTTAAATTATGCTTACACTATGCATTATTGTGACCAATCCCAAGTAATTTTTAACAATATGAATAAAAATTGAACCGGAAAATAAAAGGCTAATTAAAGTAATAATTAACACCTAGTAGTTAAAACATGATTACATTTCTTTAAAAAAGTAAGTTTTTATACTGTGCTCGAATTAACCATTTATTGATTACAAGAAACATGTGAAATAAATAAAGAGAAATGCTTTAATACTATTGTATGAATATAAACACAAACACCATTTGAAGATAATTTAATAGGAAATTATAATTTCTAATATTCGTCACATTTTAATTTGAAAAATGTTCTCTTCAAAACACATGAGTGAAACTGATATTTCTATCGGATTTTTTTTATTTGTTAGACACAAAAAAACCTAATACAATCCTTTGGCGTAGTTTTGATTTTCAGATTGTGGAGATTGTAGCTGAAACGTCAATCAATTTTAAGAATCAGTGGATATTATACAGCATTCAATAATTAAAAAAATAATCACATTTATAAATTTCTTTTGGATTATTTTAAAATAATGATTTATGTATTCTCCTGCGTCACACAACAAAATTATTTAAAAATCAATGCTGAAAAATATCAGTTCTAATGAGACTATTTTCTTGAGTATTCTTTATACACTTGACAACAAACAGAAAAAAATTCACGAATTTGGCTCTAAAGTTCAGCTTTAGTTCTACTGACAGTTTCTTTCGTCTCCGGTAGTTTCTTCAAGTGAAAATTCGATTATGATTTATTTATTTACTGTAAAAAATTGTAGCTAAAAGATCTAAATGATTCCATCCGATGCGGTAAAAATGGTAACTTAAATTTTGCAAACCAAGTCTGAGCGAAAGTAAATCATGTTACTACTGCAGAAGCTTTAGTTTTGGATTTTCTCCTTTAAACCGAAAATGAAAGCGCTCTTTGTGATAAAGGCATACCGGACGTGGGGGAGCCTCTCCCCTCCTCGTCTCAACGTCCGAAAACAAGGAAAGGAAAGCGTCCCATTCCGGATTCGCATTTTCCCCATAGCTACACGGGTGTTATTCCTCTCAGACCCCCCCCCCCCCCGGCATTGCAAGTTCCTGCAACTGAAAAATCGATCATCAGGTCAACAAACGGGAATACGTAATCGTCTGCTAGTTATACCCTTACCCCAACCCCTGCCAATTTATGACCATGAACAGAGCTTGGTTGCCATAGCAACGGACGTTTGCGCAAAAACCAGGGTCAGGGACAGTCATTTTGTGCAAAGAACCCCCTCACCGCCTCACTCCATCCTTGGCTAGAAATGCTACTCTAAACGGGTTACCATATCCACCTAGTTTCGGTGCTTTTGGCAACAGACGATTGAAAAGGAAGTGAACAATTTGTTGAATTGGAGAGATTCCGAGAGTAAAATTGTCATTTGAATATTTATTTAAAAGACACCGACTAACTGCTTTCTTTCAGACAGTTGTTTCTAATTTAAAGTTTTCCCCTATTTAATTTCGAAAGTAAAAATATGTAAAAAGCATTACATTCAAAGCCATTTAGGAATAAATTATTTGATATGGTTACCTTTAATACAAAAACCATCTCAAGGCAGATTCTGAAAAATTTCTATTTCATCTTTTAGATAAGAAATACAAAAAAACCCCCAACAAACAATATTTTTTTAATAACTGACTCTAAGTGCTGAATTCTCAAGAATTCAAACAAAAAGGAACATGAACAGAAGTATATTCATTAAATAATAGTAATTCTAATAAAAAAATACATTTATTCTTGTTGCGTTTGATATGAAGTTCCCTTTTTAGTAGTTGGCCTTATTGAGTTTCACACATTTGAATGCATCTTTTACTCAGTCATTTTAATTTTTCAATTTTTCCATTTTACAAAAATATATACTTTGGCGTATGCAAATTTCTTAATGTATGTATATATCATGAAAAAAGGACAAAAGGTAATAAAATTCTTGAAAAAGTAAGCATAACTACTATTTAATGGTTTCTTTACTAACATATAAAACTTTTTTTATTACAAACTATACGGATATAATTAACTTCAAAAAATATAATATTAAAAATTATTATTTATCGGGTATTAATAACAACATAAACAATTAAGCAGAACCAGATAAATAACATATCAAATTAAATGAACAATTAATATTCCAATACAATATAAATAAGCAATTTGTAACTCATTTAGTATTTATTTTTTAAAAATGAAAAATATACTCTGCAGCCCTAACATTTTGTAAATTTTACAACTTGGTAATATCAATTCTTAATCTGCAGTACCTCTTAATCAGAAATCCATCATTATTATAATGGTAACTTCAGCTGAAGTACCAAATCAAATTTTGCTCCCCCCCTTTTTTTTTTCAGAAGGAAGTATAATGACCAAACGCTATCAAGTTACAGAATAAAACAATTGAATGTAGTATTCTAAAGAACTTTCAAACGGATAATTTACGTGATTTCGAATTACAACCATAACAGAACTTATTATTTAAAAATGACAGCATGAATTCATTATTCAAATGAAATTCAATATTTCGACGGAGTTTAATTTCATGTTAAGAAACAATTATTATTTTATTTTAGACAACAATTCTATAATTCTAATATTTTGCTCATATAAGTTTTCATTCATTACAAATTTTTAATTCATATTCAGCTTTGTATTTAATCCATATTTAGTTTCATATAGATACAGATGCTAGGTTATTTTATATTTCCATTTTAAAGCAGAAAAACATTTTTGATAAGTGCCTTTATTCATCGTTTCAAGAAGACGAACTGATTCCCAGCTCGCCAACCAATTTTGCAATGAAATTGGCGAACAAAAAACAACCTTTTTGGCGCCGGCAGGTAAGAGAACGTACGACAGTCGTTTTAATGCGGTACACTGACCCTTTTCCTAAAAGCCTACCCCTCTTCCCAAGCCCCCACCCCAATACCCTTGAAATACCCCTTGCCTTTATTTTATACCTTTCTTTTTTTCTATGCGTGCAACTATTCATTCAGCGTCCCGAGAAAGTTTCGCCTATGGGGAATGTTTTCCTTCTACACAATTCACCAATCAGAAGACAGCTTCGGATTTTGCTTTTCAGCCTTTCCCCCTGCAGTCCCGTTTTGCTTGTATTATAGGCTTCGAAAGAGTAAAGAGTAAAAGAAAAAAGGCACGGGAGGGGGAGGAGAGAGAAGGGATGAATCCTCCTTTGTGGGGCTGTTCCCCACATGAAACACTTCCTTTCTCTCTTCCGTTCTTCAGGATTTCTGGTATGCAAATATTTCCTCTTTGCAAATGAAAAATTCATCAACCTCAAAAAGGCTTTCTATAGAATGAAAAACAAATGATAAAATTTCTTATGCATTCCTTTTTATAACGGTTCCAGGTAAAAATTAAATTCATCCAATTTAAATTTTTCGGACCGCAATAAAAAGATGAATTAATTAATATAAATTGGACCTAAAAATGAGCATAATAGTTTTTGAAATAAAAATGTCATATTTGTTTTTAATATGTACAGAACAAATAAAAGTTAATAAATAAACAGCAAATAGTTTTAATAAATAAGATGATACTAATGAAATCAAAGGACTTTTTTAAGAATTCAATATCTAAGTAAATAATTTTAATAAACAAATACAACAATTGTAAAATAAATCTTGAAAATCAACAAAACATCTTTAAAGCTTGAGAAATGTGTATTGCAAGAAAGACTCTTCACTTACCATCACTGAAAACAGAGAAATCAAAACAATATCTAGAATTTTTAGCTTTCACTACGAATTATGTTAATAAGGGGACCAGAAAAAAATTATTCTCATAAGTCCACAGCAGTTTCATCCGAAACTCCTTAATTTTATCAAAAACTTGAGAAGATAGATTGTTATGATTTCCCATAAATATTGAGCTACAGTAAAATACCATAAAGGAAATATCAAATATATGCCCCGATTAAAGAATTTTACATTATTGATTATAAAAAAGATAATTTAAAGCCCGAAATTGAAAACCTTTAGATATTTCCAAATTAATGAAATGGCATATTTGTATTGTTTATTTAAATTATGGATTTGTTCTGCTTACAAGGAAATGAAATTCTGAGAACTCACCGAAATTTTTTTGCATCATTCGGATTCTTTTGCTTCGAATCATTAGAAGAGAGCGATGCTAGCAGGGGGGGGGCACTTGTCCCCTTTCGGCAACCACTACCCCCTCCCCCCAATCGGCGTGAGATAAAGAGCTTTGTCAGCAAAAGTTTTCACCACTTCAGAGCATAGAGAGCTGGGTATTAACGAATATAATTTGAAAGCCATCTTGCAGTTTATATGCTATAAAAATGGAAATAGCCAAATAACGGTTTTAGAGGTTTGACTACATTTGGAAAAATAATAAGGTGGCAAGTGAATAAGATGGCGCTTTTAGCCGCATGTCGACAACGAGTACGGAGTTTTTCAAATGTCGTTTATTCAGTTCATAATATTCACCATACTTATCAAAATAATCAACAAAATGGTAAGTGAATAAGACACCGCATTTTTATCGACAGTTTTTGGTTTTTAATTACGATGGTATCATATTTTATGATAAAAAAGTTATTTGCATGGACTCTCGATGACTTGAAATCACGGAAATTGAAGCTTTTGTATTATACTACATTAACAGGGCGATGACTCGTTCGGAAAAGAAAAGTCATTTTATTCATCAAGTTATTATTTCCTCAATAGTGAATTTGTAATTTCATTTCGCTTATTTCACTATGAGAATTCTCTGACTAAAATCCATTTACTGGTTAAACTAAAATTAATAAAGCACTGTTTGCTTTTGACAATGCTATACAATTTGCATGCTAAGAATAATTACTTTGTTGTAGCTAATAAATTCACTAAAAATCAGAGAAATAAGCAAATTATATAACTGTAAATTGTTTATTTTACAGCAAAATATTTCTTGATTGCAATCTAACTTATTAGGCTATAATTATTTCAGTAATGAAATATTATCGATTATTGCAGTTGATAACAAAAATAAATATATGTGATATGGTAGTCAGGTAATATATGAGTCCCGAAAAGAAAACCCAAATTGAAAAGCTGGTTAATTATTTACCTATTAGATATAAGTGGGTAATGTAAACTACAAATTATTTCAAAATAAAGCACGAAATGAGACCATGCTAATAAAAAAGTTTCCCTGTTAAACTTCCAAAAATTAGCGGTTTTTTAGCTTTCATGCGACCCCTTAAATTTTTTTTGTCAATTAGAAAGCTTTATTTTTTTATGCTAAACGTCATTTTAAAAAAACCCGCATATTCAAATCTTTAAAATTGAAAAAAAAAAAAAAAAATTGGGTGCGCTGCATAGCGATCTCGTACCAAAATAGCAATAAAATGTGTTACATATTATAAAAATATAAAATAGATGATAATATTTATATTAAAACGTTACATTTAGCATATTTAGCTATACTAAATGAGTTTATCAAATATGACTAAAGTTGTTAAATAAATTAGTTCCTAAATTTTTCAGTTTCTACCATCAGTACTATAACCATACAATCGGGGAAAAAAATATTTTTATTTATTTTCTTAATTTTTTCCCTTTCACTGCTCTTCGTTGCAAAAACTATATAATTTCAAGTGTTTCTGAATTTGTAATGATCTTTGGATAAAAGTGTGTTTTGATAAAACAATAATTAAAATAGGAATTTAGAGATTATTCATATATTACATTAACTCCTTGACACAGTATTTACTTCTTATTTAGATGATATTTCCGATTTAGAGCAATTGTTATCATTTTAATTCTTAGAATAACGTAGGGATTTTTGAAGCTCTGAAGCGTTTAAAATGATTGATTTTTGCATTTTAAATTACTTAAGACTTTCACTTAATTGCAGATTAAGAATTTAATAATTCAATATGAAAGCTAAATTCACCATTGTATGCGAAAGAGTTAAGAAAATCTAATAAATACAAACGAGAGAAAAACAGTAATGTTTTTTTTTTGGGGGGGGGGTGGAATATTAGTTTGCAATAGCTTCGAAGGAAAAAAGTATTTAATAATAAGAAAAAGAATCAAAATATCAAGATTTAATTGTTTTTGAAACAGATGCAATGATTCTTAAATTTAATAATAAGAAAAAGAATCAAAATACCAAGATTTAATTGTTTTTGAAACAGATGCAATGATTCTTAAGTCTAAATTCGCACTCTCTCTCCCACACATATACACTCAAGTGCCAAAAAAATTGAGACACCAATCTAATATCTTGAAGGGCCCGCAGAAGTGCCACAGCACGACGTGGCCCGGATTCAATTGATTTGTGAAGTTATCCTGTAGACAGTTCACACCATGATTCTTGCAGAACAGTTCACGAAGCCATGAGAGTGAGAGGTGGTGGAGATCTCCTAAGGACAGCACATAGCAAAACATTTCAGACATGGTCGATAATGTTCATATCAGGAGAATTAAGAGCTCAAGAGAGGGAAAGAAATTCAGAAAAACGCACATCAAGCCACTCGGTAGCTACTGTAAACATGTGGGGTGGCGCATTATCCTGTTGGAATCGTCCACGTCCGTCAGAATGAACACAGGATATGAATGCATATAGAGGGTCTGAAAGGATGTTAAAGCCCCATTGACCTATCGTGGTTGAGTCTACACATATCAATGATTTCATACCACCTACACAAGTCCCTTACCTCACAAAGCCTCCATCAGCTTGAGCAGTTCCTTGTAGGCATGAGAAATCCATAGATTCATGGAGTTTTCTCCACACCCGATACATTGAAAACGTGACTCCTTAGACCAGACAACGTTTTTCCAATCATTAAGTGTCCGTTAGCGGCTTTGGCGAACCCAAGTATGGTTCAGAGCTTTGTATCACTGACGTCACCAATGGTACACGAGATGGTTTGCGACTGCGAAAACCCATAACAATTAGGTCACGTTGCATAGCGCGAATACTGACACTTGTTGATGAGCCTGCATTCAAACCCGCAGAAATTAGAGGAAATATTGAACGTCTATCTCTTGTAACGATTCTTTTCTGAAGTCGATGATTTCGTTCTATCAAGGCCTTTTCCAAGCTGCAACCATGCCGAAGATCTCTCTCTCGCGCCATCGATTAGTCACCGGTAAAAATCGCTTAAATCTTGATAACCTACCTTTATAACAAGAATCAATGTAATGGCCTCATATAAGTCAGGTTCACGAGGCGCCTAGCCGCGGTAGGGGCCTATACCCGGTCATGGTGCTTCACGAGCGGCATGGTTTTAGCTATCTGAACTTGACGCTCTGCAAAGGAGTCTGGAATGAGCTGAGGTCCAGTGGTGCTCTATTTATGGTTATAGCAGTTCAGAGGGGTGGGTGAGGAGGTAAGTGTCTGGACTCGTTCTGATTGGCTATTGAGAAAGTCTGTAATGGTCTCCTCAGACACCTATAGTCTTATGTACGCACAGTCAACCACATCGCG
The DNA here is from genome assembly GCA_026289955.1 of Argiope argentata. Classification (NCBI taxonomy): domain Eukaryota; kingdom Metazoa; phylum Arthropoda; class Arachnida; order Araneae; family Araneidae; genus Argiope; species Argiope argentata. Next base: position 4,361,939 of record JAOUZG010027617.1, read on the forward strand.
TTACGCTGATTGGTTAAATGCCTCCGTTATTTGCATACAACCTGCTATACCAGTTTTTCTGGTTCTTCAGCGTATATTTAAACTTAACATTGAGAATTTAATGTTTAATTTGTATATTTTTCATATTTTTACAAGCGTCACCTAAAGAAATAAGTTTGTACATATATTTAAACAATATTTTATATCATATCTTTCCGCATTTCATATTCTTCGTGTCCAAATTATAGTAAATTTTCGTTCGTGCATGCAAGCTTATTCGACAAGGCTCGAAACCATCTCAATTTCTGATTGTTATTGAAACCCTTATTTAAAAAATTATTTTAAGTAGCTGATTGAACTAAAAAAATTTGCCTTTTGGCAAACACAGAATATGTTTTTTATTAAATATTCTGGATTTCTAAAAAGTTTCTATTGATAAAGATTTTGAATACAGTTTCTACTTTCCCTTTATGTAACCTCGATGATAAGAGTGTGCATTCCTTCATTTAGCAGGGCATGTCTTTCTAGCATTATCAATATTAAGTTCAATCCGTTTTTTCTCAAGAATGCTTTGACACTGATTACGTTAAAAGACACACGAGTGTGAAGCACGCCGCTTTTGTACGATAAAAGTAGGGAGCTCCTTCTCAGAAATGGGAGTGAAGAAAAGGAAGAAACAATAGAAAATTATTTAATCAAAAGTTCTACTTTGAAATAAAAGGAGTTCTAAAATGCCAAAAATATTTTTTTTCTTTCATTCTGATTGGAAGGAGCTTTTCGGAATAAACACAGGATTTTTTTTCTTCCTTCTATAGTGTCGTATACATTAAATGCTTGCATATAATTGTAAATTGTAGAAGCCATGTTCACTTTAAAGAAAATTAACTAAACACCCCCCCCCCGAATTTTTATGAATTTTTAGATTTAACTATTTCCTTTTATAGAGCATTATTCTGCTTACATTATCATTATCCAAAATTAGGCATTTATATTTTACTGTTTTTATGTTCCAATTTTTGTTCTAGTTGAAATATTTTATAAATGTTTAAAGAAAATCCAGAAGATTAAGGACTGGAGATTAAATTCGAACCAAATTCAAATTATAAGGTTGTTTTGAAAGTAATTTCGTTTTTTCTCAACAAAGGACTTAATTCTATTTTTTATCACAACTACTCACTTAAGCCGCATAATTATTATGTATTTTGACAGCCGGTATAGCAAGGCTTGTATATGAAAAAATTTGATTGCTTCTACGCAGTAGTTTTTGTTTGGTGCCCTTTCAAATATGGATAGTGAGTGAAAAGCAACATTTTCGGCACATTCGATATGTATTTCGGCAAACCCGATGCGTTTGGAGAAAGATGCCAGTGTTGGCAGAATACGAATGCTGGAACTAATTCGCAAACTTCCGATCCAGTAATTTTGCTGTTGAAGATGCACCCCGTTTTAGAAGGCCAGTTGATGCTGATGAAGACAAAATAAAGCCATTAATTGATACAACCCGGCTAATAACAACTCGTGAGACTGAGAGGTTACATTTATCGAATTCTACTATTCAAGATAATTTGAAACGCCCAAGTTTAATCTGAAAGTTCGACACATTGGTATTTGCTTTTCAAACGTTCAGAAAATTATTCCTTTTGGAAGCGAATCATCCCTGAGGATGATAAATGGGTTTTCTATAACAATGTTAAATGCAAGAGATCATGGAGTAAAAAAGATGAACCGGTATCATAGCAATTCGAAAGCCAATATTCATAAAAATAAATAAATAAGTAAAGATTAAAATGAAATCTGCTATGCTTCAACTTATCATGTCAGAACATAATTTCTTGAATGGTCAAGCATCACGTTCTCGTACAAGTTAAATTATATTTTTATTCATTTTAATTGCTTCATAGAATTAGTCACTTTGGTATCGCAAACGATCAAAAAAACTTTATCTCGCATTTATTGTTTTAAAAAATATCACATTTCCTATTTATTTTAATTCATATAATCACCGGCTCAAAATTACATTTTCTAGGTTTTATTTGCTGCAGTAATTAACTTATTTTTTTAAATCAGAGCTTTTATAAATGCAATGGCAACATGTTATTAAACTCTGATTTTTTGAGATGCTTGGGCAGATAATAAAATTGTTATTTTTTGCCTACGGATTTTTGTTGACGACAAAAATCTCATCCCAAAAACAAAATCATACTCTGGCATGATTTAAAAAAAAGTGATGCCGACAGTTTAGTAAGATTTCAAAGGATTTTTTTAGCTTCTACTTGGCAACACAACAGCTAATTCTGAAGTGTACTATCTCCAAACTAAACGATTCACTTACTTAGAAAAGGCTGGAATTGCTCAACTGAAAAGTTGTAAAGTTCCACCAAAATAATGAGAGACCGATAATAAGTTTGGTAACTCGCCAAAAGCTTTTACAATTTGGATGAGATATACTGTCACACTCCCCGTATTTCACAGAACTGCCGCTTTCTGATTACTTTTTATTCCGATCTCCACAAAATATTTTACATGGTAAAGCCTTTACTTTTAATGAGGAGGTACAATATCTCTTGGAGAAATTTTTTGATAGCAATGAACAAAGATTTTATGAACGTGGAATCATGCTAATGCAAGAATGATGGCAAAATGTAATGGACCAGGAAGGGCATTATATAATTCAATAAAATATTTATTCGCTATAAGAAATTCGCATTTTACTATTATTTAAAAGAAAGGAATTACTTTTTAACCAACCTAATAGCTAAAATTTTATTTCTCGTTAAACTTCCATTAAATATTTCCAGGATCATACTGCAACGAATTTAAATAATTTAGTGTTGTAACCTGTGCTTCTATCTATATACTGTGTTTTAGAATGAAATTTAACCACATTTCTTATAAAAATAGATCCCAATTCAATTAAATCTCAAAATCACTTCATAAATAGATCGAAACAATATTTACTAGTCAGCAAAAAAAAAAAAAAAAAAAAAAAAAGAAAAAGAGAGAGAGAGAGAGAAAGAATTTTTTTTCTAAAATATATTTGCAAATTTGTAATAGTTAGAAAAAAAGTTAGTATCTGTAAATTTAACTGTTATGGGCTATTTTGAAGCCAAATTTAAGAAATTGTGCTTGCATCCCTGTAAAATTTGTTTCCCCCGCAATTTTTTTTCCCATCGAAAATATAGATTTCCTATCAAATGGTAGACCCATCATCGTTTGAAAAGGTAAAAAGTGTTTGCCCAGTAGAAACTCAGCTGAATTTCATCGGAGTGGAATAATGATAAAATTATAATGGATTTTTTTAAATTCTTAAACAAAACAGAAAAAAAAAAGAAAGAAATTATTTGAATTTTTAATTTTGTTTAAATTAGACAAACAGTACAAATTTCTAAATTCAAACAAAATACAATTGAACAATTAGAACTTTCAAACCAATTTTTATCTAATCAAAATTCGTTTATTTGATAAAAGTACTTATTTGCAATTGATTAAATATTGTTTCGAAAAATTCTCCCCAAAACGATGCTTAAATGCAAACTTTATTGTCTAGGAAAACGTGTATTAAATATACGCAGCACACGCTACAAATTCACAGCGGATTAACCCTATTTAAACAGCTAATTTCAGTTAACAGAGAAGCTATAGAACGCACGTCAAAAAAAAAAAAAACGCTCTTTTAAGCTAATTAACGTAGCTCCTTCTCCGACTTGATCTGATCTCCACCTTAAACCGTACCTTAAAGTGGACGAGGGAAACTCAGAAACAGCGCGCTCGTTCAGAAGATGTGTGGAATTTTCTCCAACATTCTCTAGGAACAAATCTTCATTTCTAGGCTTCTACTACACATTTTAGCGTGCAGTAAAAACCATTAATGATCTAATTATGTCGCCAACACACCTACATTGCTAAATTAATCCAATATGGCGATCTTCTGTTGTAAATCTCCTTAGAACGGTATTTTCCCGCAGACGCGAGATTCCATCACAATTAATTTTATACAATTAAAATATTTACAGAAAAATGCATGCATATTTACAATATATACATCTAATTTACCCAAAATTCATAACATTACCCCCTTCTTAAAGACTGCACGTCCCGGGCAGTGCATTTCTTAAGAAGAGGAAGTAAATTATCACCGCAATAAGGCATCAAACGATCGTAGTGTAGAAGCTTTGGATTACTTGACGGAGTTTGACCATGACGTCGTTTATCAGTTTTACCATAGAGTATGGCCCTTCCCAACAAGACTGAAGCTTCGGGTAGAGTTCTTTCCGACGTTTAGATTTCCAAAGTCACACTTTGTCGCCTTCGGTGAAAGTCCGATGTATTCCTTTGGCGTCGTATCGGATCTTCAAGCGCTCCGTTGTGATGGTTACCCTGTCTCAGGAAAACTGATGAACGATCTCTAACCACACCTATAAGTCTTCAAGATACTGTTCAGGAGAAGAAGGCGCATCTGATAGTGGAATTAAAGGTGTTGTCCTGGTCTTTTCCATCCCCAGCAGCTTCAAAAGTCTTGTGAAGACTGCAGAGGTGTAATTTGTCTCCTGATTGGAATGGATGAGAAGGGGGATTCCGAACCAAGCGATATAGTTCCGTAACAGGGCTTCTGCTATGGTAGTCGCTTCTTGATCAGGAATCGGGTAGGCCTTCGGCCATTTGCTGAAGTAATCCATGCCAACGAGGATTTACTTGTTGCCATCGGCCATGCGTGGCAATGGGCTTAACACACTGAGGATGATTCTCTCAATCGGTACTCCTACGTTGTACTTCTGGAGCTTCCGGTGAATTCGAGTCTTGGATTCCTTGCGGGAGGCGCATGCATCACAGGATCTGCACCACTTCTCCCGTTTGGGACAGTTCCTCCTGAAGTGTCGTTTTTACTTGGACGTTCAGCAGGTGATTTTCAATTCCTCAGGCTTCCATTCATCTGGATACTGGGACCTCAAGCGCCTCTCGAGTTCTCGAATTCTTTTCTCTAAATCTGCCAACGTGTCCTGGACAGCAACGGTACGTACAGAATGACGATCCTTCCTGGAGGCTACGTGGGCTGCTCGACATTTATGGAAAACACCGAAGAACTCTTAAGGTTCTTTGCATCCGAAAGTCCGACTCTTGTCAGGATATCTGGGTCCCGAACTGCATCCAGGAAGTACTCCAGAGTTAATGCATCTCGGACGTCGGCTGGACAGTCAGAGAAGGCAATAAAGGAGAACCGCTCGATCTCTGGTGCCAGCTCATGCAGCAACTTCTCCGATCTCTGTCTCCTGGACTTAAGTTGAGTTCTAATGTAATCTTTTATGTATTGGTTGCCAAACCTGAGTTCTAGGGTGGTCTTCAGGGTGGTAAAATTCCCCCGCCTGTCTTCAGGTATCGTCAGCAGGATGTCGGGCGCTTCGCCGCGAAAAGATGCTGCAAGACTGTTTGCTTTCGTGACATTGCTCCATCCATTTGCCTCCATGACCACGCCAAATTGTGTCTTCTGCACGTTCCAGGCGCTCTTTCCATAAAAAATGAAAGTCTTAACCTTTATCCCTGGAGTAGTTACAGGAACAGCGGAGATGCCCACAAAGTCCAAGGGGCAGTCTAAAACATTTGTCGCTCCTTCATCTTTCGGCATTCCTTTCATTTCCAGCTATTGAATCCTCTCCTCAACTTTACAAAGCCTTTCTACACTCCGCTCAAAACTCTGCTGAATGGTTCGATTCTTCTCATTGAACCTTTTCCGTCAAAGCATCCACCTTTGTGTTGATTGCTTCTATAATATTAGATTGGCTCTCTTGCCTTTTCTTAATTTCTTCTCTTGCCTTCATCTCTTTCTTCATTTACTTCACGAAAGCCAAGAGCTGTTTGAACTTGTCGTATTCGGATTCAGCCATCGCTCTTGTTTTCACCATTCAAACCTCACTAATGACACCAGTTGTTATGAAAGGTACTCACAAGGACAATGTGACGATGTAGACTTTATAGTCTAGGAAAACGTGTATTAAATATACGCAACACAAGTTACAAATTCCCCGCGAATTAACTCTATTTAATCCGCTAATTTAAGTTAACAGCAAAACTATACCGTACATCAAAAAAAAAAAAAAAAAAAAAAAAAACCCGCGCTCTTAAGCTTTGAGCCATTTGACTTGTTGTCCAAACTGATCTGATCTCCACCTTAAGCCACGACTTAAAATACCATCCCACTAAAGGGGACAAGGCAAACTGAGAAATAGCGCGCTCGTTCCGGAGATGTGTGGAACTTTCTCCAACATTCTCCAGGAACAAATGTTTATTTCTCGGCTTCTACTACACATTTTAGAGTGTAGTAAAAACCTTTAGTGACCTTATTATGTCGCCAACACGCCTACATCAACAAATTAGTCCAATATGGCGATCTTCTGTTGTAAATCCCCTTAGAACGTTACTTTCCCGCAGACGTGGGATTCCACCAAAATTAATTTTATACAATTAAAGTATTTACAACTATATACAATATTTACAGAAAAGTTCATACACATTTACAATATTTAAATCCAATTTATACAGAATTCATAACAATATTAAAAGCAACTCTCTTAATGTAAAAATACACTAAAATATAATTCGATTTTAAAATTGAATTTTTAGCGTGGCCCCTTCTGTTTTGAAATCCCCAGCCATAAAATAGAACGAACCTATTCAAAGAATACCGTTTTATTTATTATTGACAAATTGAAGGACACCCATGTAAAGAAATGTGACTGAATACTGTTACCCCAAATAAATGTGAATTCTTTTCAATCTTTGATTTATAATTTATTGTTATTACATGGAATCAATTTTTTTTCACTACCAGTTGTCATTATATAATCAAGATTAAATTAAAGCAATTGTTTAATTCATTAATAAGTACTAAAAATATTAAAATTGTGTAAGTCATCGAGAACATACAGTTTAAAAACTCTATAACAAGAGGAGGTGAATGAAATATTATAAAGAATCTGCTACAAATTTTTCACTTCCCAACTTTTTTTAAAATGCCCCTTTGTGTTTCAATGACATAAGAAAGACAGAAAAACGGCCCTTTTCAAAAGAGTCATTTCTATGCAGAAGACTTTTGATTTCATTTTATTAGCTACCTGAAATACTCGTTGTTCTATAAGATGTCATTAATTATACGAGGTCCCGTAAATAGAATTTTATTTCTTTCATTTCATAGTAAAGTAAGGCAATATGAATAAATAACAATTTTAATAATTCAACTAACACCGAATGCACATTATGTTGAAAGTAAGTTTCCCATTCAAAATTCAAAGAAAAAAATCAGATCCAAACATAATTATGTTCTGTTCAGCACTTTTATCCTCAGTTAGAAATCTAGACTCTGTCAGAAATCTAGATTTTGATGCAGACCTCCCTCAATCTGCAAAATTATTGCAGTTACCTAATTTGTCAAAAATAAAATTTGGTGAGTGGTCTTGTTATAAAAATTGTAGTTATATCTCAAATTTTGGTTTCTTTCAACAAATACGTGCTTAGTTTTCTTCTCTAGACTACGAAGTGTAAAATTTTCAATCTGAAAATAGAAATTGTGGCTTTCACGGCACGAGATTCAAATTTTTTTTGCAAATAGGAAGAGAATAAATCCTTTATTAGCTGATTAACTACAAGTAACTGTATGCATGTGACTTTTAAACCACAACTGTTGTAAAAGGGTTAAGAAGGGTGCGAGAATTTTTTGAGGAGACCATTCACGCTGGTTTAAAAAGGAAGAGTGATTAACTTCACAACGGAAAGGACCATAACATAAAAGGGTTCTAACAGAATTCAAAATTTCTCCGAAAACTCAAATTGTCATTTTATTTATTCCTCTTTATAAAAGTTTAAAGAATTTTAAGAAATAAAAATAAGTTTTGTTAAAATAGTAAGATGGGCGATTCATTCAACATCTGGTGAAAAAAAAATTAGGGTATCGTGCTGCCATCTAGTGATGACAATAGTTTTTAAATTCTCTCATACAAAATAGCTGTAAAAATGACGGTCCAAAATTTTTCAGTTTGATCGACTTATCTAGTAAAAATACATAAACAAAGCTAAGAAATTTTTAAATTGTAAAATATTTTATAAAAATTCTATGTTCAATACCTTTCATTCAATTCCGGCAATATTGATGCCCTCATTTTGATTTTACTTTTCATAGCAGAAGGAAAACTTATTGCACTTTTTGTAAGATTAAGGTCAATAGAGTATTACAGATTTTGGTTTGTAACCTAAACTAACTTTAAGCACAAAAAAGAATGTAAAAAGCACTTATATAATAACAGATATTACTTCATTTATGCCATTGTTTAATTTCAAACCTAACGAGATGGCGAAAATGGTTAGTGTGATACCCAGGATACCATTCGCAGTCATGATGATGGTGGAGAGGTAGAGGAGAGAGGGGGGGGGGGGAGTAAAATTCATGATACGCATAGGAGGTTACTTTACCCCATTGTTTCTGCTCCCTAAATAACTTCCCTACTGATTTTTAAATAAAAGTACACTGACAATACCACCGAGATGTATTCCAAGAAAAATCGATTTCAATGAGCAAAGCTTAAAAATAAATGACTTCTCCTAAAATCCTCTAAGATTTGAAAGTCATTAATTCTGCGAATGAACTTCAGACTTTCCTGAAAAGGGAATGACCTGAAGACGCCTACGCAGCCAGCAAGTGATTTCAACCTACTCAAATGAGAACCCCTGACATCTGAGAGAGGCTTCCTTTTGATTGTGCTTTGGTGGAAGGAAAAAAAATTATAACTAAGACCAATAATAAGAAATTTTGTGGAATGATTCATAAGAAATTAGAGAGAGAGATTTATTTAGAACTTTAACAGAATGGATAGCATTAATTGCAGATACTATATTTACGAATCAAATGTCATTTGTACCTACAGATAAAACGTTATTTACAGATACAGCGATGTATTTAATGATTGTCGCAAGAATCACCACAATATCAGTATTTGAGAGCAGGAATATAAAGCCTTTGAGTCAATTTTCAATGAACACATAAACACATAAACAGTACTAGTGGATTAAATGCTATTTGCAAATTATCGTTAATAAATGCCCTTTGAAATTTATTATTATTAAATGCTATTTAAAAATTATTGTTATTAAATGCTATTCGAAAATTATTATTATTAAATGCTATTTGCAATTCACTATTACTGTTCAGCCTCACAACAATTATGGAATGTAGTCATTTAACCATTAAAAACTGATTCCAACCAAGGAATGAGCGTTTGCATCTTAGAAACAAACCGTTAAAAATCCATGAACTTTGTTAACAACTTTTGATGTTTCAAAAAATGTGAGATTCAATAAAAAATTACTACCTTCTAATTTAACGTGGAAAAAAGAATTTTTTTATTTTCATGTCAGAAGATGTTGTTTTTGGGATGAGGTTTTTGGCGTCAATAAAAATCCGTAGGCGAAAAATAACAATTTTATTATCTACTCGAGCATCCCCCCCAAAAAAATCAGCTTTTGATAACGTGTTGCCCTTGCATTTACAAAAGCTATGATTAAAAAAATAAGTTAATGACTACAGCAAATAAAAACTAGAAAAATGCCATTTTGAGCAAGTGATTATACGAAATAAAATAAATAGGAAATGTGATATTTTTTAAAACAATAAATGCGAGACTAAGCTTTTTTGATCGCTTGCAATACTAAAGCTACTAATTCAATGAAACATTTAAAATGAATACAAATATGATTTAATTTGTCCGAGAGTGTGGTGCTTGGCCGTTCAAGGAATTATGTTCTGACATGATACATTGAAATATGCAAAGCAGATTTCATTTTAATCTTTATATTTATGTTTGTTTTCATAATAAATACAGGTCAAAATTACAACACTATTGTTCCATTGACACCATGTAAGCTTTTTTAAAAAGTGCTAAAATCTTGGTCTTTTAAAATATGTAATAAATGCTGTTTGATCTTTCCATATGTTCTCAAACACCGGGAACGCATTTCTTTAGAATGAAATGAAATTGATTTTACTAAATCAAATAGCACACTGATGCAAATTAGTTATTTCGATAGTCTAAGTTTTCATTTGTTTTGCTTTTAACAGACAATTGTTCCACATATAACTACTTTAACATACCGATTTTGAATTTTCCAAATTCGTAACGAGCCGTCACCATACTTTAAATCGCAGAGCAACAATGGCCGATGTTGAGCGTACAGCAATTCATAAGATTAAAATGATTATAAAAATACACCTTTAAAACTGCATTAAAATGTTAAATTCTTGTGTTGAGTTAATAACGATTTAATCCCTAATTCACAATTCACTTTTATAAATAATTTAGGATTCTCACATTCACTACTAGATGGCGCCGCGTATGTAAAATAAATAGTTCATTTAATTTTTCAATTATTTATAATTTAGTTCTGAATAAATGGAGTATTTTATTGATAATTTTTAATTTATTCGTTATAAAAATATTTTATTCAAAAAAATTAATTGAATTTTTTACCATATATCTGAACATTTTGTATTATTTTGGTACATTAAAAAATAGAAATAATTTTATTTTCATTATTTTTTAATTTTTAGACATTAATTTATAATTCATAGAATTCTTGAAATCAACTAGTTCTTATAATCACTACCAAGAGGCATTACTTGTATGAAATCAAAATTTAATCAAATATATAGAATTACGGATAGTTGCGTTTTGAAAACTTTCAATTAAATATTATCGAGTAGTTAATGTTTCAAAACTAGCACATAGGAAGCGAATGTTCAAATAAGAAACAAATAAAGTTCCAACAGCGAACAAAGAAGTTTACAACTGATTTAAAGAAAATATATTTTGCTGATGGAAAACTGCTATTCAAAAGAAGAAAAAAGAAAAAACATTGCAGGAGAGATTTTGGAATTGCACTCAGACAAAATTAATAGAGACATACAATTAATCGATGAAAAGCTGCTTCATATCAAATAGAGAGTGAAAGTAATTTAAGTATTTTAGAAGTACTTTTCAGAAAAAATTGATATAGGGAAATCAAAGGGAAAATTCGGTGAAGCCTAAAGATTAATCTGAAATATTTTCATGCTTGAGGTGCAGTAGCGACTCATCATTCCAGAATAAATTAATCGACATTTTGCAAGCACTTTCACCTTAAACCAGAACCAGCACATTAATTTCTCAAATAATAAAGTAATTGCCTTCCCTAAAACTCATTACCGTGAATTGAATTTCTCGAGAAGGAAGTTTTACGATGTGTTAACACCTAAATATAAAACCAAACTTTCAAAATAGTCAATTATTCCAAAAATAATTACATTTCAATTCAAATAAAAATACATAATTTTTCTTAAAATATCAAATCTTGAATTTTTCAGAATATGATCGCAATATGTCCGAAATCAAATTCACGTTTAATAATGAGCAAATTACATTTATTTGATTATTAAAGGGCAAAAATTCTCATAAATGTGTAGTAGTTAACAGTAATAAATAAACATTTACTCTTTAATGATTAAATTTTTATTCGACAAATTAAATTATTATTCGACAAATTAAATTATTATTCGACAGATAAAATTGCAAAGAGGAAAGTCATTTCATAAATCTTGGAATTCTTTAATTTCTTTATTACATTTAATCTAAAAATTTAACAAGAGATTTTTTGATCCATTTTAAATTTTATCAGATGAGGTGCGATTTTGACTTCCTTCAAGGATGTCTACATCATAGACAACTTACTTCTCGTGACCTCTGCTACCAACATGGGGCAATCACTGGTGACAATACAGAAACATAGAAGCTTATATATAGAGAGAAAACATATGTTTTCAGACCACCTGAAAACACAGCATGTCCCCACTAAACCTCATAGGGGGGTTCTAACTTAAAGGACTGAAGTCGATGATGTAAAGTTAGTGGTAGCAAAGCTTCAAACTCGGAGTTGTCCCTCAAATAATAGTTTTATCGTTATTCCTATTTAACAGACTCTGACTCTCTAGTGCTCGAATTTCTGCTGACAATTCATGCCAAGCCATCGCAAAGAAAAAAATCCCCATTTTCTTTAACAGTGTGTCCAATATGGCAAGTGCCATAAGTAACAACAAAAACACTATTTTAATTGTTTTACACAGTTTAAATATCAGCTAATCTATTAATTTAATAAATTTTGATTCCATAACAATGGCACAACTTGGCAATGAAATTAAGAGGAAATTGATCCCATGATTTCATAATATTTATAATAATGATTTTAAATTAAAGTCGAATATAATTAAAATATAAAATCGACTTTTTAAAACACTAATAAAAGGGTATTTAAAAATATAATCCTATTCCATTTATTTCATAGTCAGACTGAGAGGATTATTTCTTGAATGCTCGCTTTATGTGTTGATTCTCATGAAATCATTTCGAATTTCATGAAGAATGATTAAATAGGCATCTTGTGTTTACTTTGATATAAAAATATTCGTGGCAGATTAATAAAATCTTTTTTCTAATCAAAGACGAAAACTTTCTCTACTCAGCGTCCTTAAATCGCAATATACACGGAATTTTGAGCTACCAACCAAATGATTTCTTGTTTAGATATGTATAAATATTGTAATTACTAAGGTAAGATTAAAAAAAAAACGCTTATTTTTCGTACGAAAATACCTTCCGAAAGATAGAACAACACGCCATATCCTAATGGGATCTTCTCGATTATAAGCTAGGCCAGTTTTATTATTACTGTCAAAAATATTTTATTTACCCTCCCCAGATGTTTCAGAGTAGAATGTTTTTTAATATTAATCGCAGGAGATGAATGGAACAATATCAAATGAGGAAAACATCTTTTAGATTCGGTTTCTTCAAATAATCTGACATTTTTCTCTCAATAATTTATCTTGTAAGTATAATCTGAGACCGAAGGGCGAAATAAAGCTAGGAAAAAAAAAAACCTATTTCAGCTTCTGCTTTGTCGCAGATTATCAATAAAATTTCCTTCTTCTCAATTTGATATACCTGCCTAATTAAGCAAACTCAAATGATAAGTTTATTGGTTTCCTTTTCAATAGATGCCTGCCAAGGACTATTCCGCTCTTCTAAAGCAATGGGAAATTTTGTTACAGATTTTAAAATAACGATTACATTGATTAGAAGTTTCGAAGGTAAAATTTTTAAGCACGAGATTTGAGCATCAAAAATACACGAATTTTACAACAAATTTACAATAACTGCAGATGAATGGTTTGTAGATGTTTGGATTTAGTAGAAGGAATATTTTTCAATAAATAAATAATTAAATAATTAAAAATAATTAATTTAATTTCGTAATGTAAATATAATGAAATTTGAACTTACTTTTCTCTAAAATTTATCGCAAGGTAGCACTTCACGTTTTTAATAAAAATTCAGTTAAATTATACGATTAGCTAATAATTAAATTTGGAAAAAATTAACATATACAATTGTCATCAAAAATACACGTGTCAAAACAAGAGCAAGTCAGAGCAGAGTCGGATTGAGTCTTAAGCAAAGGAAGTCTCTTTTATAATCTTTTAATTTCAGACATTTTTAATTCATCTGAATTATCTGTGTAAGCAGTTTTAAGTAGAAAATTCTGATAATCAGACAAAACATTTAATTATGATTTCGAAAGAGTTGCTTTCAGTATTTTTCGTATAAAAATATTCAAAATTAAAATTTAATAAAAATGGTTTTAAAAAAACACCTTTGTGCATAATGTACATTTTTAATCAAGCATTTTTAAAAATATAAAGTAACATAAATTTTTACAATATTCAATGTACTTATAAAAAATAAATAAACAAGGATAATTGAATCGCGTTTTAGCGCCACGTTTGGAATCCATTTTAGTGTATGGATATCTGAATCACGCCAATTAAAACCAGAGCTATTGAGAATTAATTAATTAATTAGTTAATAATATATACTTTTACAAAATAACTAATTAAGGTAAGTATTAAAATAATTAATTGAATAGTTAATGATATATACCGTAAAAATATTTAATTAAGGATATTTGGATCACGTTTTAGCATTTCATCGATACTTGATTCGAACTTTTAATCAGTTTCAGTGCACAGACCATGCAAATCGAATGGAAGTATAAAATTTATATTGTCAGAAAATATTTCTAAAGAATCTATCGAAATTTCAGGTCCTCTAAGGCTACTTGATAAAAACAACTATCCTACCCAGAAAAAAACAATTATCATTCAGCAAGTTAAATAAGAGTATATAAAAAACGATGATAACAAATATCAGCCGAATTCATATTTGTTGTTCGAATATATTTTCTTTGCCACCCAGAAGATTGACAATTTGTAAATAAATTCCTCGAGCTAATAAATTACTTAAATTATGAGAATTTTAAGATGAGATTTTTAAGACATTTATTAAATTAGGAGAATTTAACGGTATTTATGCGATATCAGATATAAAATAAACGGTCAATTTTTAAGAAAGTTTTCTATCGATTTTGAAGTTAGAAACTAGAAATTATCACTAATTTATTTCATAATGGAAAAAGATAAACATCAATTAATCATTTTTTATATTGTATAGTTGAACTCAAGAGATATTTCTTTTCATGGTTGTAACAACTTTGTTTATAAATTCTATTTCGACTTTTATTTTAAAAACGTGAGAAAAATGTTTAAGCATTTAAAGAATTACAACTAAGAAGCGAGTATAAATATGCAATGCAATAACAAATAAATCACTTAAAGTTTCTCTTTTTTTTCTTTTAATTATTTTTTTTGTGCAGTGTTGCATAGATAGAAAATGAATGGAGGAAGAATATTTAGTCAAAGCATTTGTTTAGATAACATTTCATCCGGTTAAAGCTTCAGGGCCACAATTTAAAGCATGAAGGATATGGTCGTACATCTATAACCACTGTAATCATCAAGAATTTGAATGTAATCCTGCAAACTTTCATGCATTGGGTGGTACAGTTGTCGTATGTCCTTTAGTGAAGTGAAGCTGAATGTCTATTTCACTGGATCCATCCAATTAGTAGCTGTCCGTTACATTTGTGGATTACGTTAGTGTTTTTTCACGAATTTCGTCTCATACGTATTCGATGAAAGAAAGATTTGATTTCACAGGTCAAAGCAACATATGAAGCGTATTAGATGATAGCACTGGTCCGAGGAGAAAAGAAAACACAACATAGAATACTGATAAGAAATAGCAGCGCTGTTAAATTTTTTTTCTTTTCTTCTGCATGGGATAGTGAAGAAAGTGTTGTCATAGGAAACTCCTAGTCAAATCAAATTATAACTTGTTGATCCAGTGTGTCTACATCATAGACAACTTACTTCTCGTGGCCTCTCTGTTACCAACATGCGGTAATCACTGGTGACAATACAGAAACATAGAAGCTTATATATAGAGAGAAAACATATGTTTTCAGACCACCTGAAAACACAGCATGTCCCCACTAAACCTCATAGGGGGGTTCTAACTTAAAGGACTGAAATCGATGATGTAAAGTTAATAGTAGCAAAGCTTCGAACTCGGAGTTGTCCCTCAAATAATAGTTTTATCATTATTCCTATTTAACAGACTCTGACTCTCTAGTGCTCGAATTTCTGCTGACAATACATGCCAAGCTATCGCAAAAAAGAAAATCCAACTTCTTTAACAGAGTATCATTGAAACTCACTAAACTTTTGCCACTCTTATCTTGACTCAGATCTAACTTAAAATCCAGAAATTAAACAATGTTGATATCGAGTATTGAAAAGATTTTTTTTTGCATGTTCATACTAGCATTGCTAACTACAGTCTTATTTGTCAAGAACGAAAAATTAATAGTCGTCATATTTTGGACGTGCAACCACGCTTTCTAAATTTCGTTTTCTATTGTAGCTCCTTCTTATAGGGATTTTATTTTCCCGTATTGTGTTTGAACTATGAAAGAAAATTTTTGTTTCTATGTTTAAAAATAACGCTTCATTAATTAAGTTGTAATCCACTGTTTCGAAAACAATAGCTGCGACAATGCAATACACATCAAATGACGAAAAAAATTACGCGATCAGTTTAATTTGAAGCATCTGAAAGACAATGCAATGCTATCTATAATTAAATTTCATATTACATGAAAGCAAGAGTAAGATTTTCTTTAAAAAAGGCACATTAAATTTAATCAATGAATATCAAATAAGATAAAAGTCAAAAACAATAAAATACACTTTCAATAAGAATAAATGAAAATGAAAATGATATAAATGGTATACCAAAAACAAGAGGATTGATTAAATATCTAAGAGCAACAAAAACTTAAATTAACTAAATGCAAAACAAATTACTAGATTTTATACAAAGCTTTAAAATTTAAATATTAATATTTATCAATGTATGTTTGTAGCTTTTGCAAATGTGTAAGTAAAGTTTAAAAAATTGTAAATCAACTTTAATAAATAGTTTTTAAGGAGAAAAAATAAGCTTTATTTCCATTTTTAATTATTAATAGCATTGAGATATATATATATATATATATATATATATATATATATATATATATATATATATATATATATACAATTCTAGGTTTGAAAATGCAGAAGTAAGGATTTAATGAGGAGGGAAGGGAGGTTTTCAGAGTTTTAAGTTGGTGAAAAATTAATAGATCTCTGGTATGTCTTTTTAAAGAAAAAAAATCACTAACAGCTTTCAGATATATATATATATATATATATATATATATATACCGGAGCACAACGATGTTGTAACAAAATCAAGAAGAAAAATGTGAAAAAAAGATGAATATTAAAAAAAAAATATTACCAGCAATAAAATAATTACAATTAAATAAACGCCCAATGTTTTTTAATAAAAAATTGTGGGTAGTAAAGGTAAAAACAAAAATTAGAATGGAAAAAAATCACTTCAAATATTGAATTTGAAACAGATGTTTACTTAAAATATTTTTAATAAAAAGCTTTTGATAAATTTCAAAATTTCTGTATTCTATCGAAAATCAATGATTTCAAATTATTACATACCAAAACAAATTAAATCTCTTTAAATAAAACACGAATGTAATACGGATCTTTTAAACTTTATTTAGATGTAATCTATACACAATATAATTAAATATAAATTTTGCATTGCGAGTATTACCTTATATATCAATAGATGGCAGCAGTATTAGCTGGTTCATGCCATTTTCAGAGGAACGGGAATGAAGTAAAAGAAAAACTCTAGTCTTAATTTTGTATTGCGATTATTGAATTAAATATTAAGAGATGGCAGCTCGTTACACTTAGCAGGTTCTTAACAAATTAAATTAATATTGCTTTACAATTTTAAATATGCCAATATAAAGCGTTAATTAAATACATGATAATTTATTATCTATATATCTACACGTATAATTACAATTGCTAATAGCTGAATGCTGTTGAGTCGATTGCAAAAATATAAAATATCAAGAATAATTTTTACCCCAAAAGAGCAAGTCTAATTTATACCTGAATTAGTTTTTGTCAATCTTAGTCCCCATTTTCGACCCATCTCTAACGAACTTTTTGCTATTCTCGTTTTAAAGAATTCTGCTGGCTTTGACAGCAAATAATGTACTTATTGCAATTTTTTCATCTTATTTTCAATGGAAATTTTTATTATCACGAAAATGTTACAGTTTTCTTAAAACATTATTTGTGAGTGAAATGTCTGGATAGAGAAACTGGAAAAAAAATTTCCAACGAAAAAAAAAAGAAAAAATTTCGTTGCGTCAGTTGTGTTACATGCGATAAAGAATTATACTGCTGATGGATTGCAACCTGTCTGGCAATTAACGCTTCTAGTAATTCAAAAGTATCTTGCCATACCAAATGAAACTATGTTATATCGAATAGCCTCAAACAATGTTTTATTATATTACACTAGAGGGATAGGTGGTGAAAATTTGTTTTCAATTATCGGACATCTATTTCATAATAAGTCGTATTGTATTGCAGTTAGGGTATATTTTGAAATGTACCAATGTTATTACTATTAAAAGTACATATTTTCAAAAGCTAAAGACTGCTGGATGATTTAAATTTAAGAATTTTGTAAAATATTTCTTTACCAATGTTCTTTGAATTTATCTCAATTTTAATTTCCCTCAATTTACCATTACAATTTATCTATCCCAACCACATTTTGTTTTCAAAATCCACTTCTTAAAAATTTGTTAAACTTAGTTATAATTGGCATTTACTAATAGTATCCAGATCTAGCAAGAAACTTTCCTAGAGACTTTAGCATTTCTAAGAAAATCAAAATTTGCGCAAGCAGATTCATTCATTAGCAAAAATGTAGCTAGACCAAAAATATAAATTTTTTGGATAAAAAAGACCAATCACATAAAAAGGGGAAAAGAAAATGAATAAAATTTTATTAAAAAAAACGTTTTAATAGAGTAAATTTAAAGAAATACTGATTTTTGGTCGGCTTAAATACTGTACTAATTTCTGAAGACACTGTGGACTCTTTTATAGTTATTTTTAATCAAATTTAACTAATTTATATTTCCTAAAAAAGGATTTTAATGACCCTGAGTATTAAATTATAAACTGATACAAATAAAATTCCATTTTGTATAGAAGAAGCAAAATTCCATAGATATTCTTTAAATCTACACAAAATTATATCAGTTATTATGAATGAGTATTCTTTGTATATTTTACAGATTTAGAAAAACAGAAGAATGAAATAATTTATACAGTATTTATAATAGGTATAAATAATTTACAATATGAGGATACACTCAAAATTACACTTCGCATTTAAAATAATGTTTAAAATCCAATTAGAGTTACAAAAATTTTGAAATATGTTTGTTAAGAAATCTTAGAATTGGAATACAAGTCTAAAAATCAAATAATCCTAATTTGATTGATCGGCCTTTTTAGTTCATTATAAGAAAATTAAAAAAGTATTACCTAAATTTATTTTTAAAAAATATCTCTTCCATTTTTTAGTATACATTAAATATATTCATACTCTTTCAGGGAATAAAGTAATAATATTTCATTCAATATTAATTCTGGATGCCAATTTTAAGGTTGACGGATAGATGGCGCCATGGGCAGCTAAACATCTTAACACTACATGAAAAAAGAACATTTATGCCATTTATGTTTTTTTTATCTAACAGTGTTGAAAAAAGATTCAAATGATTGTTCAAAGGTTTTTTAAAACTTATTTTCTATTTCAATGTAGAAAATGGAGATACTTTTCAGTCATTTTGAATAATATTATTATCATATAAATCATTCATATAGAGATAACAAATAAATCATTGTTACAAGAGATTTATACTATAAGTTATTGATTTGCGATTAGATAATTAACAAGCTGTAATGCTTTTGAATGCTATATTTAAAAAAGATTATTATCAGTGCTCTTAAAATAAATTCTATTTTAGAAATCATTAAAGCAAATGAAAAGAAATTGCTAGTCTGAAAAATTAATCTTCATATTTATTGAGTTTTATAAAAGCATTTTTATTTAGAAAACTTCTTTAACATTAGAGAAGTTGTTGGTTTATTGAGATTATGACATAATTATTAAAAATTATGATTTTTTTATTAATGAAAATATGCAATATAAGCGAAATAAATTGGAAATATTCTTTTATTAAGATATTAATAGATGGCAGCACGAGTAGCTCATCGCTTAATGCAAGGATTTGGAAGACATAACTAACTGGTTGAGCAATTTTTGTTTTTCTTTTTTTTTGTGTTAAAATGTAAGGAAGGAAAAAAATATACCTTCAACAGTTTCACATAATTAGAAATTATTTAAAATAGGTAAATTTGTTTAACTGATATTAAAAAACTTTAAAAAAGTTATAATTTTACGTAAACCATTGCAATAGCCATACATTTAAATAAATAATAATATTATAAATTTAATAAGTGAAAAACAATAAAAATAATTCCATTTTAAATTTATATGTATAGTTCACTTAAGAAACTACCGATAATTAATTCTTTTTTTAAATACATAGGAGTAAATTTAGTTTCTCATCATCGAGAGGACGATATCTTTGTTTTAAAATGCCATCAGAATTTGAAATATATACTTAATACTTATCTACCAGATAGAAGAAATTTTTTAGAAATGTATTTATAACTAGATAAAAAATATCAGTAAAATAACAAGAATGTAAAAGCACATCAAAGAAAAGAGGTGAGATAATTTATTTTAAATGAATTTGTATACTTTTATTGCTTATTTGAATCGTATCTCTAATTTCAATTCCAAAATCCACCAATTTATTAAAGCTGTTCCTTTTTTTACAAGTCACAGATGTTTCAATATATTTTGTATCTTGAGTAAATGTATTATAAATACTTAGAAAACTTTCGAACAGCATTATTCTTAATAACTAAATATTTTAAAAGGTACTCCCTTCTAAATATTTAAAAGGTAAATATATTTAAGGTAAAAATACTTCCAGTTATTTCTGCCAATTTTCAACTCTGAAATTAACCTCGACAAATTTGATTCAATATCAGTATGTGATATTTATTGAGAGCATAAAAGATTCACATAAGAAAAAAAATATAAAGTGATGTTAAGTAAAAAAAAAAAAGTTTTCAGAATTCGAAAAATATAGAATCTCTAGTGTAGACACGTTGGGTTTCGCTAGAGTCCTTGAAGAACTTTTGTTTCGGAAACAACGGATTTTCTTCCAGTTTCGACCCACTTGTGGAATAATTTTAGCTTAATCTGCACTCGGTTTTGGTCCGTACGTCTGGTCGTAATAATCCAAGACGCGACCTCTTTCGATCAATAGTGGTGAAATACTTTAAAAAGAATTGCATTCAAATATGAAGAAGCCGAATTTTGAAGGAACAACGATTGTTTACTTATGGCCTCTATCAATATTTAAAGTAAAAACTTTATTTCAAAGTGTCAAAACTTAAAATAATCACATTGAGAGAAAATACGCTATAAGAAATCAATAACAGACGCTATAACAAATCAAAAAGTTATTATTACGTCAATAAGAGAAAGACTTAGAAGCCTTAATAATAGTCATCGTACATCACACTAAATTCATACACACAACATAGAAAATCCAGTATTTTTTTAAAATTTGTTCCATCACATTATTTTTAAAGATTCAAGTGAAATATCAATATAAATAAAGTGCAAGTTTTAAAATTATCAGTTAGCTAAATAAAATGCTTAGGAAAGTTAATAACGTTAAATTATTCTTCTAGTAACATTAATGTCCAATGTCTTCATGAAGGAAATATTTTTATATTTTGTGTAGATTATTAACGTTTTTTAAAAGATTTTTTTAGGTTTTAACGTAGATGATTCAATATTCAAAGGCATTAGGACAAATTATATTAAATTCTGTCTCTGTGCTTTTTTCCATACAACCTGAGTTGAGATTGATCGGAATACACTGTTTATATCATATGTTTTCGAGCAATAAAATTATTCACTGACTTCAGCAAAATTCTTTATTCTTGATGGTTAGTTTAAAGATTATTTCTTTTCCAAATTCCATATAAGGTTACAATCTATATGCCTTTAATTTATTTTTATAATCAGCTAAAATCAATCTTGGTTCAAAATTTCACTGTATTTTCAAAATATTCATTAAAACTAAAACAAGTGAAAGCAACAGACAAAAAGTCCTTTATAAAATGCTGAAAAATATGTATCATATCTCACGCCAAAATCCCCGTTTTTATGATTTGTTGATCATAATTATTAAATTAGATTTATGTCATTGACTCATATGGAGGCTCTGCAAGGGTTTCATTCCCTCCCATACTGTAAATTAAATCTTTTTATAGCAAACATTACAAGGAAAATCATTCAATTGTAAGAGAGTTCATTTCAGTATCTTAATTATAGATAAAAAAGAAAATTTAAATTTAATAGTAATTTTGTGAAAAAACTACAAAATCTATAAACGCAATCGAAATTTGCATAAATTTTGCTGAAAGTAATGCGTGCCTTCTCAATTGACTTGTGAAACAGCAAGTTATGAAGTTACCATTGCAAATAAATATTCATCATGAAAAAATAAATAAAATAAAAATAATGTTCCAACGTTTAATTAAACCTAATTTTAATTTTTATGGCAATTGTAAATAAAGTGAAACCAAAAAATTAAATTATTTTTAATATATATATATATATATATATATATATATATATA
>JAOUZG010027617.1:4384520-4401012 GCA_026289955.1 Argiope argentata
TATATATGTTATAAAGTTGCTGAAACAAAACCTCGGAAGCTGCCTTTTTCCTAAACTGATATTGCAATGAACTATTAATCGATTCTGATGACTATAAAAGATGCAACAAAACAGACTATTGGCAGTTTTATGAAAGAATCCTGTTACTTACCTCGACCATCTTTTGTTAGTTCTGTACTGGAAGATGGCGTGGTGGATGATGACGGTTGGATGGAAGTTGAGGGTCCAGAATTAGAGCTTAAGAGGCTGGAGGCTTGGCTACCGGAGGAAGTGAGTCTCTGGTGCAACAAGGGATTGGAGACGGCTATGTTACTGACGCCATTTTGAAAGAGACACGAGGAGTCCGGCATATGAAAAGAGTGCTGTTGCTGGCTAAACTCTTCTTCCAGTTGTTGTTGGAATTGTTGAACGGAGAGGATAACGGTATCATTTTCTTCTTCCGGGTCTGTTTTGGTGTTTGTCTCTCCGCTGGAGATGACAGCGAAGATGCTTTCGAGTTCGAAGGAGGGGTCGGAAATGTGCCGTAGAATCTCTTCTTCTTCCGTCTCGGGAACCAAACCATGAAGATCATTCTGACTAAGTTCTTGCAGCACATCATCGTTTGGCCCATTGTCCTAATGAAATGAAAACTCTTTTAAACTACCACTTATAAATCTCAATTAGGTTTAACAGTGTAATCAATTTTTATGCCACACTTCGATTAAAAAAGCATCCGTTCTTTTTCGCTATTTTACTTTTTTAATACAAGTCAGCGATTATTTTAATGAATATTCTTGGCGAGCGCTTAGTAACAGCGGTACTAACTAGATGAAAACTATACAGATACGAGGGGAATGCCAAAAAAAGGAAGACTAGCTAATGAAATATATTAAAATTTTATTAGTAACTAAATTTTTGTCCGTATATGTCCTGGCTTTAATGATCGAGAATCATATTTATTCCATCCCATTCGCTCAGCATTAATTAATTTTAAGATGATAACAAAACGGAGGAACTCGCTATCAACTCGCTATCTTGGTGACTAACAAGTGTCACCCAAGACACGCCAGCCAACCGCCTTGATTTATTAATATTTTGTTAAAAAAGTTTGTTCTGGATTTTAACATTAAATATTGATTTAACATCAATAATAATATTCAAATATTGGGTAGAATTAACTTTTTGTATTGTTTAATAATTAATATAAAAGATCTGTTCAGCACCGTAGGAATCCAAAGTTGATTGCTTAACATTTCTCTAAGGAAATTCAACTTGTTTACCTTTAAGATATAATTTCTTTCTATTTTCTCCTTGCATTACTCAGTCTATGCAAAGGCCTTGAGGTTATTTCTAATTTTAAAATATTTTTAATACAAGAGTTCCAAATTGTTGCAGATCCCTGCTGAGAATCCTTTCAATTAGGCTTTAAAGCATTATTTTTAAAACAGACGAGTCTCTTTTGGAGATATTAAAAGATAAAAGATAAAAATTGAGGTATATTTTTTCTTATACAATTAGAAAAGTACAACAGTTCATATTAACGAAAGATATTTTTATGTCGATAGATTCGCAGGTTTTTTCCGTTAAATGATATTAAAAAGGTTTTGAATAGCTCCTATTTTTTCTGAAGCCGATTATGATGTATGATATTATTTTCCTTTGATCAGTCGAGAAATATGCTTCGAAATACTTTTCCAGTGGTTGGTAATAAACAGATCAAGCTGTTGGGTGGATCCATATTTTTTAGGAGACACGGGCGTTTCTTAAGCCCAAGGGGAAATCATTTTAAATATCTTTTAAAAACAAAATTTCCAGTCAAAATCCAAATATATATTTAAAATATATCGCTCTTGCCTTCCTTCAGAAAACTATTCGAAATTTCTAATTTTTTAAGATTTAGAAGAATCAGTTCTATATTCAATGATTGGAATACAGGAAAATTTATTGTTGGAGGAGTCACCTGTGAAGAATTCGTTCAGAACCTGATGAATATTATTATTAGGGCTATTATTGGGTTTTTTTGCATTTTCAAATAAAATTTTAATTTACTGAAAGAAATTTCAAGAAGAAATCTTAAATTTTCCTTTTAAGATTTACATTGTTTTTTCCAGGATTTTCTCTTATTGTCTAATAATAATTAAAAATAGAAATAATCCTCTCGGTTACTGTAAGCTAGTCACGTCGCCTTAATAGTATCCGGATGAAAAGCGGGATCACCCCTAAAACGGTTATATTTCTTTTAAAATTTCCTTTTGTTGTTCTTTTACACACCAATGGCATTCACCCAATACTTGAATTTCCCCTCAAACATTTTTTAAGTCTTAAAGCATTTAAAAGCATAGTATGAAACAATTTTAATAAAATCCTTAAACTTTTTATTGATATAGTCTACTGATTTTTCTTGTTTTTAAGATTTTGGAAATTCTTTTTAAAAATTCCACAGAAACATTTAAGAGCCACATTTCATTCTGAATTAAAATGAATGAAAAATAGTTGTGGTTCAGGAAGACACATTTTATTAAAATATAGAACTGATTATAAATCAGAATCAATCACATCGCAGTCTTTGATAGCAAAAACATCGCAGATAACTTCTCTGAGTTATATCTTGATAGACATATGCTGTCTCAGACAAGACAAGGTTATAATAATATTAAAATGTGAGTTGTCTTAAATTTAAGAGAATATTACTATTTAAAATATATAAAACTGCTTTTTTATTTCCAGATGCCTATTTTTCCAGTAAAATCTGTTTTTAGAGTGAATAAAATAAATTTTCTCTACAGCTAAAAATTGAGTTTCGCGACCTCGAAGGTCGCTGCCAAAAGGCGATTCACATTAATTTGGATGCAGTCTAAGCTGCTTGAAGCGCTGTTCCGATGACCTTTGCTCGCCTTGAGGCTGGCATGCTTTTTCCTCTTTCCCCCCTCTTGTGGTTTTCTGAGGTCTTTGATAACTGTTCATTTACCGACAATTTGCAAGAAACTCCCGAACGCATCCACAGGCGGGGCTGGTCCATCAATAGATCAATTAGCAGATTTATGACAAATATGTCAGGTATCGGAAAGGAACTTTACATAGCCGGAGCTATCTGTGAAATGTGTCAAGGGTGCGGTAGCTGGTGCCATAATCCACTCTGAACTATCTGGCTCGAATAGAATGAAACCGTTCCTAGTGTATATTTTTCATTTGTCATATTTCTGTGGATCTTATGATATCCAGACATTTCAAAATTCAGAAATTATGCTTTCTTCTTCTTTTAAGGAAACAGACTTTTATGAAATTTCCATTATCATCTTTGTTCGAAAGAAAAATATTTTTAACAAGGAAGATTATTATTATATCTTCTCGCTGATTTCAGAATTGTACGAAACAATTTCCATTTTTCAGGTAATAAAATTTCAAATCAATTCAATGTTTTCTCTTCATTCTAAAATATCATTTTAATGCCTTTATTTCCACTTTGCCTGCAGAAACAATTTCAGAATCTTTGATGTTCTTTTAATTCTTGCCACTTGATTACCGGTATTAAAAACATTCGTGATAAGTTCATAGTTTTGCAAGTACTCATAATTTTCTTCGCTTCGGGTTCAAATTTGGATACTTTTTGGTTGCTTTTTAGCAACCTGCGTGTATGACTTAGAAAAGAGAGCTTAAAGGCTTTCTATAATTCATTGATTAATTTAACAGTTACTCTCGCGATCGGAAGCCAAATTCAAGGGTAGATCACTACAAACGAAGAAGTTTGAATTCTATTGAAGAAGAAACTGATTTTTTTAATACTACCGAATAATATATGAAAATAAATTAAAATTTTATGAGTCGACTAAACGGCAGATCATTCTGGATTTTAATTATAATAAATATTAAGGAATAAGAAAATGAGATTTTCATATCAGATTCATATGAAATCGAAATTTGATTAAATCAATCTAATAGCTGATAATTAATATTAAAGTAATGTATTATGATCGGTACACGTGTAGATAATTTCAGCACATTAAAAATGAAGTGCTAAATTTCTTTTTTAAAAAATATGAAATCCAAATTTTTCTCTATTCATTTCTACAGCCTGCTGATGAAATAATACTTTTGATTCGATAACAATCATTTTAGAAGCAATGAAATGATTTAGCTGGGGAAAATTAACCTTTCAATGATGCAGGAAAAAGTGAAATCCAATTTTAAGAAGTAATAATTCAGAAAATTTCGATTGATTCCTTAGAAGTAATGCTGATAATTTTCTAGGAAGAATGGGAGTTTGTTTTTAAAATTATTCTGCAAAACATTAAGCATTCAAAGTGGCTTTCTTTTCCATAAAATGCCCAAAAAAGAGAAATCTTTCTGATGAATCTTTAGCTAAGAAAACTCATCGTTATGGATTGAGATGAAGCCTTTTAGTTCATTGTATAGAATCAGAAATTTATAATAGGGTAAAAGAAAGATTAGGTAAGACTTATCTTAACAATAAATGCATAATTCATTAGTTCAGATGAGTAGACAATTTTTTCAGAATTTCTTCCCTTCGTTAAAGAAAATAGTTCCTTATTTACTTACAGAAGGATTCAAATTGACCCTTAGAATCCATTTGGAATATTAAAACTCCGATGTTTCTGTGAAAAAGGACTTTAATAAAAAATTGAACACTTCAAAATAAGAAATACTGATTAAGGAGAAGTTTCATATTCAGTTTTATTTTATTATTTACTTACTATCTTTATTATTATACTCACTTCATTATCTTTAAAATACGATTCAGTTATTAAACTCTTATTTAATTTTATGTGTTTCATGTTTGTATCTATTCTTTATATCCTAGAATTTTAATACTTGTGTGCTCTCGACGACGATACATTATTTAAATTTCGAATTTAAACTATCCGTAAGCCGAAGAATTTAGTAAAATCGGGATTCAATAAAGGCATCACTTGACAGTGAAATAAAAAAAAAGATTTTTAGATTCCATAGAATTTATATTTTTGAATGATAAAATAAAAACTAAAGAAAGGAAAATGATTAAAAAGAATTCTTTTTTATAGTATACGAAAAGTGTCTTAGTAATAATAAAGTGTTTTTTAAATGTATTTCAAATGCACTTTTGTTCGTTTCAAAAGAATCAATTATAACCCATGCTTCAATTTTCATAATTCCTTACTATGAAATCAATTTCCTTTATAGAATTCACATTGCTGTGGAGTTAAAAAGAAGTTTTGAAAATATTAAAAGAATATACAGTATTCCTACTAAAGTCCCTTGCCACCTTCTTAATTTTGGAAAGGTTGCTGCTATATTCATAAAAGTGGTGTCTAGGTATAGTAAAGTAGTCAGGCGCTACTCCATGGAACCGCCTAAGGCGCCACCTGGTGGAAAATGTGGAGTCATTATTCCTAACTCAAAATCAGAAAAAAATAGGGTAAAAAGTGATTTGTGGAGATGTAAAGCATCATTGATTTAGTATGAAAAGACATCTTGTGGACATTAATGCGAAGAATAGAATGGTTTGTGGGCTTTGTTTTTTGGTGCTTTTCTATAATGTGAAGTGACAAAACTGAGAACAAAACAACAATTTTTTATAACAATAAAATCTTTATTTGAGATGTTCGAAATTCTTACCGTAAGCAGCAATACACATTTGGATCCCCGTTTGAATTTCACATTTCACATTTGGAGCATAGAGGGTGACACGTTGGCACAAGCGTTCATAATGCGCCGTTTGAGATCCTGTAACGTTTGGGGAGGGGTCGCGCAGACTTGCTATTTCAGGAAGCCTCCAGCTTATATTCAAAATTGCCATACCCAATTATTTTGTTCCCGAATTCCTTGACGAGGATCTGCTTCACTGGAAATGTCTTGTGAGCAGGCACGCTGTTATGTTGAAACTATAAATTTCTAAGATTAAACAAAAGCAGGTTTTCTACAAAATCGGGTATTACGTTCTATAACTGTTGTAAATATAGTTCACCCGTTAAGATGTTCTTGTTAAATATTGGTTCAATCAGTCTGTTATTGTAAATTGAACACCAAACGTTAACAGCAAACCACATTTGATATCGAATGTCGGGAAAATATCTAGGATATTTCACCACCCAGTAAAAGGTGCTTTGCCTAATGCATATGACATTCCGTGAAAAGCATGCCTCGTCCGTCGTTTCTATGTCTGCCAAGAATGTTGTCTGAACCAGGATCTGATTCATGACGAAATTGCACCATGCAAAGCATCCCTCTGCAAATTCGTCCAGTAAAACATTCTCAGGCTTGGTCCGCACGGATGAGCGCCTAATTCACTTAGGATTTACCAAAACTAACTTTTTGAGAGCTCAACAGTGTTTTCTGATCTTTGTTGTGCAGTATTTTGGATATGTAAGGGCGTTTGCTAATACCTCGTTCGGTTCAAGTTTCCATCCTACTTTAACTGGCCTGCAAGATCGAGCTCAACTAATCAAGCAGTCCATGCCTCTTAAATGTTTTACTACAGTTAAGATGGTCAGATGAGAAGGAAGAGCACTTTCAGGAAACATTGTTAGTACAACCTTGCTGATGATCGTGCTGTAAAATCATTGTACGGTATTTATCTCTAGAAATCGCTCCATGACCATGAGCATCAACATACTACAACCTCAAGAAGAAGTCTCTTTTATAACTGTCTCAGGTGAATAGGCGTGATGTATCTGATTACTGCAAAACGTTCAAACACCAAGCGCAAGCTACTACTTTGAGCTGATGTGACACAATTATACACAATCTACACATTGTCTATTTTGTTTATAAACAAGACAAGTAGTACAAGGACGCAACTTTCCAGGTTTTACCCGCAATCCTTTTGATTGGGGAGTACAAGTGATATCACTGTATCACTCTGTGATATCGTGTTCAAGTTTCACGACGTCACATGTAGGAAATTACGAAAAAACAAACTCACGTTTTAACTGTTCTATTCTTGGCATTAATGCTCACAAGGTGTCACAGTACAAATCGATGATGTTTTAAATCTTCGTATATCACTCCCCCCATCTCGTTCTGTTTTTGGGATAGGAATGCTAATTCCACATTTTCCCACTAGATGACCCAGTAGGTGGTTTCGTTCAATAGTGCTACTTATGACTACTTACTATGCCTGGGCACCCCTTTTATGAATATAGAAGCAGCCATTCCGAAGTTAAGAGGGTGGTAAGGGACTTTAGTAAGCATACTGTATTGTTATGTAAAATAAAAAAGAGCGCAAAAGTTGAAATTCGATTTCAAAACATCGGAAGAAGTGGAATTGATTCCAAACATTACTTAGAAAGGCATTTTTTTTTCAATTGAAAACGAAGAAATTATTTGTAATAAATACATGAAATAGACGAAATTCCACTCATGGGAATTGAAAAAAAAAATGTTTTCGGAAAATATATATAATTAAATGCAAATAAATTCTTCGCCTCTCTGCAGACTTATTGGATCTAAAATGATTATAAGATTGAGAATTTTCTTTCACTTTCTTCTGTATTATTTTACAATTTTAGACCTGAATTAGTTTATTAATATAGTTAAGCAAAGAAATTACGCCAAGTTCAGATCATCTATTATGAAAAATATTAGATTAAGACAGAAATAAAACATTATGGCATTTATTAGCCGATAATGTGATTACTTCAGAATTTTGATTGCATTAATCGATTGACAACAAGTATCGAAGAGAGTAAAATTAACTATATATATATTTATTATATCAAGGGAAAATTACTTCACATCTAGCAATAAATTATTTCAAAAATATCAATTAAAATTATTGATTGTTACTTATAAACAGTTATTCCTGAACCGATAACTTATAAACTGTCCCCATTTGTATTATCCTTTTAAAATTTGCTCAAAGATGAATCAATATCAATAAATCAAATTTAATATATCAATTTTATTTCGGCGTTTGTTGTAGGGTTACTTCAACACACTCGTTTTAGTCGGAACAATCAATGTTTATTGTTTAATCTTGCTCACAAAAAGTTCACGGTTTATCAAAATTTTACAAAGAGGTTGTAATGCTCCGCATTGATCAATTTCGTATTGGTAAAGAATTTTGTTATATCAGTGCGCTTGATTTATTTTGCCTTCGTAATTCATTTCCAAAATAATTGCAAGGCAGCGTTTAAACCACTGAACTTTCATTCTATAGAAGAAGTGACTCCGAGATAAGAATGAATGGAATTAATGAATGATTGGTGAATTATTTACTTTAAAATTGAAAACAAATTTTGAAAAGAATTTTTTATGCATAGTTGAGTTCTTCGATTCGAGACTTGAGTTGTTTGATTATATAAAGCGAATGATAACGTTAACTGTGATCACAATAAGTGGCGTCTATTGTATACTATATATATAATTAAACACCAGTTTTATAGAATATTTTATATCAAAAATAATTTAAATTAAGAATAGGAATTAGAATTCTTATTCTTAAAATAAGAAGTTTATTAATGTTAATTATATATTTTCTATTCTAATATAATATTAAATTTATAAGTTATGCACAAATTAGAATACTTATTCTTAGAAATCTAGAAAATTAATGATTTCCTAACACTATGAAATTTTTTATGACATTTTAGAGTAATCAATGTAGTTTAGTAAGATTTTTGTATGACCTTGCAAAGTCGGAATTTCGACTAAGGCTTAGATGTTTCACATCAAAAAAAATCATAAAAACTAGAAAATTATAAACCTTTTAAAAGGAATCCACTTTTATCAAGGCATAACAATAGAAATATAATTTCTTGACTAAACATCTAAAGTCAAAACAAAAATTTAACTGTAAAAACAAGCAAACAAAAACAATTAAAAGGCTATAAAGTCCCAATAAACTTCATAACAAACAACTACAACAACAACAAAAAATTCCTAACATTCATTATACTAAAATTAAATACGATTGAAATATGATTACGCTTTCAACTTACTTAAAACTTATCTACCTTCACCCTACACTTTTTGTTACCTCCAGATTAAAAATCATTTTTACTTTTCATTTCATTGATAAAAACGTTTTTTAAAAACTATTTATTATTGATTTACCATGTTCATATGCTTAAGGAAGGATAAACAGGCATCCTTTGGGAGTATTCTAGAGTGTTGAAAGTTTCCCAAAAATTTAGAGTTATGGTGTCAGATCACATATAATATCTAATTTGATTACTTTTTGATTATATGAATCATCCCGAACTCAGAACTTTCCTTTCAGTTGTTAGTTACGTTCCCTCCCTGTTTGTTGAAAATGAAACTGAGAAAACCCGTTTTAAAGGATTTATGTTTACGCTATTAACAAATGAATATGGAAACTCTCCAACATTTACCAAACGAGAGAGATACTTAATTTTTTCCCTTGTTCTGATATACACTTTTATCCGTCTAGCTTGTTTCTTTTATTCACATTCATCCAAATATTTTCGTATAAGAAACAGAAGTTCTAAAACATTTACATTAAGGACATAGAAAATATTTATTCTTTGCATTAAAATAGCTATTATAAAGGAACTTTTGATTTAAGTTGTAAAATTATTACCTATAAATACAGAGCAAATGACGCGATTGAATCCTCATTTCTTGAGAAGATCCAAGGTTGCTGGAAGTGAGACGCGACACAGCGAAAACGCAGGCAGAGGAAATCCGGAAATCGCGGCCACAGACAGCCGAGTGACTGGTTTCCAAGGTCAACAGCTCGGCAGACGACTCCCTTCGGCAGCCGAGAGGCTGCCACAATGCTCGAGAATTTCGCTTCGAAGACACTTAGGAAAATTCATCACTGAAGTTCAAAAGAATGCATAGCTCTGATACAATATATTTAAAAACCTTCGACTTTTTCATATGCTTTTTTTCCCGGTTTTCTGCATTCCCTGACTATATCATAAGAGAGAGAACTCTCCCCCAGGTCCAGTTTACAAGAGTTCTGGTCTCTCCATATACTCTTGTAAAAAGTATATGGAGAGAAAATAGATAGATTAGTAGCCACGTAAGAATTTCGATCGTTTTTTTTCCCACACGTTTGGTCATAAAACAGCATAAAAATTCGATTTATACTAATAACCGCAAGCATATGAATGCTCCTCTCGGTTACCGTCTATAAAGGTTATTAGTTATCATTTTATTATTTATACTAACGTTTTATCCATTTTTTTCCTTTTTAAGAAAGGTCTAAAACGTGTCAAAATGTAGAGGTCAAATTTTTTGATGATTGCAGTACTTTCGTTTGACTACGGGATACTAAAAATAATACGCTATAGGCTCATTGTTGTCACTGATAATTAATAGGGTGAACACCACTTACCCTCGCTACGCCACTGAATTCATTGGAAATGAGAGTACACTTTTCTTTCGGGTGGTAGTCTTATTTGGGGAGAGTGTAGAAAGATGAATGCGCGTATTTCCTGTTTTGAAGACCATAAAACAGGAAACAACGCTTAGTCACAGTTATCTTAGTCGTAACTTTATTTCTTCCTTATATTTTCAAAGCATTAGTCGCTGGAGGTTTTCCTTTTTCTGGTTTTGCAAGTGTAAAATAATTAGAGAATAATGTGTTCTTGAATTTATTTAAATTATGTCTCTCCGAAACAAGACGAATGCAATTGTGGATTTTCAATATTCATGCAAGGGAAATGGGACGGTCTCGACAGTGAAAATAGTCAAATTTTCTGTTGTAATTGAAGGGAATTTTATAACAGTAAAAATTATTTCTCAGTAAAAAGATGACACATATAGATAAAATGTACTATTCCCAATTAAATACAATAAAAAAATTGGCTATATTTTAAAGAATTTATTTTTCTATAGCAAATCGAAAATGTATTATGATGCGGTTAGCCACGCATATAGAGGTACGCAAAGGTACACTCAGAAAAAAAGTTCTGCTTAACCTTATCTCAAACCTAACATAATATGTGCATAAAAGTATAATAATTATAGTGAACCAATTTTTGTTCTGTTAGAACCAAAAATTAAAAAAAAAAATTAAATGTCATATAATTATAAATCCTCAAAAAAAAGTGATATTTTTCATTATGAATATCCTCTTAGAATTATACTACTATCCAAAAATATATAAAAAAGGGTTTAATAGATACATAATAATGATATATATCATAGTATAAAATCTTAACTCTCTATGATGAATAGAATATTCATTTTGATTAGACACTTCCAGAAGTTCTGATACTCTTTTCATTTGTCTATTAATTGCTCTTGCTTCTTTAGAGGTTTTTTTATGTATGATATCAGCTTCTCGGATACGAAGCAAATCTATTTTTTTCAACGCATCATAAGCATTTCTTCCAGGTGTAATACCTAAATTTTTAAATACCTCAGTACGGCTAATACTCCATGATTAAAACAGATTACATCATCTGTGACACCCATTTTTAATGTATTGAGCCCAACAAATGTGTTTTTTGGGATTCTTTCCCATACACAATTGTTGAATCAAAATTGCAACATTGCTTACATTGTTAAAATGTATATAGGAGTGTTCTTAATATTCTCAAATCAATGATATTATTTGTGGACTCCATATAGCTGGAATAACTAATATTGTTATGAACTTCCTTATCAGAAAATAAATCAGCACATTCCAATTTTCTTTTGGATGCACTTACATTCAATTTTTCACTGTCAGCACATTTCTATGTTTGACTCACAGTAGAAAATCAATTCGAGCGAGATTTTCTTTTTCCAAACAGTTTTCTTCTTGGCATTGCTACGTATTAAATAATTTCAGAATAACTAAAAAACTTTATCAATAAAATGTAATAAAAGTTTTGAAGCGAGATCACGGTGAGCACTGTAAACAAAAAAGCACGAGGTGAAGAATAACAGTTAAATAAACTTGTAAATATCAATATAACGAGTTGAGTTGTTCGTATCCTTTCCCAAAATTATAAAATTATGAAAAATACTTAAATAATAAATAAATAAAAGTGAAAATAAAGGTTAATTTAAAATGATGTCCCCTTAAAAAAGGGGCTTGGCACCTTTGCTTACATTTTAAAATTGTAATTTCTAGGCCTTCATATTTATAAAAATATACATATCATACATTGCTGGATTCAGCGAATTTTCTTCTATTTTTTAAGGCAAAAATTGAAAAATCGGTTTTTTGAAGGTATAGACCGTCCCAGTTCCCTTAATAAATGAAATTAAAAAAGACAACATTATACTTTTTTATTTAACATCTCTTATTTCCTGTTTGTATTCACAGACATTTTAATTCTATTCTCAATAGTAAATTTGTATTTTACATATATGTAAATTTATCTCTTAATATGATTTAAATCCTAATTAATTTATTAATTTTTTATTTTAATTTAACCTAGTTAACTTCATTCTAAAATGATCTCTTAATTTCTGATACACTTTAATTAATTAATTAATTGTACACGAAGAGTGTAAAATTGTTGACTTCAACATTTTCTCATGTACCAAGTGAAGGGATAAAAATCTGTCATGCTTACTACATTCTTTCAAAGATACCTAAGATTCTCTTTCCTAAGTCGACTTGTGGCTAAGAAATTCCTTTCAAAATCTCATATTAAAATCACTGAAGGGAAAATTGCTGGTACTTTTGCTCTTCTGACGCAATGTAGAATGACTTATCTTTTATGATCATTTTTTTCCTTTTACAAATTATGCCTCTTGGAAGAAGAAATAGAAGTTAAATTTCAAAAATTTATTCTTTTCGAACCCGCAAGGGCTAAAATATGTTTTACACACACGCACAGGCACTAATACACATACAAATAATTCATACAAAAAATCAATTAAAAATATAAAATATCAATAAAAAATAAATTTTGAAATATTTATAAATATGAAATTTACACTTTAAAGAAATACAGATAACAAAACTAAAAAGGAGAAAAAAAATCGAAATAAAAAAATAATTTCTTTAATAACCTATGAATAAACTCAATTCGAACACTTTTAAGTGCACAGTTTTATTTTTATGTTGATTTATGATTTTTTAAACTTCTAACTACAGATTTTTCGCGAGGTCCATTCGCAATGGAGGACATTATGTCCATTTCTTCTGAGTATTTTAAATAACTTGAAAGCAATTTTTTCTCATATTTCCTACCAGAAAGTCGAATCAGTTGAGGGAAAATTGATTTCTATAAATGTTAAAAATATGCATTGCTATCCAGAATGCATTATTGATTAAACGTCCAATTTTTTTAGTTTAAATTCAATGCGAAAAGCAAAATTAAAAAAAATTGATTACATAATAATATAGCAATTATAATGATGAATAAAAAAATATTAAAGATTAATAAGCAGAAAAAATAAAGCTTATTCTTTTTCCTTAATGTATTGAAATGTTCACAAACAAATCACAAAAGAAAAACAAAGAAAAAACGTTGTTTAAATTACATAAAATTTCTCTTAGTTACATAACAGTTTGAACTGTATTATTCTTTTACCAAAGTCCATATTTATAATTTTATTGAAAATGTGATATAAAACACATAAATATATCTATTAAGCTTTGGAACTAAAGCACAGTATAAATGAATAGCAAAATAAAAGAAAATCTTATTTTATTTGGAATTTTTTATAATCAAAGGATCTATTATAATGTAAGAAAATGAAATTCTACCATGCCAGCACAGATTTTACCAATTTTTAAGCTTAGTGTAATTCTGCCAAACTCGGCTGGCCGTAGTAAAAGGTGGTTAGAGGGGAAAAAACAAAGTAAAACCGTCTGTTGCTTTTGTCATTTCTGCATGTTTTCCAGAAAAGGCCGAGCTAATTTTTAAAAAAAATTAGGTATGAAATCAGAGGAACTTATTAAACACATCAGCTCAACTGAAATGAAAATATATAATATATAAATTCGGAGAACAAACTTTATACTTATTTGCTGTTCGCACATGAACTTTCCGTTTTAGTGTTACGACGCTTTTATCTGCTCTATCTTGGCACATTCCTCAAAAACAGGATTTTTCATTATTACGTTTTGGAGTTAGGGGAAAAAATGTTTTTTGTTGTTGTTGAATTTTTCGGTTTGGACATCAGCGTGTTTTTTTCCCCCTCTTTTTTTATAAGGTTAAAAATTCGTGCAGAAATGAAGCATCTTCTAAAATGTTTTACATTGCTTGAAAGAAAATGGAATACTTTATAAGTGGCGTATGATCATCTTTGAGTCGAATTCAAGGTCGTTTGTATTTTTGTATTTAGACATAACAACTGACCGAAATAGTTTAAAGATATAATTGTATCTGAGTTTGAAATATAATTGTATCTGAATGCCAAAAAATTCTAAGATAGGAAACTGAAACTAATTAATTTATGTTGGATTCAATTTCAAGGGAACTGAAAGAGTGATTTGAAATGACTTTTCAAAATTCTAAAATATTTCGATTCCACATTACCATTTCCTGGATTACAGAAAAATGTAAATGTTAGTAAAACAATTCTTTATATGAAGAGAGTGGTTGAAGAATTATTTGGTTTCAAACTGAAACAAAAGACGCTTTAATCATTTATAATTTTTTTTCTCATTTTATTGCTTAAATTCAATTCTTTCGTTAATATCACATTTTTTTGTAGCTATGCAACTTGTTTTCAAATACTTGAATGTTTTAAAAATCGATTATAAGGAATGCTTCCTGATTTTCTGAAATATCTTCCATGTAGCCTTATTGGAAATGATGCCTAAGATTAAGTTAAAAAATTTTCTTCACATTCCAAGTAATTATTCAGAATTAAGGTCAATTATATTAATGTCCCGT
Source organism: Argiope argentata (assembly GCA_026289955.1). Classification (NCBI taxonomy): domain Eukaryota; kingdom Metazoa; phylum Arthropoda; class Arachnida; order Araneae; family Araneidae; genus Argiope; species Argiope argentata. The sequence continues at coordinate 4,399,253 of JAOUZG010027617.1, forward strand.
TTTAAAGCAGCAACAAGGGATGTTGTGGGGTGGGCCTCGTGATTTTAAGCCGCAGTTGGACGAAGGGGACGACACCAGAGCTGGCATCCTTCTTCTCCAAACTTCTACACTACAGACTCGCTAGTACGACGGTTTTTTGGTGGAATCGAAACTCGAAATTGGGATGTTTTCGAACCAAGATCTTATCACCGCTCCCCATAATTGTTCAGAAAGTACTGTAATTGTTTAAAAAATCAACTTCGAGATTTTAATAAATTTTCAGAGCATTCTGATCTTTTAGAGCTCTCTAAATCTCAGTGTGAACAACAGAGCTCAAAAACGCTACACGCTATTTGGATAAAACTTGAAATGAATTATAAACAGGACTGTATATTTCCGTGCAATGTTAGATGAAATTTATCGACGGGAAATATGCCTTCTATCTGTTGTCTGTTTGTATGTTACATATGAAAGACAGAATATAGTTTTATCATCATAATTCATTTCACTTTTTGTCGGTCTGTGAGTGAAGACAATACTTGCGAGATGAAACAATTTTGATAAAAAGTTTGATCTGAAAAATCAAGATTATCAATCTGTATACAATTTTGTTTGGAAAATGCTTTTTTCTTCCAAACACAACGAAAAAAACCCACACACACACTCCTTTCTTTCATTTTATCGTGCATGAGATGCATCGAAATAAAAGAGAGACACCCTGTCTCCATTGATTCACGTAGAAAGAACACTTACTAGCCATGAGAGATCCACTGTCTTCCCTGATGCATCTGGACACCACAGGTTGTCGTCCGCTATGAATGGCATTGCCTACGACGGTCGGGCACCTGGAAGAAGAAACAAAGAAATGACTCCCCTCCTTAAGTACACAAGGAGTTGTCTACAGACTGAAAAGAAAACAAATATACTGATTAACTTTAATAAACTTCGCTTAATAAGAGTCTTCTACTTCACAATTTATTATACTATGGAATTTGAAATAATTTTTTTTCTTAGGAACGACACATTCCTACAGATGAAATGAACCGATTAACTGATAATGAAGTTCGGAAAATATTTAAATGGAGTGTACAAAAAAAAAAAAAAAAAGGTTTTAAACATGAAACTAGTTAAGTTAAATAAATGATAAAAAAAGATGGAAAAAAGTATAAGCTTTAAATTCGGATTTTTTTATTTGGTGACACCAAAATTTTAAATCGAGAAGAGGTACAAGTGAAGGAAAACAACAGAAAAAACTACTTTTTTTCCGCACATTAAATTCGGTATCAGTAGTTCAGTTATACAGTTCGGTACTAGTACTTTTCCTTTGTAAAGAAATTTCGAAAGCGAGGCAACAAAATAAAAAACAGTGGTCTCCCCGGAGCTTTCTCGCCTACTCTCATCGCATCAAATTGTTGATGACTGCGAATGCCTTGCATGGCATTCTTGGCCTCTCCTATGTATTTTTCCCCAATCGACTCAAATCAAATTTTCATACCACAAGACCACAGAGGGAATTTCATTGATTTAAATCATTGCATGAGAAAGTGCAGACGTTTAACTATTTGATGTATTTGTTTCGAAATCGGATAAGAATTTACATTTAAAATACTAAATCGGTGAATTAAGTTTATCTATCGAATGCTCTACCAGTTTACTTGTATTTGAACAGCCAAACCTAATTCCTCTTAATGGATTTCAGTCAAAATTTAATAGAAATCTGTAGATTTTGTTTTGTATATATATATATATATATATATATATATATATATATATATATATAT
>JAOUZG010027617.1:4405470-4493936 GCA_026289955.1 Argiope argentata
GTTCAAAGTGGCTAAATTAATGGACGATGTAAACATTTATTTCGTTCAATCTGATTGCATCTTCTTATGAATGATTCTTCAACACTTTTGCTTGCCCTCATTTCTGACGATTCGGAATTTTAATTGAAGCTTCATTTCATTATTTTTCCCCAATTCAATTAAAAAAAACCTGTTCGTCGAAGCAAACAATACGAAGGACAATTAAGAAATCTGGCCTGATTTTACTTTCACCTAAGCGTTTTTTTTATAAAAATTCATAATTGAGGCCTCTGCAGCCTAGTATTATGGTTTCGGATTCGAGACTCAATTACTTCAAGGAACCGTCGTGTGAGCCAGCCTGGTGCACGTTAATTCCTTCGGGGCCAAACGCCCTCCCACTGGTGCGGTGTGGAAGCTTGGAGAAGGGGTAGCCAGTTCAGGTGTTATCCTTTTCGACCGCGGTTTAAAATTACTAGATCCGTTCCAAATTAGTCCTAGTGTTGCTTTAAAACGACCGTTATTATAACTAAACTAAACATATATTTCTAATTAATGACTGTTAAAAGTTTTATATTTTGTTTTTTCAAAACTCTAAAAAAATATTATTAAATAATTTTAATAAATACAATTTTATTTCTTAGCTAAGGAAAAACATAAAATATTTCTTAGATTATCTGTAAAATTTTTAGCAAATTATTTGATACATTTTTAAACAGAAGGTTTTGCTTTATATCTCTTTTAATTGCCCTTCCAACTTTAAAAACTCTTTTAATTCATATATTTATGCTTTAGAGGTACTATTTTATTCGAAAACCTATATATTTTACTTAAAAAAATCATCCCATTAGAGCTAGCAATGAAAATCAGAAACAAAAGAAAAGTTACTAAAAGCTGTGCTATGTAATTTAGAAAATCTCTCAAATGGTACAATTCAGCAACGAAAATAGAAAATCTAATAAATATCTAATAAAATATGAAGGTTTTTTTTTAAATAAATAAATCTTTCGACAAAAGTAAGATATTCCATCTCTTTTATATCGTCGTTAAATACATGTTCTTTGGTTGAAAATGCAGCCTTTCTTTAAATGAAAAAAATTAATCCCTTAATAGAGGGGTAAAAAATCATTCCAGACAGCGAGAAAAGATATTTCATCACCACTCATTAGATAGACAGGATTTTCATTCACAGTACAAGATTTATTTTTTAGTCAGGTGACATTCTCACTTGCGGATTAGAACTGAAATATTATTTTTCAATAAAAATGTTGCGAAATCCAGTTGTTTTTCAAGCCAAGATTAAATCTGACTAAATGCATCCAACTTAATATACACCTTTTATTTTGATAATGATTTCATTATTTTCTTCAGTAATTCCCCTTAATTTTAGAAAAATTCCAAGAATAGGGAACGTAAGTTGTAAATCTTTATCATAACAATACGGATAAACGATGAATCCTGAAATTTTATATAGAGATGGTTGTTTTTTCTGCTATTTGATTTCGAATGGGATAGCTCCAGAACAAGAAGCTTAGAATCAAACAAATAAATAGAATTTCAAGAATCTTATGTTTATGTCCTTTTATATATATATATATATATATATATATATATATATATATATATATATCAAGTAACTGAATTACGCTCGCCCCTCCTTTTCTTTATGTTTTAGAAGATCATTTTGTCTAGCTTCTAAGACCTTTGTTTCAAATGCCTTAACAAAGACTAAATCTTACATAAAATTTATCAAAATCAAAATTTTAACGCAAGAAGATTTGGATTAGTTCTTTTTGATTAGTCCCTTCAGATATTCTTGGTCGAATTTGGTCAAAAAATTTCCTACAGGTCTAGCGGAGAGTGGATGCAAATTTCACTTGTCTAGAATTTCGTGTTTACATGCAAAATAACAGAATTGTACCTAGAGAAAAAATACCATTCTGATTATGAATCCATTTCCATCCCTCTAGCTTCTTTAATTTTTGAGTTATTGCATTCGCAAACATAATTCCCAAAATGTTTTCTTTGTATAAGAGAAAGTAAAAAGAGATCTACTTTTCATACAACTTGAAAGGATCGGAACAGTTAATACTGTTTTTATATTTCTGATTACCATTAGTTCTTGTTAAAAAAAACTATCGACAACTCAAAAAACTGCCAATGAATGATTTGTTTTTTTATAAGGTTCTTAATGTTCTAGAATTCTAAAATTTCTGTGATCTTGATGATAATTCCTTATTTAAACATTTCCAGAATTTTATCACCAGTTAAACTATAAATTTAATAAATTTTGATGACCGTAAAAAAGGAGAATTTAATTTTTAAAAATTAAATCGTAAAAATGAAAATAATGTTTTTTTAAAAATGTGAATTTTAATATATTATCTGATTTAAGCTTTTGACTATTAAGGGGACATTAATTTTTTACATAGTAAAAGAAGTTCTATTTGACCATCATGTCCCGGTCTCTTGGAAAATAATTGTCTTATTCAAAACTAATTCTCTTCACCTTCAGAAAAGAAAGAGAAAAATGTTTAAAAATACTCTGAGTCAAAGGGAAAGGTTTTTGATTCAAATGCTTTGATTTTTATGAATCAAATGGATTTGCAAATTTAATTTATATGAGAAATAGTTTTTAATAATATATATATATATTTCAAACGGTTTTTATCTTTGCAGAAAAATGGATACAGAAGTATTACGAATAATTTCCAAAATTTTGATAATATAAATGCAAAATTTCTTAAAGTGAAAATGTATACTGTTAAACAGAGACAGCTTTTATTCTTAAAGAACTATTTAGTATAATGAAGAAAATCCATCAGTCAAATTTAATTTCTAAAAGTATAATTGAATATTCATCATGAAGAAAGCAGAAACGGATTTGATGAGAATTATTTCATGGAACAAATTCTTAGCAAATTAGATAGAAATCTACAATTATTATGAAAAAGAAGAAATTTCATTTAACATAAACCTAATACATCGAATGCTAATTTTGTTAATTCAAGAGGGAAAAATAAGTTTCTCTTTTGAAATAAACATTTATTTTAGAAAAATCTTAAAGAAACAGCCAGATGCTTCTCACTCATGTCATTTGGAACCATTCTTTTAATAAATGCTTCGATTACTGAAAAGCAATCTTTTTCATTCAAAAAGGACACATTTTATTGTCTGGGATAAATTAAACATTTGTTTTTTCACAAAAAATGAGGGTTAATATGTTTACTGAATTAAAATATTATAGTAATGAAATACAAAATCTTTTAAATTTTTTTTCTAAGAATTAAAGAACCAGCAGTTCAATTTCAATCTGAAATCTAAGATAATTTATGAAGTTCTTACTTATAAAGTATCTTTTTAAAGATTTCAATTGATGAATTTAAAAGGCAAAAAACTTAATCTTGCAAATCACGAATCTTTATTCCTAACGAGTATTACCAGTCCATGGCTAACTTTTAAGAATTTGCAAAATCATGATTTCCAAATGATAAGAGAAACATTCACATGATATAAGACACATCTTTAGTTTTTTAAAGCAACAAGAATGAATTGAGCAAATAGACTTATGAACTATATTTAAATAATAAAAATAAAATATTACATTATAAACTAAAAGCATAAAATAAACATTTTTTTTGGAAAAAGGCTTTATTATGAATCAATTAATAAACAATTTCTTCCAGCGATGTACGAAAGTTTGATAACAGGCTTAAAAAATTATTTTTTAGTTCTATTTTTATTCATTAATTTGAAAAAAAACAACAACCCACAATTATTAGAAGAACGAGAAAGATTTTATATCTAAAAGGGATATATTAGGATTTATATATAAAGGATTTTATATCTCTGAGGGTTTTCCGTAGATTTTGAGACGAAAACGAATTAAAAAAACAAAGAATAAAATAAAATGAATTAAAATTGTTCATAAAAAAAGGAATATTTATTCTTAACTAAACAACATACTTAACAAACAAATAAACGATAAAAAAAATCATAAGGTAGATCGGTGGGATGTAGATTTTTACATTTATAATAGTTTGATAATGTGATGCATTAAATGATTAAGGACACAACTTATTCTATTACTGGGATAATTCTACGAAATGCTTTTAGAAAATATATAATAAAAAGAAATTATTCGCATCAACTTTACTTTACCTTTCTTACAAATTACTCTGCAACGCGAATTCAAATCAACCGCGATAAAAAAAACTTGTTTACTTCCCATCATGCAATTTACTTCAACTGATATGAAAACAACCCGAAAAAGGCATGAATGAATCTTTGAATAGGGGAAAAATAATATGTGTTAATAAATATTGCATTTCATTAAAAAAATACGTACATTACTCGCCAAGTATTAGCGGCAGAGCTCTTAAGAAAAACTATGTCTACGATGTTATTATATACCAAAATTCAGATCAGACATATGACTAGTGTTTACAGAAATAAAAACCACGCGATCAAAGACAGACAAATTAAAAATTAATAAAAAAGAGAGAAGGTGCTTCACCTTTTCATATCTATCACTGAGACAGAAAAAAAATTACGTGAAATTTGAGGGAGGAACTACTTGATGATTGAGATTACTTTCCTTATAACCCGTTCCGTGAGACATCTGACTTGCTTCCGGCATGTTAGGAGATCATGTTTACAACTGATCCGTATTTACTGTCAATGATAAAACGAGGATGACTCGTGGTGCCATCTGCCGACATTCCTTAAAACGAAAAGCGTTGCACAAAAAGAACGCGAATGGTAGGCAGAGGAACGAAACTTCAGTTAATTGCAAGGCAGATTTTGATATTTTACATTCTAAGAAAAACACATAAGGAGGACATTCTTTCAATAAGATGATAGATTTAGTTCATCACGTTTTAACATGTTAATGATTAATTCCAAGTTAAGATTTTTATTTCGTCAACTTTGTGAATAAATATTTGTTTTTATTTATCAATTATGGCTCCAGGCTTCTCGTCATTCGTTTTTCTGCAGTTAGTTGATGATCGCTTATACTTTATAAAATATTATTTTATCATTCCTAGAATTTCTAATAATTTTTTAATTTGACAGGAAAATAATATCTTTAAAGTGATTTTACCTATACAGCTGCCTCATTGGAAATTTGTCGCTGCAGCAGATGACTTTCATTAGGTGAGAAATATTTCGGAATAAAAATGACTGAATATTTAGAATGAATAAAAAATCTATGATTTAATTCAAGCAGTTCAATTACAGAGAAAATTCTTTTCTGCGTTGAATTCATCCAATTTTTAAAAATTCCTTTCGTTAGAATACAACGATTTTTTTGTAGGAGTAAACTTGTTTTAATTTGAAACGAAAATAATAATTGTCTCATGCGCAGTAATATTTGTTTGAATAGTCAGTTAAAGTTCAGTAAAGTGAAATAAACCTGATTTCAAAAGTAAATCATGGACTGAAAAGAAAAATTATAACCTTCCCATTTTTTTGGGAATAATTTCCAATTCGACAAAAGAATTCAAGATTTAATATTTCGAACCATAATGCTTGGTTATAATAAGAGAGAAGATTCCTAATTTAGCATCTTCCTAATTAACAGCTTTCACAATCTTAAAATCATAATAAACTAATCGCCTTTGGCGACCAATAGGTTCAACAGGAGTAAAATTGCTAAAATTTTCGATGAAATATTTACGTACTTCAAATTTAATAGCTTTTTTAGCAAATTATTTTGAAGCTTCATATTTCGATAGTCACATAACTCTTATTATTATTGAAGCATCTCGAAATTTTGTTCATCATTATATGTATCTCTAATTTGCTAATATTTTTTTTTATCAAATGCGAAATTTTTTTTCTGAAACAAAGCATATTGTTTACAAAATGACTACAGAAAATTGAATACTTAAGCATTATAATTTTACGTGTATCATATTTTTTTTATAATTTATGTAAAATTTCAAAGATTTATAAAAATTTCTGTAATACATCATAAATTTCAGTTCTAGCTTCAAAAAGATGTAAATGCGATAAATAATATTTTATTTTATTTCAATCAATAAATACACTTCTGAAAATCTTTAAGAAGTCTACATTTTATCCAGTCCTTTGATCCTATAAATCTCATTCAGTAAAATTATCTTGACACTCTAACGTCTAAATCTTCTACGATAAAGCCTGAACGAGTTATAAAGTTTTGGATATCATTTTTTAGGACAATCAATAATTTCATTTGATTAGACAGTCTCGGAGAAAATCCAATCTTTAACTCGCTATTTTCATCAAGATTGTCAATGGTGAAGTTTAAAATTGCACGTTTTTATTGAAATAGAATGCAGCCATTCAAATTTTCATAACTCAATCAATTTTAATTGCACAAATAGCAGTTTTTAAAATTTAAAATATTAGTGTCCCAAATTTTTTTTTATTAAATTCACAATCTGTATGAAAATATAAAATTAATCAGAACCTTTATTGATTCAAGCTAGATAAATATATAGTTTTTTACTCTATTTAAACCCTTTTTTATCTGATACATAGACTGTTGTTAAAACTCTTAAAGTTTAAAAAAATAGATGTCGAACCCGATTAGAATAGGTATCCTGTAAATATTAAACTATATTTGTCTTAAATAAAACTGTATTATTGAAGTAATAAAATAGATGTTTTAAGACGTCACAGAAAATTTTTTCTCACTCGCATTTTTTTTAAAAATATCGCATTTCATATTTATTCCATTTCATACAAACGCGTGCTGAACATTAAACTTTCCAAGGTTTACTTTGCCATTTAGTCTTTCATCTTGAGTCTTTGCTAAAGCGATGAAAACGAGATGATAAAGGGTGCTATTTCCCATAACATGCTCGTACAGATTAAATTTAATTTTCATTTTGAATGAAATAAATTGTTAGAAAATATAATGAAATTTTTATTTCAAAAATTCATTTAAAATAGAAACTTAATTTTTAGGTTAAAACATTGGTGTCATTAAAAAGTTTATTTTTTTGAGGTTTAAGATGATGTAAAATTCAATTTAAGGCTGCACTATTTTCGGAAGTTAACTCGGAAAAACACCAAAATTTCAGCTAATTTGAATTAATAAAAAAAAAGTCGCTTTGGGGTGCACATTCCGGACTTCCAATGTATACATGTGAAAAACTTTGTAGCTTTAGGTCAAACGGCCGGGTAAGTAGAGCGCCAACAACTCCCTGAAGCCAGAAAAGGAGAAATATTTCCTCTATTTTCATTTGATTAGCTGATGCATTATTAAAGAATGTAGATGGATCAGATACCTAATTGCGCGGAAATATTTCAATAAATTTTTTGAAGAGAGAATGAAATATTTGGGAAGCTATTTAGATTTTTTCTTCATTTTTTTAGAATTAATTTCTGCTTCCATTCAAATTATTTTCTATAGAAATAAGTGTCCAAAAATAATGAACCTTTTCATTCTTTCCTAATTGATTTGTCAGAAGTGAAAAAAATAGGATAATTAGCAAATAACTTTTCCTGGTAATAACACCTTCAAAAAAAAAAAAAAAGAGCGAATCCAAATTTGAAAATGAAAACATAATTCTTTTAAAAATTTATGCATAAAAGATATCATTAATAACCAAGTTAAAAAAATATTATTTAATTACTACAATTTTATTTTGAAATAAGAATGGTTGTATTATCCTCAATAAGAAGGAATTATGTCTAGAATTTAAACAGGAACTAAGAAATAGGTGAAGAAATCTTGGGGAACAACAAAATGAAAATTTCGGGGTGAGAGAGAGTTTTTGGGCAAAACGATCATACATTTACTTTTCCAGCTGAATTTTTCAAAAAATTTCTTTCCTGATTAATGCTCTGAAATTTTACAGGTGCTGCTTTGTTGAGGGGGTTTGAATGAAAATAGGAATTTTGATTCTCTAATACAAAATAACATATTGATTAAAAATGGTATTTTCTAAAGAAGCTGTGGAAAAAAAAATCCCATTAGAAATATTTGAAGTGAAAGAGACTCTTAATCTTGAATCTCAATTCCTTCTGATTAAATCCCATCATCACGTAGTTGAAAAAAGAAAAAGGGATTTTAGTTGAAGGAAACTATGCAGTTTCAACATCATAACCTATCCAATCCCACAGTAGGAAGATGGTCGCATGTAAATAGCTGATAAGAGGAGAAAATAACTATGAAATGAAAAAAGAAACTGATTAGTTTCGAAATCAGCAGGCATCTTTTAAACCAAAATTCAGCTGAATAAAAATATTGGGGAGTGAGATACTTTTTTTGTGTTACTTCAAAATTCAGAGTGAAATTGAAAATTTTGGGTTATTGATAGATAAAATATCATTTTAAAAATTAAAAACTGACTGGATTTTACACTGCTACTTTATTTCTCAGTAGTAAAATTATATTAATCTTGATAAGTTGATTGCTTTTTATCTTTTTATAATATTAAAGTCTGTTTATTAAACCATCAAGGTTAATATAAAAAGCAATTTAGATTAATAGAATATATGCTTTAAATTATTGTTTAAAAATGATTGCTGCTAAATAAATTTATCGTAAAAATGGATTTTTAATTGTGATACATATTTAAGAGATAACATATAAACGCTATTTTCATGTTATGTTATTATTTCTGTCAGCAAGTTATTTTACTTACGTTTAGCCACAGCAAAAAGCAATTTCGAAAATAAGTGCTTTTTGATGATCATTTTCATTCTAAACTTTTTCAATATAGATGGGTATCACAGGAAACGATGTAAAGAGTTAAAGGTAGTGTACAGCCAAAATGGTTGCCATTTCTAATGCTGCAGCTTTAGTATCGAACAACTGAATAGAAATTAAGGGGTTACTGACGCTTTTGATGAAATTCCTGTTCTGACGGTATAATATTTTTTTCGAACTTCTGCAATCCATATAAAATTAAACTATTGCAATAAAGAGCATTTTTTCCTCCAAGCATATTTAAGGAATTTTATTTTGGTTATACGCTGGCATCAAGTATCAGGTGTACAAAGGCGCATTGCCCAATATTGTCAGCCATTTTATATCATTTCACCCCACACAAATGAGCTAATTTATAATAATGGGAAGAACAACAAAATGATATATTTAATTTTTACCTACAATACGGGACAATGATGTTTAAAAATGTTCTTTATATTCAAATAATGATTATTCCTCTAATATTTTGAAAAAAAGCGAGCAAGAAAATAATATATATAATAATAGAATAAATCTTGTTCCTAATGATGTGATAGCACTTGTACAATGTGAATGTCTAGATAATGCCAAACAAAACATAAAGGAGAAAAGAATTTCCTTGCTGTTTGAGCAGGCCATAAATTACCCTCCATCAAGCAGTTAATCATTTGACAGAAATGGTTCTAAATTTGAAACAATTCTTTAGTGATATAATCAAAAAATCACCGATCAAATTTCATCGACACAGCTTTTTTTCGAGCTATTGAATTCGTAAAATCACTCGCTTTTTCAGATTTTTTCAAACCACATTACAATACAACATTTTTAATGCAAAGTCCGAATGTAAAATTTGATCTCTCTGGTTAGTTCAATTTCTTATTTCAATTCTTGGGAAGATGACACATGAAGATTCAGTAAAAACCTCATAGTGTAATTATTTGACAATAAAAGATACATAAAAATTTGAAGAAATTAAAGATATATGGAATATATGGTGGAAAATAAAAGTTATTAATTCTGGTAATGAATATTTCATCATCATAAATATCGTCAATATACAATTATATCAACTAGATAGCGCCAGATGAATTTTCTGCTTGAAATTAAAATTTATTTCTTCCTAATTTTTATTTATTCAATAAAAACATCGTCAATTTATCAAGATCTATAACATTAAAACAAGTGACTATTTTTCTTCGAAATTAAACGCTTAATGTCTTTAAAAACAAACCTTCTAAAAAAAAACTATTTTTTGATACCAGTTTTTGAAAAATATCGATTTTTCGAAATCAGGATCTTGAATTATACTTCACGATGCAATATATATTAACGCACAATAAATCAATATTCACAATTGATTTACGTTTTCGATTCCGTTTTGGTTACGGGTTAGTGGTTATTTTTGTTGCTCTTCATTCTTATTGCTCTTCGTATAGAATTTTTTTAAATATTTCTATAACCACTGTCATACTCTGATACATAAAAATACTTGCTTTAAAGGCAATGTTATAAATTATAACATTCAGACATTCATTTGACATTGACACGCTTTATTAAAAGGATTTTAACAAAATTATTTTCCTGCTATTTTTATTCAAAAGAAAAACAAATGTTTTTATTATATAAATCTGAACCTCCTTTTATTTGGAGTCGTGCTAAAAAGTCAATATATTAAGAGATGCAATTTTTATATCAGGTTATACCGAAAAATATTGATATGTGGTAGACAATATAAAGCGATGATGAAGCTCCGCAATTGCCGAGCCCTGCTTTCCAGTTCTATGAATTTCTTATCTGACAAACCCTTCCACTTGAAAATAAAATTTCTTTCTTTTAAAAAAGGTTAGTAAATTCAGCGACTCAAAATATTATAATTACGTGAATTAAACTCTTGCCGATGAATTGTGACTTCGTCTAAAAAGGATAGAATAAACAAATTCCATGCACAAAATTTTTTTTAGGTAATAGTGAGCTAGCTTGAAGGCGGAATCAACCATTAAGTCTGGGCTATAAATTCCATTTAAAGAAATGGCATACTCGCATTCCCCGTCAAAATTTTAGAAATTATTTCAAATTTAAAAAGTATTATTAACATTAATGCTAAAACTGAATACTACTTGGCTGATTTTGCGAGAATTCATTGAGATGAAACAAGACCAACGCTCTTTTTTGCTCTCGAGATTTTGAAATTTATTTAATCCTTAGTGGAGTGGAGCTCTTCGGACGGAGTTTCAAGCGAACGAAATAAAATATATATCAAAAACTATTGAAAGTATTTTGAAACGTAATAAATGTTTAAATTTCAATAAATAAATAAAATTTAAAAAATCATATATATGAGTTGGAATTTGGAAAGAAATATTTACATTAATGATCAATTGGAGGACCTTTTGGTCAATTTTTTAGAGTATAGACGAGAAAGATACCTGAGCTAGCACTCCCCTCTCCAAGCTTCCGAACTACACCACACCAGTGGAAAGGTTATAGGTCTCGACGGATTTAGCGTGCATTGGATCCGCTTATGCGACGATTCTTTTGGAGAATCGGGTCTAGAAACTGAAATCCTCCAGCTCCGAAACCGAGATCTAACCACCAGGCCACCACCACCCAAGTTAATTTTTTAGAATCTCATTGAAATGAAATGAGAGAAATGCATTTTTTTCTTTTTAGAAGCCTGAGATTTAGTTAATATATATTAAATGAACAAAATGTGATTATATCGCAGGAACTGCCGCGAATTTTAGAACGAAACTGATATAAAAAGACATAACGGATTGAATTATATACATATATATCACCTTGATAAGAAAAACGCAGGAATTCTTAAGAAGAATCTATCCTTTCACTCGGCACGTGGACCGATGGCGTAGTATTTTTGCAAAGCTTTATTTGATTTATTAAATAGAAAAAGTGGAGTGGGATTATATGAAATAAGAAAATATTTTAGAATGAAGTTATATAGGGATAAATTAAGACAAAACTTTGGAAATTAATTACAATTGAAGTTATATATATATATATATATATATATATATATATATATATATATTGAGATTCCCGAATGGAAAAGTGTCGAGATACTAACAAATCAGCTATGCAGATAACTTGATTAACCATTTTTTTCTATCTAATTAAACCTGTCCTATCGATTAATTTCTAGACACCAAGTTTGTCAAGATGCGACAACACAAAATAAAGTTACAGAAGTATCCCATTTTTTTGTTCACAGCTGTACATTCTGAAACCTATTGAGACATATTTCAGTAAAAAAATAATGGATAAAACTGACATTTCCAACGTATACGACTCTGAAATTCTGACGTCAGGCCACCGTCCTTTTAATGCTTCGATCAAGTCCTTACAAAGCTGACATCTTTTCAACAAAATTCAAATGACGAGGGAAAATATCTCAACAGGAGATATGGTACATTGATGCATTTTACATCGTATGTACTATATATTTATTATTCAGGTCGAATGTATGGGAAATTGAAAGTTGAATTGAGTGAGAGAAATGCTTAAACTTGTAACGGGACAATTCCTTTACATTAAAGTTTGTCAATTATACACTGACAAGCCCCCTATCCCCCCGTCCAAAAAACCCCACAAAAAACAAACAAACTCGTACACCTGCTTAATATTGTAAATACCTCCTGTGAGCACATATTAGTGCTTCAACCCGACTTAGCATGGATTCAACTAAAGACTGAAGTAGTTCTTGAGATAACTGACACCATGAATCCTGCAGGCTGTCCGTAAATTCGTAAAATATAGAGGAGGTGGAGATCTTCTTTGAACAGCACGTTGCAAGACATCCCAGATAGGCTCAATAATGTTCATGTCTGGGGATAAAGGTGGCCAACGGAAGTGTTTAAAGTCAGAAGAATGCTCCCGGAGCCACTCTGTAGCAATTCTGGAAGTGCGGGGTGTCGCATTGTCCTGCTGGAATTCCCCAAGTCCGTCGGAATGCACAATGGATATGAATGGTTGCAGGTGATGAGTATGAGTCACCTGTCAGATTCATATCTAGACATATCAGGGGTCTCATATCATTCCAACTGCACACGCCCCTCATCATCACAGAGCCACCACCAGCCTGAACAGTCCGCTGACAGATAGGGTACATGGATTCATAAAGTTGTTTCCATACTCGTACAAGACCATCCACTCGATACAATGTGAAGCGAAACTCGTCAGACCAGGCAACGTGTTTCCAGCCATTAGCAGTCCAATGACGGGCCTAGGCGAGGCTTAAATATTTGTGTCGTGAAGGGTACATGAGTAGGACTTCTGTTCCGAAAGCCCATATCGATGATGTTTTGTTGAATGGTTCGCACTTATTGATGGCCCAACATTGAAATCTGCAACATTTGCGGAAGGGCTGCACTTCTGTCACATTTAATGATTCTCCTCAGTCGTCGACGGGCTGCACTTCTGTCACATTTAATGATTCTCCTCAGTCGTCGATGGTCCTTTTCTTACACGATCTTTTCTCGGTCGTAATTTTGTGGGAAATGCGATGTTTTAGCGGATACCCGATATTCAAGGTACACTCGTGAAACGATCGTACGGGAAAATTACCAATTCATCGCTACCCTGTAGATGCTATGTCCCATCTCTCGAGCGCCGACTATCACTTCACGTTCGAACTCACTTAAATATTTATAACCTGCCATTGTCTCAGCAGTAGCCAATCTAACAACTGTGCTATGAGGCTGATTTTCGGGGAGCCTAGCCACGCCAGGGACTTATCCCCGAGCTTGGGAGATGCTTCATGAGACGCTGCAAACAGGAGAATGGCTTGGACTGGAGAGATGCATTGAGTTACCCACGAGGGGTGGAGGTATGGTGAGGAGGAGAGCTGCTCTGCTATTGACTGGCGGTTGGTTTAAGAAATGATTATTTAAGACTTGAACAGGAGATTTTTTATGTATTTGAGTTCTGAGTTAATGAGCCAAAGAGAATAAAAAGTTTTTTCAGGGGGTTATTTGCTGATTTCATTTCGTTAATTGCATTTTTTAGATTGGGAAAGCCTGGAATAGAGTTTTTATTTCATTGAGGAGGTCGAAAATATCTGAAAGATCAGATTCGGGTCCGTAGGATTTATTTGCGACAGGTGGTGGATTATTGGGTTTCACTGGTTCCTGAGGGAGATTTGACCTTAAGATATTTGAAAATGAGAAATTTGGTTTAATAAAGTTGGAATTAAAGTAGTTTTGCCTATTATCCTGAGGAGTTGGAATTTTTGGAAATTTTGGGCATCCGCGATAAGCTGCAGTATGACCAGATTGGTTGCAATAATGCAAGTGAACTTTTCAATTTTTTCTCTCATAGAACAATTGCGTGTTTGATGATTATTAGCACATTTGAGGCATCGCGGTTTGAGTGAGCAGTTAGATGAAACGTGGCCGAACATATTACAATTGTAGCATTGCGAGATATTGTTGCGGCCTCTGTACCTCTCCACAGTAATTTAAGAAAAAATCTATATCCGTAAGATTGTAAATTCCGTCGGTTTTATCATTTTTGTTAAGCTCAACCAGTAGGATTGGGAGTGATCTCCTGGTTTTAAATTGAGACAACCTTATTACTTTATTTACCGAGAATCCCCAACTTTTTAATTTATTTTCCGGAACATCGCACATGTACTCTAATGGGAGACCTTAAATGACTATTTTCACTGGATGTTTATTTTTAGGTGGAATAACAAAGAATTCTAACTCATTCTCTGTAAAGAATTTTTGGAAGTCCCTGTGATTATCAATAGTATTCGAATAAACTTTAATAAAGTTGTTAGTGAGCACGTTATTTTTAAGTCCAAATTTTTCATTAATTAGTTCAAATATTTTATCATAGTCTTTAGTTAGTTTTAACATTAGTGGGGGAATTTTAACAACTGGTTAGGGGGGGAGTCCACTACAGGGGATTTTGCTTCTTCGTTACTTAATAGTTCGAATCTATTTGTAGTCTCTATAGCATTAACCTTTTGATTGATTACGGAGGGTTTAGCAGCCTTTCTTTTTAGGGATAGTTTAAATTCCTCGTTAGGTTTTTTCATTTAACAGCCAATAGCTAAAAGAGATTTATGCTCACCCAGGACTTGTTCCAGTGCTGCACTTTCTGCTCTGACAGTGTCATGGCATACCTGGTAGTGCGAGAGCATTGTAAATCCTCCTTCCTCTGCTTTGAGCATGTAGCTGCGTGCGTTACGTATACGAAGCTGGTGACCAAAGATTTTAGTGTCGACTGCTCTGATTTTGGCACAAATGTCACATTGGCATTTTGTGTCGGCTGATTTGGTTAGGTCACTTTCGTGGGTGATTGGCATGTTTTCGTGACACGCTCTTTTTGGGGAAACTCCTTCATCATCGCCCCCCCTTCCGAAACAGGACACTTGTTGGCTTATATAAGCGTTGGCGACGGCAGCGTCATACTCTGATTGGTTCCATATCTCAGTATTTGCATACGCATGCCTATACCAGCTATTTTGGCTCTTCAGTGTCTTTACAGTTGTAAAGAAAATTTGAAGAATTTCTTAAATCTACATGGAGCAAATAAGAATGGATGCTTTGTCATAATGATAAAACGCGAGTGATAAATTTTAAAAGAGTTCTTTTCAAGAGAAATTTCTCTAGTAGCATTTTTAATGAATGGCTTAGTGAGACAAAGGAAAGATTCAGCTACATGCTCTCAATTAGTAGCAATAATTGTGTTGAACTCAACGAATGATATTGCAAGTAAATTGAAGCATTTTTGTGGTTCTTCACTGGCACAACTCATATACAATTACATAAGAGACCACGATTATGTATTTATATAGTACTGATACTAGAAAATTCGGTTGTTGTTCTCACTGACTGATATTCCGAAAAGAAGGTGCTGTTTACTCACCTGACAAGATTCTTCACATTCGCGTTTGTAATAGGACACATAACTTCATATAACAAAAATCAACTTGAAGTAATTAAGAAAATGGATGGTTTATTGAATGATTTTTCCTCTATTTCAAATAATTTGAATTTGGGTAATTTCCAAACATACATTCTCTGTTGTATGTCATCTTTTTAGTCTTAGATATATTATTATTAAGAAAAAAAATCATTCGGAAAGGTTTAACTTAAAAGTAACATTTCTAAATTACAGTTTTGTCCCATTTGGAAATAAACTCTTCTCTTTGAAGTGTCTATTTTGCTATACAAGCTTTATTATCAACTTGGAATATTATATAATTTTATTAAAAAAAAATCGGAGTTCAACTTCGTGAATAAAATGAAATAATGCAAAGTACAAATAAAAATCTTCTTTCCATTTCTCTTTGAACTGCATTTTGTCATACAGTCTTTGACTGAAATCTGCTCCTTATCCATTGCAATGTCTTCTCTAAAATATTGTTTAGTCATCTGAACATTTGATTTCAACAGCACGAAGACCAAGTTGACTTTCTAGTTATTTCTATAGATTAAATTTCTTTTTTTTCTAACCATTTTTATATTAATGAGAAAAAATTCCACTTATTATTTTAATAAAAACAGTCATTTATGTTATTTTAATCGAAAACAGTTAATATACTTCTGAGAAATGTAAAAAAATATATTCGCAATATATAATCGAAATTTTAATCAATGTTCTTCAGTTCTAGTAGTGGAGTTAGGCAACTTGAGGCCATACGCGCTAAAATATTCCAAAGTCCCTTCTTAGCAAATTGTATTAATGATTAGAAAGTAATGTGAACTAAAGTTATTTGTGCTTTTAAATTAATTTTTATGTTTATTTTATTCACGTGAAATATATCAAATAAATAAAGATTCTGTCTTTTATCTTTATTTTTTTATTCTAATTTTTTGATAATACAAAAAGGTAAAGTGACAGAGATTTATTTCTAATTTTGCGTACTTTCTAAATAGGACGGCCATTACAGTGTCCAAGCATTCAAATTTTGATTTAAATAGGAATAAAAATTAAAAAACTTTTGACCAATATGTAATTTTTGTTTTACTGTATTTAAGTTTTAAAACAGGCAACTTATTTCATTAAAAAATTTGACTTGAGTTCCTAAATCCCTAATTTTTCTATGAACTATAGTGAATTTTAGCATAAATTGAGAACTATAAACGGAAAATATTCCTATTTATATTCTTTTCAACTGAGGAAAAATAGAGTCAACGTTCTTTGTCTAACGGTCTAACTGGCATTTCTTTAATTCAATTTCATGTTTGTATGTTAACTTTTAGTAACAATGCATATTAAAATAATTAAATTTGAATTGTTATCTTACTTAAATTAATTAATACTTAATTTTAAATTTAAGTTATTAGATTTATTATTATTAAAATAATATCGATGTTGGTTTTTTTCAGAAAATTAACCAAAAATCTAAACTCTAAATTAATTTTAAGCTTTAAGACACCTCGAAAGTATGTAAGTATAGAATATCCAACACAGCCAAATATATTTTGACTCTTCATTTTTCTTTTCCTCTATGTAAAAGCCTTCCTTACAATTAGTTTCGATTTTTTGTTGCTTTTTCTTACTTATTGTCTAATACCTGTATAGGAAATTAATTGCTTCAATTGCTTCTGAGTCAGAATTATCAAGTATTTTTAGTAATCCCGATACAATGGCCTCAGTTTTTGCCATTTTTCATCATTATTCCGATTCTCTCACCAGAAGCAGAAAAGAAATATATTTTTCCTTCATATATCGAGGACTTTTAAGATTGATAAAGAATAAATCATGAAATAAAATTTAAAAAGGTTTACACATAAGATGAGTGTGGCAATATAGAAATATTGCTTATTACTTTAAAGTTTGATTAATCTACTTAAATGGCTAATCAAAGGTCTAGAACATAGCAAGTCAAAAATTTTAAAAATGAAATAAAATATTTAAAATTGATTATCCTGATAATTATCCCAGGAAAATTAATACAAAGCATCAACGTGTTATTTTGACAATAGTTTTAAAACTGAAATAGTTTTATAATATATTTATAAAGATAAAAAATGACAAACATTATATATATTATTTGATGAACTTTCTTTGAAATAGTCAAAAAAAGTTATGTTTTTATATTTTAATAATTAATACAACAATACCAAATATAATAATATAATAAGAATTCAGATCTTTTAAGCAGGTTTAGTTTCAGTTGTTCAATTTAGATATTTTTAAAATTCTCGATATTGATTCGATTGGAAAAAATAGTCTTCGTTCTTAACCCTGTCTTGAATCGATAGTAACAATTAGAGATATTTGATGAGTGGCAATTAAAGGGTCATATAAAAACAAATATATTCCCCCACGGACATAAATTTATGAGGGTAGGTCTATTTCATTCCATTTTCCACAGATGTGATGGCATCATCAAATTACAAGACCTTCTAGCTGGTTCCAAAATGAAGAAGTTCCTCTAGGCTTTTGTGGCTGATTGTCATTGCTTTTGTATTTAAAGATGGGTGACAAAAAGTGCATAAGAAAAAGGTATGGCGCATTTTAAAGAAGAATGAGTATGTCACTTTGCTCTCAAGTCTGTCACCTAGTGATTATAAAAGGTAAGGTATCTGTCCCTCAACTTCAATCATAGGTTTTACATGCCTGCCATACTTAAGAAAATTCAATACTAATTAACCTGCATGAGTTCGAAAAAGACATGATTGTTAGAATGCGGTGTACTGGTTGCTTGCTGGCGGGAACAGGAAATTATTTGAGACGTGCAAAGAATATCTGTATCAGCTATTAGGATAGCGTTAACAAAATGCGCTAATATGACATCTACGAAACACAACAACGGACGGGAAAAATGCCTACTGAGAGAGGCGAAAAAGCGTTGACCCGAAGCACAGCCTTCTTTACTCCAGTAAAGTCTGAGATTTTTGGAATCCCATTTGAACAAAACTCTCACCCCCCCCCCCTTCATGCTTCGATTTTTTACGGATAAGTTGCAATTCATAAATCTTTGGTAACGATACGTCATGTTTTTCAGCGATGGCAGTGATGTAAAACATACAAATATTGAACTCCACAACAGTGGCAACGAGTCATCCGCTCTGAAGGATAAACCTTGAGTATATTTCGAACAAATGGGCGCTTTTATGTGCGGAGAACGAAAGCATTTTTTCGGATTGCCTCTTGCCGACTTTGAGGAATAGAGGTGGCTGGTTCCCTTACAATATGGAATAAGATATCTTGCCTTGGTCTTGAGCCGCTTGTTATTCTGCATGGGGAGATCACAAATGCTTACAATTTCGATATTTTGGGGGATCAGGTATTTTCTTTTCTCCCCTCTTTATTTCCAGGAGAATATCAACTTTATCAAGAAGACAACTCTTCTATCCACACTGCCAAAATTGTTCAAAAACAGTTTGGAAAGCATGAGGAGGAAGTAGGGCATTTTGTCTCCAGTCTGAACACTATTGAATATTTGTGTAGATATTTGGAGTCACATCTCTCCACTCGATTTCCTCCATCTTCTGCGCTTTCGGAATTAGAAGAGGAAGAAAGCATCATTCCATGAAATGATCCCATGTTCATGATCTCTATGTGTCCATCCCACATCCCACACAATCTGTAATTAAATCAAAGAGTGGTCCAAACTTCTATTATTTCTCTTATTTCATGGTTTTTCGTGTTATTTTGTCACGTATCTGTAGCGTGAGGATTTTATTCGTGAAATATCCCAGACTCTTTACTTCAGAGGACACTTCAAACACTTTATTTCAGAGGATAAACATTTAGAAAAGTCGGATGTATACATATATTTTTTCTAGTGTTAAGCGTATTAAAAAAGTAATAAATTTTGACACAAATGGATTAAGATATACATGTAAAAATGTTAAACTTCCTATTTAAAGATGCGATTTTTAAGAAAAATTCTGTGGGCTTTCAAAACATTCGATGAAAAAAAAAAAAAAAACGAAAACCACTGAGTATTTTTTTTAAGACATAAAGAAAAGATAAACATTTCCACACTTTTTTCTCCCTACAAACTAAATGTTCGTGTTAAATTATCTGACAGTTCTTATGTTTGCCGAAACAATTTATGGTTTGAATATAGCAATTATGAACATGTTGCACATATCATGTATGTTTCATAACACGTATCTATTTTTAGAAAGACTAATACTACTAAGATTTTAGAATTAATATGTTTCATTGCTTGGATATAATATAATACGTTCAAATGCTTCTCAATTTTTTTTCTGAATCTAAATACTCTTTTTTGAAAATAAAAGAAAAAAATATATAAATCTAGTTGGAGAGAACGAAAGAAACTACAGCATTAAAAAAACTTACAAGCGAGAAAAGATTAAATAAGCGACTTTTATGTGTCAATAATCTGGCTTTGATAAACGTTGTTATTACTATAAATGGGTTTATTTTAATAAAAACTGCCATATTTAATTAATAGTAATTTTCTTTTCTGCTGAATATTAAATACCATCAATTTGATTCTTATGTCAACATAATAATTTTTTTTCATAATATATATTTCAATGAAAATTATTACATTAAATGTGTTTTAATGCTTTTTTGTGTTCGAAATAACCTAAGAATCCATGAAATAAGTTCTAAGAATAATATGTCTGAAAGTTACTTGCTTATGCTTTTTTTTAAATATCATCCTGGGAAAATTTCAATAATTATATATTCCTTGCTTATTATAGAATTGAAAAAATAATTCATATTTTTCATATATGATATGAAATATATTTAAATATATGATATAAAACATGAAAATAAATAGTTAACAAACATCAGAATTAAAATTGTTTCTTCATCTTTTAATTATTGTTCATTAGATTTTGTTATAAATTACGCAAATGCTTGTAATTTTAATTTTTGAAATCTGAATTTGTTGGCCTCCACACTTCTAAAGGCGCCCAGAAAATGGCTATCTTCAAAAACTCAGTAAAAAAATGTAAATATTTTATGATAGTAAAAAGTTGAAATGGAAACATGATCAGAGAGAAAACTAAAATACGTTGAAGTCTTTACGAAACAAGGCCAACTCCACGGCATCAAGTCAAGTGTGCTTTTCTCTTTTCTATTTTATGAGAATTCTTGATTTGTAAGTCAGTAAAGGAAAGAAAATTGAACCCCACTAATCTACAAACAAATTTGAAACGAACAAAACTTTAGAAAAATGTTCTGAAATTTGAACGAAAGTTGATTTGAATTAGAATGCGTAAGAGTACAATATTCTCGTACATCAGAATAAATAAATAAAATACGGTTGTCTATTTGTTCAGAAGAAAAAAAAAACATTTGGATCATCTCCTTCATAATAATGCCAAATGCCATATCTCCTTCAGTTAATAATAAGATCCAAATCTTGTAATTGCTAATCACATTGCAACTTATTTAGAACAACTGGTTTTGATTTATCGATATTTTTCCAATATTTGATTATTAATTATATCAGTAATTTCCCAAATATCACTGCTTTTGAAATTCTTAATTTTTTTTCGTTTCTACTCATATTTATTCCCCCTACGTTTCGTTTGATTATTTCAATTTTTATTCCTTTTTTTACTTTCTTTTTTTAATGGGAAAAAGGGGGAACAGGGTAAGGTGAAAAAATTTTTGAACTAGTCTATAATGGAAAAAAGATACCGTTAGCTCAACATTGCGAACAAATAGAATTTACTGCCACTATCCGTAATCTCTCTCTCTCATATATATATATGATGATGATGATGAAATAGCCTGTTCATTATACAGTTCTATCAATTAATATTGAAAGAGAAAATCTTTCTGCTACATTAAAGGCCAAAATGTTACCAAACTTGAGAGCACGGGAACATGTAGCTAAAGCAATTTTTAGACGCTTGAATTAGTTTTAATTAACAAAAAATGAAGCGAAATTCCGATAATTAGAGATCTCGCACAAAGATAGTTACTACATCTTTTTTACACTATTCTTGAAATTCAAAATTTTTACAGCAGGTTAAAATTTAAACACTTATCTTTTCAATTAAATTCTCATCTTCTCCTTTAAATTTAAATTCTCCTCTTCCCCAATTTCAATACATATATATATTAATTCCACATAAGATTTGTAACAATAGAATGAAGTAGTCTCATTTATTGAAATTTAGACAGATTTGATGATTACTGAATGATTTAACTTGATGAAAAACAATTATCCGAATATTTGAAGAATATTTTTTAAAAGACTGAGCATCTCAAAAGCTATTTTGAAGAATTTGTTTCCAAATTCAAGATAATATTATGGGAGAAGTGACTGGGAAATGTAAAGGTTCCTTTTTTTGGTTTTTTGAAACGAATTTACAAAGAAATAAATTCCTTTTGCAGCTGAAAAGTTTCAAAAACAACAATGAATTGCTCTTTTCTTTCTCTGCCCAGGCTTTTATCATCAGACAAAAGGATTTTTTTGTCTTATAATTTCTATACATGACACTTCTATTATTAATGAAATTTATTTCCACCTGTTCTTCTCACTCAGCTTAATTCATAGAAATTTTAAGCAATCCATTAGTCATATCAAAACAGTAATCATCTTTTTTTTACTGATTGATAAAAGTTCTTTGCGATCAGAAATATGATCTTTCGAGTTTTATTTATATTAAGATATATTTCACGTTTATAAAATACTAGTCCTCGATTCGCTCATATTATGAAAAAATATTTACCTTAATAAAAAGTGTTTTCCAACATTCCTGACTCGTTTTTGTCTATGTTTGCGAACGGAATTTAAATAGCACTTGGAATCTGAGAATTAATTTAGATAGCTGGATAAATAGAAATATTTAAATGGGTTCGTTTTTAAGAAGCTTTATTTTAGTTCTGGGGATTAGGGGTTAAAAATGTTTTTATTACATTCAAATAATTTATTTCACAGTTTTACGCCCTCTGGTGAAGACAGCCAGAGTACTTGGCCTAC
Source organism: Argiope argentata (assembly GCA_026289955.1). Lineage (NCBI taxonomy): Eukaryota > Metazoa > Arthropoda > Arachnida > Araneae > Araneidae > Argiope > Argiope argentata. Next base: position 4,428,033 of record JAOUZG010027617.1, read on the forward strand.
CTGCCGAGCCCTAATTACGCCACTGATAGGGATACATTCGTACAAGAAACACTTCTAGAGAATAGCTTTCAAAATGTCAGGATTTGACATTTGATTGCTTTGATATATGGTAAAGAGGTCTATAAAATTTTTAATAAAACCTTTTAAGCCAATAAATTTGAATAGGAGCAAACTTTGTAGCTTAAATTACGTCAAGGGAGTTTTCCGATTCTGGCAAAGTATTATTCAACATCTCGGCTGTCACACTGGACTCACATCCATGATTCTAACATCAATCAGACTGTCATTGATACTAAACTGTCAATATTTTCAACTATCCTCGGAAACACTTTATTCTTTATATAGCCTCAAGGTTTACATTGAACAGTAATGGCCGATTTGAATTCATTGAACTTTTTCAAATCATATGTAAAAATCATTATTTCTTTATTAATTGCTGTATCGAAATTAAAACAACAACAACATTATTCTATTAAGTAAAAATTTTACAATGTTTCTTTTTATAAACTTTATAATATTATTTTTTGAAAAGATCTCAAACAAATTTTATGAGAAAAATTTACATAAGATTGCTTATTACGCATCACGTTGAATTTTTTGTCACGAATCTGCGACGCTAGGGCCAGTAGCCGAGTAACATGACCATAATACAAATGTCGACTTCGGTATCGTAGATGTTATATGGCTTATAAGGCTAGCTCTACAATACTTCCCCACCAGTGAGTCGGCGAAGAAGTGAACGATTTTGTATTGCGCCAAAGCTTTATGGTGAGTGCTTTATGGCTAGCACTCCATATCCTCGAAACTTTCCTATGAAACTATTAGGAAGGAAATGGAGTGTTCTTTGAAGCAAATAATTCACCCTTGCCTATCCTAAAACAAGGCTGCTCTGCCTCGAAGGTTTTTCGAAAGCATCTGTTTTGATTTCACTTTGAATGTATGTCATCGCTACAAAGATTGAACACGAGAACATTGAGATTCATTCTTGATTCAAAATAGACACAAGTGTGACACTCTTGTTTCAGTCCCAGTCGTGGTATGACTTCAAATATTTTTCGCTGTAAAGGACAAAGAATGTTAAAGCATTTGAAAATCTTAAATTCTTGTGTGTGTACTTGACTGAACAATTTCTTATCAACAAATTTTTGGGAATTCTGATGAGAGCTTGGAAAGTGTGGAGTTTGTATCGGCATGGCATCAACTGTCTATATCAAATCGTCTGAGCACGATTCGAAGTTTCTATCATTGAACTATTATTTGGCGGTGACGCTTTCATGTTACTTGATATAAAGAAACAGATGATGGATTTTTTAAAATCTCACGCTACGATTGCATTGATGTTTTACTTATATACAAGCTTTAAATGCAAAGCTTTATTAAGGCATATTAAGTTGTTGGCTACCTTGAAAAAATGAGCTATATTTGAAATATTTAGAAAGATTTTTCTTTCAACAGTTTCACGAGCAGCGCAAGAATTCTAAAGCCAGGCTTTCACGCTAAAACCTATTCAAGAATGAAGGAGGCGAACCCATGGATTTCACCAAGAGAGCTGGAGAAATGAAGAAGGAGAATATGTGAGAGAAATATTTTCATTTATGTATTCATGAAAATTCGTTGAATATTGAAAACCAAAACATAATTTTAAATTCCATCATCTTTTGTAAAAAGCAAAAAAGCTAAGTCCGTAAGAGTTTTTTTCTCTATTTTTGTTGAGATTAGAAATGATACAAAAAGATATAGCGTTTCATAAACTGTAACCCTATTGTTAATTTCATCATTATAGCTTGTTTGTTTAATTTGTGAAAAACAATTGAATACAAATATTTTAATTGTTTTGAGTAATTTCTTACTGGTACGACTTTTTTTGTAAGTATTTTTTACTTTAGAAAATATGATTAAATATCAATTTCTAAATGAAAACTTATCTCTTAATAAGCGACTATTACTATTAACAAAAGTTCATCTTTATTAGTCACAGAGTTATATCTTTCTGGTGTGTGAGAAATGTTATCAGAATATTATGTTTATCTATTTTAAATTTTAGTTGCATTTTTGTAGATAAATGGAAAAAAATGAAGTTAAATAAGATATTAAATGAAATATAATTAAATTAGCATCTTCTTGATGCATATTTCATTGAGATGCATTCAGTGGAATACTGTTTCCTTTGTGAGGAAGCATTCAACAAATGTTAATTCATAGTTAAAAATTATTTATCATTTTTTTATTTACAAAATGATTTAACAAAAACTATTCCGATATATGAGTTCCTAAATATCATGCCATACACAGAAATTGCATGAAACTGAAGTATGGGCTCAAGAATCATATAAAAAACGACAGTTATTCTGTATCAGTTATTACAGAGACGAAATTTGATAAATTACAAATGGCAACACTAACTTATTTCATTGGAACATGATTTCCATAATAAAAAAAATCAAAAATAGCGTTGAACGCTATTTGTTCTTCGAGAAAACTGTTACTGTTAGTTTAACTGCTGTTTTCCATTTGTTTCTCGAGCGCATGCCTTAAAATAGCTCAAAATTTTTTTTATTAGCTTCTACGCATGGTATGAAAGCAGAGAATCATATTCCCTTACAGTTTTTTATTTCCATTATAACCCTATATATTATTACGTACTATTTGAAAATACCCTAATTAAGAGTAATCAGGATATGTATTTTAAAATCAAAGTATATGAATCCTGTCGAATCTTCTTTATTCTTTCGAATTCGAGTGCTAAATCTATGTAAAACGATGCCAATGATTACTCTAGCATACAGATCTAGAAATTACCGTTGTTTAGGAAAAAAAATTCTTAGAGATTGCAAGCACAATTAATTAAAATGAAGTAATATTTTCTTTATCGAACTAATATTAGAACATTCCGATATATCTGAGCGAAAATTGCTCTTATGAATTAATGTTTTCTTTTAAATTTTAATTAACTAAATTAATTTTTACAACTTAGATACTAAATTTTATTGTCTGCCGGTTTTCTGGCACAGAGGTAGCTTGTCTCCCTCGTGTTCTGGGAGTCCCGGGTTCGAGTTCCGGTTCGGGCATGGTTGTTCTTCTGTGTGTTATCTGTGAGATGTGTGATTGTACCCCCCCCGGTAAAAAGGGGCTGTGCAAGCAAATGTGATGAGTGTGTAGCTAAAATCGTATTCTTGGCTCTAGTTGGAGTTACTCCAAACAAGAGACGCATATCTTCGGCTTACAATCTGTTGATGTATCAGCGGGGCTTGTCCATGGCAAGTGCCATAAGTAACAACAACAACAACTTTATTCTCTTTATTAAAATTTCACTATATATTGGTGCAAACAACTATATAAATATGAAACAACGAACTAATGTTCATTACTGTGCTCTTGTATTAGTTTTATATAAGTGTTTGTATTTCTCAAAAAATATATAATTAAATCGCTTTTTTTAAATTTCAAATTATAATTATAATAAAGGTAATAAAAGGTTATCCGGGAACAATTTATTTCTACCAAATCTGGAGGAAAAGGGAGTTCATAGGGACTTAAAATTTTTTTAGAGTTCAATTTATCTATACAAATATTCTATATTTATAATTTTTTATCTGTAAATATTCTTTTATTTAAAATCTTAAATTTCCGAAAGTTCTTCCTTTCAACACAGAGTTGTATACGAATATTCGCATTTTTTAATACACTTATTATATAGATGTCACAATTATAACAGGTACAAAAATGCTTTTTTAAAAAAGAGTGTTATGTTGGACGTATAAAGGAACATACACTGTACTAATGCCGCAAAACATGCTACACTATACTATAACTCCATTTCAATGTTTCCAAATGGATTGTTAAATTACATTCGAATATACATTAGATTTCATAGATTTTGAGTAATTTTTTGTTTTAATTTAACTGAGTGACATTGCGTTGGAAGTGAGCTATGTCGTTAATCAAAGCATTCATTTCGAGAGTATTGTTCATTTTTTGATTTCATTTTTTAATTTTTTTCTCCGTATTTTGAAATGCAATTGAGCTGTAGCGATTGAATTCACATTCTGTTGAAGAACTGGCCTTTTCGGGGGTACCATCGGAATGAAATGAATTAGAATCGCAGTTGACTTGGGTAGTCTGCAATCAAATTGAAATATTTCGGTAGCATTTTTAATTTTTCTTTTTTCAATGTTTCGCATTTTTATATATTACAACCTGTTACATTCAAAGAAACTACAATAGACAGACTGTACACCGTACATCCCAACTAAGGTGAAGGCTTCTTTCACCACTTGCTGTTGGTAAATATGCTTGATGAAGAGTCTTTCCAGAAACTGTCAATGGCACTTTCAGCAGTGCACATCTATCTTTAAGTTTATTGGAGAATGAACAAAATCGGGACGTATGCGTAAATATAGCTTGTAACACGTCACATCCAAATCAAATTCCAGAATTTTTTGCTATTACATTGACCATCTTTTCACCTCCATCTCCAACAAAGTTATGTGAGAAATATAAATCCAGCGTAGTTAAAGATAAGCTGCTATGAATATGTAATGAAAATTCAAATATGACCATGGATTTCACAGCAGCAGAAATCTACAACGAAGTGTTGAATATGATTGAAGATTTGCGTGCAAAAATTGGGAAAAAAGTTTGCAATCAGTTGAGAATGTCATCACCGAATCGATCTGTTACTGCTTCGTTCGCTGAACAATTGCGTCGATTAAAAAATTTACAATGCAGGCGACCTTTTATCTTACGCGGAAACCAACATTTCCCTACTAACGCTGTGGCAAAAAAGGAATTTACGATCAAATAATGCAAACAGTCAATAATGGGTTTGAAAATTCTCCCTTCTTAATATGCCTGAAGAAACTGGGAAACGTTTTTATTAGATTGATTTTGGTAGAAACTCGTTCCCAAAATGCATAGCCTCTTTTATCGTACAAAGTAGATGCGACTTAGCTCCCAGATGGAAGAATTGCCTATTCCGTTTTGAAATTGCCATTAAATATGCAATTCATTGAAACTCTCAACTCCAACTTTTTCAAAATATCCAGCATTACGAAAAGCTTTACAGAAATATGAACTTATTGTTTGGAATGAATGCGCAAAGGCGCATAAAAAAATCTCGAGGGTTTTGGTCGATCATTGTAGATATGCGTAGAAATATCATTCCAATGTGAATTACATTAATATTATTAACAGGAGATTTTAGGAGATTACCTGTTTACAGGAGATTAACTGAAATTCTTCGAAGGATACAAGCGGCGAAAGAAATGCATGTTTGAAATACTTTAGTTGGAGGCAACACGTAAAAATGTTCAAATTACCCACAAAGATGCAAGTTCAGCTGCAAAACGATCGATCATCTGAAATATCTTCAAATTAATTGGTAGTATTTGGAAGTGGGATGAGGGTTTATCTGATCTCAGGACGAATTTTATTGTTTCTACAATTAGAGACTTCTTTAATTTAGTGACGTTAAATGAAAAATTGGTTAAAGAATTATTGCACAATATTCAAATCAATTATAAAATAAGAGATTAGCTGAGTTAATAAATTATTCTAGTGGTATTATTCAAAGATGATATTATTCAGTCTAACATTCAGAGAGAGGCAGCCACATACAAGTTCGGGGATATTCTCGTGAAAGAAGATGAAGAGGTTAATTGTCCAGCCTAATTTTTGAATTCCCTCGAAGTGTCATTGAGACACAGAAATTATTGCAATTGGATCTCGGTGTACTAATTATCATGATACAAATGTTAACCGATGCCGGCTTCCTGGCATAGGGGTAGCGCATCTTCACCGCGGTCTGGGAGTCTCGGGTTCGAGCATTTGTTATTCTGCGTTCTATCTGTAAGGTTTGTGAATGTGCTCCTGTGTAAAAAGGGGCTGTGCAATCGAATGTGATGAGTGAGTAGCAAAAGTTGTAATTGGCCCTAGTTGGCGCTACTACAAAACAAGAGACGCTGATTAGAAATTAATTAAATCGCTTATTACCTCAGTGAGCTTGTCCATTGCAAGTGCCATTAGAAACAACAATAACAACATGTTAACCAATGAAAGCTTCGCATAATCACGTCGCCTATCGTAAAAAATGAAAAACATAATGTAGAAGTAAATATCCTGATTCTGCAACGACTATCTTGATTCCAAGCCCATTTTAAGGTGAAGATGTTTTCATTCCTAGCATTCATAAGATTCCTACCTATGTCCAATTTCAGTTAAAGAGTCTGCAGTTCTTATTTCAAATGAAGTTTGCAATCACCATCAACAAAGTTCGGGGCCATTCTTCAGAACTGTACGGTTTAGATAATCCGGATAGTTTCTCATATGCTCACTTAAATGTTGCATGTTCTTGAGTAGGCTCACCAGACAATCACTACATAGGAATAGACAATGGGGCTACAAAAAATAATGTATACCTACAAGTACTGTGAAAAGAAATGTACGCTTTCTCTTTTACATTTAACCAGACAGAATCACAGCAGTACGTGGCTGAGTATTTAAATAAAAATCTAAGATTAACTTTCCATTTTTGTAATGATTGTGGCGTTCTAAAAGAATCGATTACGTAACAGGATGAGAGGTGGAGTAGTTAATAAGAGCTTTTTTTGCCATTTACTAATATTTCTTACTATTCTGTTAGAATAATCATACTCCTTCCTTGTTCAATAAAGATAAGGGAAGCTTTAAATAAACTTATCTATTATTTTACAATCAATTATTAACTAATGAGCAAAAAGCGACTTCATTTATATGTGGAACATTTTTGGAATTCGAACAGCTAATCCGCGGAATCAAACCCTTATATAAATAGCAAAATTTAGAAATTGAAAATTAACTTTTTTGGCTAAATGTTTTAATAGGTAATATGCCATTGGCGGAGTTGAAGTTCGAAAGTCAGCATTGAACTGATTGTACATATTTAGGAAATAAAGATTATATCAAATTAAATGCTTAATTTGAAATTATAAGATAAGCTGACAGAATCCTCAAGGTAGAAATCTTTGGTTGTGTTCATCACAAAGTGAAACTACTAGATGTAATAACAAAGGGTTATTTTTAACACGATAATCTTATATATTTGAGCCATTCAGCAAATGATAATTTAAAAAAGGAACATCATTAAATATTTGAAAATGTTCGTAAAACTAAATAATATTTAAAAAATATATTACTGTATGATTATCAAATAACGTTTTAATTTCTGATAGTGCTTCTCTAGTATATTTTGCAAAACTTCTCTTACATGTAACAGGAAAAATTTTTAATGTATTAAAAATTATTAATACTAAGTGAGGAAATAGTAAGACTTGAAATTTATTGATGGAATGTTTTTGTGAAAAAATCATTATTGATTACAAAAAAAAAAAAAAGAAAAGAAAAAGAAAGAAAGAAAGAAAGAAAGATTGAGAATTTTTCAATTATTTGTAACAATTGTTCCCAACATTTATTTCCTGCCGTACCCATTTAATACCTCCAAATGCCACTTCTCAAAGAAGTCTTTATTAATAGATCAGACAAATTAATTTAATATAAATAAAAACACCACGAAAAGCTATTCAAGTCATTTCCTGAATGTCTGGAGTATATATTTGCATCAACATTTCTCTTTTTTTAATCCGTTCATTTAAAAGTGGAGGAAAAGAAACAAAGTATTATCAAGGCGAATGAAATATTTCATTCTAATTGAATGAAGAAATAGAAATACTTACTTCTCGAACGATAAGGAGGACTCTGGGGAAGCTTGAGTTGGAGATCCTGAAATGATACAAAATATAGTCAACTAAAAATAATTTTTCAGAGAAAGAATGAGAATCCCTCTTTGGAATTTTAAAATGAATATACATCAAAAGAGAAAAATTTACACAATTTGAGGATTTCTTATCATTTAAGAAACAATTTATTTTTAAGTATATTGACACAAATTTTCAACTGATTTTTTAAAAATAGGATTTAACAATTCCATGCAGACATAAAAAGAGATTCTCTTTGGTGGAATTTTGAGAGAAATTAATATCATCCTTCTGGAGACAAAACAGAAAAGATTTTTTCCAGCCGGCATTAAAAACCCCAGGAAGAATAATTAATTGAATCAGAATATTTCGGATTTTTACAGAAATATTTTAAAATTTTATTTCTACAGACGAGAGTTTGTTTTCATTAACCATGCGTAAAAATCAATCATTTAGCAAAAAAGGAAAATAAATAAATTTGAAAGTAGTTATTTTTACTTGGCTTTTTATATATAATCTCATATTAATTCAAATAGCATTTCTAATCGTCCTGAAATCTTACATTTTGTAATAGCTTTCATTTTAATTACAGCCCAGTCAAATCAAGGTAAAATTGAATTTTACGCTATTGATAGGCTACTACTATTGGTATATTTATACAAAATACCCAGATCAAAGGTTCAAAATACCTCTATTTATGGAACAGCCGTTTTTTCAGTAACAAATGATCGTATGAAAACATTTTTTTTCTCGTTTTGTTTGTTATTAAATGTCAAATAGAATACTTCTCTTCCTATTTATGTTAAAATAAATAGTTTCTTTTTATAAATTTAGAATGTATGTGGGAAAGGTAGAATTTTTCTTGGAAATTTTTGATTTTTTAATTATATTTTTTATATATTATATCGAAAATTTAGAGATTACTTTTTTTGAATATTCATTTAACGATGAGAAATGGCAGTTATAAGACTTGATTATAGAATCTATGATTATTAAATCTCCCATATAATCTGGTTTTATTGACATTTTTCTAATGCTTACGTGAGATTTGGTTCCACCATCTAAGGATTGTTTGTCTGAATGCTTGTGCCTAATAAATGTACGATAGTTGTAAAAAAAAGGAGTTCCCAAATATTTTCATATTGAAAAAATCAGAAAACAAAACTAATTAAGCCAGTTTGTTGATCCATTTTTGTAAACAATTTACTAAAAGGAAAACTTCGAGGGATATAGAACAGCTTCAGAAATACTGGACGTGAAATTCTCTAATATTCTGATGAAAGAATTCACTGATCATTTTGTGGTCGAAAAGATTTCATTTTAATGAGGGTCAGTTAAATACTGCTTTATGTACTTAAGCAGAATACTATGAACATGGTGAGAAACATATTTGTCTGGGCTAAAGTTTCAGTTAGAGGCTGGTAACAAAAGTAGTTGAATACGAGTAGGCTCAGTATAGCCATTAAAATTCAGGACGGATATCCAGAAGTAACTTATTTAGATGTAGACAGATCGAAAGTAATATAGATTGGACTGTTATGGTTCAAATAAAATACAAAAACATTACATTTAAAAGCGCAGCTCATTAAGCGTAAACCTGCACATTTTCCCCCAAAGTGGTTTTCCACCTGATACTACATATGAAGAATGAAATAAAATTGAATTTGAATAATAAAAACTTTAAAATTTTACAGTTTTATTTAAGAAGGAAAGCCTCTCGATGCTTGAAAGTTCTTTCAATATTTCAACACTAGAAATCCAAAATTTCAGGACTTAATAGCAAGAGTTATACAAAAAGCCCAAGTGCAAAAATAATGCAGTCATTTAATTAGAACTTAAAACACTTTCGACATCGGCAACAGTACAACAACGTTAGAATCGTTTGATCAAGTATGAGAGAAAAGTAATTCGATGTCTGATAGGAAAAAAATACAGCTGAAGTAATATTTTTGAACAGTAATACTTTTAAGTAAAGAGTTCGAAAAACCTCTCAAAGAAATAAAATCAGTCAGTATTGTCGATAAGCTGAACAAATTAGTGCTAATTTGCCCTTGATACACTCATCTCGAATTTTAAAGTAGTTTAAGAAGAATTTTTTGACCTCACTTTCTAATCAGATAAAACTTTTTACTTTCTCATACATGAAATACAGAGGAAGTACCATCAAATAATTTGAACTTGAATTCTCCACGTGTGAGACCTTCTTAAGCTCGAAAAACCCAACTTTCATATTATTATGTCCGGCTGTCTGTGGCAAAAACGCTTTCAATTGGACCGATGACATTTGGTACACGGACTTGACGCCAAATTTATAAAGTTCTAAGAAAACACATTCAGAAAAGTCTGTCTATCTGGCTGTTCTGATAACCTCAAAACGAAAGGATCAAGATGGATAAAATCCGGTACAGAGATTTAATATCTGTAATGTAGATACCTATCCAATTTTGAGCCGTATTCAGCCTAGAGTAGACCTCTGTCGGTCTGTACTTTCAAAAGATAAGTCAAAGCGCTATGATTGAAAGATATCACAATTGGCATGCCATTTGGTGACTATAGTTGCAATTTTGTATAAAATTTTGGCTTCAGTTTGCTGGGAAAATCGAGTCTAAAACACAAATTATGCTTTTGAGTTCTATTAACTGCATGCCAGACTCTCCAAGGATAGCACAATCGATTAAAAAAGGCTAAGCGTTTATATTTTGTAACTACAGTACACCAAGGCGTTTCCTGTTTTGTTCCAAGTCTCCCAATTTTTTGAAGGGGGGTGGGGAAGAACATGTTTGTTAGACAGTATGCACAAAAATTTTGGGGGAAAATCATATTAATTTAATGAAAAGTCAATTGAACACCATTTCCTATCGTATTATTAGCAATATAGTTTTAGATGAGCCCTGCTTTAAATTTTGTGAACAATTTGATGCAAGAAAAATAAAAGATACAATGACTGTCTATGATAAATTTATTAAAAATAGGTGTAAAACACGGCTTTACAGAGTACTAAAAATAATTTCTTTACTATATATATTATACTAATAGAAATTTTATCGAAACTTCTACGAAGTAGTTAAACTTTAGTAACCAATAATCAAAATTTTAACCAGTTAAGGAATAATTCCTATTTAGAGATAAGTTAATTTTAAGCCTTGATATTCCACTGTTTTTCTTTGCTGCTCTGTCTAAAAAGTAAAGATGCATTTTCAAAATTAAGCAAATTTATATCAGGTAAATGCAAAGAATTCATTCAGAAATTTTCTATTTTTGAGTTTTTCGAATATTATTTCGATATTTTGATATTTTACTATATTTAAAAAAGCTTGAAATATACATTCGTAAAATAGTTTTTAAATTATATTTTACAAAATTAAAAAAATTCGAAATTTAATTTTCGGTCATGTTATCTTAATCTTATTTACGTAATTAAAGAAATTTAAAGAATTTAAAGAAATAATTTTCACTTTAATTAGAGATGGGCGTTGATGAATTTTATTTTCATTGCAAATGCACAAAAAAAATTCCAGCTCATTCGGTGAATACGATTTTCATCTTTAGTAACTCAAAATAGTTGAAATGAAATAAAATTATTTACAGAAAATCCAACGAATGTGCTTGCAAAAGAGAGGAACGCCTCTCGGAGGAAATTAAAGAATTAGTAGGTAAACAATGGGAAAGAAATTGTTTGGTGTGAAAAGCAAACTATCGTTATCTCTACTCATTATAAACAAGAGTGAAGATAACTCTTTTAATGACCTGGGTAAAAAGGTTGGGTAAGAGAGGCTGTTGCCGGAAGATGTTTCCTCCTTCTTCAATCCTCACACGATGAAGAGTAACTTCCTGGAAATTTTTGCTTCATCGGAATTACATTGATGCATTTTATCTTCGATATTATTTATTCAACTGTAGCCAACAAATATACAATAATATAAATAATGGCAAGAAGCAGTTTTATATTTTTAAATTTAGCTGTGAAAGCTATTAACAATTGAATTTGGGAAAAGACTTGTAATTTGACGTTCTTGATAAAAAGTGAATAGTTTCTCTTTGGAACACTAATCAATATCGAAAACTATTTTTTTTCTAAAGATTAGACATTATTCTCCCCTTCATCTGTGATTATTAATACATATATTATACTGTTTGAATAATTAGAGGGAGCAATTGTGATGATTAATTAAATTAATTAATACTAATGAAGTTCTTTCGCTTATTGAAATAGCATTTTCTCACTAAAAAGGCAACTGTACGCAGAAATTTTATTGTTTTTAAAACTGCTAAACATACAAATTTCCGATCAGTATGAGACCAATGATCTTCGAAATGCTAGGCACTCTCTTTATGACCGCATGTTAAATTTATTTATTAGATGTATTTTGAGCAAAAATGAGGTAAATATGCAATTTACAAGATAAGAGCTCTGTATCTTTTGAAAAAAGCGAAATAAAAAGATTTCCAAAGTCTTGAGAAAACGTTATATTTTGTGAGAAAGAAATTTAATATTGTTGGAAAAATATCTATGTTATGAAAGATTCCCTAGAATTAAAGGCTAAAGACGGCAGCAGTCATGTTATTATTTAGAAATACAATGAAATTTGCTGAAGGTAATATGAATAACAAACATTATGTTAAATAGATAATTTATTTAAAAGTAACTTGTATCTAAGAATTGATATTTCCTCCTCTTTTCAAGACTGTGTGTACATGTTATGATTACTTTATCATGTTAAAAATTGATTGAAAACTATTCCTTAATGAACAAAAGTTGTAATCAATCTCCTCTCAAACCAATTTTTAGGTGGAATGGATAGAAACTACAAATTAGAGAAATGGTTTATAAGTCGTAACTGCATTTGTAGAATATTCAAATTCTTAAATTTTTCGCATTTAAATTTTGAATTCATACTGAAGCGAGCTTTTATTTTGAGCTTACCTCCGATGAGAAAAAATGGATTCAAAATTACTATTTCTTGAAAAACGAAAAACGAGATTATCTTAATTATATCTGCCTCCGTTTCAAATAAAAAAATCGAGCAAAAGCGATGGTTTATTCATCGATGGACTCTTTATGTGTATGTATGTAGAAAATAGTTTTGATGAAATTTAGTATGAAGTTTTCACTTCAGATGGGAGAACAAGTTTTTTCTTTAATTTGGTTTGTTCCATGTTTGCATTTATTTTAATTATCAATTGAATTTGAAATTTCATTATGATTATTATTCATTAACTGGCTAAAAATAATCGATTCCTTAGCACAAGTGTTTGATTTTTGCTGTTTTAACTGCGATAATTCCTTTTATTAAATTCGCTTCGATCAGAATGTAGACTGAAATTTTTATCTCCATTGCAATTGTTTTATATAAAAAAATTTAATAATAAGTTGAATTGACATTATGGATGCAAAATGCTGCTCACCAAAATAGTGGAATTGCACATCCTTCTTGTTCTCTTCTTAATGTCTCAAACTGCAAAATAAATAAATAAAAATCAGATAATTTATATGAGAAGCTATTTGTAAAATGAAACTTAAGTGATGCTACAAAAAATTAACGAAAAAAAAAAAGTTGCTTACTATTTTATTCATAATTCTATGCTCGACAAATAATTGATTTACAATAATTGGTTACACACAAACCAAAAACAACACGAGGAATATTTAAAAATCATGCATTAGGGCTCTTTGCTAGAATTCTCAAAAATGTTTTCTCCTACATTAAGATGCAGCATTAACGGGGAAAATATTCTGCCAAAGCACCGTGAAAATGTCAGACATATGATCTTTAAAGAGTAGCAAGAAAATCAACCCGTGATTTCACAGCAAGGCTAAATCGCAATCTTGAATCTAAGCTTCCTCTTTCAGGGAAGATCATTTCTCGTAATTATCTTGGTGATAATTGAACGTTTTTAAACTTCGAAGTAGTTCGGCTGAAATATTCCCACTCTAATATAACAGTTTCACTGCCTCAACGTTATTTTCAAAGGGAAATGATTTTTGATGCTTTTGCTTTTAACACAATTTTATTTGTCCTATTTTGTCCTATCCAATTTTTTCTTGTCCCACAAAAGCAAAGATGCTTTCATTCAATCGTATTCACTCATATTCTGATGTTTTGAATTTAGATACATATGCGTACTTTCAATTACTGTTTTAATAATTAAATATCTATTAATGGATTTATTTAATTCTATTTTGATTTTGTGCATGTGTCCACTAGCAGTGAATTTTGAAAAAATGACTTTTGCTTCTAAAGTATTCAGGAAAATGACTTCCATATTAAAAACTTCGAAAAAAGAATAATTTAGAGACACCCCAAAAGAAAAACTTCAATTGAATTTTATTAAATAGCATGTTTTCTCTAAGACTAAGATCTGTGCGCATGCTGAGATTTCTCTTGATTTTCTTTGGCGCTATCTTACAAATTTTATAGGAAGAAGTGATAATGGAACCAATAATCATAATGTTTTTTGTAAATTTTAAACGCACATTCATTATATCAAATCAAATCAACAAAAGGTGGATGAATGTGCTATTAGGAAGGACTGAACTTAGGATATTTTTATTTCACTTAATGAATTTTGTTGACATGCCGAATCAGTGAAAACAGAACTTTGCATGAATTACAGTTTTATTTAAAAGCTGAGCTAATCTGAGAAAGAATTTAACAAAGTATAATATTTTCGACATTTTTAAACACTTTCATAAGAGTTGCTAGAAACCATTTTGCAAGCGATTTCTTTTAATTTCCTGATGAACTCAAATTTTGAAATATTGTGCACTTGTTTGTTTTCAATGGCAATGAATTATTTTGATATTTTCAGAACTAATCAGCTTATTTATTAATTTAATTTAAGTTTAATTCCATAGGCATGACGACATCTGATATTAAATTTAATATGAAAATTGACTGAAATTGTTTAATATCTTCAATAATGTATTAAAAATTGAAGATTAAAAGTGAAAAATTCTACTTTTTAGAACACTTATAAAAACGCATTTTTAAACGAGCAATTTAATTTGCGAAACAATTCTTTTTCGTTTATTCAAAATCGGAGCTATTTCATTTCAGTAACTATAACTTGTATTTGTATGGGTAAAAATAATGGTTTTGTAATAACTTCGGGAAAAAATACAAGAAATTAAAATGAAACAAACAAACTGCATTTTAATTTTTTTTAAATGTCCATCAGGGAATGAAATTTTTCTCTCCTTAATCATGACGAGAAGAAAAATAAGTTGTAGAATTAAGCAATTATCTATTCCACAAGCGAAAATTCCATTTCAATTCCTAACAGAAAAATCAACTAACCTTTTCGCAAATACCTTTATTCTTATTAACCAACGATTTAAAAACAATTCTTTCCGGCATATTGATTCCATATGAGGAATCGAATAAAAATAACAAGGGTACAGAAAGTGTGTTTATTGATCATCTATATGTATTTTTGCATTCATAGATGTTTTCTTTTCGATCCCATTTTCTTCAAAACAACTTCTTTTTAGATAAAAGTGATTCTCATTTGAAAGGACACTATTTGCACACGTAGCACTTAAAGATGGACTTCTTCTGATAATTGTCAACTGATACTGAGATACGCGGACAAATCCTTTTCGCACAGTAGCGGGATATTCTTTAATCAATTATAGAGGAAGTAATGTAATCGCGAAAAGACTAGAATTTGACGATCTCCACAATTCAGACATCCTTGAATTTGAAAAACAATTTTTTGGCAAATGCCTGCCGGTCAACATGAAGCTCAAAAATGCTTTGCACTAGACGACTGAAATCTAGCACATCGACATAAGAATCAAATTTATAGATCTTTATAAAATTCCGAACGAGAATTATCAAGAGGAGATACGTCTGTTTAGCAGTTCAAGTACACAAATTTAGCATCTAAAATGTAAAGTATCATATTTTGTATCTGTAAATCTGTCAAAGGGTTGATAATCATTCGCATACACTTAAATGCAAGGATTTAAGTCAATAAAATTCAGTATGTGATCTTGTCACTATAAATGTAGTTCCACGTTAAATTTTGGTTTCAATTAATCGGATAACAGGCGTTCAAAATACATATTGATATGACAGATTCAGTAAAAATGCTAGATTCATGCCAAAGATATATAATTTGTAATTATTGTTGACGAATCCCATGGAGGGAATTCGTGGTCTGACGAGTTCAGAATTTTAAGCGGGGTAGGGGTGGAAGGATGAAATCTTTATAAGAGAATATAGGTGAAAATTTCAGGGAGACCATTCACACTGGTTTATATCTGTATTTTAATATTGATATTGCTGCTGCAAAATTCAGCTCTCAAGATGGGATCTCAAGATCATTTCATAAATCGAGATTTACAGAAAAATTCCCAATTTTTTATAAATAAAATCTGCTTCTTATTTAAAACTGATATTCAGGTCTGATGTCAGAGAAATTTCTTAGAGATTTTTTTTTGTTTTTTTTTTAGCTCTGAAACTCAAAGCTCTTTATATGAATAATAATGATCATACTGAATGCTTCATCACACACACACACATACATACACACAAAAAAAATACTACATTCGTCCATTTATTAACTGTGAAGGATTTGATAACTTTATTATAAGGTTTGAAAATCACCAGATCAAAATAAAAATAAATTTTAAAATAAATAAAAAGATTGAAGAATAAAACATATTAAAGTCCTATATTTCCGTAATCCTCAAGTTTCCTCAAGTTTCAATAACTTTTGCTTAAAAAAAGACAAATTTTAATAAAACAAATTTTGCGAAAAATTTAACGTCATATGATATAGAATCATCTTTAATACTTTTTTATAGGAAACATAGCATTAAAAAATGAATCAAAATGAGTTATCATTTAAAATTTATTTTTAAGTTCATTATCCTTTCTTTTAAATGCGATCGAAAAATTAAAGAATTTCTCTTAGAGTCATAGAAAATAGTTTTTCTTGCGAAACATACAATCGAAAGATTTTTTTTTGTTCAAAATAATAATAATAATAATAAAATAATAATAAAAAAACTGCAAGCAAAAAAAGAAGCAATTTCAAAATTTTATTTCATCAAGTTTAATAATTTTGTAACAAAACTAAATACAAGATTTCTTTAAAATTTCTGAAGCATTTGGGAAAAAAAAAATTTTTTTTCCAAAAATAAATTGATCAACTTTTATTTAATGTCTAAACGCGTTGCCTTTTTTAAAAACGAGGGGCTGCCAATGAAAACGGTTAGATGATAGGTTGGAAGGGATTTCCCCTTTTCTAAACCACAAATATTTGCATCAAAAACGTTCTGAACCTAGGAGCACTAGATTTTAAATTCGTCAAAAAATTGGAAGTTGTGGGGATTCTCCCCTTTTTTGGATTGTGGTTATCGGAGAAAATCTTTTATGCTTGCAAGGCTTAAACTATTGCACAAAGAGGAGAATATTTGCAACATCTATTAAAAAGCAACTGGAATGTTTTCTTTGATCTTCTGCGTTGCATGAAATTCGTCGACGATGAGAGCGTCTTTATATGACACCAACAAGCAGTCAAAAGCGGCTTCAGAGCAATTTGCTTTGCGTACATATGCGATTATCAGGAATGGTGGTGTTAAAAAGAATCAACATAATCGAAAATCTGAAAATTTTGTTTTAATTTTACATAAAGAAATTAAAAGACTGATTGGAAGATTTTATGAGAAGGGAATTTTTTATAAATAAAATTCGAAAGTGTTTTCTCGTAAAAATGTTTTTAAAAATTAATTCGTGATTTTACATAATTCTTTTCTATTGGACCTAATTAATCCTAATAATATATAAAATGTATTTCCGAAATATGATTACATTGTTCCAATTGTCCTATTTCCTTTCCCAGCCCAGGATATAAAACAGAACGGATATAGCTGTCTGTAATAATGTCTGCATGTTCAAAACTTTTTTTAAGTCCTTAGTAAATTTTCTGAATAAATTAAAAATAAGCGTTTTGACAAGAAATTCTTCTCGTGTTATCTCATATTCATCTTCAATTTCCTAAAATGTATGGATTTTTAAGATTGCGAGTCACTACACGAGTTAATTATCTTATAGAATATCTATATAAACCCAAGCAAGTGGTTTAGCTAACATAGGTGTTATTTCCCCGGCATAATAATTATGGAAAGAAAAGAATATTAAATTTTTCCGATATCGTCCGGGATATAATAAAGAAGTTCGTGTTTTGCTATAGAGTGAAGAAGCATTTTGGTTACGATTGGAACTGTCATTTGACAGATATTTACCATTTAGCAACACGATTTCATTTAATGTTACATTTGAATACACAGAGAAATTCATTGACGGATTTGGTCCAAATTTGATACTTCAGATAATAAAATTTGACACTTAGTTCCTTATGATTTTTAACTATCTTATACTAGGTTTCTGCACACTGATTTCGACTGCAGTTTACAGAAATTTGCAAATTTGGCGCACACAACAAAGTGTCTATCCCAGAGTGTTTTTGAGTTAACATGTTAATAGATAGACAAAGAAATATAATTAAAAAATATGCTTTTCGGTGAGATTTGAAATATCAATAACTAGAGATCGATGCTTCTGCTTTTGAATACGAACAAAGTAACACCAGTAATTTTATTTCACTCATCTACTAACGATATATTTTTATTTTGAAATAAATGCATTAGATTATCAAGAAATTTGATATTATTTAAGTAAAAAATATTCCAAAAATAATTTCAATTTATCAGAATACAGTAGTGTCATGTCCAGGATCCCATAAAGGCATCAATATATTTATTCTAATATTAGAATTAAATGCAACGATTAAGCGAAAAATAACGTATATTATACCAGTGCTATTTACTCCAGCTAAAACACTAATGATGACCGCTAACGAATTAATTATTATATTTCTATCGCCATTTACTTCGCTATGCAGGATAAGCACGTTCCAGCTGCTGTAAAAAAAATCACTTCATTTATAATCATTTACTGAGAAAGGAGTTGAATTACTTTTATTAAATTCAGCACAGAACATTCTAAAAACTTAAATATTACAATCGATATAAACAATAAATAAAAAAATCGAAAGAAGTAGTTTCCTTTCGCTCAATAAAATATTCCTCCAGGTACGACCACAAGTTTCTTCAGAAGAAATTAGAAACGAGGAAATATAGTTTAAATTCTAGATCACAGATGGCGCCACTCTAGTCTCGATCAAATAAATTTGGGAGGTCATTGAACTAAAAATTCGAAACAACTATAATGTGCATATTTGATGCATCAAAAGGGTTTTCCTGAGTAAAGAAGTAAAACAATTAGATTTTTAGTTGCTCATAGAACTTGGAATATCGGAATTAATTTTATTTTACATTTACATAGGAAAATGTTTATACCTTCTCCTTTTTCTTTCTTTTTTTTGTCAAGTTGTGTTGGCGGCCAGTAATTTTTGATAAACAGTTAATAAAGATTCTTTTTGACTGATTGAAAGTAAAATAGAATGTAACTACGAGGAGTTTCATTTTAAAAGTATATACTTTTTTTTAAACTAGCAGAAACTTCAAGCATGTAAAATAATAATAATAATATAATAAATCTTTTTTTAAGCATTTAACAGTCCTAAATTAATTTTTGTTATTAGTGTTAATAAAGACAAAAAGCACAGATAATGCAATAAATATTCATTTTTTAAAGAACCAAATTGAATGGATAAATGAAACAATTATTGATAACACATCTCATCAATTTAAAAGGGAGGGAAACAGCATTTATGAAAACATTCACTATTGAAGGTAAAAATTCTAAAGAGTACATTATTCAATTATGATACATGTTTTAATCATAACTAATTTGGAATTTTCATCGATAATCAGACTATCCACTCTAATAGTTGCCCCAAACTTCCAATCCCTCACATATATGCAATATTTCTATTTGGACAAATGCTCTATATTTTTATTATGAATCAATAGATATATTGCTCAAAAAGGATAAAATCTACATTTTTATAGATGCTATTTGCAGAAAGAAGACGTTTCCTCCCCCTCCCGTAAATAAGACTTTCTTTTTTTTCTAAACTCAATTGGAAGAGTGAACGAACAAAATAATACCTTCGCTAAACCATTAATGAAGTGTAACTATATTCTTAACATCTCAATACGCCACTGTCTCTTTGTAAAAAATGATAAAAATGGAGTTAGTTAAAGTAAATGAGGATTATATTTCAGGAATTAATCCTCAATTTCTGAAAAAAGTAAAATGTTCGAACGAAATCAAAAATTCTTTTATTGCTTTATTAAATTTATTTTATTTTAGTAGAAACAATAGAAAAGTATCAAATAGATATATAACTGGAACGGATAAAAAATAATAGAAAAATAGCCTAGCTTGAGATGTCAATAACATGACGGAATATAATATTTTAATTAATATTTCATTACAAAACGAAATAGTATTCAAAATACTATTACAGTAAACTTTTTTATAAATCTGAATTAAAAGCTATTTTATTCCAATACCAATATCTCATTCTCATATTTATTCCATTACCAATATCTCAATTTTGTTGAAATATATCCATACGAGAGATTTTGGAGGAGATTTTGAGTCGACAAAAACTTGTTTTTCAACAAATGAGATTATTAATCAAATTGTTCCAAAAGTTCCACTGATTTATTTTTTTACATAATTCTGCACGTAACTCTTCTCTTCAGCTCAAAATAAAGCTCAAAATGTATTGAAATACTAATTTGCATTTTATTGATCTAAAAATAATTTAAACCAATATTAATTATTAAATTCATCCCATTTAATTTAATAATTTAAATATTTACTCCACCCCCCCCCCCCCTTTTTTTTTGGAGTAATACATCCTCGTGTCATCTAATAATAACGAATGAAACATTTGAATAGGTGTACGCTCCTTAAGAGGGTTCTCGAAATTCAAAGACTGAAATGATTATGTTCATAACTGGTGCGGGAAGTTTTTTTAAAATTTCATTTAAAATGTTATCGTTCTGAAGAATATGTTAGGAAACATGATAAATAAAATCACGAGCTCATTTCATCACTTTTTCAGTGCTATATTTACTAAATAAATTTACATGATTCTTTACTTGAAGTATTTTTTCAAATAGATCTCCGATGGCTTAGAAATTAGTTACTGGGCCATGGTGGGAGAGGAACGCGAAAAAAAAATGTTTATAAATGCATAATATATATGTTTGAAAATTAAATTTTCTAGAACAGAACACTTGTGTTAAGCGTAGAGAAAGTTACGTTTAACTAAACTAAAAAAGATTTAAAAAAAAAATTTTTTTTTTTTTTTTTTTTTTTTTTTTTTGCTACAAGGAGGAAAATCTGGGAAGAAAATAGCGGAAGCTATTTCCGCATCTCTCCCGCTAACAGATCTGGGGATTTGCTTACACTCAGTCTTGACGTTATCGGGTGAAGGGATTTGTAGCGCCCTCTACCACATCCAGTGAAACCGATTCAGTGGAGAAGATACGTTAAGCGCCATCAAATATTCTAAGCGTAATTGGCACCAATATAATAATACAGGGCAATACAGAGAAGATTATTTAAAAATATCGTTCATTTCTTTGCAGCTATGCATATGATGGCTGATAAAGCACTACATAAGGCTGAAATCTGAATACTTTCGAAATAATTTTAGTTGGGATCCGTACAAATGGAAAACACGAAGATAAGAAAAAAAATTCTTTCGAAATTAAGATTGTTTTAACTCTACAAATACAGCATATTGGAATAGCTCGGAAATTATGTTTATTTACTAGATTTTTGTAGAAGTAAAATTCAGATAAACTTTTTTTTTAATGAAGAGGTTAGGTTTCTTAAATAATTTTTACTCTTTTTAATTTAATTTGGCTTGTTTCCGGTTTGTATTTTGTAATCTATTTTTCTTTCTCTACCTTCATATGCTAATTTTGTATATCTCGATAACAATATACTAATTTGATATTTTCAATGAATAGATTTATTTAATTAAAATTTGATTCCATTCATATGACACGATAATGAAAATCGATTGCCAGATTCCATAATAATAAATTAAAGGATTAAAGACTAAGCCGTAGAAAACAAATATGTTCTTTAGTGTACTCATCAAAGTGCGTTTTAACAAACTGCTTTCGTTTTATTGATTTTCATCGTATAATCCTTTTAAACATTGATGAAATTCATAATTTATCTTTTAAAAAAATCCAAAATTTCAATGAAAAAGGGTTTTCTATCATAACAAGCA
This sequence comes from Argiope argentata, assembly GCA_026289955.1. Classification (NCBI taxonomy): domain Eukaryota; kingdom Metazoa; phylum Arthropoda; class Arachnida; order Araneae; family Araneidae; genus Argiope; species Argiope argentata. The sequence continues at coordinate 4,450,001 of JAOUZG010027617.1, forward strand.
ACTTTGAAATTTGCGACAATATTAAAGAACAGTTAAATTATCAAAATAGCTTTACCAAAATTAGCCATTCAATATCCAACAGATTAATTCTCGAATAATCGGCTTTTCAAATTCAACTAATTGATAAAGTCAAAAGCGCTAATAAAGAATAAATCATGAAATATACCTAAATTCATTTTTATTTTCTAAATATGGAACTTTTAAATTATTCTAGAAAATTTCACTTTTTTTTAAAGCATCAATCATTTCCCGAATAAATTTTTCGGAAAGAATTTTTTTTTTCATAAAGTAAAAAGTGAATCAATCGTGTAATGCGATTCTTATTTAAAAAAAAAAAAGAGTGAGAATTGGGCTTCCGTTTATGTAATCCGTTCCGTAATCGTCTGCTACGAAGGTCTCTGACACGTGTTGCTGGTAAAGAAAGTGGGTCATTGTCCGTTCTCCGATTCATTCACCTCGGTCTCCTCCCGCGCTGCGTTCGTTGCCTCCGCAGGGATACCTGTCACCATAGCAACATGCACCTCGCGACCTTCACGCCCCCCCCCTTAAGTTGTGGAATTTGGTATAAATGGATTTTTTTTTACCCGGAAGGAGCTGGTGCTACTGTGGCATTTCAAGGGACATTAATTACCCCTCGTATTTTACATGACAAGATCAATAAAAAGTAATAAATGGATAGAGTATATGAGTAACCGAATGGAGCAGGTTTTTAAAAAAGTATATGAAGAAACGATTTTTATTCTCAAGCGAAAGAATTAGGAAAATTCAAGTTGGAGATTTTAATAAAATTGAACAGTTTACACTTCATAAAATCCAATTGTTTTTTTTTAATTGTAGATTTCTATCAGATGATAGACGGTTTACAAGAATTCTGCCTATTTGTGAACGGAAAATATTAGATGAAATTTTGTGCACCAAAAGAAGGAAAAATGCTCCTATTTATCTATTTGGATCTGATAAATCAAAAATTCAAAGACATAGATAAATGCAATTTCAATGTTTAATATTATCAACTAATTACAGTTCTATATCAAATTTTGAGTCCGAATGCACAATTTCTTAATTTTATGCAAATTATAAATCATTTCAATTTACCAGAAAATCTTGGTTTTTACCTACCACAAAATAGGAATTTTAACAGATATAAGCCCGATATTGCCCTTTTCTTTGCTTTGCAATTTTGATTTACGGCCCCTTCTATAAATTACCTCATTTTGAAAGAGAGCTTAAAAAGCTGTTCTCGTAAAAGCTATATTTATAAGTATAATTTATATAAAATAATCGCAAACGTTAAATATTATGTTACAAGATAAACATTAAATAGTTAGAGGCAAAAGTTTGAAAAAATAGATGTTTCTCTGATAAACTGATCGAATCTGATTTTTTTAATTCAATTAAATATTCTTGCTTCTTGACTTTAGTAATTGCCTTCAAATAGTAAATTTTAATATTCACTAGGGTCAGATGGATTTTTAATCTTTGGCGGAGAAATATGAATTCAAGACAGATATTAATTGGAAAAAGTATATCCAAGAAATTCCACTTAACAAGAAGGCATAACTGGCTATTGAAACAGCAAATCAATGGGCTTCAATTTGCCCATTCTAGCGGTGTTTTTTTTATTTTTTTTATTTTTAATATTGAAGTGCCGTTATTCTTCATCATAAAATAAAGGTTCTTCTTTATTAGCTGTAATGAAAACTTTTCATTCCAATTCATTGGTCAAATTCCGAATGCAAGGCATTTATGGCATTTCAAACATTCTTGCCTTCCTTCTGAAAGTGTCATCATCCTAACATTGCCTCCAAAATTGTTTGTCAAATTGAAATAAAATCTGATAGAACTTCATTGTTAAAAATAGATGTCACTCATTTTCAGAACACATAAGAAAAACGAATTTACAAAAATAAATAAATAAAATATCATGGATAATTGCGTGTCCTTACGCAACTGAAATTTAAAACCAGTTGTATCACATTTTGCCGACTCTAAATGCTAAATTCATAGTGTTGCCAGATATAATTCTACACTTCATTTACACCTTTTGTATACATAAATGAAAACATTATGAAAAGCGAAATTATTTCTATATCGATAATCCTATAAAAGGTTAAATTTTTTAATAATTACTCTAATTTTTTGAAGAGACAAGAAACACATACACATGTTTCTTGCCTTTTCAAAAAAAAAGAGTAATTATTCAAAAGTTTAAGTATCCTTATTGAATTGTTTTCAAGTTTGTAATTCTTGTTTGTTTTTATTTTGAAAAGAGATGGTTAGACGTTCATGAGCGATTTGCTCTCGAATATTTATATCATCGATTGTAAACATTTTGCTATTCGAGTCCAACTGTTAATAAATATCTGGAGGAGTAACTTGGATAGGTTTCTTTACAAGACGGCTCAAAGTTGAGGAATCAATGAATGGCATTTAATAGAAAAGTATGCTTAAAAGAACTCAGATTCTCAAAACTGAAAATAATCCCAATTAGGAGTGGGAAAACTTATAATTCTGTCATAAATCTGGGAACTAGATCAACTAGGGCTGATCAAATAAAATATCTTTATGTTACAAAGATCTGATGACCCAAACTACAAGGAAAAATAGTTAAGGTTGATTTAAAAAGTTGTTTTTTGAATATAAGTGGATCTTTTCAGAAAAATACAGTTAAACAAGTGTCTCACTGTATACATGGAGATAAAATGTTTTAACCCCCATATTTATTCTGATTGGATAACTTAAAGTTCATCGCAAAAAACCGCTATCAAATACTAGGGAAAATAAATACTTTTACTTGTTTTATAAAGTGTAAGTTAACACATTCCAAGGTATATGGAAATGTAATTAAAAATGTAAATTATGTAAAAATGTAATTTATGTAACTTTTTATTATTTGCTTTTCCGGATTTATTTACAGAATTACGTGATTTGTATAACTTCAGTACAGCATATTCGTTTTATATTTTTCTAATAGATCAAAATTTTCGCACAAACTTCCGAATTTTTTATCGAATTCGAATTTCTTATTCAACTTTTTTTCACGCAGTTAAAATATTAATAAGAAGAAATTTACAAAATAAATTTTATTAATATTTCTGAAACAATTTTATAATTTAAAAAAAAATAATTTTAAAATGTGCCCTTATATGTCATTTGAATGAAAAAAAACTATTTGTATTTAATGCCCACTGTACAAGCATGTGTACAGGCATCAACCAAAACATTTACTACAAAAAAAACCCCCACCTATGTAACTTTCTTATTGATTATCATATCTTCCTTAAATTGGTGCCGATGGAATAAAAAGATTATATTTGATGAGTTAGACAAAGTGATTAACCGAGTTAATAAACAAAGTTAAATAAATACTGTTTCGAAATCTTTCCCTTACAGTAGCAAAATTTTTTTAAGAATTCGATTTAGCAAGTCTTTTTATGAATTAGTTCTTCATTTATACTAACTTTTGTGCGCAGACCCCTCCCCCCCACCATATATATATAATTTAAATATTGAAATTTTTTCCTTATTTTTAAAATTAATTCATCATCTAGCCCTTTTTAGTTAATCCTCTGCTAAGAAATTAACATACGTCTTAATTTTTACGACAAATGAAATATATTTTTTAACCAATTTTTTTTCTTCTTAAAATCCCATTATGCTACAGTATCCCAAATTAGAGGTTCGAAAAACAAAGTTTTTTCATAAACGAAATAGCAAAAAGGAGATTATTTTATAACTCCCAGAGAATTAATTTAAGATTTTTTTTTAAATATTTTCCACCTTATGAAAGAAATGAATGAATGAGTGTACAACATTAAACCTTTAAGTATATTAATAAAAAAAATGTTAGTTAATTTCCTTAATTTAGCGTAATTAATTTACAGAAGGGTAAGAAATGATACTAATTTCCTTGGATCTCTATTTCATTTATTTGCAAACGCTAAATGAAGGAAAAGAGTAAAAATTAATTAAACATTCCAACAGTCCATTTATAATGCAATTAATTTTATACTGTCTGAGTGGAATTTTTTTTAAGAGAGCAGAATTTATGTTAAATTAAAATCTTCTGACCTGAAAATAAATTTAACATTAACTAATTATTATAATTATAAGGGCCGTTAAAGCTCGTGCTTCATAAAAATTAGATCTGTGAATACAAATACATTTAATATAGATCCCACTAAAAATGGGTGTTGAAAATCGACTGTGGGAATTTTATAATTTTTAAGAATATTTCGGAAAATATTTAAGTTATTAGCAAAATTTTTTTCTTCCGACATTTTAGCATATCAACTTTGTTCCCATGTAAAATTTTTACCATGTTACAATTCACTTTTTTTCCATATTCATTTTAAAAAATTCAAAATGATATTAAATTTGTTTTTGTTTATGGATTTACATAATGACTTTATGATATTTTATAAATTACTTTAGTCGAGGGAAATTTTTTAGAAATCTGTAATAGACTCCGAGATATCACTGGAAATTCATATGATTCATTTAACATTGGAAACGTCAATTTTCAAAATCCTATACTCTCGAAATTATTATCAGAATTCCACAATTTTATTTTATTGATTTTATTGATAAGTTAATTTCATTATGACAAATTGGTTCAGTAATAAAAAATTGATACCCGTAGTAAAAAATTTCGAGATAGTAGTTAAATAACTCGATTAATCAGTTTATCTTTCTCAGCAAATCTGGCACTCTCAATTCATTTCCAGCGTCACTAATTTGCGTAAATGCGATAGCAAATTAATAAAAAAAGATTCACAAAAATGTTTTTTTTTGTTTACAGCACCAAAATTGAAAGTAAATGAGGGTGTTGGCCAAAATATACAGGGTAAATTGTTTCTAAAGTTCTAAAGTTTATTAAAAAAGTAAGCGAAAGTAAGATTATAAGCGATTAAGTTCCTTAAAAAGTGAGTGAAATGTTGGTATTTCTTGGTGATCATTTCTTAAAGTATTATTTTGTGAAAATAACTTTTGCTTAGTCATAAAACTTCAAAATTTACCTTTCTAATTAAAAAATTTAATTTGTAAATTTAATTAATGTTCAGTTAAAATGATTTTTTTTTTGAGTTTTTATATTTAAAAATTGTTTTGAAATAAGATTTGCAACAGTAATTGCATTGCTGAAATTAAAGTCAAAATTATTTTGTAAATATTTAAAACTATTTTTCTTTTCTTAAGAAAGATGGCTAATTTTTTAAATCAGGAATCTTGCTTCACTCTTCCGCTATGAATAACTATTTTAATAATATTAATAATAATTTTTATTGTTTTCAGTAATAGCGTACCACAAATGAAATCAGATGGGGGCTAGGTAAATCACAGCATTTCTATAAATGAATACACACAAATCTAAAATTCATGTATTAATTAAGAAAAATGTTCTCAGTGTTTCCTTCACCCTCAAATGCAATGATCTTTGATCTCAATAACATATTTAGAGATTTGTGGAGATTTCACAATTGGGTAAAATTTCCAGTTCCAGATGCAAGATCATAAGTTCGAATTCTCTTGTTATTGCTAAGACTGTCCTATTCAGATGTTGATGAGAATGCCCTTTTAAAAATAGCTCAGAGATTAACCGATTTTATTATTATTGACTGAAAACATAGCCCTATATTCGTATTTCATCTTTAAAAAAATAAGAATTAGCCAGTGCCTTAGTTAATAAAAATTTTTGCACCCTCTATCTTTATATATTGACATATTCATTCACACTCAATGTCACACAAAAATAAATCCTTGATAAAATATACATTTTCAAATTAACAAAACACTATTTTAAAAAGTGTTTTATCATTAAAGCTCACGAAATCAGGTAATAAATGTTATTCATTAATGCAATTAATATAATAATGCTTCAAGTTAAAAAAGCGTAGTGACCGGATGATATGAGAGTCTTATAGTAGAGCGCTTATGCCAAATTTCAAGTGAAATAATATGATAAGAGAGCGAAAAAATTGTTTAAATTCGCTAAAAAAATGACATATTTATCCTGAGAAATTGGTTTTAGTCTTAAAAATAAATGACGTGCTTTGAAAATCTGACCCAATTTTTAAAACAAAAAAAATTTAAATGAACCAACAATTTATGTAGTGATCAGTACAATGCGACAAATAAATTTAAAACAATATTTTATAGCTTATGCTTAGTAAATTTTGAAAGCATAGGATAGAGAGACTTCAGATATATAGAAATAAGTCATTTGTGCCTACTTTTTTGTATGGAATATAAATTGAAAAAACATTTAAATGAAAAACAACAAGATAAATCAGCAAATCTTTTAAGATCAGAACGAACGACAAAGAGCCGCCCGAATGCAATATGCAAGTCCTATTTATACGGCTAGTTCTGTGGCAACAGGATGAGTGGCAATAATTTTAAAAATGCAAAAGTATCTTACAGATTTATAAACACATGAAAACAAACCATTTTATTCAACATTTTGAGTAGCCAATTAGAGATGAAAAAATCCCATTATAAACATGGGGATTAAAGAAGTAGATAATGACTATTCCATTCATGTTTATATTTTTTCTTATAATATGTAAAAGATTTTCTTGTTTGTATTTTCATTAGTTTTTTTCTAGAGCACACAAAATCTAATTTTTAATGAAATCTGTACTCAAACTTTTTCAATAACCCAATCTGCAACATGATTTGGATCTACGGATTTAATCTGGAATATTTATTTTTTGCGACTTTTGCAGTTTATTTCTTAAAAAATGCTCAGAAATAGATAAAATTTATCAAATATGTTTTGTCTGTGGAAGTAATTAAAAATATTTTAATTAGACTAATACAATTAGATTTACTATTGATATTTAAAAGATGGAATTTTGATTTTATCCATTGATCATTAGGGTATATATTTAATGAAAATAAAATTCTACGTGTCGAACTGATTTTTATTTTTTGATTGTAAGGAGATTACAATTTGAGAAATATAAAACGATGAGAAAATCTATCTAAAAAAAGATTATTATATGATGCTAAGAATAGAGAAAAAAAATATGCTCCATAAATAGCTTCAAAAGTAGAGATACTTCGAAAATTATCATAAAAATATAAACCTGATATAAAAAATTAAATTAATATAAATATAACCAATAGTAACGGATAATCCCATTTACCTAGCAAAAAGAAGAAAACTAGCAAAATTATGACGTTTTGGGAGAGTGATAAAAAAATTGCCTTTTCCCGGAATGCAACCAAGGTCAATCTAGATTTGGATTATTTCAACAGGAAAAGAAAGCTCTATGAAAGGAAATAACATACATTTTGGAAATAGTTTTTATTAAATACAGTACAGTTAATACAAAGGTTTTTTCAAATATCTCAAATAAAATGTATAAGACTTCAAGAAAGGCAGAGAATAAACGAGGGATGAATCCTGTTTAGAAGATAGTACCAATTGACCAGCCCTATGAATCACTTTGGTGATTAGAAAGAGAGAAGACAAAATTCTTTGCAAATATAATATAAAAAAGATGTGCTTTTGCTAAAAGAATCGATTTTTTGAAAAATACAATTAAAATAGCCTCCCGATGTTTGAAGTGAGTTACATGGAATGTTCTATTTTGAGGAACGCGGACTCGCGATAATATCCGCTAATAAAGTGTCCGATATTCCACTAAAGGAGGAAAATGCTGCACATTATCGATTTAAATCAACATCAGTGTTCTATTCTTTTGATAGTTCACAAGTCTGACTCATTCTGAGCCGTATACAGTGAAGAGTACCAGTTTTGTATCTCTTCCTATAGGGTCAAAAATCTACGGTTTTGAAGTCTTTTATCAGAATTCGTTTATCATGCTTATTGTGTGTGGGAGTCAGACGCAATCCGTCCAATGATAAAAAAAAAATTGGGAATTCTGAAATAAAAATCTTTTATTTAGCTTGCAGCGATTATGGCATTGCGTATTTAAGTAAGGCCAGTTAATCTTTCCATCGAGGCAGTCCAGAATTTAATGAAATTCAGAATTCCAAAAATAAAACCATAGGCTGAATTTCATCTATTTAGTTCATTGTGCTTTTCAGTTATCTTGCTCACATACACGTTCCTTCAAAAGTCTTCTCAAAGACTTTGACAGATTTTCTTCTCAAAATAGAGTAAAATTTAAACGATACATTGATGTACGAATTAACAACCTGGCAAATAGGAAGCAACAGAAGTGGTATTATTTTTATCAAGTATAATGACTAAAGAAAATTATTGAATGTAAGCGCAAATATTTAATATAGCTTCAATATTTCAATCAAATTTATAGTCCCTTAATTTTGTTGGAATGATGGAACTGGCACTTCTTCCATGAGAAGTACAAAATAATTTTTCAAAGGCGCTATATGGTGATTCTGAAAGGAAGGTATGGTTTTTTGAATTTAACATTCGGTTCTGGAATAACACGAGGAAACGATGAAGAGGTCGGCAACTTCATCTCCACACTACGTCAGATTTAACGTCTACCACCCAGATTCACAGACACGACGTTTTCGAAATGGAACCAGACCATGTGAAGCTGTTGATCATTTCGTTTTATCGCTTCATCGTCAGATATTGACAGGCAATCGAAGGGAATGACAAATTTCTTAGGAGCGGGATTCCATCCTACTATCTTGGTATACCGATAAGATTGCTAAAAAATTGATTCATTTGTTCTATTTTGAAAGGAGTCAATAATTCTTGTTTGCACTGATTTCAATTTATAAATCTATGAATATTGTGCATAAAAAAAGAGATAAATTACTATTCAGCAGTAAATCTTATGTCTTGTCAAGTAATTTTTGTCAAGTTACAGCAATAGTCCTGTAACTTCAGTAATTTTCTTAGCTAAAATTCTTTTACACAGTTACTTTATTTATATCAATTGAAAAGATATCTCAAAAAATCCCTCCATTCTTCTCTACACTTCTTTATTTTTTTAGCGACCGGAGACTATTTTAATTCTGGGAGAAAGTAAGGATAAAGTTTAATTGCTTTAACCACTTCAGTAAGAATTCAGTGTGGCTTCCCGAATTTGATTGTGAAACTTAGGCGTCTAAATGGGAAAAAAAGAGTTGTCTCTTCACTTTTCACAAAATTATTCCAAAACGGCATATTTATTTCTAAAACTGTTCACAAAAAGTTGTAGAGCATAAAATTCTGCTTAAAATGAGTGCTAACATTCTATATTTTTGTTAACGAAATATTAATAGCAGCTCTCATTAAGAGATAAGATTTATTTAATTTTTAATTTTGAAAAAAAAAAATCCATTTTTCTTACAGCCAAATTAATTGTCTGATAAAGCATATATATGATGATGCGTCAAAACTATAGTGTTTGTGAGGTGTGCAAACCTGGAGTGGAAGTTCCAGCTTGTTTCCGGTCTATTTGATTGACCAATGTAGCAAAATATGAAGTTCATATCAAAATAATTTTCCTAAAAGAAAAGATATATGAAAATAAATTATTTCATATTAATAACGATTAAAAAGAAACACGCGGAAAGGTTCCTTCGGTTTCTAGAAACGAAGTAAAAACATTGATAGCATTAAACACCATATGATTCCCATGGGAAATTCGCAATGAACGGAATAAGTACGGGAGAACATGCCCGAATGTAATATTTCTGAAGCGCATGACATTTTTTATTTAGTTGCCTTTGTAAATAAGTAGAGGAGAATCTTGAATAAGAAGAGATACATCAAAAATGCTTCAAAGGAGTTTCCAAATGTACAAGTGAACATACAGGGTGACCCGTCGGCCAAGAACCCGAAATTTTGAAAAATCTGAGAAATTTATTCTTTAACTGAATTTTTTTATTTCGATAATTAATTAAAAAATTAAATCACTTGTCAATTTATTACTTGTGTTATTATATCCTATATTATACACATCTATCGGCATATTTTTAAAAAAAAACTCCTTGAATAATTTATGGTATTACTATGACAATCTGATTGCATTATAATTTTTTTATTCATCATTTTTAGATAGAATCGTGACTGAACATTCGTACTCTTAGTCGGAACAATTTGGGAACTGTACAGTTGATTACATTAACATTCGGAACTGCAGAGCAGAAGTAAGGGAAATTAATCTATTGTATATAATATTTTCGCTGCAAAATGTAATTTTTTCTTCTTCCATTCATTTAAGATAAATTTATCTGCATCATAAAAGAAATTAATTTACATTAGCATTTCTTGGAAAATGCAGTGCAACTAAGGCACAATTCATATTACTATTTTGATTTTCAGCTTTAAAGCTCCTCTTTTATACAAAAGAAAAATAATTGATCACTTTATTTTGTAATTCCTAGCATACAAAGTATTGTAAAAGTCGAAAATTTTGAATTAATGATTTTTATAAATTTCCACACTTTAGAATTCCGAGAGTTTAAAAAACAAATTTTTAAAATTACGATTATCTGTCCGTCCGCCTATATGTAAACATGATAACTTAAAAATGTTTAAAGCGAGATATATAAAATTTAATATATTATCTTTACACCGAATTTGTAAATTTGTATCGAATTTTGGACGAAATCCATTCAAAGGAGGTCTATTGTTCCGGCTGTACGAATGTAGTTTATTACGATAATTATAAAATAAAGAGGCTAAAATTTAGTACAGAAATTTAAAATCCTAAGTATAAATCCTAAAATCCTAAAATTTGAATAAAATTTGTTGAGGGTTGACCGTCTGTCGGTCTGCTCTTTCCCACGCTTCTAAACGAGATAACTCTAAAATGCTGAGATTTAAATATATGAAATTTAGTATGTAATCTTGTAAAATAAAAAGATGTCCAAAATGCAAATTGGGTGTTTGTGTGATAGCCAGCATTTAATCACTAAAAAATTATATACTATAAAATGTTGATTCTTAAGCAATTTTCGGCAATGGCAAGAAGTTAAAAGCTCTTTGATTTGAGAATACACGAGCAAGTTTCGGCAAGACCACACCCGTTGGTTACTTTTTCGTATTCCATCCACCCAATGAGTTTCCGGCATTTCTTATTTTCTTTCGCCATTCTCATTCGCCTTATTTTAATTCGAAACGTGTATTTATAGTTAGTTAGACTAGCTCGATTTTGTGGTTGTTACGCTTCCCAATTGAATTGATAATCGGGATTGTTTAATAAAATGGAAATGGCTCCGGCTGCTCATCCCTATTTGGTAAAATCAAAGCACGTTCAAAACCGCGGAATTTTTCCATATGAGAAAAGACAGGATATGAAATGGATAAAAATTCATTCATCCAGTCTTTTATATAAATAATTTACAAATTAATTTTTTACGCAGCAGAGAGAAAAAAATCCTCTCTCAAAGATGGACGGCAAAGGCCTTTTCATCTAAGTTAATAATTCAAGAATCTAATTTCAAAAATTAGGTCTTTTTAGGCCCTGACTTTTAAGTTATAACAATAATTTAAAACTTTTAAATGCAAAAGTTGTTTGTCTCAACAAGGCGGTAATTTGGGTAATATGATTTTTTTTCTATCCTCAATATTAAGGAACTTATAGTGAAATGAAAATTTCACCCTCTTTCAGCTAGATGGCCTATTTGCAAAGTTTCTACATTCCTAACAGTTTATTCCAAGTCGGTTAAAATCCAAGCGAAATTACTGCAGTTATCTTGTTCACAAGATATCATGGGGAAAGCATTATACCCACAAATATATATAAATTTTTGGACGAAGGGTGAATTTGATTTTAGGGGCCATGATCAGTGAAGATCTGAAGAAATTTTCCTAGAGTCGTTCCCGTCGAACATGGAAAATTTTCTCCTCAAGCCAGGAAGAGGAGAAATGGAATGGGAGATTTATTCCTCAAGAAGATTGAAAGGTGTATGTAATATGAATATTTAATTCTTTCATGATTTTTCTAAATGTGATGGAACTTCAATAATTTTCCAAAGGGGAAATTTAGCAATATTAGTTCAAAATTTCCGGAATTGGTTCCTTTAACTATTTTTTTTTGTCTTGGGATGTTTCTTAATAAGAAATAATTAAGAAAGGCATATAATTCTTTTTAGTCCCATACGATTCATCTATATATGCAACATCGTTGAATGAGTATTGGTATCGATGCTTCATTTGAGCTAAGAGAAAAAATAAAGCACCAATTTAAATAAGCTACCATTTACTTACGCCGCAACTTAACGACATTTATTTCGGGTTCGTTACCAAATACAAGATTAAAAATTAATTAATTTCATCCTGAGGAATGGGATTGTGTTATAAAAGATGACTTCATTTTCAAATAACCTTGAGCATGACTTTCTGTTCCTGTTCTAAAGGCTACGTGTGGATATTTATTACTTGTGTTATTGGTTGCTTAAATGCAGGATTAGCAGAATGAAGGAAAAGACATAATTGTTTATTGGTATTTGTGATTCAATACCTTTCTCTCTGTAATCTTGTAATATAAATGTGCCTTCGTCTACTTTTTTCTTCAACACAAAAGGTGCTTCTGATTTCATGAAATTTAACTTTGAAAAATAAAAATTTATTCAAATTTCCAAAACAATATAAAGCAAAGGAAAGTAAATGTTAGAGAATAATGATATTAATTTGAAAAAAAGGTTTAAAATATGTGCATTTATAACACCAAATAAATACATGTCATAATGCCCTCTTGCACCCCCGGTGCCTATGACGCAGAGTTATCAAATCCCTTGGATAAGCGCATGATGGGGGGGGGATTGGATAAGCGTAAGGTGGGAGGAAAAAAGAAGGGAAAAAAGAAAGAGACGACAAACATCTAAACGAAGGAAAGAACAACATCTACGGGATCTTCACAAAGAATCTTATCGGAGTCGCATTCAGGACCGCTATATTTAATGTTTTAGCAAAGCAATAATTAAATGAAAGGAACAAAATTACTTAAAAACAAATAATGACAACGATTTGAACTTACAATGAATATTTACAAATGTAACCTCTCTACATTTTTAAGGCTTATAAAAAAAGAAAAGAAAAAAAAATTTAAAAATGTTAAAAACAGATAATTAGCATTGTAAACGTCTAAACAAGCATATAAAAGAAAATTGTATTTAGAATCAGAAATCTGTAGCTACTGTCTGGTTCCTGTAGTTTTGATTTCTGTTTTTCTTTGTGAGAGCGGGGTTCTGTGTCACGTATCTCAATACCGTGGACGAGTGCCACCAACTGAGAGACAAAATCTGGTTTGTCATTTACTGCCCCGGGTACTTAGGTAACAGCTCACGTAGAATTAACACATGAGGTGAAAGAAGCTGCGAAAAATCAGTCAGATTTCTTTACGTAAAGCTATACATTAGTTGGAAACCTACATAATTTCATAAAGAAATGTCCCATATTTGAATTTTATCCTAAAAAATTCTCTAAAAATGGTAGTTTATTTCCTTTATTTTATCCTCGATGACTACAAAATGGCCGAAAAAGTGATCATAACGTTGGGTGCTGAAATAATATCCCCAAAATACTTTCATTTTTTTATTATTTTACAAGCTATTTTTTGTATCGGTTTTATTACATATCATTGCTAAACTAATTATTTTCAAAAGCTGTTAATAACGGCCGTGTGATAGTTTGGCGTTGCATTTTTATCGCCATTTGCCAATGTTTACTCCCGTTGTTTAAGCACAAGGCTCTTGTTTCCAGAAAAGTGAAACAAACTGTAAATGATTTTCTGAATATCGTATGAAATTTGATTTTTCTCCCTTAGTTTGACGTCAGTTTATAAAAAGTATTAATCAATTTAATTTTGCTTAATTTAAGATATCGCTTATACATATCTTAAATGACGGAAACTAAGACAAAAAAGTATTGTTTTTTTCTAAGAAATTTCCTGGACCAGTGAGTATATGCCTTAATTGATTCTGTGTAATTTCTACATATCTGAGAAACAAAAAAAAGTATGCACCTTTTCATGAATAAGATATAAATTAAATCGTTGGAAAACAATTTTCAAAAGTTAAATCTGCTTTTAAAAAGGTTTAAAAGATCGATTTTTTAATATTATAATTTAACTTAATTAGCTCAGGGGGCTTAGGTCCTAAATGCTTCGGATTCTATTATGTTTGCAAAACAAAAACTATTAATTAGAAGCAAAATTAAAGGAAATAAAATTTATCACTTTAGCATAGTAGAATAGCATAATCTATCTAGTTGATATACAAACCTTAAAATGGTAATAAATTTTAAAGTAGCTTTAAGACCCTTGTATCCTAATTCTTAAAAATTTTTTTGTTTGTTTCAACATTTCATTTAAGAGCATTCCTCCGCAAGATCACTCTAAAGCATTAAAACTCAAAAGATATAGAAATTCTTGTAAAAATTACAAACTATAAAAAATAAGTAACTTATAACTTATGAGTTCTTAAATAATCAAGAAATAATGTCAACACTTTTCTAGAAAATATCAGTATACTTGTTCGAATTTTTATAATTACTTAAAAATGTAGTGGAAATCTCCTTTATAATGGTTTTAAAAATATTCCTTAAGATAGAATTCAAAAGTTTGCATCAAATACGTCATGCTGATCGCAAAAGTTACTTATAAAATAATTGCCCGGGTTGGTTAATTTGTGATGACGATAGCAGTATGGCAAAATCTCTCCCTGGCAACTCAGCTTTGTCATTGTGCTTGTGCAGTCAAGTTTTCTCAAGAATCGACTCCACTCTTCCACGGTTTTGAGGCCCTCTAGTTCTGTGGAGTATTTCAGTTATGTGGGAAGAATTTAAACTGATTTAGAAGAGTGACATTTTTGTCTTAGCAACTGAGAAACATTTCTAAAGGTCTTGTTACTTGTAAAGGTGATCTATTATAGCGTGGATCGTGCCGAGAGAAAGGGTATTCGATGCAACCTTCCTATACTATACTTGCTCGAGACGTTTCTGGCTTTCTCTTGAACCATGAAAGAGTTAGCTTGCAGCCGATGGAATAATGAATTGTACAAGAAGATTCAAATTAATGTGTCTCTATTTGGGAAGGCGAACCAGTTCAACAGGCGAACAGAAAAATTAGTTCAAAAAAGGCTCTAGGTGAAATATCGCTGTATTCAGTTTTAGGTAATGAATATGAAATATGACTTCAACAATAAAGGACGGAATACGTGGTAAAAATGTCATAAACTTTCTACACAATTACACAAAAACTTTCATTACTACAGAAATTTCAATGATAGTAACTGACGAAAGACAGCGAAAACAGCAAGAAAAAGTTCCACATATGGTTTCAATATGCCTATCTTCAGGGTTTAGATATATCGGGTTTTAGCATGACTCACAGCGGTATGTAACAGATCGAGATCGAGGATGCGTAAGTGCCAAAGAATCTAGTTCTTCAAATCCGCCAGATGTCTATGTTTCCTGGACAAATTTTATTTGTGAGGTAACCCCAGAACCAAAAATCTCACGGGTTTAAGTCAGGTGAACGTGGAGGACATCTTGTAGGAAAAGCACGACTGATTTTATTATTCTTAATAAATTGACGTCGCATCGAAAGTTGAATCACAAGTCCTAAGTGCGAAGGAAGACTATCTTGCTGGAACATTGTTGTAGTGAGGTCTCGACGCTGCTGGAGTTCTGTAATGACAAAATTTTGTAACACATCCCGGTAACATGCTGCGATTATGGAGCAGGTTTCTGGTGCTTGCAGAGTAATTTCCTCAGAGAAAAATAATCCAATCAAAAGCGTGGCAGTAAAAGAGTGAGGCCGTTTCAAACAGTAGCATGCGGTGAATGTCAGGGCATTTGTTGATCCTGGTGATAATTCAGTGTCTACAGTAGTTTTGGGTGTTCACTGTTCCGCACATAAGAAATTGAGTCTCATCGGTCCATAGAGCCTAATTCTGGCCTCACGGTCAATTCTATTCCACCTCCATCCATGCCAAGAAAGCCAAAGCGGACGTTTCACGCAAAATCGTTATCGGCTGGTTTTAACACTTGCAAGAGATGCATCGTACACAGATAGGCTTGGAGCACTATCTGAATGAACTTTTAGACTGTAGTTTATGGTAATTCCAGTTGGCTTTATACGGCGCGAGCACTAGATGTTCCTGCCGTGTTTGAATTGGCTTGCTCAACAAAAAAGATAGCGACATCTTCAATCACCTGCTATATTCATGTTTTACGTCTACAGCCTGCTTCAACAGCAACTGTATGTTTCCTCGAAACGTTTGACCCTTCCTCCCAGAACGCAAAGCGTTATTGGACAGTACGCAAAGATTTTGAACTCGGTATTAACTAAGCTCTTTGTGAGCAATATTGCGGTTTTGATAAAATAAATTTAGTAGCAACATATGCTCTGGTGAAGAGAGAACCATCGTCGTGGCCTAGGAACAGGCTCAGTTTTTTTTATAGTTACGAACGACCTTATGGTCGCCTTTTATGCAAAATTTTGTTCCCTAGTGCAGCTAGGCGATGCTGAGTTCAAATTTCCATCTAGCTAACGAAATTTGAGAGTTAGTAATACAATAATGGAAGGAGTTTATTACAAATACCTCATATTCTGTTCTTTATTGTTGGCGCAATGTTTTACATTTTTTTCCTTGAACCGATCACAGTGCCACATTTCCCCAAAAGGCTTCTATTGAACTAAATTTTGCTTGCACCCATCCGATTGCCTGAAATGTATATCCTCCAAATATGAAGGCGTTTCTCGACTAGTTCCCTCGCCAAGGTGTCCCAAACCAGAATGTAATTAAGGAATACAAAATATGGAAGTTTCATACGCTACCTTTTCCATTTTTCTATTCAAGGTTTTAAAAACTAATAATAAATCTACTATAGTAATGTTTAAGATAAATAAACCAAAATTCCATTTGAAAACTAGAAGGAAATTATTTTGGTATAAATTTCAAAATTTTGAACCACGGTTAATTAAATATGTGCAAACTAATTGAAATTCCAACTCCAAACTTCTATTCCCCAACAGTCCTCTGGATTATGTGCACCAACGTATAAAAGTCAATTTTGAAGTAGAATCTTTATTAAAGCACTGTATTTTGACTTTATTAGACTTATGCGTTTTATTTTATTAGACTTTATCTTTATTAGACTATTTATTTTATTTATCTTTATTAGACTATTTATTTTATTTATCTTTATTAGACTTAAGCACTGTATTTTGACTTTATTAGACTTATGCGTTGTATTTTATTATTTATGCGTCGTAACTTATTTGACTGTATACATTGCCTCTTGGAACAATGGCGAATTTTTTTGAAAATTGAAAAAAAAAAAAATCAGCCCGTATTTTAAAAAAACTGCTCTGTCTTAGCAGCAAAATATATAATATTAGAATTCATTTTACGAAGAATTTTATGCTCTACAACATCAACAGATTGACGGACGGTCACCCCTTGATGGATTTAGTTCAATATTTGGCAGGTACCTACACAAGATTTTACATACCAAATATTATCGGTGTATAATTATCGTTATTCGTTTTATAATTATCGCAATAAATTATATTTGGACAGCCGAATCAACAGATTTCTTTTGAATAGATTTCGTTACGAATTCGGTAGAAATTTAAAATTCGTTGTAAAGACAATACACCAGAATTTCTTTAAAGTCCTAAATTGTTTTCACTAAGAGTACGAAGGCTAAACATAGCCTCAATTGCCATTAGATCTAAAAACTATGAATTAACAAATTATAATACATTCAGATTATAATGGTAATACCATAAATTATTCAAGAAATTCTTTTTTTAAATACATTGATAAAGATGCACAATATAGGATATAATAACAGAAGTAATAAATTGTTAAGTAATTTAGTTTTAATTATATATAGAAATAAAAAATTCCCTGTTTTAGAGTAACTTTTTCTGATAATTCCCGATCATGGTTCTCGGGTATGCTCAGTTTTACATTTGGGAAAGTATTGTGTACTATAACCCAATGTGATGCATTTTTGATGCCTCTCTTCTTATTCAAGTATCTTCTCTACTTTCTTGCAAAGGCAACTTAATTTTTCATGCACTTCAGAAATATTGCATTCGTGAATTTTATTTCATACTTATTCTGTGCAATGCGAAATTTCCCATAAGAGTCATATGGAAAATCATATAAGAGTCATTTCCCATAAGAAATATTTTGCAACATTGGTCAATCAAATAGTCTAAAAACAAGTTGGAACTTCTACACCAAATTTCCACACCATACAAGCGCAATAATTTTGATGCACCATCTTATATAGGCATATAAAATAAATTATTCTGCGTATAAACTTTATCAGACAACTTATTTGACTGTATAAGTCATCTTATGGAAAAAAGACGAACCTTTTTTTGGAAATAAAAAAAATAAATAAAAACTCTTAATAAGAGTTGCTGTTAATATTTTGGTAACAAAATATAAAATGTTAACCCTCAATTTCACCAGAATTTTATGATTTACAACTTTTTTGTGAACAGTTGTGAAATGAATGTGTCTTTTTGGAATAGTTTTGAGGAAAGTGGTGACACCTCACTTTTTTCCCCACTTAGAGGCTTATGCTGACCTCTCTAACAGGAGAAATCTTTGAGACAATCGCAATACACCTTTGTTGAAGTTATTAAAATAATTTAACTTTATCCTTACTTTTTCCCTGAATTAAAATAACCTCTGGTCTAGGTTCCGTAGTCTAGGTTCAGATTGCTAAGAGGCAATTTTCTTATCCCCCCCCCCCAAAAAAAAGAGGAATCATACAACAAAATGGTGGAGACTGGAAATATTATTTCAAATGATATAAATAAACTAAGTTTGAAAAAGACTTAGCTTTAACTTTTTCCTAAGACGCTCCTCTTTTTTTCAATTCTTACTATTAGCTGACACTCTCCTTATATATAGTTCACAATTTCAGTCGTTTATAAAATACCTTCAATTCATCCAATCAAGTTTAAGTAAATTTTTTAAAACTTGTAGTGGGAGACATTTGATATTAATACAGTTTTTTCGAATATTAATTCATTAATTTTCATTAATTAAAAACTAACTTTCTCACCTTTATAATAGTTCTTTGTAGCAGTTGTAATTGTTAGGTCGGGATAGCCTGGTTGGAAGGGCGTTGGCTTTGCATGCTGCGGGTCCGTACGTGGTCGCAATGTTCACCATATCGGAAGTTATACTATTGGGGGTACTGAGTCAAATGTGTTATTTAATAAAAAGTAACTAAAATTAATTTTTCCTAATATCGAAAATAGGAATTGATTTTAAAAAATTGTTTTTCATATTACTTTTAAGTTACTGGACAATATGATCAAAGGAAAATGGCCATTGATAATGACACCTGTATAAAACAAATGCAGTTTCAATTATATAATGAGTGAAACTTTTTATTGATGCGATTAAATTCCAGAAAAATTAAACTCATTTCGATGAATCTTAGATTATATTTTCATAATTATCAGGCAAATAGTTATTTATTAAATTTCAAAGTTACACTTGAGTTAATTTTTTAATTTTAATTTCTATAAAGTGTTCTAATATTGGGTCTAAAAACTCATAGAGATTTCAGTACACATAAGAGGAAAAAGAAACTACAATTGAGCCTGGTATCGATGACAAAGTGGAGTCGGAAGGAGTTTAACAGAGATTTAGGGACTACAAGGCTGCCTTGAAATTTTTCTTGCAGCCTGAATGGAGAAATGTATCTTGTTTCTTTCCGGAAATGTTGCAAAGTGTTCCTGGGTTTCCTATACATTTTTCTTGAGAGGTGCATAATCTTCTCGATGTTTCGTACCTAAAGAGGTGGACTGGGCGTGCGGAACCTATTACTGAACCTCCGTTTGCAATAAATATGACTTTTTCCAACGGTATCTTTGATCACTTAATTAAGTGTCGGGAGATTTCACTGTGCGACCACTGTGGCAGACTTCAAAAGCATATCTGGCATCTTCGAAATCAATGTGGATAATGTAATGACTACAATCGATTCTGACTGCAATCAATTCCGCAATAAAAAAAATTCAAACAAATATTTTTTGACAATCCATCAAAACCTGCTCACTCGCTCAGCGTGGTTCGGAAGCAGTAAAATTCTTATCTCTCTTTATATTATTTATTTATTTTGGTATTAGAACACCCTGCATTTATTCAAATTTATTCTTATTTATAAAAAACAGTTTCAAAATTTCTATTTCAAATTGTTGTTCAAATTGTTTCTGTTCAGTTGTTTGCGAACAAAATTAAAACATTTTTCTTTGAAGCATGATGCAATTTGAAAGAAACGCATAGTTGTCAAGGTTGCAGATTTTGGATTACAGTTAAATTTTAATAAATTTATCAATTATCAATTCTTGATTAACTTTCACGATCCGATTAACTATTTTTATTCTAAAATAGCAAAAACGCGATGATAAAAAGTAAATTATTCACAAGAAATTTTCATATTTTGATTGAATGAAACTCGCTTTCAACAATCAAAAAGTCAAGGGAAGAGAAGAAAAGAATTTTTTTTTATTTTATAAAAAAATGATTTAATTAAAATTTCAAGTCATACAATTGTTTCAAAAGGGAGGTGATCAGCAGAATACATAGCAAAATAAATATTATCATCTTATTCATCATAAAATCTAATTAAAATAAATGAAGCATGGGTATTAAACTACTGTAATGAAAAGAGTGCAATGATATAGACACTGCTACCGAGACATTTGTCTCTGGGTTAATTACCATGCAAACTTTTTTAACACAAAAATAATTATGTTATTAGTTTTTAAAAAAATACCTGGAACTCTAGAAGAAGATATTGAGCAGTATTTTCATTCTGCCACTTGCGGAAAGTATTGCCTCGATCCTCAAAACAAAATTATTGTCCCCAGGAAAGAAATATCAAAACCGGTTTATCTGCAAAATGGAAGGAATATATTATGATTAATAATTCTGAAAATCCTTAATTAAATAAAATAGAAAATATATTATTATTTTATTCTTTAATATGGAATCTCTTGCAGATAACTCGAATAGCTGTTTTGCAATATCTACTTTGACTGGAAAACAAAATATATAGTTAAGATCGAAAAAAAGGTTTTTTTTAAATTTATTGCTACTTAACTTGATTTCTTTCATGTTCACAAAGATGAATTTTTGTCATCAACTTTTATCTCACTTCTTAACGTGCTAGTTGCAAATTATGCGTATTTTCAATGACAGTGCATTATTTCAAAATTTTCCAAATAATAAATAAATCGTTTAACTTAATTAAATTTTAGACCATTAAGTATGGTCAAATTAAATAAGAGCGTTCTACCACACCACGAGGACATTCAGAAAAACTGAATAATTGTCTGCCTTAGACAATGCAATAGATATACTAAACCGCGCATAATAGGCGTACTATGAACGTCCCATGCACAGGACCCTCAAAAGCAAGTAAATACCAACATCGGAATGAGATCCTCATATTAGAGGTATCACGCCCTCTCCCGAAAAGTTTGAAAAAAATATATTTGATTGGTTAAATATTCAAGCAGATAATGCATTTCTATAGACATTAATCTAATTTATAAGATAGAATACGGATGATATATTACGGTATATATGGATGAGATCTTGAAATCATTTTTTTTCCTGATATTCAATTCCAGAAGTGTCATCCACATAGAATCAAATGAATAATTCAATTGATTATCAAGATTCGAAATTATTAAAATAGAGTATTGCCATAAAGAATACACAAGTGCACAGAATTTCATAATTCTAGTATATAAAGCAGTGAGCTATAAATATGTTATAAAATTCAATGCAAATATGAAGTTAAATCTTTTTAAAGACTATAATAAATTTCTTTGGAAAAAATTACACGAGACCAGACAGAATAACTGAAATGACCCAAAAGAAGTAGGAAAAGGAAAATAATCTACGTAATTCATCTTATTTGTTTCCTGTTTTGGGTTGGAGGTGAATGCACTGGCCAAAAATATCTTCATTTTACTGGTGAAATTAGAATACCTAGTTTGAAGAATATTTCACATTTTGATCCCCCATCAGAAACCATTTGTCGAAGATTTCCACATAGAAATAAGCCTTTGAATAAAATTTTCACACCGTGAAATCAATCACAGATAGAAACCGAATTCATTGGAGAAAATAGTTCTCCTTGACAAAGGAGATCTGCTTTAGGAAGATATTGACAGGATTCATTTCCAAAGACGGTCGAAAAGATAAATGATTTCAGATTGCAGTTGTTGATTTATTTGAAAAATGGAAGAGCAAAAAATATAATTTCATACTAAAAGAACTAAGAAAAATAATTTTAGTCTTACACTTATAAACTTACACAAATATTTAGATCAATACTAAAAATTCAGAATTTCAAGGATCACTCACATACAGAATTAAAGTAAGATGCGCTGCCTAGTAATAAAATAAATCATTTTCTTTTCTTGTACAATCAGATAGAAAACTGCTTTGTATGCCAAATATAGGTGGCTAAGATTGCATGTTCAGAATTCTGAACTATCCGGAAAAACAGACTTTGTATAATGAAAAGTAATCGCAGTTGACTAATGGGCTTTACCAGTCAAAGCAAATATTTCAAATGGCTTTAATGATAAAATATTTCGATTTTTTGACTTTCTTATAAACGAAGTACAAGAAAGTATTATAAACGAAAAAATTCGAATTCTAGATTTTGACGAAGCTTTTCGTTTCAGAGCTTCTGTAAATACATTTTTGGAATTATGTCTGACCGTCTGTCAAAAATTCAATAATTCAAAAACGCTTTGAGCTATAAAGTTGAAATCTGTTTTATGGGCATTTGTTTAATTTGTTGTTGAACGAAATCCATTCAAAAGAAGTCTATCTGTTTGGATTTTCAAATACAAGTGCACTCGATAAATTCGAACCGTAAACAACTAGAGAGATAATGTTCGGAATACAGGTTTAGCATTTAAAATATAGATTATCATATTTTTAAACAAATCTGTTAAAACGTTAATCATCTGTCGCTATGTACTTTTCATCTGCAGGGAAACGTAATAAGTGTCATAATTTAAATTAATAAAATTCAGTATATGATCTTGTGACTATAATTGCGTGTCCGATTTTGGGTTAAATCCGTTGGAAAAAAGGCATTCAAAATCTATATTCGCGCAGTAGAATCAGAAAAAATGTTAGATCCTCGTCAAAGATCTCTATTTTGTAACTAATTTTTGCCAATGTCACATAAGGTATTTGCGCTCTAACCCAAAGTTCAAAATTTTATAGGGGGGGTATAATACATTTTTAGAAGAAAATTTCGGGGAAACTAATCCAGCTGTTTAATAAATACATATTTGAAGTGAAGTTTATCTACGTCTTGAAAGTATATTTGAATGACTTTTTTATTGAATAGATTGATCTAATAGATTTTCGGATTCAGATATATTTTTATTGGATTATTTTACCGAGTCCAAGCCCTTTAAGCGTAAGAATGAACTTCATTCTCAAAGAGGAAGGAAAAATTAAAATTTTGCAGCTTTCACAGTAAAAAGAATTGGGCATAGTTTCAAAATGGTGAAATTCCAATTTCTTCCGTTGCTCAAGTATGAAATCTGATGGATAATGGAAAGTGGGGTAAAGGAAAGTTACAGCAATTTTTTCGAAATACATTGAAAAATTAATTTAAAAAATTAAAAAGATACGATCACTCTTTATCGAAATGAAAGCTTTCAAAAAATTGTCCATACAGAGTATTAAGATGACTCCAGCGTCAGCTTAGTAGTTTCGTGATGAAGTTTGGTGAATGTTGCATTGAAAAATTTCTGCATCCACAAATGTTCTACGCTATTTTAATTCCGTTTAACAGCGAAATAAGGAAGCTCTATTACAAGGAAGACTAAACAAATCAATGACTGCGATCTAAATTAAGCAATGGCTACGCTCCTCTCATCTGTATTTTATCATACCGAAACAGGACTCATCGCTCGCAACTCAGCCTTCGCACTGGATGATTCATCAGTGACTCATAGTTTTTGAAATCAGTAACTGATTTCTTTCAACATTCTGTAATCTTCCAAAACAGATTTTTACAATTATTTCCTATAAGTCGACTTCATTTCGTCTCAAATTCTGTTATTACTTAAATACGAATGCAGTATCGACAAGAGAGGAATGTATTGACATTTGGAATCTTAGCAAAGAAAAAAAATTCGATAAGATTTTATGTAATTTAGAAAACGTAATTTTCTTTTTCATACACTTCTATTTCAATCCACTTGTTTCATGTTTGTAAAGAAGGTAATGAATTGCTTTTCCTGATGTGTTCTCTATTTTAATCATTTTGAAATGAAACCATCCTTTACTTTAGTTATATTTTGATTCCATAGGAACGATACGACATGAAAAGTTGATTGAACTTTGATTTCATATTAATAAATCATAAATTACAGAAGATAAAAATAACCTCGTCTTCTTACGAAAAGAATCATTAAAAAATGTTTGAGTTAAATTTATTTGAGAATAAAAGCTGTCTATTTTTACCTGTGTACTTTTATTCGTGAAAATCAAACTCGAAATTATGCAAGTAATATTGGATTATGTTGCAAAATTGTAATATTTTCAGAATTTGATACTTATTTCTCTGCAAAAAAGGCGTCTTTTTGTTTTGAAATCATCAATTCATATGACTCGGATCAAGTTATTCCGAAACAGAACTTAACAGTCAGTTTGAACGTCATCCTAATGCCATTTGCTCTAATGGATATTAAGTTAAGCCAATGGAAAACTTTGAGCTCCAATTTTCGTAATGTATGAACACAGCATTCGAGATTAAAAGAAAATAAAATTGATCTTTTAATGGCTTCACATATCCTTAAGGAGACTTTTGAAGAAGGCTGTATAAGAGTATCCGATCTCTAGTAGCAAAGTAGTGATGCCATTGTGTACTGGAAGAAGACACCTTAATGAGGAGGGCTGGAATTTTTCTCCTCGTCCGAGAAATTATTCGTTGCATCGGTTACGTAGAAGAGTAAGTTGCTGTTGTAGACGATCTCGAATTTTTTAATTTCTCTCAAGATAAAATACACTAAGGCACTGATTCTGTGCCTTAATAAAATTTTTTCTCAAATTCTGTCAATCGAATTATGTTCATCAATTCAAGCCTAGTGATTTTTGAAAAAAAAAGTCTAAAATTCAACAGGGGGAATAACATAAATTAAAGAATATTTCAACTCATTTCAAAATCAGTGTAAAGTAACCTGCGTTTCGAACTGGACGCCATACACCACATTGGAAAATCTCATAAAAAATATGATCAGAAAGAATATTATTAACGAGTTATCCATTGACTCTGTGATGCAAAAAGTTTAAATGTAGAGAAATTGCCATGGAACCATGACAATGCTCCAACATATTCACCGCACTTGATAAAGAATTTTTTGATGGCACATGACCTTCCGTGACGTATGTCAACCTCCGTAATCTCTAGACATGGCTCCAGCGTCTTTTTTAAGGCAACATTGAAAGGACCCTGTTCTGAATAATGCTATGGTAGAGGTAAATATCATTGCAAAATATGTCTTACAGAGGAGCTTCCGGCAATGGAAAAATCGATTACTGTATGAAAGGCGCAAGGAGCCTACTTTGAAGAAGATTAGTTTCAATCCCGCGATGTAAAAACAAACAAAATCGGTCGAAGATCGGATTTTTTTTTATACAGCTTTCGTTTGATCGAACTCGTAGTTTTAACTTGGCATGTTCAAAGACGTTATATTTCAGAACAAAATTCGAAAATAAAGTTGAAAGTATTTTTGTTAAGTGTTAAACGTTGAGGACCAAATTCGACAAAGGTTTATTTTGAATACAGAAACAATGAACATGGATATTTTATATGTTTTCAACAATTTTTTAGTTATTTAAAAATGAAGGTAAATTTCTGCTCTTCTAGTTATTCTTTCTCTAATAACTGCCGAAAAAATTATAACTGAAAAATATTTATTACACCATTTTAAACTTTGGTGTCTTTCAATTGATATTTGTTGATTTTGTAGTGGAAATGTTCCTTCAAGGAGATTATATTAAAACGGAAGCATCAATGACTATTGAGCAAAGGATAGAGGGTTAAGGGAGTGAATATTCTTGTTTGGCCAATGTTTATATTAAATCAAACGTTGAATTCTCTCTTCATTCATTATTTCAATAAAATTAATTAAAATAAAAATGAAAGGACCATCAAATTGTTTATATCACTCAAATAAATATTTCTAGATTGCAATTTTTTATTTTAATAATACAGTAATTCCTACATTTTATGCTATATTTCAAAATAAATTTCAAATTGCTTCAGTGATTTGGAAGATTAAATCAATATTTGAGAATCAGCAGCGAATAGCTAGTAATATTTACGGCTCTGTCAACATAAAAATTAATTTAATTACTAATTTTTTAAAAATTTGAATTGATGTAGGACCAGTTAAAGTAACCGTGAACAAGTTTTTGCAGAATTCGTTATTTTCTTTGATTTCAAATTATAGTAAAAGGTGTAAAATTGGTCTATAATCTATTTGTGTGCATAAAAATGTTCTGATGGGCTCATTAAGCGATTTCATTTTTTTTCCATATTTAATAATTAACCAGTCTCAGTTACAATGACGTTCATAATTACTCTGGTATGCTGGCAATTACCGCGAAATTATGGGGTAGTTGAGAACATCTGCTTTGGCTTTTGCACGCCATTTTGAATTGATTTGAAGAAAACATATTCAAAAAGAAAAAAAAATGATCGAGATAAGTTACTTCTTTCACCTTTACAACCTCCATTTCTTACTAAAAAGAAGTGAAATCATTAGCTTCAGAATTTCGTCATATAATTTTTCCTAAATTTTTCAGTACTTGGCATCTTTTATGCAATTGCACCTGTTGGGTTTTTTCCTTTTCGATATTTTTATGTACGGAAGTGAAGAACTTGCAGAATCTAACTTTGGACTTAATTATTTCATTTAGGAAGCATTTCAAATATTTTATTTGGTTTACAGCTGTCATTTGTTAGAATGTTTTGTGCTCTACCATCATTTTTAAAAATATATAATTTACTATGTTAAAAATTTTCAACAGGAAGTTATTTCCTTGGATAATTTTAATTTCAAATTATTAATATGAAGTATAAAAATAGCAACACTTGCTAACATCTTGCAAAATTTTATTTTGTAATAAAACGAATTATCATAGCGAACACGGCAAAGCGTCTGGTCAATGAAGATGGCATCGAATATGTTTCATAATATCTGTAATATCTCAATGAACTTCAATAGGGTTCTACAATAAGTTAGCAAATTTTCTAGTTTAACAAGTTATAATATATTTATATGTATCTTAATGTTACAGTAAAGAGCAGAAATGTGTCTTTAACAGAATGGGTAAAAGAGTACTTAAATGTGCCTTTAGAAATATATGAACATTTAAAATTTTATTATTGCTTATTTGTACTTATCTATAATTGCCACAAATCTTATTAAGTCAAAAGATTATTGACGTCATACTTTAAAAAGGGACTTATTCAATATGTAAATCTCGGTTATCAACAAAAGTATAAGAGAGAGAAAAAAACGAATTTTATTAGAAAATTGAAAAGTACTATTTAAAAAATACATCGAAAAATATTTTTAAATTTTTTATTATAATTAGTGAAAATATTTAGTGGCAAATTATATATGATTTATTAAAACTTTCCTATAGGGTAAAAATTATTTTTTGAACTTTAACATTTGTCCTAACATCCTTCTCTTTATAATAGGTCATCAAGAGAGAAATCTCAACATTTTGTTTATTTTCACTCAATTAAAATTTCTAAACAATAGTTCTAAGTTATACGCTTCCACCCTCAAATCATGGTTGTGCTTATTTGTATTAATCTTAAATTAAGAAACCTCTCCTGCGCATCGCAAGAGCACACGCTCGTTTGTTTATTGAGATATTTTAGCAGAATATTAATAAATCATGTACGAATAAAACTATTTATCCTTACAAATCAAATATAGTAATAAAATGTTCTAGATAAAATATCATGTGAAATCTGCCGATTTCTGCTTTTTTTTTCTTTCGAAAAAAGAAATAAACACCATCTTTGTTAATTATAATTTGTTGAATATATAGTAGAATAAAAACTACTAATACTTAATACAAAAAAAAAACGTTTTTTTCAATGTATTAATGAGAAAAAACAAATTTTTATACTAAAAGTCTGGAGATCAAAATAAAAATTGTGAAGGCGTGAGATGCAGGAAACTATAAGCGTCAGATATAAAACCACTACACAAATATAAGGGAACAAAACAAATTCTAAAAATCCTTCCAACAAAAATTAAAATACATTAGAAATATGACTCTGATTCTAGTTTACTTATACTTTTTTTTATCCGTAGCTCACATTTTTATGATTTTTGTTCTGACGTTCAGATTTTTGTTAACATTATTTTTCCTTTTATAATTTACTGATAAAAATGATTTTGAGAGAGATTTTTTAAAAAAATATTTATCATTCGACTTTTGTTTTCTAAAGTGATGCTATACATTTTTTTTGAAAGTGGTAATTTATTTACCATTCCCAGAGCGGCCACTTAAAATCGTTTAAATCAAGGCTGCATAACATTACAAACGAATTTCAATTGATTAAAACCAAAACATCTGTCAAAGAATTCGTCAATATTTATTTCATTCCTTCTTCATCAAAGCCAATATAGAAACTTAGCTAAATCTAATAGAATCGGGAGATCTCAAAAATTTTAATTTTAATTCTTACAGTAGCGAATTTCTTTGACTCAAGCAACATGAAATATAATTCCATATACCATTTAGAGTATTTTTAGAATTTGAATTGAACTGAAACAAATTTTCCTTTTGTACAAAATATATAAGTATAATGGGACCAGTAATTAAATTTTCATATTAATGTGAAAAATATTATACAATAAATTCATGAAAATTTAATATTTTTTTAGTGTTGTCATCTCAAGTAGACTGATTATTAAATATACAACAAAATCCTAAAACTTAACTGAACAGAATAATAAGAAATGCTTAGTCAATTTTATGAAGGTAAGTTGTTTTACCTGCAGCAAATGCTTGAATTAAAAAAAAACTGACTGTCATGAAATAATGCAGAATATAAATTTTTGTTTTGTAAAGGACATCTTTTTTTTCCATTTGAATTCTATGGAATCTTTTATATTATATTTCATGCTTCATCAACACTTTACTTTTAACAGTTCTATGCAAGGTGGTATTATTTAATATGTAAAAGAGGGAAACATCTACAGGGCTCAATATTGTTTTTGAGGTAATTTTTAATAATTAAATTTAGTACTTCCAATTAAATTACATGGGCCGTTTACTAGAGCGCAAGATATTAAAACCAACTCTTCAGAAAATGGCCCATATTTACAAGCTCCTTTTTATTTCAGTATATGAAGATTTAATACTTCAAATTACCTAAACGAATTTGAAATGCAAATTAATAAAACTATTTAGTTTTAGAGGATAAAAAGGGGCTTTGCATTGCCCAAGGGTCTCAAGAACGGTACTTATTTTATACTGGTACTTATTTTAGAACAAACTGTTCTTACATCTATTCCGTAGTAAAGTGCTCCACAAAGCATAATTTCTACTCCTTTGGGAAATTATGTTTTTAAAATTGCCAATTTGATTCCCCCACCTTCATTAAGTGCTTCCATGTTGTTTCTAAAATATTTGAAGCTACTGGAATACACTTGATATGTAGTATTTTTTTTCTATTTGTTAACTGAAAAATCTAGTCATTGCATTTTTAAAATCATTTTATTTACATCTACAATTAGTTTCTTAAGAATTTATGCAACTAAAATGATCACATATAAACCTTGGTTTCTTAAGAAGAATTTCAAAAAAAAAAAAAAATTGCATAAAAGAGACAACAGAAATTTAGAAAGTTATTAATTGTAAGATGTTCCATAAATTCGAACAAACTTCAAAATAAAAGAAGTAATGCTCGGAAAATTTTTTAGTTTGAGCTAATATGATCAAAAAGACATTGGATTTTTTTCCGTGTTTAAAAAAAGGATTCCAAATTAACTAAAAGAGGGCCCTGTGATCCGATTCCAGCAGTATGTTATCGAACCATATCGAGCGTAAGTGGTTAAACTTTCCTACAAGAATAATGAATCCATAACCACTGCACTACGAAAGTTTCGCACGGAGTAAGGACTGAAGTAAAAAAAAAGTATTATTTCATTGAATGATACTGAGTTTAGTATAGCATTTTTAGGAAACGAGAAAACTCGTCCATGACTGTAGTAGATCGTCCTTGAGCGCGGAGCGTGTTCATGTAGTTGAAAGTATCAAAACAAAATGTGGAAGAGAAGTAGAAGTGATTGTGAAGCTGTGGGAATAACACTGATTCGATGTATTTCAAGAGATCTTTTACCTGTACCCGTATAAGGTACAAGCACTTTACCAGTTATTACCGACATATATACGAAGGACTAAATTTTGCAACATGGGCATTGGTACAAATGGAATGTGACCCACAATGATTGATGAAAGTCATCTGGACAATGAAGTCTACTTTTTACTGGACTGACAATGCGCAAAATAGTCGTATTCTGGCCAAGTCGAATCCTCACATGTACCTGCCCAAGCTACTGCATTCTCCTCATGTCACGGGTTGGTATGGTTTCACCGTTTCTGGCCCTTTCTTTTTTCAAAAGCTTTGTCTTATATCTGGTTGAAAATCTTGTGCTGATAATACGGAACACTTTTGCGTGATCCCACTGTGCCCGCATTGCAATAAAGGCACAAGTTAAATATCATCACCTTCATGCAGAATGGTCCTTCGCCCCATTTTGCATATGAAGTCAAGACCTTCCTGTTGGACGGTTTCCTTGATAAATCGAAGTTGTATGTTTAAGTGGTCCTCACGTTCATCAGGTTTGAGATTTTTGTTTGAGAGGTTGCTTAAAGTCTCATGTGTTCTGAGGCTCTTCAGCCATTTGGATGAAATTGAAAGATGCCAACTGGATGTCAAATGGATTCAAGAAATTTTCAGATGGTTTTACAAAAGACTAGATATTTTCTTGCCCCTGGTTATGAAATTTGTACTTTCGATGAGCGCCCTTAAGTGTCTTGAGATAACATTTATCCACACACTCATTTACACATTCATCTGCTGTGTAAATGAGCCTTTTATAATCACAATCAGAATACTTGAACAAAAGAAATTTCGTTAAAGTTTGAAAGTTTGAAGTTTTGAAAAGTTTGCTCTTTGCTTCTGGATGGAGTAAACGTGACAAAGCTTTCTGAAATATAACATATTTGCGACAAGATGTTATTCGATGTTACCAGTACGACTAAAGGAGTAGGAAATAAGCCTTATTTCTAATTTAAATTATTATTTACATAATCATTTAAAAAATTTCTTCCGTTCGGCAATAGATCCAAAAAAGAAGATTTTATGTCATGTATCATCATAGATTTGGACAATATTTCATGAAATTACCTTTGAACAATTGCAATAAGTCAGTAATAAAATGGTATAATGTCAATGAAAGAAATAAAATTTCTTAAAAATTCTAAATACATATATGCATGAGGGTAGAGTGAAAAAAATATTTCAAATATAGGTATTTAATACGGCTTAAAATGTTACATCGTTAAATTCAAATCAACAAGAAAAATTCGTAAAAAAATTATACCTCGAATTTAGAGTTCGAGAAAATATCGAAAGTATGATAGGAAAAAAATCCTAGCAAAATGTATTTTTATCCTAAAATTATATAGAATTGCGTGATTTGGATCTAAAAGAATCTTCATTTTAGTTTCCTGATGGCAAAAAAACTATATTTATTAACCACGTCTATATTTTAAAAAAGCCCCAAAGCCCTAAATTTTTAGAATTTAGATGAAAAATTGAAGTTTTTACTATTTTACAAACAGACGCATTGTGGTATTTTAAATTATAAAAAGTCATCTTACTGGTTTCTTCGCCAATGTAAGTAATTTTTTGCATTTTATTCTAATACGAATACTTCATTTTACAACTCTATGCCGATTTACATCTTCTCATGCAATGACGCTGAACTTACCATGAGGAGGTGGTTATAATTCTAGTTCCACCCAACTCCTAAATCATTGAGGCAATTTGAATGAGTATTTTGTGAAAGGTGCTGTCCAAAATTCAAATTTCTTAATTTGGAGCAGTGGATTTTGAGAGCTAAATTTATCTAATTTAATAATGTAATTATCTCACAATTTTAATTCAGAATTAGTTTAATACATCTTTTTAACAACTAGACTGTGAAATAGAAACTTTAAACAATGAAGAGTTTTATTTTTACTTCCTCTGTCTTCAGGCCTTCCCTCACCGGCGAAGTCGACGAATCACATTTTAACCTATCGCTCGGCTCGATGAGGCCCTAAAACTTTTGAGGAAGGATTAAAACATTTGAATCTAGCCTTAAGGATTCTCAAGTAACAAAGTTCTAGATTTTGTATATCTAAATAATTACATTCATTTTTTAAACAAAGTATTGCAAAATCATCATCGATATATCAAAATTAAAAGGATCATGAAAGCAACTAATTAAAATTAACTTCAAAAACTTTTCGCTTAGTAGGAGATAAAATATAAATACTAGACCTCGCTTTATAGGAAGTCTTTTGCCTCGAAGGGATTTTTCTGTTTCCCCACTTTAGTGGCAGATTCTGGAAGTGAGCGTTAACACCCCGTCCGTGCAATTAAACAATAACTAAGAACACGTTCCTTACTAAAATGCGAATACATGACATAAAAATGCCATCTTGACATGCATCTTCAAAATATTACACGATTTTGTCATAATATATTTGAAATACAACGCATAAGCATTATAATTTAAAACACAAACTATATGCTTGGTAAAAAAAATTAAGAGAGCTAATTGACCATTTTAACAGGAACTTTAGGTATTAGCCTCTTTAAGATGCCCTTCGCTGTTTATTATGCGTACATATCCATCCTTACCAGGTATTGTGTCAATTATTTAAATAAACGTCTGTATGCGCTTGGGTAAATTATCTTCCTATAATGCTACTAACATGACTGGCTCTACATTATTTTTTTGGTCATTTTTGGTGTTGAAAATTATTCAACTACAGTTATTCAAAATATTTTTTTTTCATCTAGATATATAATCATCTGATGCATTGATTAAGTCAACACTGGTCGCCCAATTTTAAAATGTCCTGGTGTTAAGGCCACCAAATGATTTATAATATATAAGTAATAGGAAATTTGTTTAAAATTTCTACAATAAGGAAAAAATTTTATTCCGAATTTTCCTTTGAAGGTCTTCACAAAGTTTGATATACTTCGGAGGAATACATTTCTATTTAATAGCATCATATTACTCAAATTATCATCTCGTTAAATTGTGTAATTTCTCAAATTCAGTTTATTATTAGAAAACGAAAAAGAACATTTGTCTTTTTTAAAAAAAAATTAAATATAGATACCTCTTAAATTGCTATTTCGATGGCTATTGATATAAATGAAATGAGACTTTCTTAGATGGTTCTTCAGTTAATAATCTACATCTAAGAAATCAAGGGCCCTAAAAAACATGACTGAAAGAAATACGGATACATATTTTTAGAAATGAGATTTTCATCTGAAATTTAACTTTAATTAACAACTGAATGGCAGTCATTTTTGATTATTTGAAGCAGCCTAATAATAAAAATAGTGCAGAATTTACCATATTAAGAGTCAATCTCTTGTGTAAACAGAATCTTCTCAGTGTGATATGAGAAAACAGAATTGATTATTATTATTTGAGCAACCTTTGAAATATAAGGAGGATTTTGCTTCACGGACTCTACCATCGAGCCAATATCATTTACAAGTACCGTTTTCTGGATTAGTTTTGGAGATGATACGCATAAGTCGACTAAAAGTTCAATGGTCTGGGTTGTTAGGACAATATGTGAAAGGCATTACTAAGAATATTTTATTTAATTCAATTTTTTCAAAAGTTATAGCGAATACTTTCTTACAAAGAAGCAGTTTGTGAGCCAGTTGTCTGAAAGGCAGCCACACAAATGGTAGCTTGAAGCAAGCAAATGGCACTGAAACAACATTTTTCTACCCAGTATTTTCTGCTGTGCCATCAACACTGCCTACCAGCCAATTTCAATACTTCTTCCGCCTAGTAGATCTCATGTTCCTCTCTCCTTGTTCTTCGACCCATTTGAACTCATGATATTTTTTTTTATTTACTGCCATTCAATCTGTTGTAATGAGTAAGTTCGTATCTAACCTGGTTATTTCATAAAAATGAATACATTAGTAGAAAAGAGCTGAACATATTTGTATAACAACCCAATTTTTCACCTAAATTCGAAAATTTTATACGAAATCAAAATGTAATGGACAGTTTTTTTCAATAATGAGGCAGATATAATGAAGCATTTAGAAGTAATTAGAAATTAAAAGTTGTATCCCGTACAATTTTCAAGGAAAGGTAAATCTTCATATTCTTTGTATTTTTTGTGTCTAATTTTCGGTTCTTTTACATCAACAGAAGGTATAAGGTATATAAAAAATTGAAAATTTTAATTAAAAAAATGACAAAAGAAATAAAAAAAAACCTAACCATTTAGCTCTATTACAATTCGATATTCGAAAAATTGATTTTTTTCAATTCACCCTTACATAAGTATAGTTTTAGCTCCATTTTCATAATTTCATGAAAAAATTGCAGCATAATAATTTTATTGTTTTTATTGAATTCAAAGAAAAAAATTCAATTTTTAAAGATATATTCTTCATTATTTAGGATAGAGAGTAAAATATTCATTTATGTACGATTTAATATTTTTTAATCTTGCTAAGATTGCGACATTCGTGTATAAAATTATTTCCCTAGATATAATGGAAATAATTTAGTATTTCTACTTAAAATTAAACATTAAATTCACGATATACATTTCTTTCCATAAACAACACACCTCGAAATTTCCAGGAGACCCATACCCCAATTAAATCTTGAGCACAGTTATAACTAAAATGTTATCCAGAAATAGAAAATAAAAAAAATGATTTTTTAAAATAATGACAATAAAACGAATGCCTTATAAATCCTTTGTCCTCAACAATTTATACAGTGAGGGTATGGCGTTAACAAGTAAAGATAAATGTAAATTACTGTGCAATTAAAATCGAGCAATTAAGATGTTATAAAATGTAATTATCGTTAATAAAAATGTGACTAAAGAGTGTGAAATTATCTTGTTTCAAAACGTCATAAATGACGACCTGAAATTCCTATTTGTAATACCTTCAGAGGAGACTCAAGAATTTCAGCTCCAAAGGCCCCTGATGAGTATTCTATCTTGAGTTCATGCAACTCATAAACGAAAGAAAGCGAACGTTGCTAATCAGAATTTTAATAATGAGAAATGACAATGTGATTAAACGATTTAATGAAACTATAAAAATAGTCTGAATTTTATTCTAACAATATATTAAAGAATTTTTTTTTTTGAAATTTTAAATAAATAGTATGACAAATGAATTAGTATCATGGAAAAAAACATTTTTGTGATATGACTTAACACTTTAGAATAAAATAATTTCATTCGAATCTGCAATTGGCAGGCGATGGTTGACGGCTCAATTGCGGCAATTGAGCAGCTCACAGGTCTGTAAATGCAAAACAGAAGCAAAAAGATCATTAGTTGTAAAGAGGTCATTTGTTTCCAGATATCTTCTTCTGCCAACTGAAGCAGAAAGATCTCTTCTCGTGGCACTAAAAAACAGTCATCAAATTCGTGTGCTACAATCATGATGCAAAAGATTTTGATAATTACATCGAATCGTGTAGAGTTCGCCTATCAACCACTATTGTCTTTACATCAAATGGTGCAATGAACTGCGTGTTTGAGCGCTTCTTCTCCTTTTATGAAAAAGTATATACAAAATTATCCACAAATTATCTATTTTCCTTCAGTAAATAATAATTTTTGTTATGTTCATCTAAAAAATAATTTAGAATTTTTCTATATAGATCGAGGAGGTAATATATATATAATTTCTATTTTCCTGAAATCTTCCCTTTCACTCTCAGTTCTAAGCTGAGGGGAGGGTGAACGGCCTTTACTTCAACAAACGACAAATCATCAAAATAAGCTTCCAAATGGGTCAAAGAGTTGTTTTCCCTTTTTAGAGAACTTATTTTCGGCATTCGACCTGCTAACATAGAAAGGAAAACCAATTCTTCTGGTTTCTCTCTCGAACAAAAACTATGTCTCCTTTAATTATCAACACTTGAAAGGAACATTCATGAAAAATATCCAAAAATAAAACACGCAATTACTATTTTTTTAGCTTATTTTAATCTTGAAAATATATGGGTTTATATTTACAAACGTTCTTCATGGTATAGTGAGCAAAATCTTTCTTTTGACCTATTTGAACAATTTTGGTAAATCTTCATCTATGTAGCTAGTTGTATTTTTGACATCATTACAAAAATGAACATGGAGACTTTTGATGCTTATCTCTATACAAGGTGGTTATAACAACATTTTGACGCGCATACCGTAACGAACTAGATTTTGGGCAAGTGTTTTTATTGTATCTAGACGTATATCAAATTTTAGATCGAATCCAACAAAGGTTTCTATCCGTTCGAGTGTATGAGAATACTAATCTAAAAATCTAGGTGAAAATGCTAATCTATATCAAATTTTATACAAAGAGAGAACATTCCTCTTCGTAGCAACTGCTTAGTAAATAAAATAACACAAAATCAAATTAATTTCTATAGCATAATTTCTTAATAATTATTACTTTTAGTAAATGTAGCGCTACTGCTGGTTTATATATCATACTAGCAGCAAAAGTGAAACGGGAAACGATTTTGAACGGAGAATTTAAACCTGTATTCTGCAGCTCTGCAAAAAAAAAAAAGCTGCTATAGTTTTTTTTTAATTAAAAGGAATATAATGTGTGGTCAACCCTACCAGTGATTTGCCATGTTCTGTCTGCAAGAACAAAAGTAATTCCTGATGAGTGAGTGTGCAGCAAAAAAGAAGAAATTCTTGGTGTCCCTGCAATAGAGCCGTAACGAAGGGGTGTTGAGAACGGCGCAAACATTAACAATTAAAAATGCAAGGTTTAAAAATTGGATTAAAAAAAGAAATTACAAATAAGCAAGCCTTTAGTGGTGGATTAAACATGACGGCAGTTATTACGTGGACCTCTTTTACGCTTGAGTCCCTGGTTGTAGTTAGTAATAACGTCTCATCGTCTCATTTATGACGCAATAAGCTCTGCATCGCCAGCAGAAGCGAGGAGGAGGATATTTATTCCTCTTTGTGGAAAAGACGGTTTTCTTCTCTTTTTTCTTCTTTTTTATGGTTATTCGTAAAACGATTGGATAAGTGAACTCGCCGATGCTTTAAAATAAAAGAGAAAAAGTCTTTACGGACGGGCGGTGAAGGAGAAGGAGGGAGGCAAGCGCGCCGGGGGCCTCGGACCCCTTTTTCAAAAGTTTTATTATAGCTTTTGTTTACTGTCTAAGACGGTTCAGACATCCGATTTTACCCAACAAGGAATCCTCTCAATAATAGCAACGTTTATTCTATAGAAAAAGAAGTACCGGAAATCTATGATTGATGTAAAGGATTTTACACAAAATTTATTGTTTTCAATGGATATTCTTTTTGGTATTTTGGTTTAAAGATATTGTTAACACAGTTGTTTAAATATTTTTAAATCATTTTTATCTGTAAGAACTTTTGGATTTTCACTGCTTCTGAAATTATTGATTGATCTGATTAATTTTGTTTGTGCTTTCGTTCTTTGGATATCCTACGTTTCATAGGGTTCTTTTCATTTATTTATTTCATTTTTTTTTTCTTACAGAGAAAGCAAAAGAATTTTTTTTTCTGTGAACAAACGCACAAATTTATCGTCTCGATATACGTTAAATAGTCTCATTTATCCCAGTTCTAAGTTTTAAGTTCTAAAATTATTTGCTAAGTTCAATAAATATTTTGCATAATAATTTGAAAACAAATTTTTCTTTCTCTGTGGAATAGAAGTAGTAAGGAAAGTTTTGCTTAATATATATCATTGTAGATTTCTACAGTATTTGTATGAAAATATTTCATGGAGTTACTTTATATATCTTCACGATGTTGAGTTTCAAAAAAGAAACAAAATAGAGCAATTTCTTAAAACTTCCAATACATTCATACTTATAAATTTAGGACCAAACAGATTGAAAGGTAATATTTTGCATTCAAATTCAAAGTGAATTTTTTATTTATAATAATATAAAAAATACACTGTTTATTTTTTTTTCTTCTCAGTGATTGTGATGTCTGATACTCAATTATTTTCATGAATTTATTGAGAATAATTTCACAATTTCATTGAAAATAAAGTACTAAATTCCAGGTATACATTTTTTTTATTCCAATTTAGAGCATAAGTCAACATATTTTGAAGAAAAAAAATATTGCACTTTTTAACAAAGAAGTAGACCTAGGCATTACGTTTTTAAGCAAACCAAGTTAAAACAATGTATCGAACAAGGCAAGGCAATACTCGGCAGTTGATGTACATGTTAGGTAATACATTCTAAGTGTGTTTCGTACTCCTTGTAAGTCTCATTCGCAAGAAATTTAGCTGGCAACTTTATTGCAGGATGCTGCAATATAACAATTCAATAATAATTTGTACAAAAATTCAAATTCGCTTTTGGGGGGGGGTAATAATCTGAGAACATTTCAGAAGGATCCGAATGCAGTTTCAATATTCGATTTACTTGTACTTCATGGATTACTTTTTCTGAAAATTTTTGAGCACAATTTCCTGCTTTCGACACTTATAAATGATTTTAAAAAA
Organism: Argiope argentata; assembly: GCA_026289955.1. NCBI lineage: Eukaryota > Metazoa > Arthropoda > Arachnida > Araneae > Araneidae > Argiope > Argiope argentata. Next base: position 4,488,813 of record JAOUZG010027617.1, read on the forward strand.
AAACAGGAGAAACTAAACGATTTTTAATATATTGTGGTGCATTAAAAAGAAAAACATATAAATTATATAAGTACGAAGATGGAAATTCTTGTTTTCATCATTATCGTATTTCAATATTAGGGATTTAATTATTCTTGTTTTAATTATTCGCTGACAATTATTACTAAAGTAGCTTAACAAGGAAAAGGCCTTCCTTTTACACAATTAAAAACAAGCTTTTTCAATTGCTTTTGTAATAATAAATAACTTCGGTGATCAGCTGACTTCCAATAGTAATTAATTATTTAATTATGATTATGTAGTAATTTCATTGTGCCAAAAGCTTTTAATTTGTCAACTTGGTTAATTTTTGGAAAGTGAAGGCTTTAATTCCTACAAAAAATGAATTATTTGTATAACAAATGACGAACAGTAAACAGGAATGTATCAGTATTTGAGCTAAATTTTCGTGACCTATGTTTTTAAATGTCATGAAATTCATGATTTTGATTTTTAACATTCAAATGTTAAGAATTTGTGAGGCAAAAGGATGATCTAAAAGTTGCAAGATTTATTAGTTTTGATTTTGGTCTAGCACCATTTCAAACTAAAATACAATTATTGCATATTATTAAGCTAATAATACAATGAATGTTTATTTTACTTAAAGCAAATAAACACATCAAATATAATTTCAATAAATCAAATATAATAAATATTTTACACAAAATGAAGAGATGATTTTAAGATTACAGATAAAAAGTAAGTCTTAAAACAATATAGTAAATTTATCTAAAAAGTAAATTTCTTTGACATAAGGAAAAAAGTGAAGAAAAAAAAGCCCAGCCAAAATAAAGAGAGTAGACAGTATTTTATTACTAAAATGATTTTCATCTAATAATCAAAATAAATTTTTATATCAAACTTTTAACAAAAGAGAAATAACTGTTTTTTGAATCAATAAGATTGGTTTACTTTTCCTTCCAACCAAAGTTTTTTAAAAACTATACATACATTAAAAAATGAGAAAATTATAGGGAAACAAAGCATAACAACCATGCATCATTCAAATGTCTGTATTCAAATGTAACAATTTGAGAAGACTTCACTGTAAAGGGCTAGTTTTTATTTTTTATTATTTAACCGAATGCGCACCAAGGTTCCCCTGCTCGCTCATTCTAGTACTTTCAACGGGCTCTGTCCTGTCGAAAAGCAACTCATTGGAAACAAGAGAATAGCATTAGAATTTATTACATAAAAAAATCAAAAACAGGTATACTAAATTCATAATCCCACTTGTTTTTTTTTAAATGATTTCGAAAAAAATTGTGTTAATATTAATATAATAATCATGCAATTATTTGATACGTCTAAGGGAAATTTGGAAATATACAATTACAAATAAGAAGGAAATCAATGTTAAATTTTTAAAATTTTCGCAAAGATTTTAGGGATTTTCTATTATATTTTCTAAAAATAAAATTTATTTTTACATCATTTTAAAATTTAAAAATTAATTTATCAATTTAATCGCGACACAGCTTTCTTTATAATTTTAACAGATGCTTAAATTTTAATTTTCATGAATTTCATTCTTGTAATGAAAATAAGTTTATTATTTCATGAAATCATATTATCTTTTGCCATTGTTTTAGTCACAGTAGACAAAATTTGCTTTGATTAATATACATTAGATCTAATGGAGTAATCACTTACTCGCCTTTTAATTCTACATAATTTTGAAAATATGTTTTTCAATATAAGCTTATCGAATAAAGTGATTTTTTTTTCTTTGATAAACTTGGAGCGGTAAAATATTCTTTCGCATCAATTTCAAATTGATACTCTTTATAACGAGATAACGAACATGTGCTCTTTATAAAATCGGTTTCTTATTACATATTTTCAGTTTATATTTAAATGTGTAACTATTGTAGTTCATATATATTTTAGAGAAAATTCAAATAAGTTTGCATAGAACTCTCTTTTGTGTCGAAAAGGTAAGGAAACGAGAATTGTGGAAACGTAATCCAAATCCATATTTCAATAGATAGAATGTAGTTGTTGCAATTATTAAATGGTTAACGTGGATGTGATCTTGAAAGTAAAAATGGAAACATTGACAATAAAGTCATTGTGTCTGTGGGGGATTTCCTGTACAGGGGGCAAAATGTGGATTTCAGAAAGCCTTCATTAATTAGCGTCCTCATTTGTTACGTGCCGTTTCGGGTATGCTGGTTTACCGATGTTTCAACACCAAAATTATTTGTACCATTGCTTTTCTCCATCTTTTTGACTTTATGAAAAAAATGACCTTACTTTTTGAAACATCATGAAAATGACATTTTTCTTTTAGTTTCTACATCAGGTTCTTTCTTTCTTTTTCTTTTTTTTCTGCTTTCGTTCAACAGGTAATATCCTATTGCAGCATTCTCATCTTTTATTTCTCATTTATAGCTGCTTAGTTTGTCCATACCTAGACATTTACTACAAAGTACTTAGCATTAAAAGGCTTCATTTTGAAGGAAAACAAAGAAATAAGCAAATCAATTTTTAATAAATTTATTTTTTTTTCAAACGCCAAAGGTAAAATGTATTTCTCCACAGGTAAATGTATAAAAGGAAAATTTTCAAAAGCGGCAATTTAGTAACATATTAAAAAAGCAAATGGAAAATTATTCAGCGCAGTGCAACGGTTTATATGCTTATTAGCATAGCATGGATGATAGCCTGCTCAACATATTCATGCATACTATTTGACCCTTGTCTTGAATTTTGTTTCAACTTAAACAACGAAGCGGCTCGTTGCCGCTGCTTCTATTTTTATTTTGCTCCAGGATTTAATATCTTTCGTCGGAGCTTTTTATTCAGCGTGGTTAAAACAGAAAATTTCAAATTGATGGTATGATTTCACATGGCAGTATCCTGGTTATACAGTCACGAAAAAATTATGCAGAATTTAGTTTTAAATTTGTATTAACATGATATTCTGCCAATAGTATATATAAAACATGTACACTGCAACTTGAAACATTCATAATAGAATGAATTTAGAATAGGAATTGATAAAAAGAACTTCTTGATTTGTATTCATTTTATCTCAATGGAATGACACCAACCCAGCCTAAAAGACAGCCAGAATAAACCGAATACCCAGCACCACGACATCAATGAGGTGGGAGTCTCAATGAACATCACATTCACGGAACAAACCCACCAACAGGAAGCAAGCCCCGCCATCCACATCATTATTAGGCCTAATAGAGAAGCGAGAACCAATCACCATATCAAGAGCTTCTCATCCTCAAATCTGAAATTCCCATATCTTTCTTGCAGGATTATGATTATAGTTAAAAAATTCAGAGACCTCTATATATCACTATATACTTTCCTTATAATATATTTTCAGTATTAACATTGACCATTTCAAACATAATCAGTTTTCAAAATTCAAATGGATCTATATTATTTAATAGGAAACTAAAAGAAGCTCTTTGCCTTCTACTTCTAACTTAATTTTAAATATTATCAACAACTAGAGAGATTATTACGTTTATTAAAAATCACTGATTTAGTATAAGCCGGCTTAGTTGCTACATTACGGTATTGAACCTTTAAATCTGTTTTTCTCAGTTTGCTTTTTTTGAAATCATATTTAATTTGGGATGCTAAAAGTCAAACACATTTTATTGAAAACATATAATATTTTTTCTGTAAATCTTTGTCTGTAAAAATATCAATGTAATAGAATTAGGCATTGACTTATGAATATATTGATTAGAAAAATGTTAAGAAATAGCGAAATTGAAAAAATCAATTATTTCCCAAGAAATCACAAACGATATCGAGTAAATAATTTTTCTCCTAAATTATTAATTTCTGTATCCGAAATCAAATACTTAATTCTCTCAATTTCTAATTCTATTATGCAGAACCTTTCTTTTTATTTAAAATGATTCGCCTCTGGCTGGCTAGGAATATTGCTAGATTTCATTTTCTTACAATAAGTGTTAATATAATTCTGCCAAATCAATAGACATTAAAGTCGTTTTATTTTAATTGTCTCTTACATGTATATTGGGGACATGAAGCTTCTTAATGGAGATCCGTTCCATCTTTGATTTATTAAAAATGGAAATATCTGGCTCATCTTCTAAATTTCGCGACTTCATTCTTTGACGCGTCTGGTTAACTAGATTGCTAAATAGAACATAGATCGCTTCGAAATCGAAACCTCGTACTTTAGCTTCCAAGTATAAAAATAAATAATAATTTTAAAAAATCACGTCATCAGATAACCAAAACAATAAACAGGGCAATCTATTACTGGAAATTAGTCAAAAAAAATTCAGAAATACTTCCAAGATTTTTAAATTATTTAAAATTTTAAAATCGGAGTACAAATTTCCGACTTCCAAGGTAAACATGTGCTTAATTTGGTTGCTGTCTGTCAAGCTGTGAGATCTGCACAACGCCAACGAGCGGGCGCGCGCACACACACTCGTCTTCGTTATTAGAATGCATCAGACAGCTAAACATTTGGTAAACTAGCAGAAGAAATGTTTAGAACAAATCATACAAATATTATTATTAAGTAATTATAAGAAACCATTAGAATTCAGAATTTGTTGCCTGTAATAATTAAATTCACCCTAACGTGCCACAAGTAATGTTTATAATTATACTGATATGAAAAAGACTTCATCTCATTCTTATTTTTAATGTGAATGGTATATTATGCTTTTGTCTGTATTTTGAGGACAGAGTAAAGCTATAAGTATTTGCATATCGTAAAGGTGCATCCGACAAGGCTGCTCTGGAGCTAATATCAATCTTTCGTTGGAAGGCAAGGTTTCATTTTTTAATTATTTTTTGTCAGATATATATTTAATTGATATAGAGTTTTTGGACTATTTAGGAGAGTTGCACCATGCATTAAACTATTCAAATCCACCATATCATTTCCAATCCATCATACATAAAATCTCCAATTCAGTTTTCGTTATCGCTTCAAGGCTGTCTATCTACCCAAGATAAAATTCGAAAAGTTTTTAATTTCATTAGATTATTTGACATTCAAAGAACATTTCCTACTATTAGCTCACATTCTCCCTATATATATATATATATATATATATATATATA